>OU753557.1:1257500-2507500 GCA_916701695.1 Agrochola macilenta
TATCTTGAAGTAAAAACTAAGGGGTTTATTCAATAACGATGATTAAGTTAAGACATGTTTAAACGCCAAAAATGTGTGGTTAAACAGCCGCTAATCATTACTTAACTTAAGGCAGCATTTATGAATAAGGTGGTAAATGTTACTTCAAAATACGGCCTAAAAATTGTATATTTTTCTACATTTTCCTTTTTATTATTGTAGAAACAAATAACTATTTGTCTAGACACTGTTGGCACATAACATGAGTGTTTTCTTTCTTTCTATTTATGTTCCTTTGGTAATCAGTAAACAAAGAAATTATTAGCATTTTGATTAAGTAATTAAGAACTTATGCTATAATATATACTTAATTACTTAATCATACTATAATACCTACTGGGTGTCATCAAATCATGTGATTAAATTATCATAATAAAGACACGCGTTACATTCGTGGTGAATTATTCGCTAAACAAACATTATGTTTAATTATTATGACCAGTGTGAAAAAGTGTGTGTGTGTGCAGAGAATAAATAGTTGATAACTTTGTTGTGTTCATTCACTTGTAGATAATGTAAGTTCAAGTTCATGTTTACAAACTATTTATTGACACTGAATGAAGCGTATTAAATTATGATGCCACCTATGATTATTGTTACTAGTTTAAGTAGTTATTTGTATTTAATCGAGTATTTATTTTTGGTTGGCGCTGCATGTCATCATCATCCATCATAATCTCTTTGCCTTCATCTCAGTAGTCACCTCCTTTCTAGCCGTATATCCTTTCATATAATCCATCCATATAGTTTTTTTTTATACCATTACAAACACATAAAAATATCAAGGTAATAAAAGTAAATTGTTGTGGTATCTTTTCATTCAATCTTGATATTAATAAGGATAGGTATTTCTCATATGGAAATATTTAGCGAGTTTTAAGAGAAGAAGAAGTTACAGATGTTTAGACTTGCAGTGGACCAATCTATTGTAGATTTCAGTACTGATGATAAACATTTAACAAAGCAGGCACCTTTGATGTACTTGGTATATAGAGTTTGAATCTCAAGCCTACGTCGATGAAAACTCAACTGCACTATTAAATGACATGGAAGAAGTTCATGAAAAACACAAACTCTCACAAAATTCTTCTACGAAAAAGAATATTTTCTTAGTCTAAATGAAAAAGTATGGATTTATTCCTAAATGTTTTGATAAAAAAACAGAAATTGGACACTTAGGATTATCTGAAACAACTAAAACGTTTTAACCTCAGATTCTTGTTGTTTCAGATCATGATACTACTCCTCATCTGGGTGGCGGTGCTAGTCGCCGTGTCGGTCTTATACTTTCGGAAAGTCTATTCCAGGTTCAGTCGCTATGGCGTCAAGCATTTCAGGCCCGTCCCACTGCTGGGCAACATGACTAGGATCCTGTTTCGTGTGGATCATTTCGCTGAGTATGTTATGAAGCTGTACAACAGCTTTCCTGAAGAAAAGTAAGGAGTCACGGTTACTTAGTTTAATGATTTGATTAAAATAACTTATTTATACCACACCATATAGTTTGGCTGCTTCTTATAACCCATCAGTTTTTAACAAAATACCTTGTTCATCAGATTCGTGGGAAGATTTGAATTAATCAATGAGATGGTAATGATCCGCGACATCGAGCTGGTGAAGAAGATCACTGTCAAAGACTTCGAGTACTTCCTCGACCACCGCTCCATCTTCAGCAGTGACTCTTTCTTCTCCAGAAACTTGTTTTCTTTAATAGGTACGAACAAAATAAATATTAAAATTAATATATTACTTCAAGAGCAGTTAATGCTATATGCAAAGATGCTAATATATGGACATGTGTCAAGTGTGTATCTAATCTGTCCAGGGAGGCCTCCCTGGACAGATTAGATACCTCCCTGACAAAATCAAAGCGTTTTCTGCTCATGCTTTTTCCTTTCACGCTATGAAGTTGACGTTAGCGTGAAGATAATGGTAGACAAGTTACACATGGAGCGCGATACGCTTATTCCGCGGCGTCGCACTTAACAATCTATATTTAATCTATGGAATAGTGTGTAGCAGTTGTCAAATTTAAGAATATGGAATACATAATATAAACAAAGACCTCACTATGGTGCGCTTGTGGTCCTTACATTTGTTATTCTTGTATACATACTACACTCGAATTCATACCTTAACATTTATTGCATAGGTGTTAGAATGCTAGTACCAAAAAACATGATAACTGGTCCCTATTTTTTTGGACATTAATCTTATCATAAATACTCTTGTTAGCCATGGTGATCTTTCAAGGCCACAAGCTGAACTTCAAGATTTGTCAACTAAATTTCTGAGTGCCTTTTAATGAGGTTAAACGTTGAAGATCATTACAAAAACGCCAAATGCTTTTTTTATTAAGCCTAAAATGATGAACAAGTTCCAATTCCAGCGGCATCATTATTAGCTGGTCATAGTAATCTCAAACTATGCATTTTAATTGATTAATTTGAAATAAACACACATAAAAATTACTCTATTTAATATTTATCACTGTTAGCGTCAGGGTCCGAGCTCCCGCTAATGCAGCGTGTTGCGGAATCGCCAAAATAGCATTTACGTTTGTCAAAAGTGGCACTTGTCTACCAATTTGATGAATATGTTTGGCGTCTTAAATGTCACGCTCACTTTAACGTTCCTTTCTGCATGAGGAATGACTTTGTCTACCAATTTAGCAGCAGTCACGTGACATCTCTAAAGCTAATGTCAACTCCATACAATTTGATCTTTCCGTTGGCGTTAACGATTACAGAAAAGGCAATTTGTTTAGGCCCCCAGTATAGTCATTATGTTAGGCTTTATGCAGAATAGTAAAATATTATTTTCGAGGAAAATATTGCTAGGCGACACAATCATGATTTGGGTTCATTTAGAATAAACCGTAATAATATTTTAATATCGTACAGGTCAAGAATGGAAAGACATGCGTTCAACATTGAGTCCAGCGTTCACAAGTTCTAAGATGCGTCTGATGGTGCCTTTCATGGTAGAGGTCGGCGATCAGATGATGAGCTCGATTCAGAAACAGATCAAAGAAACCAAATGTAAGTTTTTTGGATATCTTAAACTTTGCTGGTCGCTTTGATAAATTTGAACCGATAGAAAAAATCTAAATAAGTCTTGTCTACCATGCTCCATTAATTCTAAGGGTTATTTGACAGCCGGCTACATAGACATAGACTGCAAGGACCTGACGACCCGCTATGCCAATGACGTGATAGCTTCCTGCGCCTTCGGTCTGAAGGTAGACTCTCATAATGAAGTTGACAACGAGTTCTACGCCATGGGCAAGGTGCTATCCACCTTTAATTTCCGTCAAGTGCTAATGTTCTTCCTAATTGCTAATGTGCCGAAAGTTGCTAAGGTAAGTCGTCACTGAGTAGTGTTTTCTAATTTTTAAAGTACCTATAACTTTGATATCGTCTTTGTTTGTTAAATGTGAAGTTTCTTTACACAATCATTTACTCATACACAATTTCTTGTAGAACATAAGCTTTGTAACCAAAGATAAAGATAAAGATCATTATTTGTCCAAAACATGAGTATACACACTCATGGCATGCAAGATGTTACAATTAAATTATGTTACAGTCATGTTTTGCCTTAACGGCGTACAAATATGTATAAGTAGGTAGGTTATTACATTTAATCAAATAATTATAAATATATCCATTATTCAAATAATTAACAGTCCATATTAGAATTTATAAATTAAAATGTACTACAGAATAGTGTCAACAAATCTTAACTTTTTCTCTTAACGGGTACGATTTGGGCAAGCTTACGATATCTGGAGACAAAGATGATATGGCTGATTAGATCTAAATTAAAAAATCGATAACTTAATGTCAATACACCAACAACCTGTCCATTTTCCAAGGTCCAAGGTGTCCAAGGTTAGTGTGTACCTATGTTATTGTTCTTATATTAAAATAGATTAGCACTATCAGATAATTTAATTATCAATTATTTTATGTTGAACAATGTTTACTACCCAAAAAAATTAACTTGTTTGAGTAATTAAATAATAGATAATAATCTCACATACAAATAATAAAATTATCATTGAAACTGGCATGTAAACATTGAATAACACGGCTAATGTAGAATCACAAAAACATCACGTGGTACGTCTCGACTAGTCTCGTTCAAGGTGAATTTCGCTGTAGCTACGAAACGGGAGAGAACCGCAATCATCATTAATCTCGCATTGGTGCACTTGAAAGAAAGCAAGAATGTTCAAAAAAAGAATTAATGTTAGTTGAAAAGTTGTTGTAGGTATTAATATTAATACAGGAAATATTAAACCCGAAAAGATACTAGGTATATAAAAAAAACCCGAAATGCTAAACGATTTATGATTAGGTACTAAAATAACGGCACGGTACACACACACACACACACACACACATACACGCACACACACTCAAACAGACTTGCACTTAGAGACTCCATCAACCACTCGCAATTGTACCACGTTGACAATCTCTACTATGTGTTACAATTGGGGACCTGGAGTTCTAAAATACAGGCCTAGGTTTAGTTTAGACTTCAGATCTCCCACAAATTACAAAATTTTGTCAAAATATCTCTCAACTTTATTATGTTTAAGTTTTAACTAGTATAAGAATGTAATTTGTGGAGATAAATAAACATAATTTTTATTTTTATTTATTTATAACGCTCTATTGTATTTTATTTTACAGGTTTTGAAGTTGAATTTCCTTTCGGAGGTGTCTAAGCAATTCTTCAGAAAGTTAGTAATGGAAACGATGGCAGATCGCGAGATGCGGAATATCATCAGACCCGATATGATTCACTTGCTTATGGAAGCTAAGAAAGGTACTTGCCAATTTAAAAAAAAATCAACAGTCAGTGCAATATGACACAAACAGTATCAATAAAAATCTAGTTTATTATTTCCAAAACAGTATATTCTTTATGAAATAATAATAATAACAAAAAAAACATAAATTCGAATGTAATTTCAGGTAAACTGACCCATGAAGACAACAAATCCAATGATGAAACTGCTGGATTCGCGACTGTTGAAGAATCTTCCGTTGGACAGAAAGAAATAAGTAGAGGTACCTATGTATACAACTAATTAAAAACCGAAACGAATTTTAACTTATTTAACTCAGGTAGGCTATTTATTGTCTTGGTAGATTTAAAAATAGGTTTATACTATGTACCAGCTTATGCCCGCGACTTTGCTTTGCTTTTCCGCATCCATTCTTAATGACTTTTTTCTTTTTGCTCGGCTACTAAGGCTAGCGTGATAAATAACCTTCCTCAAGAATTGGACTTCCGAATGCAAAAAGAATAATAATCTGACTGGTAGTTCCAGAGGTTAGCGCGTTCGAACAAACAAACAAACAAAAAAAAAAACTTGAAGAGTTTGTTTTTTGTTTGCTTTATTAATAGTATCATCTTCTTCTATCTTCTTCTAATATACTCGTATATCAAATTCTCAGTGTTTGTAACAAAACTCCTCCGAAGCGGCTTGACCGATGACCTATGAAATTTTGTGTGCATATTCAGTAGGTCTGAGAATAGGACGTTAACAATTTTTCATACCCTAAGTGATAAGGGTGGTCATTTCTTTTTTATGTTTCTGTATTAAAAATACATATGTGGGGTCATCCTGGCGGTTTGCCGGAATGCCTTCAACATCCTGCCCTGGAGATGCATTGGGGAGGCACTCCGGTATCACCGGATGCCGACCTACCTCTATCGTGTGGTCGAGGCCTATTTAACGGACAGGGCCGTCATCTACCCCGTTCACCAGGGAGAATGGAACCGGCGACAGATGTCGTGCGGTGTCCCACAGGGATTGGTCTTGGGGCCGCATCTGTGGGACATCGAATCTGGGGTCGTGCAGTCAATAGCCCCTTACGGGGCACTGGTCTGGGCGCGTTCTTTGAGGCTGCGACCAGCCCGCCGGTTGAACGCGTCCCAAAGGGCCATCCGGGCAATGGGTAGGCCCGGATCGACGGCGCGTTGTGTTCCACGCGCGCCTTAAAGAGATGTCAGCACAACAGAAGGGGTCTGCTAGGACCGATGCCTGCCGGGGTCGCGGGAAAGTCCAAAAGGGATACCGTGGCCCCTGGCAATACGGGTGGGTTTTAGTTAGTAAGCGTCTGACATGCCCTCTTGCTCCGCGTAGACCGGGAGAAGTTATTTGATAATTTCCCACCCTAAAAAAAGGGTTAAAATATTGCTATTTCTGATTTAGCTCGTCCGAAGAAATACGCTGACATCATATCTACGTCTGCAGTGTTGCTGAGCTCTGCTCTGTTGGGTATGGGTTTAATTAAGACAGACAGAATTTTCAACTTTGTCTCTGGGATGGCAACGCCCCGCATTACCAAAAGCATTGCAGATATCGTCAATCCATAAACTGTGGTGTTCCTATACAATCAGGTGGACGGACGGAATATTTGAGATCCAATTATATAAGAAAGGCATTTATATTGTTTGAATGTCATCCATTTTGACTATCTGGAAAATATTGAAGAGATTTGAAATAGTCACAGACACTTCAAACGAAGATCCAGGCGGTGTTTAATCTTGTTTTTTTCTAATCACAATTATATTTTGCTTCCAGTTTGGACTGACGACGACCTCATCGCTCAAGCAGTGCTGTTCTTCATTGCTGGCTTCGAAACTGTATCATCTGGCATGTCTTTCCTGCTCTATGAACTGGCGCTGAACCCTGACGTCCAGGAGCGACTGGCACAGGAGATTAAGGAGACCGACGCTAAGAACGGCGGCAAGTTTGACTTCAACTCCATTCAGAATATGCCTTACATGGATATGGTTGTATCTGGTAAGATTTTGGTATTTTTCAAATCAAACAGTGCTTTGTAAACAATCTGTTCATGTATTTTACAGACTTTGTTTTTTATTTGCAGAGCTTTTACGACTATGGCCGCCTGGTATTGCTCTGGACAGAATTTGTACTAAAGATTACAATCTGGGAAAACCAAACGACAAAGCTGAAAAAGATTTTATTGTAAGTGAACTGAAAGTGAACATTTAATTTCCTTTCAAATATCGACATTACAATTACAATATAGAAACGACAGAGTATTAGTAAAACATACATTTTTACAGGTCCGTAAAGGTACAGGTATTTCAATACCAGCATTTGCTTTCCACCGAGATCCCCAGTTCTTCCCCAAACCTGATAAATTCGACCCAGAGCGCTTTTCTGAAGAAAACAAGCATAATATCCAGATGTTCGCTTACATGCCTTTCGGTATTGGACCTAGAAACTGTATAGGTGAGTCCTCTGTTTATTATCTAAAGAGAAAAGATTTGTATTTTTGTTTGTAATAAAGAAACTCAAAAACAACTGGCCCTATTTAAAAAGTTATTTCACTAGTAGATCGCTATATTATCACTGAGTCACATAGACTATAATTGATAAATAAATCACGCGACCGAAGCCACTGGCGGAACCTAGTAATTCATAAACGGAATGAAAAAATATAGTTCATAAATAGAAATCAAATTGTAGTTGGACTCGATGGTTCATAACTGAGGTATACTAACCATAATCATTGATATCAGGATCAAGATTCGCTCTCTGCGAGATGAAGGTGATGGCATACCAGATTCTCCAGCATATGGAGATCTTCCCTTGTGAGAGGACCTGCATACCTGCCAAACTTGACAAAGGAAGCTTTAGCACCAGACTACAAGGAGGTCATTGGCTCAGGTTCAGAGCAAGAAAGTAGAAAAGACAATGATTGTGATGATAAAAATATTTAGAGATTATTTTAGTGAGTATAGTGTCGTAAAATACGGTATTTATCAGAAACGAAATTGTTATAGCTAAGAAAGAAAGCATTTATTTAATTATTGGATTGATAATGTGCCAACAAGCAAAGAAGAAATGAAATGTAAAATTTTATGTGTACCTAATTACTTTGTACGCAGGCATTTTAAGAGATCGATATGCTGATATTGATCTCATAATATGCCAATAAATATGTAACATAAACAAAGGGATTGTGATTGAGATCAATTTCCACCGTGAAAGAAACTTCTTTCACGGTGGTTTAGCTTAGCGGTAAAAAGAAGGACTACTTTAGAATAAAACGGTAACAAAATATGTGATATTCCTTTATGAAAAGGGATATTGCGCAGCAAGACTGGTTGATATGGTCTGCTGGGCTACTGCCGATCTCCAACTTTTACGCTAATGTTGCTTAGGTACGCGTTGTAGGGTTGTGCTCTATCCATAGTTCGCTAGTTGATTACGTAGTAATACCTGTAGCCGATAGATGGCGCTACAGGTTCTACCACTATATAATCGTGGTGAAGAAGAAAGTGTGAAAACACAGACTTGTTGAGATGCGAGCAAACTAAATTAAATGTATACTTAGCTTAGCTTCGCCTGCAGTGGAACTTTATTTTATTTTAATCTACGAGATTATTTATTATAATTTATGGTTTAATTTAGAATAAAATTTCATAGAAAGTGATCATTATAGAATTGTAAAGACGTTTAATGAATAAAAAGTTAATTAATTTATGATTTGTTGTTTTCGTTACCAGCTTCATTAATTAACATCCTTCATCGTAATCTATTTGGGCTCGACAACGTCTTTATTCTTAGCATCCATCCCTATCAGCCGTCTTCTCATTATTCTGCTTTTTTAGGCATAGCGTCTATCATAGCATCTATCCATTTTTGCATGGCTGATCCCTAAGGAAGAAGGAAAGAAAATATATTTATTTGCGGTAAACATAAGCCAAGAAAAAAGAGGGTGTGTGCTGAAGACCACACGAAGGAAGTGAAACTTACGACTGAAGCCACGAATACCCGATTCAGAGTCATCGATCCGAGCGTAACGGTTCAGTTTCGTTCTCTGTTCAGAAGTTTCCGATTTTTCCCTTCAAAAATATAATTACAAACAATTACCTAGTGCGTTACACACGAAGGGTTCCATACCACCGTATAATATTTAACACTACGTTTCTAATTTTAGTAACAAAAATACACGCTTCTTGTATGGTAAAATTAAAGGGGGTCCCCCTTTAATTTTTAATTTAATTACATTTTTATTATTTTTTGTTATAGCGGCAATCGAAATACATAATTTGTGAAAATTTCAACTGTTACTGCAGGCTTAATCTTATGAACCGTAATAGTAATTACGGTTCATAAGATTAAGCCTGCTGACAGACAGACGGATGGCCGGACAGCGGAGGTTTAATAATAGGGTTCCGTTTGGCACTTACCAACCGGAACCCTATTAATATGTGATATGCTATCGGACCATGACCTTAAGGGCTTACCTCACAATAGACTGCGGTGAAACTACAATGCTTGAAACTGAAGAAATAATAAAATAAACGTTTAAAGAAAGGCTCTATCCCGATAAGATTAAACAGACAAATTTAAAGAGCCCATTAAGGTTATGAGCAGATAATAAAATACGGTATTATTAATATAGGTTGGAAAATTATCAATAATAAAACGAACAGGAACAAAAAGTATAATTCTGATTATACACTGAAGACGTCATGTGGTGATCTCATTTGCGATGGCAAAGAAGTTGCTCAAGAATTTGGAAATTTCGATTATCAGTACCCCAATTAAAACGACTGAAACCTTAAATTCCTCGCCATCGCTCTCTTTGGATTTTGTAAGGGCGAACGTTTCAGCATGCCCGATTTAATTTTACTTTAAGCATATTAATCCCGTATCAGTAATAAAAGCTTTTAAGCAAATTAAGATCAAATGAACCGAAGATCTTTGGGGAATGTCCATGAATTAAAGTCTGTATTTAAGTCTTCCATAATTGAGATCATAGTGCTTTACTTAGCCTTAATATTTAATTGATGTGTGGACCAAGGAGTCTTCCCGGATTTAATGAAATACAGCAAGGTAATACCACTTTTCAAATCAGGGCACAGTAAAGACACCAATAATTAAAGACCCGTATCCGTGTTGCCGGTTTTCAGCAAGGTGTTTGAAAAGGTAATGCTTAATCAAATGCTCCATCATTTTAACACAAATAAAATCCTTCATGACAGTATGGTTTCACCAAAAGACGTTGTACGACCGACGCCGACGTAACCTTATACACATTTTTAACGCGTGGGAACAGGCCAAGGACGCCATAGAGTATTTTGTGACTTCTCCAAGGCATTTAATTGCGTCAATCACGAAACCTTACTCTTGAAACTTGAGCATTGCGGACCTGGAAAACTTGCGCTCAATTTAGTAAAATTTAATTTAAATGATAGACAACAGAAAGTCCAAATAAACGGTATCAATTCATTAGGTTTAAAATTAAAAATGGGTCTGTTACAAGGCTCGATATTGGGTCCATTCCTCTTTTTAGTGTTTAACAATGATCTACTCCATTTATTAAAAAATCAACCATAAATGGTGTTATTTGCTGACGATACTTCCTTAATTTTTAAGGTGGATAGACGTGCTACAATTTTTTTTTTTTCGTAAATGATGCCCTACTGCAGGTCCAAAATTGGTTCACTGCTAATAATTTAGTATTAAATGGAAAAAAACTAAGTGCATACAATTTTCTTTACCAAATGTCAAAAGTAATGATTGTGAGATAGATAGTATTGAGTCAAGAGAAACTAGAATTCATCGATAAATATGTTTTCTTAGGGATCACGCTCGACTTAAGGCTACAATGGGGTCCTCATTTCTACAACATCAACATCTCTTGCGGGACGGCTAAGTTCAGCAGCATATGCTGTCAGAAAAATCCGTCAATTTATTAAATCAAATCAAATCAAATCAAATCAAAAGTCATTTATTCAAACTAGGCTGAGAATCAGCACTTTTCGAACGTCAAAATTACATAAGACAGTCCCCCAAAACGCCCACCCTTCACCACTTCCTAGTGCGTTAGCTGGGAAGAAGAAGTGGCGCAACAAACTCCCCAGCTGCACAGCTGTCTGTTCAGTTAAAAGAACAAAAAGAAGATTCTATATATATTATATTATTGATGTAGATACCGCGAGGCTGGTCTATTTTAGTTACTTTCATATTATCATGTCTTACGGTATTTTAGTCAACATTGAATATGCAGCTACCTAAACGGTATAGGTACAAGTCTCAGCCACGCCCTACTGCTGCAGTACTTATCAGAGCTGTGGAAGATACAGAAGTAGGTGCAGCGGCAGTGTACCCGGCGCGGGCGTCTCTACTGCTGGTGTAAGACGCGGACAGGCTGCGCGAGTGCTGCATAAATTATGATGTAAAAATATTGTAATTTATGAATGTATTGTGTGAATCATGGTCGCTACAGTATTGTTAAGAAGTTTTCGTACAGATAAATAAAATAGTTTATGAATAAGTTACTTATTAAGTATTGTTTTCGTTAACACCATTCCTTAAAACATATAAGTACCGCATTACAAAAAAGACGATTCATTAGATCAACCAGGCTCACTAACGGATTGATATCAGCTACTACTTTATACATACAAGAGAGTGTTAATTCTAGCACATAAGCCCTAATAATTGTATGCTGTATCAGCGAAAATAAAAAAAATCTTCCTCTTTCAGAGAAACTACAGCGACAAAACATGATTTAAATATCCGGCCAAGGAGGTGTCGGACCACGCACAATGAAGGGTTCCATAGTTGGGATGAATTTATCCCAAAAACAAACTAAACATTGTAGTTGAAAAACATGTTCTCCCATACATCGATATACGTCACGGTCAATTCTCCACCTGCAAATGTGTTGAAATCGCAAACAAATTAACTATTTTCGGACTTTTTCCTTTACTTAAGCTGTGAGACCTTGCTTCCTGCCAAATTTCATGATTCTAGGTCAACGTGAAGTACCCTGTACCCGGTTTTGATTTATTTGCGAGTATCAAAATATGTCGCATAAATGGCCGTATTTTTTTATTACGATGAGTTAGAAACTTGATTTTTTTGAGCTCCAGGGACTATAGACCTACGTAGTGATATTAATTTTACCTCCACGCTTTCCTGAGATAAAGGGACGTGACAGACTGACAGACGGACGGACAACAAAGTAATCCCATAGGGGTTCCGTTTTTTCCTTTTGAGGTACGAAACCCTAAAAAAGAATGAAAAATTGTTTATTCTGCACAAACAAAAGGCAAATTACAAAAATATTACATAAAACACACACATACAAAGTAGCTAAGAGCCTCATATTCAAGCAATAAAAGTTTGTCAATTTTGTCCATTGCTTGATGTCAGGGCCAAGGATCAAAGCCCCTCTATATATGTATACTCTTTGGATCAAAGACAATTTATATTGCGTAATTAGTCTGTGTTGCTCTGTGTTGTGATTCTTGAAATAATTAAAATCAAGTCATCTGTTTTTTTACCACGGATACGCCATCGGCGTCCCGACTATGCACTAGAATTTCGGATACAGTTTTTCCATAGAAACAAGCTAATCGTATGAATGTAATTAAATAAATGATTTCTTTCATCATTCAAGTGTTGATCTGCTCCCGCCAAAAACAAAAGCCAGGCGGGCACTACCTACCTTTTTTCAAAGTCTTTCTTTCATTTTTCGTGTAGTTAGTTTTAAAGTTTCAGAGTTTTAAAGCCGCCCAAGGGCTCAGACTTGGCTTCACATGCCGTCAAGAAATATCTCTCAGGCATACCGGTTTCCTTACGATGTTTTCCTTCACCATTTTTGAAACAAGTGATAATTTTACAATACGCACATGAATCCGAAAAGTTAGAGGTTTCGAGAGTTAGGCCTTGTAGAATTAGGGGGGCTTGGCTCTACATTTAGATCTGATAACTTTTTAACAGTGAACACGTTATGGGGGTCCTGGAAACCTACTGTACATTAAATACTACTTTTTGGTGGATATTCTTAAGTTCATCGCCTATTATAACACCAGCGCAGTAACGCCCCGGCACCGCCTCGAAGAATCTAGTCGTCAACGCGCCGTAAGCAAGGCGACCGCTATACGCCAACGCGCCGTCAGTAAGGCGACCGCTCGCTGCCGGCACGCCACCCGGTGAGGTGACAGCTTGTTGTTCATTTACAAGCGAGGCGTCACCGTGTGGACGGCGAGGAATTACCGCGCGGCCGGCGAGGAGTCACCGCGCGGACGACGAGGCGCGCATACCACCACCTGCACGCGCCACGCTCCTCACTTGAAGCGTGCTGCCGGCGCGACGTGTGACGGCTTGCGGGCCGCTCACTGCCGGCGAGCCGTCCACTATTCTGTATAGCCATCGTAAAATAGAAATAGACATCGTAACCGAACCGAACCTGTATTTGGCTGTATGTTTCATATACAACTGTTATCCATTTATTATAGCTGTTGGTTCTCCTAACAATAAATAAATAAATAAATAAAATAGCCATCGTAAAATAAAATAGACATATATCGTGAAATAGATGCATTTGACTTAAAATCCTAACTTAAATGACAAGTTAACTGAACAAAAAAAACAGAACTGGTGTTAAAATAGTTTAGTCTGACGAAATAATAACACTAACGTCGAAAAACGAATATGTTTAATAAGGAATATTTGAGCCTATCCTTTAACTAGCAGATAGAGTATACAAGTATAAGTAATAATGTTTTGTTTAGAGTTCAAAATCAGAATTCGGCAGCGAGTTGAGTAACACGTTGCTAGTGACGGAGTGTTGTTTATAATACAATGAGTTCATTACCTACGTGTTTATGACCCGTGACGGCTGGTATTTATCGAAGTGATATCCGAATTTTATTTAAAAAAGAAGAAACTGTGAATATTACTAATTTCGTTAAAGTGTTCGTAGCTGTTTGTTTCGGAGAAATTCGTGGTGCTATAGTTGTATTATGACATGGCTGTCCTTTTAAAGTTCATCCAAAACATCAGTTAATAATAATACTAGCCTATGAGTGTCCCACTGCTGGGCAAAGGCCTCTTTTCATACAGTGAAGGCACGAGCATTGATCACCACGCTTGTTCAAGACAGGCTGGCGATTTCAGACTTAATTAACTATAAGTCCAGGTTTCCACAACAATGTTTCTCTTTTCCCGATGTTAGTAATGTCCAAGATAAACTCATAAAGTACATGAGATTTGAAAAAGTCACATTGGTATTTGCCCGGATTTGAACCCTTAACCTCGTGCATGTTAGACGAGGCCTCAACCACTGGGCCATCACGATTACATCAATTGGTCGGATCAAATTATTTCATTGAACCTGGCCGCTGCACACGTGTTGTTCTTGCGAAGTTAAGGAATAGGACGGTACTAGCTATGAAAAATTGAGAGAATAACTGCAATGTAAATTAAAGCGATTACCCAGGAACAAATTCAGACAGATACTGAGAAATTCTTAAGAATGAAATACACAAATGCCTAATTTCTTAAGAATTAAATACTTACATAAATACTTCTTACAGAATATCATGATAATATTACTGCTTTTTTTGGTCATCATACTTGCTGGTGCTGTACCTCCAACAAGCCAACTCCACATTCAACCGAAATGGCATCAAGCACATCACGCCGATCCCACTGCTGGGCAACATGGGCAGAATCGTCACGGGACGAGACAACTTTGCTTATAGTTTCCTTAATTTATACAACAGCTTTCCGGGAGAAAGGTAAGGACGCAGTCTATAACATATACGTATGTATATACTCGTATGTTATAAAGACAAAAGAATTATATTTCTACATTTTATTCCAATTTGATTGTGTTTTGTACAACGGAGAAAGATTAAGAATACGAAGTAGACTAGAATAATACAGTTAAGTCCAGTTTATTAACTAAAATTATCTTATAGATAGACAAAGTTCCTCACGATGTTTTTTTTTTGTTTGTTTGATGTTGTTGTTGTTCCTTCACCGTGAAGCCAAAGTATTGACACTATTGGCAGATTATACCACTGTCCTTGTATGCATAGAAGCATACAAACTGGCAAGCGGTCAAAAATAATGTAGAACTTTCCAAAATAATGACCTGGCTAAGACAAAACTTGCTCATACTAAACCTTAACAAAACCTGTTTTCTTCCCTTCACTCTCGAGACCTAACACTAAACCTCCTCTTGATTTCTTAATAAAAGCACATAAGCACAATTATGTGTCGACAGTCCTCTCTAAGATGCTGCATTGTTTTAACATATCCCATGGCTGAACACTGACCCCCAAAATACAGGCCTAGGCCTAGTTAGGATCAGATCTTTTTAATACATAAATTGTGAGATTGTGTCTATTAGTGTCTGTCATATTGGAGGGGTTCATAGCTAAATAATAACAGCCACACGGGTCGATCTTCAAGGTTAATTAAACCTCTTGCCGATGCTGGTCCGTGGATGGGTGACTATCCATTACATACCGAGACCCCTCCGTGCCTCGGAAAGCACGTTAAGCCGTTGGTCTCGGCTGTCATTATTACATCTTCGACAGTCGTTACGGGTACTGGTACTGGGTCGTGGAGGTCACATAGGCAGTCGCTTCATGTAATTCTGGTATTCAGCTGCATCCGGTTAGACTGGAAGCCGACCCTAACATAGTTGGGAAAAGGCTAGGCAGATGATGAGTGTCTGTCATATATTATTGTATTTTTTTTAGTAACAAATAAGTTTTTTGTTATTCTTTTATTAACTTACCCTACATGGGTAAAAGGTAAATGAATAAAAGTTATGTGTACTCAATTTATAATTAGGAGTGACTATTGACGTAATCATTCACGACCAATCATGCACTGGTCACAATTGTATTATAACATAATTATTTGTGGGCTCGAGAACAGTGCCTCATATCAGGCCCCAGCAATACAAGGCTCGCAGCACCAGAAAGAATTAGAGAAATAAACTCGCGAACAATTTTTCAATCTAATCTGTAAACCTGTATACAGCAGATATATACGTATGTTCATGTATCATCTTTCTGTGTCTCTCACAGTGAATTTGTCAGTGAACTGAGTGATACGCTCGCACCGATTAATTTGTTTACATTTAATTTTGTGTTATTGTTGTGTCTGATCCGCGACGGTCTATTTCAATGTAAGATATCCCATTTTATGTATTTTTATGTTAAATCCTAGCTAGAGTAGGTATGTCCAACATTCGTCGATTTAATTTAATTTTTAAAGATAACCTAATCCGGTTGTTCTTTTAGGAAAAATTTACACAAACATTTTCTCATTGTTTTTTTTTGTCAATTGAGAACTTCAAGGTTTAAAGGCTAAATATAACGACAGTAAGCTATGACAAACAAAATTCAAACAATTACGTTGTGGTCGACAAAAGGTCAGCATTTGATCTCTTCAAAATGTTGCAGATACGTTTGGTTGAATAATTCGTTTATTTCTTTATCAGGTTTTATCACTTTTCGCAACTTTAAAATATTACTCGTATAATTATTAATATCCTTCAAACAGAACATCTTCAGTAACTGATTAATTGTAAATTCAGTGGCGTAGCGTGTATTTCTGCCAAACGGGGCAAACCATGAATTTATTGCCCCTCCACCCCCCTATTTTCACAACTAATCATTATTACAATGTTAGGTTAGGTGGTTCTGTTCTTCTTTTCGTCTGGTTAGTGACTAACCTGGTGTCAGAGTTTTAAAGCCGCCCATAAGCCTCTGACTTGGCTTCACATGCCGTCGAGAAATATCTCTCAGACATGCCGGTTTCCTCACAATGTTTTTCTTCAGCGTTTTTTAGGTGATTAGGACTTAAACTTGAACTCGAATTTTAAGTTTGAATTAAAAAATGAACTTCAATAAACCCAGTGGGTCGGAATCAATAACTTGTTCTCTTTTGGAGTCTTTTGTACCTACGAAAATCCCGCATTAAACCTTTTAAACTCTTCTCTGTCAATATCTTGAGGAGCTTGGTCGAGGTTGTATTCGTCATCATCGACGCCCAATACTGCAGGTATATTTTTCTGCCCAACTCCGGAGCTGCTGGAATCTGTAAAATGATGTCAAATCTTACAATTCTGTTTTGAACAACTACCGCTTGTCTCACTGAAAATTAAGGTAAATTAGTACCTATTTAATCCTGATGACAATACAGACGCCGCCGCACCCACGCTACGTCACTAGGTCAAGTACAAAGTGCCACAATTACACCAATGTTTAAATAAAAAATAGGAAGATATACAGAAAATAATAATATTAATAAGCTGGAACTTTCAGTAGCGCCATCATGATGGATGAAAATTGGTGTGGACAAATGTGCGGTCATGCATGTAAAGCGAGGGGAGATTGTGAAATCCGTGGGAACCCAACTCTCGGATTCCATAAACCTTAGAGCTCTCTCCGCACCTGAAACCTATAAGTATTTAGTTATGTCGGAAGCGTTGGGCATCCATGTTCAAGGAGGCCAAAGAAGCGCTCTTACAACAGGAGCGCTTCTTTCGCCGCCTGAAGAAAGTATTTAATAGTCTTCTATCTAGAATGGAATGATCTGGAAACAAGGTACGTGCCTTCAACAGTTGGGTCATACCGGTTTTGATGTACTCAATCAAATGGACTCCGACCGAACTCGACGGCCTGTATAGGAGGGTCCGTACGCTGCTGACTGCATATCGAATTCATCACCCACGGTCATCGGTAATGAGACGGTATATCCCGCGAAAGTATGGAGGTCGAGGGTTTTTAACTGGTAAGACCCTCCACAATCACGAGATATACAGTCTTAGGGAATATTTTCTAGAAGCCGACGTGGGGATGCACCGAGTTGTGGTCGCGGTGGACAAGGGCCTTACCCCCCTCTCCTTGTCTCTCGGGCATGCCACCGTCCTGGTGAATCCATCCGACACAATAATCTCTTGGTGTTCTCGTCTGGCTAACAAAGAGTACTTGCATAGATTCAACCTTGTAGCCAGGATTGTCCATCAGCAACTTGCTCTAAAATACAGCCTTGTGGAATCGGAAGTGCCGTACTACAAGTATGTGCCCGACCCTGTTCTCGAAAATCGAAATATCACTTGTACTGGGATTGATCCATCATCAATGAAAGGACTATTGTTGCCAATAAGCCCGATATAGTGGTGGTGGATAGAATAGAGCAGCGCACAATGATTATTGATATAACAGTCCCGCATGACGGGAATCTCATGAAAGCCGAGAAAGATAAACAAATCTTGACTTGGCTCGCTAGGTTATCGACATGTGGTATGTGGACTCAGCGATTATTGTGCTGATAGTCGTGACAGCCAATGGCCTAAGAGCGAAGAGCCTGGACCAACACTGAGGAGGCTCTCGATGGGCAGCTGGATCAAGGGCTTGATTCAGAAAGCGGTACTTCTGGACATGGCTCGCATTGTTAGAAGGTTCCTCTCTCAGGAGCCCTGACCGCCAGTAGCTTGGACCCTTTTCCCGATACCGGTGGGTTACTAAATTGATGAGGCAGGGCCCATAGTTCTTTCATAGTTCCAGGTCACCAGTCAACTTAAGGCTTGGGCTACTTCTCACTTGGACTACTTCTCACTTGGGTTACTTCTCATTAGGGCTACTACTCAAAATTTGGGAATGTTTATTGAAATAAGTACTATCTTTATGTATATAAACATGTTTATTCATTCATAAGAGATCAATTACATTATTTTAAGAATAAAACAACATTAATTGAACCAATGTAATAGGTAAGTATACAATATTATAAGTATTACTTCTTGTAATTACTTTAGTCTGGTTTGAAATTAACATTTATTTATTTATAACAAACACAAATCAATAGTTAAAGGATAGGTAAACTTTACTAGGTGTCACTTCTTTTAATTACTTAATGCATCGCTTGCATTGACAGCGGCCGGTGACGAGTCCAATTGAAAAACTTTTATTTATCTGATAACGTGGCATTAACCTCTCGTTGTATATACATTCTGGCGATAGCAGTGTTTAATTGCGATTGTAATTTTGCCCTTGACTGAAAAAAATATTTGATAAGAACAAAACTGTAAAATATTTTCTGACTTGTAATGTGAAAGCAGACACTGTGGTGATGTTTGAGGGAGGCCTATATCCAGCAGTAGATGACTGGCGTTTGAATGATGATGATGAAAACAGACTCAGTTGATATAAATAAAAATTATGAACAATATTACTAATAGAATCACGGTGACTCAAATGACGGACAGCTGGGATTGCCCTTAGAATAGAATAGGTATAATTATTATGTACACCATATGGATTCAAGATACGAGTATAATTGTGGAAATTTTACATAGCGCACTTCTTTGGAAAATAAAAATTCTAACTATATCTGCTGGTTGGGATTGCCCTTAAAACAGAATAGCATATTCAACCTATGATGATCCCACTGCTGGGACACCGGCTTCCTCTCTATGAGAGGGAGTGGGCTGTAATCCAACACGCAGGCCCGTATTGGTAGATGTCACATGTCTTCTTATTTTTCAATCTAGGACATGCCGGTTTCCTCACGATGTTTTCCTTCACCGTTATGAGATCAGTGGTGATGAAATAATTTAAACAAAGTAAAGCCCCTGTCTGGGTTCGAACCTACGACTTACAACTTGGAAGTGGCGGTAGTTACCACTGGGCCACCTAGAATAGAATGTAATACTCATTATTATTTACCCCATATTCAGGATATACTTGATTATAGAAATGTTACATAGGGCACGTCTTTGGTTTTTTTTTTTTTATCTATAGCTGCTGTAGTTCCTTACAGCAAAATCGTTTTTTCTAGCTTTATTACTCGTAGTTTCGATTTGGTCCATATCAAATTATGGAATAGGCGCTGCGCACCAGTCTTGCTGACAAATTAAAGTCTATAATTAGGTACTGTTAGAATTATAAACTACTTTTCTTCCAGATAATGATAATTTTGCTGATTTGGGTGGTTGTTCTGATCGCTGTGGTGGTGCTGTATCTCCGGCAAGTCTACTCTACATTTAGCCGACATGGCATCAAGCACTTCAAGCCAGTCCCATTGTTGGGCAATATGGGCAAGGTCATCTTTCGCCAAGACCACTTTGCTTATGACATTTGTAATTTGTATAACAGCTTCCCGGAAGAAAGGTGAGGAATGAAAATATTTATATTGAAGTAACGTAATTGTGAGTTTTGTTGAGCAAGAGACCACTGAGATTTGTACTGTATAATTAACTATCATTCGAAGATTGTGTGTAGCACACTAACATATTATGTAGTTAGCAACTGGAGGATGCTCCCTTGTCACTTTGCACGCCCGAGAGCAGAGATTACACTGCTACTTTATCGGCTTGACCAACGCTGTTGGCTTTCAATGATTCCCAATAATTAATTCAACTTTAGTGAGATACAAATATCAATCCGTAATGTCAGCGAAAACATTTCAATGCAGTGCACTCAAACATTTTTTTCCAGGTTCGTGGGCAGATTTGAATTCTTAAACGAGTTAGTAGTTCTCCGTGACCTTGAACTGATTAAGAAGGTCACTATCAAAGACTTTGAGGTCTTCGTCGACCACCGCAACTTCCCTAACAACTCCTTCTTTGGCAGAACTTTGTTCTTGTTGCAAGGTAATTATTATGTTTATTATTATTATTAGTTCATTTATTTCAGATAATTATAATCCATACAACACATTAAATTAAATTTAAATCAACAAAATTGTGTTAGTATAATAATGACGTAGACAATGTTAGGTGAGCCTCCAAAATAATGCACATCCATTTGTTTTGGATAGAACAATCCGCACGAGATAAAATCATCTGCAGGATGCCGTTGCTACACGCTGTGACTATGAAGTTACCCTTTTGCGCAAAATCGTATGGAAGCCGTCCATTCACGCCTCCGCAAACATACCAGACGCACTACAATAGCGAGGCAGACGCATCAGCATCCTGTAAATTTTGTTATATTGGACACGCTGAGCATTAGCAGCCCTATTACTGTAATTTATCCACAAACTGCTCGAGTAAAAAGACTGGCAATACGCCTTAAAAGGTTATCTTTACTTCCCTCGAGCAGCGAGCAAACCTACGCGCAACCATGTTCCCCTGACTGCTAATGCTCTGCGCTCCCTCTCGATGTCAGCGTCATCCTGCAATTCGTCCGTCAAAATGTGCCCCAGATACCGTTTTCCACTCATAAAAACCAGAACTTCATTCTTTTTACAGTTATATTTCAATCCATGTTCCGCCGCGTATGCCTCACAGATTGCCACAAGTTTACGACCTGCTCCCACCAATGGGCCCAGCAGTACCTGTCGTCGGCATAACTGATGTTTAGCTTCCCTTATTCCTATATCTTTTTCCTGCTTATTCTTCTTCCTTCCTTTAGTTTTCTCTTCGAAGTGTAATACGAGTATGAGTGTAATCAAGTAAGTGAAAAATTACAATTGTTAAATATCCCTCAGGCCAAGAATGGAAAGACATGCGTTCAACATTGAGTCCAGCGTTCACAAGTTCTAAGATACGTCAGATGGTGCCTTTCATGGTGGAGGTCGGCGATCAAATGATTCTGTCACTCAAGCAAAAGATTAAGGCTTCGGGAGGTAATAAGAACTTAATATTCTTTCGCACAAATACTTTCCGGACAACCACGATTCAAAATCAAACAGTACGAGTACGATAGTTGTAATTTTGTGGATATTCGGAATAGGTTTTTTATTATTACAAAAATCTTTGTCTGTTTAGATGACTACATAGAAGTTGACTGCAAGGACCTTACAACGCGCTACGCTAACGATGTGATAGCTTCTTGCGCGTTTGGTCTGAAGGTAGACTCCCAAACTGACAAAGAGAACCAATTCTACGAGATGGGCAAGACTGCTACCAATTTCAGTATCCGTCAGATGCTTATGTTCTTTTTTCTAATGAGTGCACCGAAACTTATAAAGGTAAAATTAAGTTTATATTAATTGGATAAGAATATACAGGGTGGCAGGGATATCGACGCGCAAACTGTAACCATGATTCATGAACTGAACCAACCAGAATTCATGGTAACAGGTTGCACGTTGATGTCTCTGCCACCCTATATATTTTGATCAATTCTATTTTTACGATTGAAAATAAATTAATATTAAAATCAAAAAAATCAATTACAGATTATTAAATTTGACATAGTAAAAGATGAGGTCAAGAACTTCTTCTCAAAACTGGTGCTGGACACAATGAAGGACCGAGAGATGCGCCATATTATCAGACCTGACATGATCCATCTGCTTATGGAAGCCAAGAAAGGTGCCAGTTAATAGTCAAGGCAATTAATTAGTTACAAATGAACTACTATTCAAGAATTACTATTCATTTTTAGTTCTAGTTGAGATTAACATTGTGGCACATCATTCAATCAAAATGAATACTAGATGTTTATGCCAAAAAAATTGTATGACATGCTTGTTTTTTCAGGTAAACTATCTCATGAAGATGTCAAATCCAATGATGAAGCTGCTGGATTCGCCACCGTTGAAGAATCTTCAATTGGAAAAAAGGAAATAACTCGAGGTAATGATAAACATAAATGGATAGGCAAAACACAAAGTAATCTACGAAATTCGACTTAATTTCTGATTTCGTGTCTTGCAGAATGGAAAGATATTGATTTGATCGCCCAAGCATTCCTGTTCTTTGTCGCTGGCTTTGAAACCATTTCGTCCAGTATGTCTTTCTTAATGTACGAGCTTGCAGTGAACCCTGATGTACAGGAACGCTTGGCACACGAGATCAGGGAACATGACACTAAGAACGGTGGCAAGTTTGATTTCAATTCCATACAGAGCATGACGTATATGGATATGGTTGTTTGTGGTAAGATTTGGTCATTTAATTACCATTCAAGTAGTAAAATATTGAAACATGTATCAGCTTAATTACTGTCAACATTATTATTTCAGAGGTATTGAGGAAATGGCCACCACCTGTAGTTTCGGATAGAGTATGCAATAGAGATTACAACATGGGGAGACCAAACGAGGCTGCCGACAAAGATTTCATTGTAAGTTTAACGATTATTCAATATCAGCTTTGACAAAGGACGATTTCAATATGTTCGTGTACCTCAATGGATATTTTAACGTTACAGTTGCGCAAAGGCTCAGTAGTTTTAATACCGACATTTGCCTTCCACCACGACCCTCTGTATTTCCCTGAGCCGGAAAAGTTCGACCCTGAACGTTTCTCCGAAGAAAATAAACACAAAGTCAATTTGCTGGCCTACATGCCTTTCGGTTTGGGGCCTAGGAATTGCATTGGTAAGACCTTACAGCCTACATTTACTCATCAATGACTGACGTTATAATATCAGTTAATTAAAATAGAGGGTGTCTGAACGATTTCTAAAATTATCACAAAACTAATTGTGCTTTAATCATCAACAGGATCAAGATTTGCTCTCTGCGAGTTGAAGGTGATGGTTTACCAGCTTTTACGACATTTAGAACTATCTCCTTGTGAGAAGACCTGTATCCCCGCCAAGCTAGCTACTGATAACGCCAACATCAGACTGCAGGGAGGACACTGGCTCAGGCTTAGACTGAGGAAGTAGTTCAAACCAAGTTTTATTTTGTTTCTTAATGCATGTTTTATGGAATTAATGGATTTTTTAATAACTTAAGGTGCAATGTATTAAAGGCACAATTATTATTTTTGTTTTTTCATAATTATGTAGTTTATCTTTTAAAATAACAATACACAATCATATGATCTTGATCCTACTAATAGACTACAAAAACAAAAATGCTTCGTACAGTAATATCAGTATTTTTATCTTATATGAATGACGACCTCCATCGTGATCTACAAAAGAAACCTGTCACAAACATGCTGAGGCTTATGAACATAAGAACTCCACGGCCATGGGAACGTAGACGCAATTCAGTTGTCAGATTTATAACACAAACATAGTGCGACGACTAAAACGACCAAAACCCTTTAAGTTAGGGTTCAAGCACACACGTCACGTCAACGTCAAGTTGCCGATCAGACACCTCAATTTCAAAGAGTGTGTGAATAGATAGTCAGTCAGTCATAGTAACGCTTGTAGTGACGTGACGTAGTAACATGAAGCCATGGAGCTGGTTTGATGATAGAGCCCGAAGATGACTATAGGAACTCCTCAATTGTATAAGATTGAACTCATTGGTTTTGTTTTGACAAGAATAGCATAAGATGGTGTCCAGGGTCTAACGATGGAGCAGGAAAGTGGCCAGCCGAGCTCCTCGATCAAACAAGATAGCACAATCGTGTTTGGACTCATTGGTTATGTATTGACAAGTGTTATTACACTACGTGGTGTCCAGGATATCGGATCCTGGACACCACCTAGTGTGTGGTGGTGGAACCAGAAGTTGACCATAAGAACTCTTCAATGAAATAAGATAGCACCATTGTATTTGGACTCATTGGTTATGTATTGACAAGTGTTATTACACTAGAAGGTGTCCAGGGTCTGATGTTGTAGCCGGAAGTTGGCCATAGGAACTCCTCAATCAAAAAAGATAGCACAATCGTGTTTCGACTGATTGGATATGTATTGACACGTGCTATTACACCAGGTGGTGTCCAGGATCTGATTATAGAGGCAGAAGGTAGCCACGGTATCACCTGGACCTGACAAGATAGCCCCGTAGTGTTGGACTCATTAGATTTTTGAAGGTGATAAAACAGATATTTACCTAAACAATTTCTAATGCTAAAAAGTACAAAATAAAATTTAAGTCTTTTTTTAAACAAGCTTATAAGGAACTAAAAAGTACTTAATAAAACTGACCTTGGGGCGTAAATATCCTTCTTACAGTAAAAAATAAGCTTGAAGCATATAAGTATACTTTTTTGGTATCTAAAGCCGGACCTAGATATACATAAATACAGAAGATACATACTAGGGAAGGTGCGTATTTACGCAACCAGGTTTTTATACTAGGTATTTACTTGCAAGTACGCCGACCAAGTGCCGACCAGAAATACTCGCAAGACTTCAAAGTATTTTGTTCCGTCTACGCTCGACGCGATTCTGCTCCTTATTTATATTCAGTTACCGATCAATGCTCTATGCAAGTATTTTTACTTTAAAGGCTTGGAAGTTTTTTTTTGTAAACGCGATTGTGCTCTTTATTTATATCGAAATACGGATCAATTCAAAATTCAAAAGTCATTTATTCAAACTAGGCTGAGAATCAGCACTTTTCGAACGTCAAAATTACATAAGACAGTCCCCCAAAACGCCCACCCTTCACCACTTCCTAGTGCATTAGCTGGGAAGAAGAAGTGGCGCAACAAACTCCCCAGCAGCACAGCTGTCTGTTCAGTTAGAAGAACAAAAAAAAGATTCTATATAATAGTATTCAAAATAATTTACATTACGCAACACAAAACATAATTCAAATTATTAGCCATATGTTAGCTAGCACACGCCAATATACCAAACAAAATCATCGAGAACTATACTCAGGCCGAAATAAAAAAACTAAACGTAAACAGAATTTAATATCTAAATAAAAAAGCCTCCAGGCATAAAGGGCGTGCCCGCTTACTTAAAGTTGTAACTGGAAGTTATAAATGATAAACTAGGACCATCGATGTAAAATAAATAAACAAAGAGTTAATTACTAATAACAGTAAATAATATGATCAATTGTCGAGGTCACTAGCTAACCACATATTGCAATACAAATCATTAAAAAAACATTGTGATGAGTAGATTTTGTGAACAATAAATAAAAGTTAAATTAAAATAACTTGACTTAAAAAGTCAAATAAAATAAAATAAACAATTATATAAACTCATATAACTTGTCGGTACGTAAGCTGGAGAAAGAACATAAACATTGTCTTGAGTTAATCACAGCGACCAACTATTCTTATCATTTAAGTAGTCGTTGATAGAATAGTATGCCTTTGAACAAAGATTGGATTTTACTTTCGTTTTAAACGCATTAAAAGGCAAATCTAGCAAAGAAGAGGGTAGCTTGTTATAAAAGGTTATACCAAGCCCAACAAATGAGTTATGAACCTATGAAGCCGGTGAAAGGGAGCTCGTAGTTTGTCCTTATTTCTAGTGTTAACATTGTGAAAATTACTGTTTTTAGTGTATAAGCGTATATTTTGCCTAATACATAAGATATTGGCGAAGATGAATTGAGATGCCACCGTGAGGATACCAATATCTTTGAAAAAATCTCTCAGAGAAACTCTGGCACCAAGCTGGTAAATAGCTCAATGTTCTATGAAAGTAGTTTTCTTCCACCAAGGCTTGGTTGGAAGTATCTTTTTTTGCATACGCGATTGTACTCCTTATTTGTATGAATTTACGGGTCTATTTTCCATGCAGAAAGAAAATACTTGAAAGTATTTCGAGCCCTGGTTTTTGCCGCTGGTGTCTAAAGGTGGACGTATTTGGAAGCCCTGGTACTCGATTTTGCAAGTACGACCCATCTCTAATACATACGTATAGATGACGTATAGCATGTTTTTGGAATTTACCCATGAGTCAAACTCAGAGTTAATTCAGTAGGTAGTTGGGTAGCACGTGGCCAGTGACACATTATTGTTTACATACAGTGATGTTTATGTGTTTACTTATCTGTGACGACTGAACGTATAAGATACCGGTTTTTTAATTACTATACTAGAGGTGCAATACGTATCCATGGTCTAGATAAGATAGAAGAGATATACATAAGTGCATATTTGATAATTTTTAACCGACTTCCAAAAAGGAGGAGGTTATAATGTTCGACGCTTATGTATGTTTTTTTTTTTTTAAAGTATTTCCATCGATTTCTCCGTTAATTGTGGACCAATTTTGAAAATTCTTTTTTTGTTTGGAAGGGTATGCTCTCGGATTGGTCCCATATAAATTTTATTAACTTTGCTGGGATAGTTCTTGAGTAAGCTTCAATAATACGTATTTTTTCCACTTAGTTTATGTGGATGATATGATGATAACTTCCTGTGACTGTTATTTACATAGCAGGGTACTGGTATTCGATTTTATGTGGGGTAGGTACCAGAACTAAAATGTGAAAAATAAAAGTTTTTTACAAAAAAAAACAACCGACTTCCGAAAAAATACACTACAAAGTGAAAAATAACTTTAATTTTCGGAAGTCGGTGGCAAAAAACGAAAATTCATAACCAAAGACTTCCGAAATTAAAGTTATTTTTCACTTTGTAGTGTTTTTTTTTTGTAAAAAGCTTTTATTAAGGAGAGCAGTTTAAAGAAAGTTTAAAGTTTAACACGCTATTACACAAAAATGTGCAGTGATAGTGTTTTTATTATTTAATCATTATGTTGAGTACTATCTGTTTTACCATGAGTAGGAAATAAATACAACTATCTATTGTAACTGAAGAGTATATATTTAAAAAAACGGCCAAAATTTTGGTAGTGTAGTTAACCATAAGTTTTTAACTGACATAAAAAAAAACAAGGAGACATAACTTCGTCATTAATAAACGAATTTGCAAAATATTTTTTTTCTTTTTGTTTGAAAGGGAATGCTCTCGATATGGTCCCAATTAATTAGTTATAACTTTTTGAGTTAGCTTCAATAATACGTATTTTTCGCACTTAGTCTATATAGAGGATGTTATAATAACTTCCTGTCTCAGTTATTTACATAGCAGGTAGAGTTATTCGAATTTGTGTAGGGTAGGTACCACAACAAAAAAGTGAAAAATTAAACGTTTTTACAAAAATTTACAACCGAATTCCAAAAAACAACACTAGAAAGTGAAAAATATGTTTTTCTCAAGCATGCTTGGAAATTCGAGCATTATTTTGACAACCTTCTTCGAAATAAATCGAAATTGCTGTACTGGCCGAATACATGATAGCGCCCGGCCGGCAATGTTTGTATGAAAATCCATATCAGTCATATTTAGCGGCCAAATAAATTACTATGAAAACTCATATCTTTCGTGTTATTTAAAAATGGAACGAATTTTTTACTTCAACACACGGCAACCGAGGAGGTAACTTAGCAAATATTTTATGAGCTGTTTACAGTAAATAAAAAATAAATGAAAACTGGCGCCTGAAAAAAATGTAGGAGCTCGTGGCTAAGTAATAACTGCCGCACTGCCATCAGGTTAAGCTACGCTTGCCGGGGTTGATCTGTGGATGGGTGACCATCTGTACATACCGAGACTCGTCCGTATCTCGGAAAGCACGTTATGCCGTTGGTCCCGGCTGTCATTCGTGGATCTTTGACAGTCGTTACGGGTCGTCAGAAGCCCAAAAGTCTGACAACCAGTCTTACCAAGGGGTGTCGTATTACCCAGTTACTGGGTTGTGGAGGTCAGATAGGCAGTCGCTCCATGTAAAATACTGGAAGCTGACTCCAATAATGTTGGGAAAAGGCTAGGCTTGGTTTAACAATTTTCATAACATAACATACATCTTGTACTCATTTTGCATTTTTAACACAATACTACGATCGCCAACCCGCCTAGGCGCCAAGCGTGGCGATTGTGGCATCCCCCCCCCCCCCCAAAATGACAAGCAACATAAAGAAATGGCCCCTAGTACCCGGCAGCCCACCATCCCTTGGCTACGGTAGCGGTAATCACCGCATGGTAAGAGGCACCTTGAACTTAAATATCAAGCTGAAAAGATCTCGACTGTTGAAGTCTACGCTCCACCCAACTCGAACTTCAGAATCGTTTTGAGTGCCTAGGGAGCGTCGTGGACGATTATAACGATGGGTTCGTGGAACTGCCCATACGGTTGGGTCCAAGATCTTCATGACCGTCGTACAAATCGAAACAAGAGGCGCTGTGATGCTACTCTACAGCTCATGGAGGAGAGGCGCGAGATGATCCTGTACTCTTCAGACGATGCGCTCAAATACCGGTGGCCCAAAATACAACTCTCTAAGTCTTCGATCAATTAAGTCCTTGAAAAGCGACCTCCATGTAATACGAACCGTATTAAGAACGCGATAGAGCGGAACAAGGGCTCTAAGGTTTTTGCAAGAGGTCTGTCTATTGAGCAGAGCCAGCTTGCGAATAAATCTCAGAGTAATAACTAAAGCAAATAAATACATTAAATTGTTTTTATTTTTCAATAAAGGTGTAATAAAATACTCCTTGAACAAATAGTTGATATTTATTATGTCAATCATTGGCACTGGCATTTCAAGGACAAGATATATTTAGATGAGATAAAAAGGATGTCGGTTGCCTATGGTCGGTCACAAGACGTTTCGTAAAAATTAAAAAAAATTGCCTGTTTTCGCTTTTATTGTTAAATAAAATAGTTTAATTATAAGATAAGAAACACGCATAGGATGTTAAAGTGGGTGTGATAACACAATTGTATCCTATTTAGTTAGTATTTAATCAGTGACACGTAGATATTACGTTCAATTCCCAGGCAAGTTCAATGTTATTGTTTTTAGCGAGTCGCAACCAAATCCGGGCAAAAATAGTTAACTGAGCTAAATATCTTTAAAAAATATTATAGCCTATGTTACTCAGTAAATCATCTGAAATAATTTTTTAAATCATCCCAGTAGTTTTTGAGTTTATTCATTATAAACACACATACAAAAAATCTAATCTTTTCTCTTTATAACAATAGTTTCTTCATCAACAGGGTCAAGATTTGCTGAAAGTGTTATCGTACCAACTGTTACCCCCGTCAAACTAGTTAATGGAGAATGGCTCTGTAGGAGACTGGCTCAGTATATAATTTAGACTAGAATGTTAATCAAAACAATATATTATGCAGTTTATTATCGGACTATCATTATCAAGACAAATTTCCTCACGATGTTTTCCTTCACCGTAAAGTATTGACACTAATCCTACTTATATCCAGTAAATTAATAAATGATAAGAAATGGACACACGCCCCATATCTGAACCCAGCAATACAACGCTCGCAGTACCAGAAATAAAGAAATAAACGCGGATACAATTTTCCAAACTAATCTGCCAACCCTATGTACAGCAGATTATATATAATTATGTTCATGCTTCATGTTTGTGAGTCTGAACTCACAGTGAAGTTGTTAGTGAACTGAGTAACACGCTCGCAACGATTAATTTGTTTACATTTAATTTTGTGTTATTGTTGTGTTTGATCCGTGTCATATTTTAATGTAAGATATTCCATTTGATGTGTTTTTTGTTTTAATATTTAAGCTAGAGTATGTCCGCCCAACCGTCGTGACAATCGTTTATAATCGTCTTACTGACATTTGATTTCATTTTAAAGTAAATCTAATCCAGCTGTTTTGAAAAATTAACACAAACACTTTTAGATTGTTTTTTTCGTAAATTGAGAATTTCAAGGTTAATAAAACTACGCGAGCAAATCAACCAATTCACGTTGTGGTCAACTAAAGGTCTGGATCATTCAAAATGTTGCAGATAATTTTTGATTGAATAAATCGTTTTTATTTTTTATCAGGTTTAATAACTTACAACCGCCACTTTAAGCTATTACTCATAGATTTATTAATTTCTACCTTCAAACAATAAATAGGTAAGTCTTATCTAGAACATCTTCAGTAACTGATTACTGGTCAAGTACAAAGTGCTACAATTACGCCGATATTGAAACAGTAAAGATTAGGTATAAAGAAAAGTTTTTATTTATCTGATAACGTGACATTAACCTCTCGTTGTAAGACATTCTTGCGATAGCAGTGTTTAATTGCGATTGTAATGTTGCCCTTGACTGAGAAAAATATTTGGTAAGAACAAAACTATAAAACATTTTCTGACTTTTTATATGAAAGTAGTAATTGTGGTATAGTTTGTGGGAGGCATTCAGACGCCACTGGCGTCTGAATGGTGATGATGAAATCGTGTAAATAAACCGTATGAACAAAATTACTAATAGAATTACGGCGACCCAGATGATGGATAGCTGGGATTGTCCTTAGAATATAATAGAATACTCATTATTATGTACCCCATACGGATTCAGGATATAATCTTTGGAAAATAAAAATAGTATCTCTTATCTGCTTTAGTTCCTAACAGCAAAATTGTTTTTCTAGCTTTTATTTGTTTCAAATTGGTCCTTATCAAATTATGGAATAGACACCGCGCACCAGTCTTGCGGACAAAATTAAAATCTGGAATAGTTTAGCTACTGTGAAAATTATAAATTGCTACTTTTCTTCCAGATAATGATAATTTTGCTGATTTGGGTAGTTGTTCTGATCGCTGTGGTGGTGCTGTATCTCCGGCAAGTCTACTCTACATTCAGCCGACATGGTATCAAGCACTTAAAGCCAGTCCCACTGCTGGGCAACATGGTCAAGGTCGTGTTTCGCCAAGAGCACTTTGCTTATGACCTTTGTAATTTGTATAACAGCTTCTCGGAAGAAAGGTGAGAAATGAAAAGAATTGAAGTAACGTAAGTAATTGAAAACACAATATTTTTATAGATTTTTTTTCAACCAGAGATCACTGAGATTTGTACTGTATGGTTAACTATCATTCGAAGATTATGTAGCACACTAACATAAATTATGTAGTTAGCAACTGATGGATGCTCCCTTGTCACTCCCCACTTTCGAAAGCAAAGATTACATTGTTTCTTTATCGGCTTGACCAACGCTACTTATATCAAATGGTTTATGTTAAAAATAAAAACAATATTTTTCCTTAATTTAATAACTTATTCAACTTTATTAAGATATAAATCTCAATCCATAATGTTAGTGAAAACGTTTCAATGCAGTGCAAAAAATCCTTTTCTTTCAGGTTCGTGGGCAGATTTGAATTCTTAAACGAGTTAGTAGTTCTCCGTGACCTTGAACTGGTTAAGAAGGTCACTGTCAAAGACTTTGAGGTGTTCGTCGACCACCGCAACTTCGCAACCGACTCTTTCTTTGGCAGAACTTTATTCTTGTTGCAAGGTAAATATTATATCTAGCTTCCCTTATTCCTATATCTTTTTTCCTTCTTCTTCCTTCCCCTAGTTTTCTCTTTGAAGTATAATTAATCAAGTAAAACATTATAATTGTTAAATCTCCCTCAGGCCAAGAATGGAAAGATATGCGCTCAACATTAAGTCCAGCGTTCACAAGTTCTAAGATACGTCTGATGGTGCCTTTTATGGTGGAGGTCGGTGATCAGATGATTCTGTCACTCAAGCAAAAGATTAAGGCTTCGGGAGGTAATAAAAACTTTATATTCTTTCGCACAAATACTTTACGGACAGCCACGATTCAAAATCAAACAGTACGATAGTTGTAATTTTGTGGATATTCGGAATACGTTTCTTTATTATTTCAAAAATCTTTGTCTATTTAGATGACTACATAGAAGTTGACTGCAAGGACCTCACAACGCGCTACGCTAACGATGTGATAGCTTCTTGCGCTTTCGGTCTGAAGGTGGACTCCCAAACTGACAAAGAGAACCAATTCTACGAGATGGGCAAGACTGCAACCAATTTCAGTATCCGTCAGATGCTTATGTTCTTCATTCTAATGAGCGCACCGAAACTGATGAAGGTAAAATTGAGTTTATATATATTGGATAATACAGGGATCTCGACGCGCAAACTGTAACCATTCATTCAGCATAAGATTCTAGACCCAGAGGTCCAGAATCATGTACTGAATTGATATTAACAGGTTGTATGTCAATGTCCCTACCGCCCTGTATTTAAAATATTTTGATTAGTTTTGTCTTTACTATAAAAACCATAAATCGATTACAGATTCTTAAATTTGATATAGTAAAAGATGCGGTCAAGAACTTCTTCTCAAAACTGGTGCTGGACACAATGAAGGACCGAGAGATGCGCCATATTATCAGACCTGACATGATCCATCTGCTTATGGAAGCCAAGAAAGGTGCCAGTTAATAGTCAAGGCAATTAATTAGATACAATTAGAAATGAACTAAATACTATTCATATCTAGTTCTAGTTGAGATTAAAATTGTGGTAATTCAATCAATGACTACAACATATTTACACCAGCAAAAATAGTATGACATGCTTGGTCTTTCAGGTAAACTATCTCATGAGGATGTCAAGTCCAATGATGAAGCTGCTGGATTTGCAACCGTTGAGGAATCTTCAATTGGAAAGAAGGAAATAACTCGGGGTAATGATAACCGTAAATGGATAGTAAAAAAATATAAAAAGCTTTACGCAATTTGACTCAATTTCTGATTTCGTGTCTTGCAGAATGGAAAGATGTTGACCTGATCGCCCAAGCATTTCTATTCTTTGTCGCTGGCTTTGAAACTATTTCGTCCAGTATGTCTTTCTTAATGTACGAGCTTGCAGTGAACCCTGATGTACAGGAACGCTTGGCACACGAGATCAGGGAACATGACACTAAGAACGGTGGCAAGTTTGATTTCAATTCCATACAGAGCATGACGTATATGGATATGGTTGTTTCTGGTAAGATTTTGTAATTTTTTTTATTAATCGAGTAGTAAAATATTGAAACGTGTATCAGCTTAAATATCATTATTTTAGAGGTATTGAGGAAGTGGCCACCAGCTATAGCTACGGATAGAACATGCAACAGAGATTACAACATGGGGAGACCAAACGAGGCCACCGACAAAGATTTCATTGTAAGTTTTACGATCATTCAATATCAGCTTTGACTATTTCAATATTGTAGTGTACCTATAACGGATTTTTTAACTTTACAGTTGCGCAAAGGCTCAGTAGTTATAATACCGACCTTTGCTTTCCACCACGATCCTCAGTACTACCCTGTGCCTGAGAAGTTCGACCCTGAACGTTTCTCCGATGAAAATAAACACAACATCAATTTGCTAGCATACATGCCTTTCGGTTTGGGACCTAGGAATTGCATTGGTGAGACCTTACAGCCTACATTTACATCACTGACTGACGTTATAATATCAGCTAAAACCGAGGGTGTCTGAATGATTTCTAAATCTATCACAAATCAAAACTAACTAGGTATTATTCTTTAACAGGATCAAGATTTGCTCTCTGCGAGTTGAAGGTGATGATTTACCAGCTTCTACGGCATATAGAACTCTCTCCTTGTGAGAAGACCTGCATCCCCGCCAAGCTAGCTACTGATAACATGAATTTCAGGCTACAGGGAGGACATTGGCTCAGGTTTAGACTGAGGAAGTAGTCCAAATGTTTCTAAGTTTTTATAATGCTTGTTAATGGAATTAATGATATAGTTTTATTATTTATATTATATTATACCTTTATTATATTATATGACCTTATGGTTCAATGTATAACAATAAAGGGACAATTATTATTCTGTTTTTTTCATAAATACAGTTCCTTTTCGAACATAACAAGCCTAATATCACCTACTCGTAATGTTGATCATGATCCTAATAATAGCCTAGAAAAATAAACAAGCTTCGTACAGTAATATCAGTATTCGCACTGTAATTGTTCTGCATATTCACACAGGAGGAAGTCTTTTACAGAAAAATATCTGCTGTTCCTCATTGTAACTTTGATCGTTTTTCGTGCCTTGTAGTACTCCAAACGTTAGACCCTAGCAATAAAACGCCTGGAGCACAGAAAATTTTAAATTAAAAGATAGATTGCATTTGTTATCTAAAGCCGGACCTAGATATACGTACACAGAAGATACAAACTCAGAGTGAATTCGGCAGTGAGTTGGGTAGCACGTTGCCACTGACGCATTATTGTTTACACACTGTATGTAATATCTGTGTATATTTTTGTACGCCTTTAAAATTACCAATCTTTATTACTGCTTTAGTTGAAAATTATCTTTACGCAAACGCAATAACCTGTAAAGTCACATAACAAAATACATAAAATGAAAAAATGCAAAATAAAATGCAATGTAAAATTTAAATGAAAGAATGCAAATTTTCAAAATAATGCTACATCTAAGTTGTGTCGTACTGTACCAGCTTTTAAATTATTTTATTAGCGGTACAATACATACGAGTATGTTCTGGCTTATCTAATAACCATTGACCAAAATCGACCTTGCTGCTCTGTAGCAAGGTCAGAGAGTGCTTAGTGTCAAAAATAGTTTTTACTTATGCTGTTTATTTACAGTTAACACTTGTCTGGATACTGACCGGCTGTTAATATCCTTCATAACAAAAATACTTTTTTCTTATATCTGGAAAGGTTTTCAGATAAGTATCGTGCAATTTGATAAATGTTCAACTACTTACGAGTATCTTCGTGCTACTACAGTTTGATCATAACATTATTTTGGCCGTGACATTGCATGGTCTTAAATAGCGCTGTTCGCCGAATAGACTTCAATTGGGCTGATCTAATTTAAAGTGACAATTCATTTTTAGTGACGTCACATTTACTGATTGATTAATAAGAGGAAAGGCTCCACTTTACTTTATGACCTGCGTGTAGAAGCTTCAATATTTTTGATCCTATGATGTCTTCATTTAGAACGCTTTCGCAAAATGTCACAGCCAGCAAATGCCTAGTATGTGAGAAAAAAAAAAAATACAATTTCACTCCTAGGTTGTTCTGTTTTGCGTTCATACAAAGTGACAGCGGATTTTAAGCTTTTTTGTATAAAATGCTGTCACTTTGTTAATATTGTGTTTTAATTTTAACTCATTTTTACATAACTGCTACCGCAATGAACTGTATTTGTAATAAGAGGCAAATAATATAATTAAAGTTTTTTTTTTTTTTTTTTGTTGTACTCTTTAAAGATTGTGGGTAACGTAACGTAATTGCATGTAACTGACGCTAACGTTTGACAGCGTTCACACATCGTATGTACCTACTCATATATTCGAGAGCGTCTTTCGTACTCCTGTTTGCGACAACGATTGATTGACACGATGGCATCCCCAGTCCCCGGACCTTTGCACTTCGCAACAAACTAACATAATAAACAAAAATAACACATTGCGACATGTTAAAAAAACGAGATGTTACCGGGAGAACTTAGAACACAAGAGCGAGCGAAGCGAGCTCGAAACTTGGGGCACCCCGACTCGGATCTCACCCTGCAGACAGAAATAGGAGGCTCCGTTAACTACGCCTTATTATTATTACTTGGAAACAAATTTAGACCCGCCACATGATTTTCCCCACCATTAATACTCTCTCACCAAACCCAAAAAATCGCCAATTTTTGGCGATTTTTTTCTGGTACCTATGGTCTTGCTGTCTATTCTATCCAAAAAAAATGGCTACTATAAAAAAAACAAATAATGAATATTAATATTCTTAATTTCATCAATGCAAAACCCGTAAACACTAAAAAGACTTTACAGCAATTTTCTTACAGAAAATGATAATCTTGCTGCTTTGTGCGGCCATTCTGCTCGCTGTGGTGGTGCCGTATCTCCGGCAAATCTTCTCATTCCGCCGACATGGTATCAAGCACTTCATGCCTCTCCCACTATTGGGCAACTCGGGCAAGATTCTCCTGCGGCTAAGCCACACCGCTGGTGATCTTCTAAATTTATACAACAGCTTTCCGGAAGAAAGGTGAGAAACTGCAAGAAAACAATATCTTGGAACTAAAAACAAAGTAACAATTGCCTTTTTTATCCACAGTTAGTTTGTAATGATTTATCTTGTAAGGAATTAACTGTAGTCTCCATTTTTTTTATTAAATGACACTACGGGGATCTACTCTGTGCCGTGTCTGACTAGTCTCCGGTATAATTCTTCGTTAATGGTAGATATAGGTAGTTGGTTTTCAATCACACACAATTCTTAACTCAAACTCAAAGCATAAATTCCAATTATAACGTTTATACTTTTGAGCTATCACTTTGTCACTTAATTTAAGTTAGTTGAGTCATTGAGTTTAAGTTAGTTGATGAAGCTAGTCGTCCATTCCAAAACGAATATATATATAATATACTGATGGAGAAGAACGGGCAAGAAACTCCATAGACACTCTTTTAAATCTAAACATTATGTTACAGAGGTTGAACACGCGCCATTGTGTTTGTTCCCTTTCTCTAAAAGTCAGCGGCCCTACCGCACATTCTAATAGAAAATCGTATTACTTAGTTAGTTCAATAAAACTTATAAATACTCGTAATGCTAAAATGATTATCAGTTAATTATTTTATAATTAAACTAATATTCATAAATACAAAGGTTATTCAGAATTAAAGTTAAATTAAAACCTTCATTACTTTTTATACCTTCCTTATTAAGGCTTGTGCAGACCAGCGCGACTTGTCGCGCGACGCGACACGAACAATACAATTTCTAAGAAAACTTCACAGTATAACAATAACCGGTGTCGCGTCGCGCGACAAGTCGCGCTGGTCTGCACAAGCCTTTACTTTTGACAACACTTCCTGTAATTCAAGGAATTTTATCAAACAACAAGTATTCATTAGTAAATTGCAGTGTAAAATAATCTTATTACTTAATAGTTGGTTTTCTATTATTGAAACTTATTTAGTTCTCGTATTAAATTATTACATTCAGTTATTGATCATAATATTTGCAAATCGCACCATCTTTGTGGCATTAGGTAGCGCTTTGTCAATATGGCTAAAAACCCAAAAATCAGTAATTAAATATTCCCTTTTAATTACAACTATAGTTTTAGCTCCAATATCGAAATTAGTTTAATAATTTCACTTTTGAGTCTAACCCATAGGATATCGACTGAGTTCACAAGCTTGGCAATAGATGGCGTCTGATCTCAAAGGAATTGATACAATGCACAGGTGCACACGAATGCTTGTAACAGTATAGCACTTTATGGTGAATAACAATTATAACAAATAGTTACGCGTAAGCTTATGTTATAATCTTTACAGGTTGACGCCTTCGCGGCGACATATATAATCCGTAAAATTAATGTTTCTACCATTGATTTGCAGATTTGTGGGCAGATTTGAATTTATGACCGAGGCAGTAGTGATTCGAGACGTTGAGCTTGTAAAGAGGATCACTGTCAAAGACTTTGAACATTTCCTCAATCACCGCAACTTTGGAGCAGAAACGTTTTTCACCAGAACTTTGTTCTTTATGCAAGGTAATATATATATATAAATATATCTTGGTCTTTTACAATTCTACATGATGATATTATTATTCAAACATAATTTCGAATCTGTCAATTTCACACCTATTACAGAAAAATATATCTATAATCTCCCACAGGTCAAGAATGGAAAGACATGCGTTCCACATTAAGTCCAGCGTTCACGAGTTCTAAGATACGTCTGATGGTGCCTTTCATGGTGGAGGTCGGTGATCAGATGATACAGTCACTCAAGAAAAAGATTGAGGCTTCGGAAGGTACATTTATTTGTTTTAGGATAAGTAGTTAGCATGTTACACGATATAAGTCATCAAGTACCTACCTACGAGTATCTTTAATATTTCTGTTTGCAGATGATTACATAGACATTGACTGCAAAGACCTGACAACGCGCTCCGCTAACGATGTGATAGCTTCTTGTGCCTACGGACTAAAGGTTGACTCCCACACCGATAAAGATAACCAATTTTTTGAGATGGGAAAAACTGCAACAAACTTCAATTCCCGCCAGATGCTAGTGTTTTTTCTTATGATGAATATGCCGAAACTATTAAAGGTGATTTGTATTTGCATACGTCCAAAACATTGAATCTGATACCAGCTCTTCATGCCACCTTAACCTAGAATTTATAAAATATGAAGTAGCTTTTGTCAGATTTTTTTAAGTTTGAAATAACAAAAAACAGCATCACTCACGCGAGAAGAAGAAAACAGCAATCCACAACATTTGTCAAATTCCGTTAAAGAAATTTATTTCTCAATAACAAATTACAAGGATTTCACTTGACATACCTAATTGAGAATATTTTTACAACTTGAAATATAGTATTATAAAAATCTTTGGCATACAAGATACGTAGTATTGTTTTTCGTTATAACAAATTATTTACTAAATATTATTTGTTTTCGAATTTTCAAAAGAATAGTGGTCCAAGAAACGATCCTGATACGTATCATAATCGATATGATCATTCAAGATGACCTAAGATCATTTACAGATTCTTGATTGGGACGTGATACCAGATGCAGTCAAGGCATTCTTCAAAAATTTGGTTCTGGACACAATGAAGGACAGAGAACTGCATAACATTGTGAGACCTGACATGATTCACCTGCTTATGGAAGCCAAAAAAGGTGCCAAAAAGGTCGAAATTTTGTAGAAAATGAAATTAAAATTCCGAATGATCCAGCACTTGCTTTTGTTTTCTTTAGGCAAAATATCTCACGAAGATATCAAATCCAATGATGATGCTGCTGGATTCGCAACCGTCGAAGAATCTGTATTTGGAAAGAAGGAAATAAATCGAAGTAAGTATTAAATTGTTCCCGATACCGGTGGGGTGCTGGGGTGCATAAATGTATTTTATTTTTTGATAATGTTAAGATAATCTATCTGTTGGATCGTCTACATAGGATCTCGATTAGACTGATTTTCTTGTTGTTTTACCACCGAATTCCAAAATTAAAGTTAATTTTCACTTTGTAGTGTTTTTTTTAGTTAAAAAAAATCTTACTTACTTAAAGGTATTGTGTTGGATCTCTGTCATCTGAACAAGTACAACTTATCTATATCTATCTATAAAAATGAAATGCTGTTTGTTGGGAAGCGCATCACATGAAAACTATTGGACTGATTTAACTGTTTTTTATTTTAAAATGTTCGTATTCCGTGTAACGTCCTACTTTCTATGTTGTGTTAACTCATCTTTGGACAGGACAACGTCTATCGGGTCAGCTATTCTGTTATAAAACCAATAAACGATTGGTAACCAACTATGATACAAATATTTACAAAATACGCTACGAATTTTATAATTTTTTTATTTTGTTACTTGCAGTCTGGAAGGATGATGACTTGGTCGCACAAGCATTCCTTTTCTGTTTTGCTGGCTTCGAATCAGTTTCATCCAGTATGTGTTTCTTAATGCACGAGCTGGCAGTGAACCCTGACGTGCAGGAACGCTTGGCACACGAGATCAGAGAACATGACGCTAAGAACGGCGGCAAGTTTGACTTCAATTCCATACAGAGCATGGTGTACATGGATATGGTTGTTTCTGGTAAGATCTCATTAAAAAAATTCACAACAGTCGAATAGAAAATAAATCAAGTTAATGATGTAGCAGCTGCAAACATAGTTATTATTTTCAGAGGTATTGAGGCGGTGGCCACCAGCAGTGTGGATGGATAGACAATGCAACAGGGATTACAATATGGGGAAACCAAACAAAGCCGCCGAAAAAGATTTTATTGTAAGTGTCGTAATGATTTATATACAGTTTTACAACGGAGGTTTTATTTATTATTTTAGTTTACCATATTAAGTAAATGGTTATCTTACAGTTGCGCAAAGGCTCAGGAGTCGTGATCCCGACTTATGTCTTCCACCACGACCCTCAGTTCTTTCCTAACCCTGAAAAGTTCGATCCCGAACGTTTTTCTGAAGAAAATAAACATAAGATCAATCCGCTCGCATATATGCCTTTTGGTAGTGGACCTAGGAATTGTATTGGTAAGTTTCTGATCTGCATCGTACAGCCTTCAATACCAAAAGGTCTTCATATGATTGCTAAAATAAAGGCAAAATAAACCAATGTCAAGATTTGTTCAACAGGGTCAAGATTTGCCCTCTGCGAATTGAAGGTGATGACGTACCAGTTTCTACGGCATATGGAACTCTCTCCATGTGAGAAGACCTGCATCCCCGCCAAGATAGCTACGGATAATCTAAATCTCAGGCTACAGGGGGACATTGGCTCAGGATAAGACTGAGGAAGTAGAACCGTCTGAATTCAGAACTTGTTTAGTGGAAATGAAGCATTTTATTTATAAATAAATTATTTAAAGGAGCCATTTAACAAAATAAAGATACAGGAATTATTTAGCTTTTTTTTTTTCTGTCGTAGGGCACGACACGGCTACGACAGAAAGGAGATTGACCGATCTGGACCAAATGCTGCCCAGGCATGGGAATGCTTTCATTTGTTTCCTTGCATGCATAGACATTAAAAAAAAAAAAAACATCCACGGGGTTATATGGTATCTAAAAACTTATCTTATGACTTTTTGGTGCTTGACTTTTTGACTCTTGATTTTTATTAGCTTTTTCGTGAAATAATATCATTATCTTACTTATTCTACCTCCCAAGTCCAGTCCTGACCTCGCTAGTCTCGCTCAAAGCAAGTTTTTTTGTAAGCTCTATACGAAAATGACAGCTTTGTATAGCGCTGTCTTGATTTTCAATTCACAGCGAGAGTTGAGAGAAATCATAAATCTCGCTTGCTCATATTCACATTTGGTATGTGTCTGTCTCTTTCGCACACGGTGGGTTTCTCTATACCGGCTTGCGCGCGCGCCATTTTGTTTGTATCGCAGTCTAACATCACTCTTTGACGTGAACCATTGTGTACTGTGCGCTTATCTATCTCCTTATTTTTTTATAACCCGGCATTACATTTGGACTATCGTATCTACATCACCTGTTGACCTGGCTATTCATTTGGATTTCGCGATGTATCAACCACATCACAAAGTGTGTTTGTTTTGTGATCGTTCTGTAGAACGAATCAGAAGATATACGTTAACTCGAGATCTTCAAACAAAACTATAACGGTCGCCTTAACGACCTCTCCGATTTTTCGATGCCCACCAGCAACGTGCAACTAATTTGAGCGCACATAAAGAGCTGACATGCATCTTCAAAAGTTTATCATTGCTTTATTTTAATTGACGAGAACAATTATGGGGTCGATTCCGTTCAAAATTATTGCTGCTCATGTTTTACTGGGCGAAGGACGATCGGCAGTTGTGCCCACGTTGTTTGCTTAGTTTGGTTTTTGGGGTAGGCTAGGCACCAAGACGTTTTGAGGCGCCCTGCTTTATTTTTAGATTCAATAATTATAGACAACGATGAGGATGACGATAGATTAGGTATTTTAATGTTTACATGAGGCCGTATAGAGGATAATTTATTATGTTGTAAACCTATGTAACGAATAACAATTGATTGATTCAATGACTATCCATAACTAAGTGTTGTTATAATAATATAATCCATTGTTTATAATATACCGTCTTTTATTTTAAAAATAAGCTGTTGTTTATGATTTTTCGTCAATGTAAAACCTATACAATAGATATTTATTTCTCAATACTCCTCGGATAGATTTTGAAGCGCTTTGGGTTACAGACAAGTATTAGTCTAAGGAACATTATGCACTATGATATAATGTTGGGCAGCACTTGGTCCAACGTCCATGCAAAAATGGTCAATCTCCTTTTCAAAATTCCTGCCTTTTAGGATTGTAAATCCATAGAGAATGATGTGGAAAAGAAATAACATTATTCTCAATACTTATATAGTTTACATGTTTTCGTTAATCGTAGGTAAATGGAAAAATTTAAACCAACTAAAGTAGTACCTATCAGGACTGAAGCAACCAGTTTAGCGATGAAGGAGCTGTCGTCACTTCCACCTGGTTTAATCTTGTGCTGAAACAGAAAGCAATTTTACGCTTTGCTCTCCTTCTCTCTTCACACACTCTTTCTTCATCACAATCATCACCTAGTCACCCACAAATTACATACTCTACTAAATCCGAGCGTATAATAATATTAATGACTTACGACGTTACGACCAGTTATAGCAAAAATATGATGTTTTATGTTGTTCTAATAGACTGTAGATTGTAGGCCAGTTTCTATTTTGTTAAGTACCTGGTACTTGTTGACAGGCCTACATTGCCCTCCCATAAGTACCTATTAACACTGTAATTAGAAAAGCCAATTATTTTTAAAAGAGTAACCGTGGAGTTTCTTGCCGGTTCTTCTCCATAGTAAACAACCAATTCGAACCGTGCACCTAGCTTCTGATGGTTCATAAGTGATGTAGGGTAATGTGAAATAAAATATTTTGATTTTGAGACTCCCACGCAAGCAGTGGTGGTCACAGGTGCTTCTAAAAAAAACTGGTGGGGCTGTGTCGAGGTGCGCGTCCGTCAGTTCAACGTGAAACGTGAGTGGAACATCAGATGAAACGAGTAGCTTCATTGAATTGAAATAAAAACTATGACTACATACAGTGATAAGATTGCTATGCATGATCATATACATTTCTATCCAGGGAGGACCATGACCGAGTTAGGTATCGAATAAACTAAACAATTTAGTCATTAATAGCAAGAGGTCCTTGTATTTTTTTTCCTTTTTTTAGCCTATTATAATGCCGAACTTTCCCGGGATAAAAGCTTGGAGCTGATGAAATAATAAAATTATTGTTGAAAATATTGTCTTATCTAATCTACCAGCCGTGGGTAGGTAATTATGTTTAAATCATCATTAAAGACAAAAAAAATAAAACTAATTTAATAACAAAAGCGTGTATTCTCTTGAGTTCATGCTCACAGTAAGAGTGAGTCGGTCAGTGAATAACACGTTCGTTATTATTATTTTCGTAATGTTTTGTTGACATAGTCCTACTAATATATATATATAGGGTGTTCAATAAATAGTGAGAATGAGTAAGACGCAATTATCTTTTATTATATGTTATTTTATTTTTCGACGTAGTCACCTTTCAGGTTTATACACTTTGTATATATTTTCTCTAATCCTAAAATTCCCTTTCTAAAAAAATCTTCCTGATCCCTTAAAAAATCATTTACGGCGGCGACTACTCCGTCATCATCTTCGAATTTCTGGCCCCTGAGATGTTCATTTAAGCACGGAAATAGGTAGAAATCACTAGGAGCAAGGTCCGGTGAATATGGAGGATGTTCCATCAATTCGAAGCCAGCTTCTTGAATGACAGCCATCGCAACTCTGGACTTGTGCGCAGGGGCGTTATCTTGGTGAAACAAAACAACTTTAGCGAGTTTGCCACGCCGTTTCTTGCGTATTTCCTCACGCAACTTTGTTAATTGTCCTGCGTACATAGTCCCCGTAATAGTGGCTCCATGATTAAGATATTCGATCATTACCACCCCTTGGCTGTCCCAGAAAAGAGAGCCCATGATCTTTCCGGCGGATGGAATCGCCTTAAATTTTTTTGGAGTTGGAGATGACGGTCGCTTCCAAGTCATGGACTGTTGTTTCGTTTCCGGGTCATAATGGTGAAGCCATGTTTCGTTCATAGTTATGAATCGAGCCAAAAATTGTCAGGATCTTGTTGTAACAAATCCAAACAGCTTTGTGAAATTCTCAGTCGAGTTTGTTTCTGCGCGTCAGAAAGCATTCTGGGCACCCAGCGCGCTGACACTTTTTTCATACCCAAATGGTCGTTTATAATATTATGGACACTTCCTATCGAAATCTTTACTTCTTCAGCTATAAAACGAACAGTAACACGACGATCCGCCAAGACAATATTTTCAACTTTTTTAATCATTTGTTCAGTCACTGACGATATGGGGCGTCCCGTTCGTGGGTCGTCGTTAGTGGAAGTTCTTCCTCGCTTGAACTCAGCACACCAACGCGCAACCGTAGAATATGGAGGAGCATGAACCCCTAATGTTGCTCTCAAGTTTTGATTTACCTGCTCCGTAGTAAATTTTTTCAAGCAGAGATATTTTATTACCGCGCGAACTTCAATTTTATCCATTTTTAAGAACACGTTCCGAAACGACGCAAACAATAGACTTCTACTTTTAAAAAGAGAATTAATTGCTCTTTTTATTATCATCTTAACTAATGTCTGGGCTATTCCTGCCAGTATTTATTTTTTTTCTTTCCAAGGAGAATGTATCGCATTCTCACTATTTATTGAACACCCCTATATTATAAACGTGAAAGTTTGTATGTATGTATGTATGTATGTTTGTTACTCTTTCACGCAAAAATTACTGAACGGATTTGGATGAAATTTGACACACAGATAGTTCATAACCTGGATTAACACACAGGATGCTTTTTATCTCGATATTTTCATGGGATCGAGACTTATGCGGGTGAAACCGCGAGGCGCAGCTAGTACAGTATATTTTTGATGATGTGTAACATATGTAACACAGTATTTTCTTAGTAAAATATCCTGCTGTATCTTTAATAGCAAAAGGTTAACTGGGTCTTTTGCAGATAATATAAAATATTTTTGTATTATAAGTACCTAAACACTTCGAGAATAATGCAATTTTAAATCAAAGTACACGAACATGTAGAGGACTAAGATTAAAAACGAAAAAAAAAAAGAACAGCTAGGAAAGACGATGGCCTGGTCGCCCAAGCGTTCCTTTTCTTTGTCGCCAGCTCCGAATCTATTTCATCCATTATGTGATTCTTATTGTACGAGCTGGGAGTGAACGCTGACGTACAGGAACGCTTGGCACAGGAGATTATTAGAGAGTATGACGCGAAACACGGCGGAAATTTCGACTTCAGCTCCGAGCATGACGTATCTGTATACGGTTGTACCTGGGAAGACTAATTTGTTTTTTTTTTATATTAAGGAATATACAGATAGATAGAGGTTTGTCCTAGAAACATACGTTCGAGGATATGTGACATCCATCAACACGCACTAGGCCCCCGTGTTGGAATACCGACCAGTCTCTCGCACAGAGAAGAGCCTTGAGTTCCAGCAGCATGAATAATACAAGCTTATCATGTTTTGTTGTGAAATATACACGAGAGTAATCGTAAAAATATTACTTTTCGGAGGTATTAGGAAAATGACCACCTTTTATGGTTCTGGACAGCCAATGCAACAAAGGATTCAAACCTGGGGAGACGGCACGATGTTTACAATAAACATTATATTGTAAGTCTTGTTTAATTTTATCAAAATTATGGGTGGAACGAAAGATTTACTCGTGAAATCTCAAAAAAGTCATGGACACAAACTGGAATTTACATTCTGTCGGAGTAAATATATTATTTAGAGTAACGTCACATCCTGTGTGGGTGTTTCTGCGTTAGCAGTCGTGTTGCTTTGGTCTATATTTTACTATTAGGGACTAAAAATATATTTCATAGTTTTAGGTTTAGGTTTTTAACCGACTTTCAAAAAGGAGGAGGTTATATGTTCGACGCGTATGTATGTTTCCTTTTTTTTTTTTTTTTATGTATGTCCGTCGATTTCTCCGTCAATTGTGGACCGATTTTTTTTTTTTTTTTTTTTTTTTTTTTTTTTACCAATTTTTTTTCAAACAAAAATGAATTTTTTGTTTGAAAGGGTATGCTCCCGGATTGGTTCCATATAAATTGTATTAACTTTGCTGGGATAGTTTTTGAGTAAGCTTCAATAATACGTATTTTTCCCACTTAGTATAAGTCGATGATATTATGATAACTTCCGGTGACTGTTATTTACATAGCAGGTACTCGAATTTGTGTTGGGTAGGTACCACAACTAAAAAGTGAAAAATAAAATCTTTTTACAAAAACAAAACAACCGACTTTCGAAAAGAAACACTACAAAGTGAAAAATAACTTTAATTTCGGAAGTCGGTGGCAAAAACGAAAATTCAAACCCAAAGACATCCGAAATTAAAGTTATTTTTCACTTTGTAGTGTTTTTTTTCGAAAGTCGGTTGTTTTTTTTTTGTAAAAAGTTTTTAGTAAATACCTCACCACACTACTTTCATTTTGGCGAAACATGGTATTCTAGAATTGATGGATCTAACATGGCCAGTGCAGCAGTTGACAATCATCCAAATTCTAACTTATTATTATAAATGCGAAGTAAGTTTGTTTGTCTGTTTATTTATTACGCTTTAACGCTAAAAAGCTGAACGGACTAGGATGAATTTTTTCTCATGGTTAGACCATGACCTGGGTTAGGACATAGCATACTTTTTATCTCGATATTCCCACGGGATTGAGACTTATACGGGTGAAACTACGGAGCGCAGCTAGTTTTATATAACGTTAACGTTAGAAGACATTCTGCATACCTACTGTCACCTTCCTAATATTTGTTCTCATCTCGACACCTTTCGAATAAAAGTGATGTTTAGAGGCTTCATTTCATTGGTAAATTCTGACCTTACAGTTGCAAATAGGCGCAGAACTATATGAATACCGTCCTTGGCCTTCCACCACGATCCTCAATACTACCCTGAGCCATACAAGTTTGACCCTGATCGTTTCTCCGAAGAAAATAAAGATAAGATCAATCGAATGGCATACATCATGTCATAAGGTTTCGTACCTAGGAATTGTTTAGGTAAGATACTGGTGACATGACACCTAATAAAATAAAATTCTGATTATGATAAATGAGCAAAAAGCAAGAGCTAATGTGAGAAACTTTACAACAGTTATCTAAACAGTAACTGATTGTTAGGCTCAATTTAAATTGTCACGGAACGGAATGGAGGCGAGATTTTGTAATGATATTGTACTTGTAAATGAATTTTATGTCAATTGTGTACCGTAAAAACTACGCGGCAATGTAAATTGAAACTTATAGTCGCAAAAGCCGATATCAGTCACTTCAATTTTTATTCGTAACTGCATTTCATTTGGCATCTTTCCCTGAAAGTGAAACGTCTGAACACAAAATGAATCAAAAGAGAAAAACCGGCCAAGTGCGTGCCGGACACGCACAATGAAGGGTTCCGTAGTTGGGATGAATTTGTTCCAATAACCAACTCAACATAGTAGTTGAAAAACATGTTCTCCCATACAGAATGTATGGAAGAACATGTTTTTGCAACTGTAAATGTAAGTTGGTCGATTATTACTCGTTAACTTGTAGAGCCTACATACGAGTAGCTGTGATAGTTTTCCTTTTAATTTCGTTGTATATACTACTTACTACCTTGAATTTTTTCATATATTCAAAACCAACCATTTAGCTGGCAGGGAGCTGTCCAGAGTGGACACTTGACTCTAACAAAAATTTGCAAATGACACAAGCATCATTTTACTACATAACTACTATCAATCTGCCTAGCCTTTTCCCAACTATGTTGGGGTCGGCTTCCAGTCTAACCGGATGCAGCTGAATACCAGTATTTTACATGGAGCGACTGCCTATCTGACCTCCATAACCCAGTAACTGGGTAATACGATATCCCTTGGTAAGACTGGTGTCAGACTTTCGGGCTTCTGACGACTCGTAACGACTGTCAAAGATCCATGAATGACAGCCGGGACCAACGGCTTAACGTGCTTTCCGAGGCACGGAGGATTCTCGGTATGTAAAGATGGTCACCCATCCACTGACCTAACCCGGCAAGCGTAGCTTAACCTGATGGATCGACCAGTGCGGCTGTTGTTACTTAGCCACGAGCTCCTCCACTACATAACTACTATAACGTTTTTATTTATGTTTGTATTTCCTACGTGCTGCACCAAACCCAGTTAAATAAAAAATAGGCAGTCGTGGGGATAGGAAATCTGGTATTAGCGCCATCTATAATCGCTCAACGCGCATAAAGAAGTTTTCGTGAAAACTTCTTACAGGCGCGTTGAGCGATTTTTGGTAGGGGTAAACTTATGGATTCGCGTCACCAACGCGCCGTAGTGCTTTACTATAGAATATAGATGGTAGCGCCATCTATCATATACCCGTTTTAATTATTCAGTTCTATCGGCAGTCCCCATGACTATTTGAAAGGTATACTGTGCGGCTGTCTACGTAGCAGAGATCAGAAGAAACACACATCGTAGAAGACGATTGTTGGTGGAACAAAAATCTCTCTCTTCCAGGGTTCTCCCATATATCTCGATGCCTTCATTATTTTTATCATTGGCGTACCCTAAAATTAAGCATTTTCCTGACTATCATTTTTGTAAATCTCTTTACGGAATTGTTGTTTAAAAATCTATGTGTGTTTGCAATTATATCTCCGTTCTTTACGGGTGACCGCGCCGGCCGTATTCATTACAGAGGTTAATTGCAACAGTGAATTATACCGGCCAATTACGTCAGTTCACATAGTATATTTATACATTTGGGTGCACTAGACTGTAAAAAGATTATGACCTTGGTTGAAACAATTGTGACAGAAAAAGGGGAGAGTTATCAATTGTTGTGATATGAACTTAATTATTATGATGCGGAGGTTTGAAGAGCATGTGACAAGAAAAGTGTGAAGATGGCTATAAAAAAGAGCAAATAAAAGACGAAAGACGAATGGACTGTGCGAAATAATAATAATGTACGTTTTATTTGTGTAGAATAAATTTTATTTGTGTATAGTAATTTTCCTTTTTATTCTTTCTTTCTAAATACGAGTACGAGTATAATATGTCAATATGAGGAATTGAAGACTTAGGTAGATGAAGACTGTTAGTGAGTGAAAGAGAAAGACATACTGTGCCAATCTTATAAATTGGCTTATGAGCAGGAGGATGACCATAAACCTAACCCACAATGGCCGTAACGAATAAGTGCTGCCTGGTAGACTGGTAGTAGCGCCTTCGAATTTGCTTATAACAATCAGTTGCGATGTCCTTTTTTTTTTTTTTTTTTGGGGAATCATCAAATGACTCCTCCCGCTCTGGGCAGAGCGAGAGGGAGTGTCAGACTTTTACTGACTAAAACCCACCCGTGTTCCTTCCGTTGCCTATGTGCTGGGGCCGCGATATCCCTTTCAGACAAACCCGCGACCCCAGCAGGCATACTCCGTCAGTTGTTGCTGACATCCCTTTGAGGCGCGCGTGGAACACAACGCGCCGTCGTCCCGGGCCTGGTCCTTATCGGACGGCGAGCTGCCCATCGCTCACCGTCCGCAGGCCCGCGCCTACGGTGGCCGGAAGTCAGCTTGTGACTCCCGACGCCCGGGGCGTCTCCTGTGGCGACTAGGGGCGCGAGGGCGTGCAGCTCGAATCTCCCTCGCGCGCTCCGCCTCCTCCTTCGCGAGCATAACTGCTTCGCAGAAGGAGGTGACGGCCTCCCATGCACTCTCGCTCCGGACCATGGCCTGAACCAGAGCCGGACGCTCGCCGCCGATCGCCTCCGTGAGGACACGGCGGTGCTCCGCCCAAGCAGGGCAGACCTCCACCGTATGCTCCACCGTGTCCTCCGGGCGATCCACACAATGGTGACACCCGGCCGTTTCCTCCCGCTTGATCCTGAACAGGAACCTCCCGAAACAACCGTGTCCGGTGAGGACCTGCATCAGGCGGAAGGTGAGGACGCCGTGGCGCCTCTCTAGCCACTCCTCAAAGAGGGGCCTTACCGCCGCAATTGTGGCGTGCCCAAGTTGCGATGTCCTGACGTGATAGTTGTAGCAATTTTGCATTTGACCAATCATTATTAAGGTGTAGTTATATTAGTAAAGTCTACATGCTCATTATACGAGTATTCTTGTTCTCTCGTATCTAAGGCAGAAACAAATTACTCATTAATCACTTCCACAGTATTTTCAACTCCCTGCCCATAGGTACTCCAATTTATCTGTCGTCGTCAGCCATCACATCATCATGCCATATCATATTTTACAACATTATGATCTTTTACATAATCCATCCATCGAACCCTGTGTCTTCCTCCATTCTTATAACCATCCACATTAATACTTTAAACTTATGTCCTTCACTTCTGCATTACATGTCTATTGTCCATAGCATGTCTTACGATTTCAATATAACCTTCAAAATCTAAGCTTCCGTCGATCAAATGCACCAAAAATGTACGACATTTTTATCCTATTATTTTGGCCACTGATTAACTTAAAACTTCCGCTGGCGGCCGGCAGTCTGGTATATTTTCGAATTTATTATGTAAATTAGCGGACGACTGTTGCAGCTAATCCGGTTGCTGCTTTGTTTTCCCTTACATTATTCATTTGTTTTCATTGCGCTAATGACCCTTGATGACAGTCTTACAAATGGGTTTTTGGAAAATAGTGCAAAGAAAATTATGTTAGCTTGTATCGTAATGCAAAAGAAAACTGCTTGTCATCCGGAGAAGGGACAATTATGAATCTCCACACTTGCTAATTTTTTTTCTGTGTTTGATCTAATCACGGTGGTTTCCTTCGCCTTTCAGTTTGTGGTTTCATAGTTTCCCACTTGTTCCAAATAATACTATTGCGCAATTGCTACTACTATTACTATGCTCTTTACACAATTTTACCATAATAAGGCTAACATCTAATCCAGTACAAATCCGCGGGGAGAAGTATATTTGAATAAGCTCACATCTACGACAAAATTTACGATTCCCTGTACATTACTCGAACTCTCAACACGCAGACCTCCAAGCCTTCTGAATACATTATCACGAGCGCCACAGTCTAGACTTGCAAGGTCTTTTTTTTGTGGGCATACTGTTTAAAAGTGATTTGTTTTGTGCTGTGCTCATTTAGCATGTGGTGGGTGTTACAAGGCATGTTACTGCGCCGTGACAGATTATTAATCACGCGGTTGACGTCACAAGCAGACTGACGCTTGTCATTCGCGTAAGCAATGCGTGGTGGACGATGGAGTAAGTTGGAGAAGGAAGCGTGTCGTGTGCGGGAAGCCTTTCTTCTTTGGTCATGTCTACACGAGAAATTCGACAATATCTCATGCAATGGTAAACAGATTACCTACACAGCCAGTAATATTGATATTGGTAATAGGCCTGATTATCCTGAGTACGCCATCATTTTTAAAGTTTTGTCAATACTTGGTACTTCACCGTAATGGATGGTCACCCATCCATTGACTGACCTGGGCAAGCATTGCTTAACCTTGAAGATCAACTCGTGCGGCTGTTGAACCCCGCTCTTGGTACTTCACCGACCATTATAATTATCAATTCACTGCATTTAAAATATATTCATCTTCATACAATTTTAAACCATTTTCAAAAGCTAGTTTTACTAGAACCTCTACTAACTTGGCGTATCCACATAGCGTTTATTTCACGTTGTACACTGCCGCCCATCACAAATTCGCGGCCAGTGACAACTCATGTCGTGTCGCTGTCGTGCCGAACTGCTGTTGACAACTCATGTCGTGTCGCTGTCGTGCCGAACTGCTGTTGACAACTCATGTCGTGTCGCTGTCGTGCCGAACTGCTGTTGACAACTCATGTCGTGTCGCTGTCGTGCCGAACTGCTGTTGACAACTCATGTCGTGTCGCTGTCGTGCCGAACTGCTGTTGACAACTCATGTCGTGTCGCTGTCGTGCCGAACTGCTGTTGACTGCTGCGGGAAAGAATTTAATGTATCTGTGAATAGCCAGACAGACACTATGATGTAAGCGCTGTTGTTGTAGCAAAGTTTTATACGCCGCGGTTTTTTAATCTGCTCTTAAAATTGGGATGGAAAACGGTGGGAGACAGACAAAGAATGGTGAGAACTAACTGTGTTTCTGCCAAGAGTTTGAATTAGCCGCACCGTGCGCTTACGTGATGATAAGACTATATATCTCTCTTACGAATTTCCTCAAAACCAATTAAACTAACAATTGATAAATTTTCATCTTTAAACAAAAATGGAGAGACAACTTGAGGAAACTAGATTTAAAGCGATGCACATGATGAGGTTCTTTACTTTACATACATTCTTGCTTGTATTTTGTGTAGAGGACACAATTTAGCAGCTGCTCTATCATACTGCTTTAATAGTCTAAATAGTCATATTATATTATTTATTTATTTATTTATTTAATACTTCAAGCACTAAATGTACAGAGGCGGACTTAATGCCATAGGCATTTTCTACCAGTCAACCTTTGGGTGATGCAGAGACAAACAGTGGCAGGTGCAATAGCGAGAATTCAGGAATAAATATTTATTTAAATATAAATATTTATAGCTCGTCATCAACACCAAACACATCTTATAAACCCTCAAAACTCACCAAGGCGTCTTCCGACGTCTCAATACAAATTCTACACAATGGACCCTAAGAACGTCGTCAATAGGCGTTAAGGGAACGTTAATCGTGGCCGGCACTGTAGCCAAGTCCAATGAGCATACGTCACGAGACTCATTAGACGAAGGAACTTCGCCACCAAACAGTCACAGGATAGATAAGTACAGAAGGTTGGGTCCATACAAAGAGCGCAAACGCACGTACACAGAGACACGCGTCTACGTGCAGCGACTGCAAGCGTACGCGCGACTGGCATTCGTCCGATGGCAAGATTCTCAGATAACACTTGGCTTTACATTGGTAAGTATTAAAGTTACCGTTTCATACTTGAAACTTATTTCAAAGTATACTATTTTACTTGTTTTCCCTTTTACATCTATCATTACAGAGTTACCTATTGCGATAGTGTGCTTATTTAACTAATATCCTAACTTATTATTATAATAAAAATTTGTAACTAATTACTAAAAATACATTCTTTGAATTCACTCATAGAACAGCAAAATCCGAGTCACAAGCTATGACTAGATATGAGGTAGGGAATAAGATAATGTTCATATTTGTATACTCGTAAGCGAATGTTAGCATAAGTTTAATACGAAAATGAAACATACTCGTAATAGTTTAAAATGAATAAGTGCGAAGAGTCTGTTTAGGTTCATGGCCCATATATGACTAATGTATATTTAGGTTACGATGGGACTGACATACGCATTGCGATTATAAATGTCCATATATCTTTTTATTTTTTTTATTATAAGGTTCATATTCGTATGAAACGGTTACTTACGGATTACATAACACATTAAAGGCAAGGTGTGATCTGTGACTGTGAGTCTTGTCATGAGCTAGTTCGCCGTACGTACGCATTTATGTGCGCGTGCGTCTGTTTTCGCTCATTGTATGGAGTAGACCTTCTGCACCTATTTATGTTGTGGAACTTCGCCACCAAACTGCCGAGATAAAGTTTGTATATCGCTCCACTGATTAAAGGCAAGTTATTTATTTCCTATTCTTTGTTTTGTGAATTGTTTATTTGTATGGGATGCTGGTGGATTAAATACTTGCAGTTTGTAAGCAAATGGGATGATTTTATTTTCTTTCTTAGTTGTGGTGATTGCCCTGAGAATTATGTTCCTTAATTTTGGTTTGCAATAAATACTACCAATTGCAAGATATTGCTGCTACGGGCAAGTGATGATAATATAAAAGACTAGTTAAAGTACTCGTAGACTAGATATAAATAGACTAGCAAAATGTTGCTGTCCGCGGGATCGCCCGCATGGAACCAATTATTTTTCTAAAATACTCGTAAAAGTAGCTTAAGTTACTCCATAAAACATCAGCTGTCTGCCAGAGAAGATTAAAAAAAAACAGTGAAAGTCCCGTCAAAAACTGTCCAGCCATTTCGGAGATTAGCCGAAACAAACAGACAGACAGACAAAAAAAAAGGTGTTTTTATATAGGTCCGGTATATACTTTCATAATAATTATGCATTTAATTGAAAACTGTTATTTTGACATTAAAAACAGTAACATTTTTTATTTTATTTGCGTAGCTTATATACTTAACTTGAAAAAGTTTTACCAAGATCTGAACTTCCCCTTCCAACTATTCATAAACCTCAATAAATTCTATGTGAAACAGTAAGACGTCTCGTGATGTTTTAAAATCGGGTAACTTTCGTATTAGCGTGGAAATCCGCGGAGGCACACAAACACAGAATAATAAAAGTGTAGGAACAACTTTGTGGGAACAGCGGGTTTACGATGCGAGACCTCAGCCACACACGGGAATAAAGAATATCAAGCGAGTTGCATGACAAGAGACGGACTAGGCTACGAATAGTTTTCTCAGGAAAATATAATATTGGAAAGCTCCTTGTGGTTTCGTCGGAGAAACCTATCTCCACCAAAAACGTTACTGTTGTGCAATTAGAAGGGTTATGGGTGATAACTACGATATTGTGGGTGAGCTGACTTATTAGTTTCTGACGCGAAATTATTTGGTAAAATAACAGCTAGAATTTTTTTGTTACTTAATCCTGTATTATATAAAGGCGTTGACGCATAAAATTACAGTATTATGATAAAACACTATTTTTGTTTCCAATCCCATGCATGTAGGTTAGGCAAGAGTAAATCGAGAATTTAAAGAATTTGTAATTAATAACCCAGGCCTATAACCAGCAGTGGAATTTCATAGACTGATGATGATGAAATAAATAATTGATGCCGTAGTTCATAATTAAACGTCTGTTTAAAAAAACATCAAACATGCTTCTGCAACTTCTTCCCCATATCCTCCACCTCCGCTAAGTCTGTAGCGCAGTTGATGGGAACTAATGTTGCAAAGCTTTTAGCCACACCCCCCGCTCCCCGCACCTGTCCTCATACAATGTCCCTCATTACACGTCGCATAAACAACAAACGGTTGTTTGGAAACTTCTAGAAAAATGTCTTAGAGTTAACTAATTAAGTCTAGGACTAACGTGTTCGTGTTTTTTGGTAAAACATCTTTGACTAGCTGTATCTTTGCAACCAATAGCCCTTGAGTGCTTAGGTTAGGCTCAGATTGTAGCAAATTTACCTAAAAATGAGTCCTTTTTCAAAAACTGTAACATGTGCCAGTTTTTTTAGCACCACTCGGGTATAAACTATTCTTCGGGAGTTCCGGGACCTAACAACATGACAAAAATCGTAGTTACATGCGCGTTTGCGACGTTTGCCTTTTTTGTGTCGATTTAGACCGGGCTACATTATATTGAAGACCTACTGAATAATCATTAATCATTACTACAACGTAGGATAACTTCTCGAGGGCGCTTACTCTCCATACCTACCCAAAAACGGAATCCAAAATCACTGAACTACACTGTACCCGTGTACATATTTTTAAGCACACTAGCTTTTGCCCGCGTGTTCGCCCGCTTGGACCCACGGGAATGTATTTAAATATATGTATAATGTCCTAACTCCGGTCAAGGTCTATCTGTGTGCCAAAAATCTGTTCAGCCGTGAAGACTGAAAAGATGACTGATCAACAGACTGACCTCTTCAACAATTGGGCAATGCAACAATAATTTTTCAAACCCGACTGGTAGTTCCGGAGATCACCCCCTACATACAAACTTACAAAAAAAAAAAAATTTCAAATACTGCGTTTGTTTGTTTGATACTCTAAAACGGCTCAACAGATTTGGATAAAATTTGGCACATGGGTTGACCATGACTTAGATTAGGACATAGGATTTCATTTAGGACTTTTTATCCCAATATTCTTACGGGATCGAGACATACGCGGGTGAAACCGCGGGGCGCAGCAAGTTTATAAATATTTGTATGGATGTTTGTATTAAGTAGGTATGTATGAGACGTTTCAGCTTTTTATAGCATCGAAGAGCACCTACTATGTCAAATATCAAAGATGACTTATGAAATAAATAAAGCTTTAGTATACATATTATTATGTTATTTTGTAAAAAAAAGTATACAGATCAATGTCAAACAATTATAATATTTAAAAAACACTTTTGTTAATATGGTAGATATTTTTAAATTACTGTTTCACCTTCATGTCTCTGGATATTTATTTATTTGGAACACCAACAGCAGTATACCAAAAATTTAAACAGATTAATAACATAACACAACTGGTATGTATGCCTATTATAGGGTTTACACAGCACAACAAAACAACATCGTAATAAAATATTTACAGGCAGTCCAAAAAAAAATCTTCTTGAAATTTCAAGGAACATTACCTGTCATATTTGATCAAGTGAATTTAACACATTGGAGCCAATTTAATAGGCTCGTCATTTTCCTTAGTCCAAACAGTCCCGGTCTCTGCAAATGTAAAGATCTCCACAACAGCCTTCCCAATTGTCTCAGGTGTCTGCATTATAACTTCAGCCTGTAGCATCTTATTGAAATCTTCCTTTTGCCACTCCCACGAATTACCAGCCAGTATAGCGGTATTGGCGAATCCTGGGCATATGGCAATAACCCTTACACCACTCTTTTCATAGTTATAGGGATGGCCCAACGATCTTGTGAAACCCAATACAGCGTGCTTCGATGTCTTGTAGAATACTGCCCAAGGATTGTACTGGTATCCGTAAATGGAAGCTATATTGTAGATGGTACCACCACGACCGCCTTTGTCCGTTCTCATGTAGTCCCAGAACTTCATGCTCCATTCCACTAGAGCTACACAGTTGATTTCAAGAGTCTGCCTCGTTCAAAATTCCTGCATTGTTAAAGAGAACATCAACTTGGTGTTTTTGAAATATATCTTCGGATACGTTATTTAAATCTTTTGTTACATCACATTTTATAAAAACTGCTTTGCCTTCGCCGTATATGTCGTTTAGTGTTTTGACAGCGTTGACTCCAACATCTTCAATGATGTCCAAGATGATCAACGTTTTGGCTCCATTCTTGAGAAACTGGTCTGCAATCTCGTATCCTATGCCTCTGGCTCCTCCCGTCACTACGACTACTTTATCTTTAGGATCACGCTCCATAACGAATGCAACGCAGAGTGAGCTTGTTGAACACTAAATGCTATAATAATTAAGCTAGATAGCAAATATTTTATAATCTTCAAAAATATTTACTTATTGCGTCTTATCTTAAAACGCAGTCGTTTAAAAATAACCGATAATGATTTCGTAATTTTTTTTTAACTAGATAACTGAAAATTACATCATTATGTTCCATTCTTTACGTCAATCGATCACTGTCTGTATGTTCGTTTTTTTTTTAAATATTTAGGTAAGTAATGCAAGATTTTCAGCACCTTCACTATCTTTATAATATTTTATGAAGACTGATATCACAAAAAATGCTAATTTTACATAGCCTTCACTTTTCTACGTAGCTTTAAAATGTGGTCGACAGTACCTAATATGTAGTTCAAACAAGCCAATTATCAAATAGCCATTTTTAAATTTATGTAAAGTCTCTATGAACACTTAGCATGTTCCATATAACTCGCCTGAAGGGGTAAACAGAGGTGTGTATGTGTAGAATACAATCATTTCGGCAGTTAGTTACGTTCTAACCCATCTTTATGCAGAAGCTAACCGGTTTAAAATTTATAATACACATTATGAGGTTTATTTATAAACGTTGGTTAATGTTAAGTGACGTTCAAACGTCAAAAATGTATGGTTCTAATCAGTACTTAACATGCAACGTTTATAAATAAACCCCAAAGATATTATAATAATATGTACTTTACGTAAAGATAGTGATATTTTTTAGGATCACTCCAAAGTTAACAACATACTTAACACCTGTTTTTCACGTGTTATCTCGGATTAGAGATTATGATGCAGTTTTTGTTTGAATTCACTAAGCAACTCTTAAGTTTTTACTAAAAAATTACTGTCTGTGATTTTTTGCATAATCGGTGTAAGATACCACCGCTGCTGTTAAATTATCTAACTTTACAGCCGCAGTAATTAATCCATAATGTTTTATAAACAATACTCAAGTTAATTGGATATTAAAATATAAAAGATAAACGCACATTCCAATAATAAAACAATATTTAATAATTACCAAGATAATTTAGTTACAAAGAGGTGTATCGAGTAACTTAGCGCTGAGCAACTTCTACAATTGGCTTACCACCTTCAGTGAGCCAAGCGGTTCCACTGGGAGCCTTCTGGTAGATGTCCACTGCAGCATTGCCCACTGATTCCACCTTCTGCCATGCTTGAGCCTTCAGGAATTGCCCAAACTCCTTATCTTGACCCATGTCCCAGGAAGAAGGCTGCTCCGTCAACTTTGTTTCAGTAAATCCGGGACATATTGCCACTACTCGTACTCCAGTCCTCTCACAGTTAGCAACATGACCTAAAGACTTTGTGAATCCCATAACTGCGAACTTCGAAGCTTGATAAATCGGCAGGAACTGGTCAACTCTGTAGCCGTATATAGATGCAAGGTTGAGGATTGTACCTCCATTCCCGCCTTTGTCTTTTCTCATGTGGTCCCAGAAGGTTAGTCCCCATTCCACAACCGCAGTGACGTTAATATCGATGGTCTTCTTAAGGGCACGGTCATTGAGTATTCCGGCGTTGTTGACTAGAACGTCTACTTTGTAAGTGTCAAAAATCCACTTCGAAACAGTAGCTATGTCCTTTGTGACATCACATCGAAGGAAGGCTGCTTTATTGTTACCGTGTTTAGCTGTTAGTTTCTTCACCGCGTCAGCTCCGAGTTTTTCGTTGATGTCGAGGAGGATGGTGATTCTGGCTCCCTTTTGAAGATACTTGTCGGCGATCTCGTAGCCGATTCCGTCGGCTCCACCGGTGATCACGACAACTTTGTTTGTTAAGTCTCTGGCCATGTTGTTAGTTTGTCGGTTGCACTTGAACGACTAATTGGTTTAAAAACTGACCGCGGCATTTATAGTGCATTGCAGTAATTACACTGAATGCGATAATTCTTGACAAACAAGCAATTAATTTGTTATTCACTTCAAGGTTTTAATATCGTGTTTTTAAACCATTGCAGCATTGATAGATAGATAATAGTTGAACTAAGCTAGGGCCGTATAATCATATTTTATCTAGTCAAAATAACTATCGGTATCGGTAGGTATGTCAGTTTACAGTTAGTATAATTACTCGTACATAAATCGAATTATTCTTTATAAGCAACATTGATGGACTGCAGTCCCCTTCGTTTTTATCAAAATTTATTTATGTATTGTGTATTAGTGTTCGCCCTGTGGTCGAAATTCAACCAAAATTCATTTAAATTTTATGTTTGATAGGAATGTTTAGGATAGTTCATACTAATTCCATGCTGCCATGTCATTATTCTACAGTGGTAAGCCATCTTTAACCATGAACTGTGCGTGTGTCAAACTCATAGTAGGGTGTGTATGTTTAAAAAAAATAGTTAAATTATATTATTATATTTCTAATGCATGTTATATAAAAACATTCGCTTTCTGCACTCCTTCTCCATATAAACTTTAACTGTGCCAAATTTCATACTCCTCCGTCCGCGTAATTTTCGTAAAAAGGTGTACAAAGTTTTTGCTTCACGTATTTTTTTTTTTTTTTTTTTTTGGGTGGGAAATCATCAAATGACTCCTCCCGCTCTGGGCGGAGCGAGAGGGAGTGTCAGACTTACTGACTAAAACCCACCCGTGTTCCTTCCGTTGCCTGTGTGCCGGGGCCGCGATATCCCTTTCGGACAAACTCGCAACCCTGGCAGGCATTGGCCCTTACGGACCCCGTCAGTTGGTGCTGACATCTCTTTGAGGCGCGCGTGGAACACAACGCGCCGTCGATCCGGGCCTGGTCCTAATCGGACGGCGAGCTACCCATTGCCCACCGTCCGCAAGCCCGCGCCTACGGTGGCCGGAAGTCGGCTCGCGACTCCCGACGCCCGGGGCGTCTCCTGCGGCGACTAGGGGCGCGAGGGCGCGCATCTTGCATTTCCCTCGCGCGCTCCGCCTCCTCCTTCGCGAGCATTACTGCTTCGCAGAAGGAGGTGACGGCTTCCCATGCACTCTCGCTCCGGACCATGGCCTGAACCAGGGCCGGACGCGAGAGATCACCGCTGCCGATCGCCTCCGTGAGGACACGACGGTGCCCCGCCCAGGCCGGGCAGACCTCCACCGTGTCCTCCGGGCGATCCACACAATGGTAACACCCGGGCGTTTCCTCCCGCTTTATCCTGAACAGGAACCTCCCGAAACAACCGTGTCCGGTGAGGACCTGCGTCAGGCGGAAGGTGAGGACGCCGTGGCGCCTCTCTAGCCACTCCTCAAAGAGGGGCCTTACCGCCGCAATTGCTTCACGTATTAAATTAATATATAGATTTTTTACTCGATTTAAATACCTTTTGTTTTTCATTAACGACTCGTTTGGGCAGAGTTTTGGTGTACCTCTAGGATAAATAGTTTGAACTACAGAAAGATAGTAAAAAAGGTCAAAACACATTTATTTAAATTAAGCTGACAAATAAAGCCCCGGTTACACGGTGCCAGTTTATTGCCTGTGGCAGACCATACAATTGAAGCAAAAATTGACTAGCACCGTCTAAACAATACGTATAATTGTTGGCCAATACGGGCAAGTTACCGTTCAAAACTGGTATTGGTGTAAATAGCACGTGCAATAAAATCGCTTATGCCATTCTTGTATGAATAAGAAATAAGCAGCTACATCGTTTATGCAATTTCATCGACGTTACATAGGTAGATTTGCTAAGTTTCAGGTCAATCGGATGCCAGGAAGTGCTTGGAAAACAAAGGAAAGAAGTAAAAAAAATTATTGAGGACACTTTCAATAAATATGAATGAAATATTTGGCACCGCAAATACGAAAACGAGGCAAAAGAAGTATGTAGGGATCGTAGAAGGTGGCGTTCTGTACTTTCTACCTGGTCCATGGGAAGAAGGCGTGATTTTATCTTAATCGCCTAGCATTAATTGCCTGGGTGTAAACAGAAGCCGCATTCATTTATTGAATGGCAAATCAAATAATTGTTCCTATGCCATTTTATGGAAATCGCACGAGTCGAGTGGCAATAGTTGAACGTGCTTTGTAACATGCGATTATTGCTCTTGCACGTTCCAGAAACATGCACCGTGTGAATGGGGCTTAACACTTTTTAGAGGTTACAAAAATCAAACAGAAAACACAAGGTACTAGTTTTAAGTGCAATTGAGAATTTGTGTTTGCGAACCAATACGTACAAAAAAAATGTTTTATTGTCACAATACCTCATGCATATAAAAAAGATAAGTCCGACCGAATGATATCATAAAATCCCTGCTATAAACTTTTTAAAGAGACAATTCTTTCCGAGTCTTCAAAAATGTTATTATACATAGAAAATGAAAAAAAATTAACATCATTACTAATGTGATCCTGGAAATCAGTTGACTGTCAATAGCGTGATGAATGTATTATATGTCTAATTAATCATGTGTCCTCATAAATTAAGCATAAATGATTGTGTTGTTTACTGCTGTTATTATAGAAGAGTTAATAAAGGAGGAAACTGGGAGACGATATTTTTTTCGCATCCTTCTATAGGCGACCAGATTAGGACTTGATTATGACTTGACTTTGACTATGATTAGGACCAGGTATATAGGTATTCGGAATCCAATATTAAACTTAACGTTTTTTTTGTAACTTGTGTGTTCTAGAAGTAAATTGATTAACATCATTAAGAGACCAAGGCCAACTTTATTTTCGTTTTCGTACTTTGAAAACGTTCAAATGTAGTAAGTCGCAGTCTTATCTCAGCAATAATAATCAATGTGAAAAACTTGTCTTAAATGTAGTTTAATTAGAGGTTTTTCTGACAGACTGAGATAGATTAGAATGCTAATGCTCAAATGGCTCGATCAGTGAGGGAGACTAGTGTGCATTAAAATGGAAAAACCCGACTGTTGTGTGTTGGTGGCGGTTATTTTAGTTCAATCTCAGATTTGATTCCACCATAATAATAAGCATCAGACTGCTTGAAAAATTAGTTTGTTTGGAACTTTTTTGTTGCAAGCGGGTTTCTTTACTTTACTTTTTTTTTTAAACTTCGTCGTAGGGGCTCATGATACTAAAATAAATTTTTAAAGACATACTTTATTGACGTCTAATAACCACCTTTTTCATTTTATAAAAACAAAACTGAGCCTGCTTTGATCGACAGGCGATAAACGTCTCATTTATAATCAATCCAGCTGTTAGGATGCTTCGAGAGTAGAAAAAATCCCACATACAAATATACATACATAGATACGCGCAAAAAACATAACCCTGTCTTTGCTGTCGCACAGTTAGGTAATAAAGGCACCAGATTTGCTACAGAATCCATAGCCAAGGGAGGGTGGTCTATTGAGACCACTCTCCTGTGGCAACCGACATGCGAGATACTAACTTAAAGGTTCTATCTAAAAGTGCCACCTACTTCAGTAATAAGTTGCTTTAAACTGTGTTATCTTGGACAACATTGGAAACAATTACCACTGACAAGAACTCTATTGCCTGCAATGTAAACAAGAGGTCAAATGTTGTGATTGTTTACAAAAACCAATAGGACAACATTACGACTGCTGTGACTTTCTTGAGTAAGGTAACAGGCGATATCCTAGAACCAACAATTCTAAGACGCAGGACATCACTGGGCTTACTTAGTGGATGCGGCCCACTCCCCCTAACAGGGAAGAGGCCTGTGATCCAACTGTGGGAACATTATGAGCTGATTATCATGCTTATGCTGTGACTTGCGACAATAGCCCAACGGCAAGGGTGTCTGGGCAAACGAGCGACCGGTCTTATGTTTGATCCGATGCTTCGTTGACGTGAACCCGGGTGGATACTATCAACTCAGCCTATCGCAGTCCACTGCTGGACATTGGCCTCTCCCAGGCTGCACCACAACACCCTGTCCTCCGCCTTCCGCATCCAGTCTGTCCCAACCAACTTTTTAAGGTCGTCAGTTGATCTACACTAGGGGAGGGCGGGCGGGAGGGCGTCCTACACTACGCTTGTGGATACTAATACTTAGCTAAATGCTTCTTTAGATGTTAAGTCTAAATGATTTGTAATAGTTAATAATCTTTTATTTAAAAAAAACACCACATAGATTTCTCCATGACCAAGGTTCTTGTGGGTACCTACCTAGGTACTTGTATTAATATCTCAAATGGCCAATACTACCAACAATAAAAAAAAAATAGACATAGTTATTATAATTGATACTAATGTTCGAAAAAGTGAATCAATATTTTAAGTTTTCCTTATTACGCAGAGCAATTAATTGGTCGCAAAAACTGTACATTGATAATACTCGTATTTTATATTAATTATTACCTCTGGTAGATACTAAAGCTATTTTAAATACTGCTTACATAACTTGAGAGGAAAATTAATAAAAAATCAAAATGATGGAATAAATTATAAGGGTCACCTATGTACAAAAACCTAACCAATTTTTATTTTATTTTTATAAACTCAACTCACATTTACCATTAAAAGTTAACCCAATGCGATAAGTGCGTTTATCCTAGCTTAATACATACTAACATCTATAATTAATTACAAACAATGCATTCCTTGTGAATTCACTCGGAGAACACCAGAAAGGCTGCCTGTCCACTGGAGCGGAGAGGAGAGGAGCGGAGTAGCTGTGTGCCAATATTAACCAATGGAATTGCATAAAACCTCCGCTCCGCTTCAGTGGACAGGGATTTGCGAACTAGTTTAAAAATTCATACAAAACCGGGAAGCGGAGCGGGGAAACGGAGCGGAGAAGCGGAGAGGGGAAGCGGAGCGGGGGAAACGGAGCGGAGAAGTGGAGCGGGGAACCGGAGCGGGGAATTATTACTCGTCGCGTGAACTCGGTCTAGCTCCGCACAGTCCGCAACACCGCTCCGCTACCTCGCTGCGCACAGTCCGTAACTACGCTCCGCTACCTCGCTCCGCATCAATGGACAGACACTGTCCGCAACTCCACTCCACTCCGCTGACATTCTCCTCTCCGCTGCCTCGCCCCGCTTCAATGGACAGATAGTCTAAGCCCAGGTTCGCATGGGCGTATTTTGATCGCGGCGATTTTTTTTTTCGCGTATTGGATTTTTGACGCTCTGCTTTTAGCCGTGAGTTGAATATCTAGCAGTGTGTTTTCTTGACGCGCTGGGATACGCACTGGATGCGCGCTGTTGGATTATCAATTTCCGGCTCAATACCGAGAGTTGAAAATCTAGTACCTATACGAAAAAAAATCGCCACGATAAAAATACGTCGATGTGAACCTGGGCTTAGTCCGTCTCACTCGCTATGAAGTTAAGCGCGTGGAGTGCACGCGTCAGAGGCGCCTTCCTTAAAAGGTTGGTCCGAGCGAGCGGCTCCACAAGCAGTGGCACTGCCGTCATCGCCACACATACCTGTCCGGAACAGACATTTTCACCTGCCCTAAAATAACTGCATTATGCACCTTCCCCGGCTCAGTAACTTAAATATATAAGACGTGAGTGCGAGATCGCTCCTCACCCTGAGCTCAGTGTATCCTACCATACCTAATATAAATAAGGATGGATAGACCCTGTAATACCGCTTATATACGAGTAAATACCTTATAAATTTATTTTCTATCCTCTCCAGCATGAGACTATATTTAGCTGTATACGGCGCCCAGATTACTGCATTACATTCGAATAAATAACGTCATAGGGTTAGAGGTCAAACTTATGAAATGAAAACATTCATATTTATCACATCACGGACACGCTTGAGTAGCTTTGGAACAAATAAGCTTGATTGGAAACACTAGAAATTACTCGTAGATAATAATGTAGTGTTTCCAGTAAAGCTAATAAGCGTTTATTTTAAATTAAATCTTCAAAAATAGTACTTTGATACATTTGTAAATGCCAGAGGAAGTTGGACGCCAATGTATATTACATTTAATTTGAAACCGCAAATAACCTTCACAGGTTGAAATCTACAACTTTTAGTAGCCGTTATTCGTCCATTTTAACAATAATTCCTCTTCCCTTTTCGTCACCTCGACATTGTTTCAACTTTCCAAGAGTACAGTATATAGTTAGTATTGTAACATTTGTTACTCATGGCGGCTTCTTAATGGAACTTGTGTTATTGGTTCGCCGCCTTCAATCAGCCACACGGTTGCACTTTCAGCTGTGGTAAACACTTCTACAGCAGCATTACTAACATCTTCAACCTTTTGCCATGGAAACGAGTTCACAAATTCGACTAGACCTTTAGGCAGAGTATTTTTAAGTTCTGGATCTCGCAAATATAAGGTAAGTCCAGTTTCGGTAAACCATAAGACACAACACGGACACCGGTTTTGTCAAAATTGTCAATATGTCCCAAAGACTTTGTAAAACCATTCACAGCGAATTTTGAAGTTTGATAATCAGGGCCATATGGTGCTGATGTAAATCCAAATATTGATGATATTAATATGATGGTTCCGCCATTTCCACTGTTATCCTTTCGCATATGTTCTAAAAACTTCATGGACCATTCTATAACTGCTGTAACATTTACAAAAATCACTTTTTTGTGATCTGTCCAACTTCCAACGCCAGCGTTCAGAACTAATATATCAATAATTTTATAATTATCAATTATTATTTTTGAAACTTGATCTAAATCAGTTGTCCGATCACATTTTATGAATTCGACTTTACCTTCTCCGTGTTTTACTGTTAAGCTTTTGCTTGCTTTGGCTCTTTGTATTTCATCAATATCCAGTAAAATAACAGCTTTAGCCTCATGCAGCAGGAACTGGTCTGCTATGACAAATCCAATATCTTGAGCTCTTCCTGTCACAACCACTATTTTATTCTTGAGCGAAATTTTCATCATTTTAGGTTGAACATAAATAGTGAAATGAACATTGACGCGTGATTCGAATACGTTATCATTTGAGTAAATTAGGGCAAAAACAATTTAATTATTTTTCTTTTGTTACAATACTTATTGTTTGCTATAGCAAATCATTTGGATCGACTGCATAATAAAATACTTACAATTACATTCGGTAGTGTTTACAATTAACAATCTTTAATTATATATTTATCTTAATTAAAGAAATAAAACGGTATTCTATACACAAACTAATACATTGTTGCTGATTTTATTCATCAATCAATCAAAATTTTTTTGTTTTGCAGGGATGTAGGTACTAATATTATATAATATGTTTATCCAGCTAAGTTAACACATTACTTTTAATGTAAGATCGAAGCGAACTAAATAGATAAATGTTAGTATACTGGTAAGGGGGAAATGATGTTCCAACTAAGTAACCTCGCAGTGTTTTCAAGATGACCTAATAAGAGCATTTTAAATGTTGTATTTTATCAAAACGGTTTACTTAGTTACCATTTCATATAATATGAACGGGCACTGAAGTGCCCGCTTTTCTTAATTTTATTAAACTTTATTATAACTTTTAGTGACGATGTTTGGTCTAAGAGCCCTCAGCAGCCTGTGGGAATCAATAAGGGTGCAAAAAATATAGTCTCCAACTTATTATATGTGCCACACAAGCCACATACATCGCAAACATTGACATAAGAAGTACACAGAGTACATGAGCCTACAGTGAAAATATCCATCTTGTTATAGTTAACAAGCTCCCAGGGCCCATGCGAACTAATTTACATGTAAACCGCTTACAACGACAGCAGACGCTGAGCTTAAAGACAAGAAAGAAAAGAAATGTGTATTGATAGGCTTAAGAGTGTGTACTGACGCTTACGGGCGCAAAGTTATGGTAAGGTAAATTTTTTGGAGAGTAGTTACGTAAAACATGTGAATATGATGTTCCGAAATCATAATATAGGACAGATTTCTTTCAATACGAGCTCTAATAATAGGTACAGGATGTTCGGCAGATGGTTGAACATACGAAAATGGCGGATCAGTGGGGCCGTCTGCTACGTGTTTAGGCCCAATAACAGGACCCAGGCCACACGGTTTTTTTTAAAATTAATTTCTAAATTTAAAAGAGATTCGTCGTTGCTCAAACTTCAAACGTCAATAATTTCATTTAAAAATAACAATACCGGCAACTTATAAGAAAATTTAAAAAAAATCATTTAAAAAAATACTTCAACCGTCTGCCGAACACCCGTATAAAGTTAGTTTTGATAGTCCACTATAAAAAATACTACCAAATGTGTAATTTTGAGTATTTGTTACTCAATCACGCAAAAACGGCCTGAATGGATCGTTATGAAATTTGACATATAGGTAGCCTGGGACCGATATAGGTTACTATTCATTCATGGATCGCAGACGAAGTCGCGGGTAACAGCTAGTATCAAATAAAAGAGAATGGCCGACACCAATATAATTAAATTATTATTATTATTATTCATTTATTTCAGACAAATTCAAGTCCATAATTTTACACACACACATTTAAATTATTCATATCTATTTTAAATTAAACTGCCCAAAAACCCTAATAAAATTGTGATTAATTAAATTTAAATATTTAACAATTCATAAAAATTATAATTAATATTGTCAAAAAAATATTATAAAAATGTCAGAACCGTATATCAAATTAAATGTCAAATTGTAAAATGATAAAAAATGCAAAATATTAAAAATAAAAATTATATAAATCGCAAACACAATAATAAATTACAAAAAATCTATGGTACCTATATCTTTACCTAGGTACCCCAAGCCTGATATACGGGTGCATGTAAGGCCTGCCAGTGCTGCATGAAAGGCCCATCCAACCTGTTGGCGACAACGGTAAGAAGACTGTTGCCGCTGCCCCGCACTCTACACGCTATCGAGGTCGCCCTCTTGCGCAAGCTGGCATAAAAACAGTCAATGCGGACGCTCGCGAACATTCCCGATGCGCTGCAGAAGCGAGGCAGCCGCAGCAGCGCCCTTAGCGCGTTATTATATTGAACGCGGAGAGCGCTGTAAGATTTCGGCAAATATGACACCCACAGACTACTCGTATAAAATGATGTGCAGTAGGCTCGAAACAAGGTGATTTTCACATCCATGGAGCTACGAGCAAACCTGCGGGCAATCATATTCGCCCTCACCGACAGCGCCCTCCTTTCTCGCTCAATATCAGCATCGTCCTTCAGGTCGGACGTCACAATATGGCCCAGATACTTAAAAGTATGTACCCGCTCCAAGGACACGCCACATAGCCTTACTGGTGGAACCTCCGCCGGACACTTAGAACCCGCATTAAAAACCATAAGCTCGCTCTTTTTGACGTTATATTTTAGGCCATGTGTATGAGCGTACGTTTCACAAATGCTTATTAGCTCTCTGAGTCCCCCTATTGACGCGCTCAGCAGCACCATATCGTCAGCGTAACTGATGTTGTTAAAGCAAACATCATCAACATGGCATCCAACATGGCAGCCGCTGAGCTCGGCAACAAGTCCATCGATATACAGATTGAAGAGCGCTGGTGAGCTCAATCCTCCCTGCCTCACCCCGCACTCCAACCTATACGAATCCGACAGAGCTCCCGACCATTTAACACAATTGACCTGGTTCCCATACCAGTGCTGGAAGATTTTAACAATTTCAGGCGCCACTTGCCTATCAAGCAACTTTTTCCACAGCACTTTGTACGAAACCAGGTCAAACGCCCTGGACAGATCGAGGAAGCAGGCGTAAACAGGCGTGCTCCGATCCGTGTAATATCTGACAGCATGCTTTAAACTCAGTATAGCACTATCTGTGGACAGCTTGGGCCTGGACCCAAACTGGTTAAAAAAGTACCTAGTTTATTAAAGTACCTAAGTACCTAGTTTATTAAAGTACCTAAGTACCTAAGTTTATTAAAGTACCTAGTCTAAAATTATACATTAATGTTATGTTCACGATCGAAATCAAAATCTAAATATTTTATTTCACATAAGATGGGCACTTATGAAACGTCAGAAGCTAGGTGCTCGGTTTCAATTGGTCGTTTCCTATGGAGAAGAACCGGCAAGAAACTTTACGATTTAAGGCTACCCTTTTAGAAATAATTGGCTTTTAAAATGTTTTTAAATTACAGTGTTGATAGGTATGGGAGAACAGTTCGACGATAGCTCTTATGACCCTAAAGACTATAGACTATCAAGAATAATCTGAAACGCGATGATAATACTATTTAATGAAAAGCGAAGTAGCACCGTCCGAAAAAAAATTAGGTGTTGATTAAGCCCACACATCGCTTCACCTGCTGCCCTTTCGCTGACTCGCCGCGTCGGTAGACGAAGGGCATGACAATACAAATAAGTAAACGCTGCAGTAGGAGGGTACGAGTAGGTATGATGCGTCGCTGATTCCGCAGCGCTTTTTCTGCTTAAACAAGCATAACAAACAAACGTTTTGGACACAAAAATTTCATCGTTTATTGGGTTAGAGCTGTTTTTTGTTGAACCTTACCGAATTTGTTTTGTAAATAACAGAAAATTGTCTTATGAAAATAATAAATGTACGAGTGCCTAGATCACCAGTTTCGAGTGACGGTTAAAATTTTATCAGAAATCCTGGAAGTTGTAGCCTGTTTTTGTCGTAAGTTTTTATAATGCAGACTTCATTAAGCCTCAAGCAATACGCTGAAAAGTATGAAAAATTACAAAAATAACAAGGTGCTCCGATTATGACGAGTATACACTCGTTACTGTCACTTTTAATTGCTACGGATAGATGTTGCTACCAGTCGTACGGTACGCAAAAAAAAAATTGTTTCCTTTTGATATTTTTTGGGTCGAGCAAATGAATAATTGCTTCCTGAATGTAGCCGTTTTTCTTTTATATGAATAAGGTGTGTTTTTGATTAAATTAGAAAGTAGGTGTACTGGCACTGGGCACGCCACAATTGTGGCGATAAGTCCCCTCTTTGAGGAGTGTCTAGAGAGGTGCCACGGCGTCCTCACCTTCCGCCTGACGCAGGTCCTCACCGGACACGGTTATTTCGGGAAGTTCCGTTCCGCATAAGGCGGGAGAAAACGCCCGGGTGTCACCACTATGTGGATCGCCCGGAAGACACGGTGGAGCATACGGTGGAGGTCTGCCCGGCTTGATCACCGCCGTGTCCTCACGGAGGCGATCGGCGGCGGCGATCTCTCGCGTCCCGCCCTGGTTCAGGCCATGGTTCGGAGCGAGAGTGCATGGGAGGCCGTCACTTCCTTCTGCGAAGCAGTAATGCTCGCGAAGGAGGCGGAACGCGTGAGGGAGAGGCAAAACTCGCGCCCTCGCGCACCTAGTCGCCCCAGGAGACGTCCCGGGCGTCGGGAGTCGCGAGCCGACTTCCGGCCACCGTAAGCGCGGGCTTGCGGACGGTGAGCAATGGGTAGCTCCCCGTCCGATAAGGACCAGGCCCGGGTCGACGGCGCGTTGTGTTCCACGCGCGCGTCAAAGAGATGTCAGCACCAACTGACGGGGTCCATAAGGGCCAATGCCTGCCAGGGTTGCGAGTTTGTCCGAAAGAGATATCGTGGCCCCGGCACACAAGCAACGGAAGAAACACGGGTGGGTTTTAGTCAGTAAAAGTCTGACACGCCCTCCTGCTCCGCCCTGAGCGGAAGAAGTTATTTGATAATTACCCACCGAAAAAAAAAAAAGGTGTACTGGCACAGGAGAGGTTTGTTAATATAACTAGCGCGGCTGGTCAGTGTCGTATCTTGGGTTTGATCCCCGTGACAGATACAGGGTTATTATTGTTTTTGGGGGACTGTTGTGTAATTTTGACTTTCGAAAAATGCCTTGTTTGAATAAATTATTTTTGAATTTGATATTTGAATTTATTTATTACAGCTTTAATTTATTTTACTTTACCATAAATAGGGACACTTTATTGGCTGAAACAAAATGGAGCTACCCCATCGTCCTTTATGGTTTTATGTGGCAATCTAACTTCCAAATTATGATACAAAGACAATGTTTTGGAATCTGCAGTAGGATGCAACAAGATGACCCTCTCGGGCCAGTCATTTTCGGCAAGTACCAGTACTGGCAATAGCCAGTTTGCACCCTAATACATGGGATTAATAACATGTCCGACATAATGTGTGTAAGCTACAGCGACTGCCTATCGTCCGGAGAATACAGGCGCGATGTTATGTTTAATGTATACAATAATAAATGATCAGCATGTTGATTAATGATCAACTTATGTTGAAGGAAGCGATAAACAAGCTCAGCTTAGTGCTAATAATGTTTCTTAGCGAAACATTATTAGCACTAAGCTGAGCTTACACGATATGGGTCATTTATTATCGGAAAGAAATTATACCTAAATAATATTCTGGTAAGTGTTAAAGACTTACTCAACACATACAATACAAACTGTTTCAACCAATTACTCTTGTATTCCTAATACTTTGTAAAATACATTTCGCCAGTTACGTTATAAGACTCTTAATAATATGTTATAGGGACGAGCCACAGAACAGATAAATTATCTGTTCTGTGGGACGAGCCAACAGATATTTACCAAATACATATGCAGACGCTGGGCTGCTACTGAGCTACTTCCCTCTTCGCTTGGAACAAGGATCGAACCAGCACCCTAATACCGTAACACACTTTTAATCACAATCCGATGGTTTCGAAGGAAATTCCTTATTCATTGCTTCATAGGTTTGAAAACGAAATGTTTTGCTCTACAACCTAAATAATTAAATGAACGTGGCTGTCAAAATGAAACACATTACTGTCGATTGCCATTGTATGTGTGTTACGCAATTACTCCTCAGGTCCCCACGTTCTGCAACCGCTCTTGCGATCAATTGAAGAGGCAGGTCCTCACAAAATCGGAATAATTTTATTCCTTTTTTCAAATGTATTGCTGACTCTACATGAACGTTACAAAAAATAAGTAAAACTAACGAACTCCTCAATAACCACTTCATATCAATATGCGTCGGATCGCGATTCCTGTCACACTGGAAATCAATATCATATTGGAATAAAAAACAAATTCCGGAGGTTTCAGATGTTTAAATATTCATTATTTTCAGTTTTAGGAACTACGTATATGCATTTTCAGGACAGGAATTTTCAAACTCGAACTCAAACTCAAAGCATTTATTTCAATTAATCTATTTACAGGCACTTTTGAATCTTCAAGGAGTCGGTCAGTCAGAAATATGAAGCTAGTTGCCTAAGCGTAGTAGGTACCTATGGAGAAGAACGGGCAAGAAACTACATGGACACTCTTTTTTAGAATCATAATTACTCACTGACAGACAACGCACAACCTTTATAACCCACCCAGCCTAAAAGCATGCTATTTGGACAAGAGTTTCTTTCATAAAGAAGGTGAGAACTCAGGGAGAATTTTTGACAATTCACCCCCTTAGGGCTGATTTCACCAATGTAACTGAACACGATCAGCATTTCTATAACGCGTTTAAGAGCTGTCAGTGTCAAAATTGTTATGGGATATTGTACAATGCCAGCTCTTGAACGCGTTTAGATGTGCTCAATTTATTGGTGACATCCGCACTTAATGGGTTATCCCCTAAGCCCCAAGTGAAGGTGCCGTTGGGAAATAACATCGGGCGCACGACTTGTTTAAAATAATTTTAACAGATATTGGTGCCGATTCTCTTGTCACAAATGCCTCTAAACTAGACAAAAAATCACTAAAATTTAGTTTATACCTGTCAAACGACGATTTCCTATTCTGAAATAGACTAAAGTGACACAACTTAACTATATTTTAGTTTGACAGCACTAAGATAGTACTGAGTTTTTAATTTAGTGTAAATGGCAATTTTGCTATTCTGAATTTGACGTTTTTCATCTAAAATTTTGATTGTAAAAACCAAACCAGACTAAACTAGACTTGTTCTTGCTCGGTCATTGAACGGATCGCTCCGATCTAGTACAATCTGTGAAACGTACTAGTTCAGCCTTCTAGTACTATTAGTACACTAACTGAATGAAGAGTATTACGAGTGCTTGGATGGTATCACAGGCTCATAGGTGTTTACATCGAACTTTAACAATTAAATCGTATCTACTATCTAAACTAAATTTTAAATGGAAACTAACTAGAACGTAGGTACTTATTATTCTAAGAAAACAGAAAATATCTTTTTTAAATCGGTAAGCTCGCATGCCTATAAGTTTCGAAAGAAATAAAGCAAAATACTTAAACTGTTTTCGTAATAATAAAGATCTAAACACCTTGGCATATCAGAGTTATGAAGTTGTAAGTTTGAGAAGTTAGAGTGATACAGGAGTCAAGAGTGCGTCTAGTTCCTCGCTCCCTCGCAACCGGTCTGTTTCCTGCGCGATCCATGAATCGAGAAATGCGTGATCTCTGCTCTGCGGATCCAAGTCCGAGCGACCGATCGGACGGAACGTGATCGAAACGAAGTACTAAATGACCGAAGTACTATTAAGCTTACGGAATAGTTCATTCTAGTACAGTGTCGTGAATGAATTCTTAATAGTACATAGTACATGTACTACACAAGCCTAGACTAAACCTGACAAATGTTATTCGAGCTTAAAAAGATGTGAGATAAAATACGTTGTCATGAACTAAAATTCACACCAACATCTCGACTCCACGTGCAAAAACAGTACTGTATTGATTTTTTCTTTTGCTTATATCTCGAAAATGGTGCGTCCTATCGCAAAAATAATGAAAATTTCGACCCCCTTTACCCTTAGAACCCTTAAACCTCTAACACTCAACATGTAGGTACAATTTTTTCATATTTTCCATACAAAAAATTAAAAATTCCATATAAAACACGTCGAGGTTACACCCCCTGCGCGCCTCTGGCTCTAAAAAAAATTACGGGGTAGGGCAAATCACGGGTACCACGTGGAGTCGCGATTGTCAAATTCGATTTTAGTTGTGTCAAAATTATTTTAAATTTAGAGATTTGTTTTGTCAGAATAGCTTTAAAATTCTCATAGCCAAAAGTAAGGAGATTTAGTGATAGTTTAGTTAGTTTAGTTCGGTGTACAAGAGAATCGGCACCAATATCTCATTAATAAAGATAAAGTACCAATTTTAATCCCTCGTTCGTTATTCAAAATAATCCCTCGTTTTATATCAATATTTTAATTGACAGGATATTCTTCTAATAATAATAAAAAAATGGAATACGTTTTCATGATTTTTTGCTTCACATACTCTTGCCAAATTACTTTTCTCACTAACTTTTAAATAATAAGTCAAAAATGTACAAAATAAGTGAGAGAGGAAGAGGAATTGAATTAGGATAGTTTTTCTTAGTGTCAAATATTTCAGGGCAAGTATTAGTTATCGGGATGTTTGCCCGCCCAACGTCACTGTCACTGGGCGGCCTTGGGCGGGGGAACAAGTTACAAGATATTTCTAGTTAGTAGACACTTTTTGGAATTTACTACTAGAAGTCAATTCTTTAAAAATATAAATAAACTAAATATTTATTTATTTACTATTACCACTTACATTAATTTTTTACAGCTGGGAACCCAATACAACAATGTAGTCACAATTTCCAAACTCAGAAACGTCACCCAAAAACCAAATAAACACCACCACCAAAGTATGTAATATTTTTAAACTGTCCTATTTTGACTGACAGTTGCTCTGGATTGTAACCCGATGAAAATGCAATATTTATTTTGTAAAATCTGAAAAAAATATGTTAAGCTGATAAGTAGCGATGTAAAATGCCGATCACAAAAAATCTCGTGATTTTATAACTTGCAATCATTTGCTGCTTACAAACACATTGCTAAGTCCTAAAATTATGTTCGAAATGTTTTACCATTTTCACTCAATTATCTTGCCATTCAAAGTTTTATAGTCGTGTCAGAAAAAAAGAATAACGTTTATTTGGACACAGTTCGTGAAACACAAAATACAAATAACAAAATTAAAATAATGTCTTAACAGTAATAGTGTGTGTCTCACGGCTGCGCCAAAAAGGTTCATTTTAGCATCAATGCCAGACAGATGCTGTCTGACGCTGGTTTTCCAATGAACCTTTAGATGTCTCTAAAGTGACGGGAGGTACAGGCCACCATTACGAATTTTTACCTTAACGTAATCTATACTATAAACATATTATGAATTAAAGTCGTTTTTCGTTTCTGTCTGTGTGACCGCGTTGCTCTTCTAAACTACGCAACAGATTTTGATGCGGTTTTCACCATCATTTTGATAATTTATTCAGAAAAATTTATATGTATATAATAAATAATTATTAAACTTACTTAGAATAAAGCAATGTCGATGTGTCCAGCCATAATTACTTTGCGAAGCAGGGGCGTATCGCTAATTTAAATATGTATAAAAAAGCAAATTTATTATTCCCACAATCGCTTCAACAGTTTTTCGTACCACAGCGGTCCCTAACTCCAGAAGCACCGAGATGAAGTTGATAAATGACACGAGGGTAATCCAGCTTGTAATCTCCGCCGGTGGGTCCGTAATTTTTCACCTTTTTCTATCTTTTAATCCGGAGCCGATCGCGCAATGGATGACGCGTCGCGCGTAATGAACGCGTAGATGTGACTGGGTAATGAGGAGGGTCGGCTTACTCAGGCGGGGTGAAAGTGAGTAAGATTTGTTTATTTTGAAGGAGAATCTTATTGACTTTTAAGAAACAACTTTAATTGTTTTTCGATTGTATAGGTTTAGGAATGTGTGGATATAACTCGACATTTCAAGTTATTAGTTAGGTTCCTCATATATTGATTTAAGGCGAAAGCGTCAAGTTAGCCCGCGAAATTCTAATTTTATTACGTTTTTTGCAATTTGCAGGTCAGTATCATGTTGTATGTTGATCTAAATATGATTTGCGGCCGTATCAAATGTTTATTTATGGAATTATAATCATAAAAATGATCAATACAACTCTCTAAGTTCATATAATCGCATTAAATGACTATTTCATGAAATCATGACATTTGGCGATTGTGCTTACATAAGGAGTTGTATTACTGATTGTAATGATTATAATTATATAAAGCCATATTGGTTACGGTCGCGAATCATATTTTAATCAACATAAAGCCTCACACTGACCTGCAAAATGATAAAACTAAAGAAAATTTGAATTTCGCGGGCTACCTTAGCGCATGCCCTTAAGGAGAGTCTTTCTTAATATTTGAGAACTTAGAACAAAGAGAAAGAACGTGTAATAAATCAATGGATGACAGACGATCAGATTTCTGTTTGTTGCTTTAAGATAGTCATCGGTTTATTATCATTAAATAATATTTTTCTGATCCGTTTTGACCAGTGAGTGGTGACGAAGTAAGTGCTTGCTTGTCCACCTCGGTGGGTTCAAACCCACGACCTACTACATCGTTAGTAGCTGTCCTAACCACTGGGCCGCAACTGGGTCAACTGATGATAGATCCGGCTCCAATTAACGCCTTAAATATTATTTAGCAATACTCCTTTAATAATTAAATTTCATGTAAATCTGTCTAGACTGAATTCGAGTGTAAGCCTATGTTATTCATAGGTTTACACTCGAATCCAGTCTAGACAGATCATTAAAATATTTATGATAAAACGACAACTAGGTCCCAATATTATTATTATTTATATAAGACGTATCTTCAAAACGCTTGTTGTAAAATAATTGCATTTAGTCAAAATGTAAGGCGTTTAATTAAGATTCGTTCGTTTTGTATGCATACTGGTACATACTTACTATATAAATAGATCTTCTTCTTATCGTGTGGTTAGTGACTAACGTGTTTTAAGACCGTCCATGGGCCTCTGACTTGGATTCACATGCCGTTGAGAAATATCTCTCAGGCATGCCGGTTTCCTCACGATGTTTTCTTTCACCGTTTTTTAAGCAAGTGATAATTATACAATACGCACATGAATCGGAAAAGTCAGAGGTGCGTGCCTTTTTTTTGTTTTTTCGGGTGTGATATTTTCAAATAACTTCTCCCGCTCTGGGCGGAGCGGGAGGGCGTGTCAGACTTTTACTGACTAAAACCCACTCGTGTTCCTTCCATTGCCTGTGTGCCGGGGCCACGATATCCCTTTCGGACAAACTCGCAACCCTGGCAGGAGGTGCGTGCCTTGGGTTGGAACTCGAGACCTATGACTTGGCAGTCCGACGGTCACACCACTAGGCTATCACTGCTCATACAAATATATAAAACTGAAAAAGGCACGATTTTCAAAACTACCCCCATTGTCGCCTGGGTCACCCCTTGTAAAATTTCTACATACTCGTATATCTATAAGTTTTATGGTGTACATAGAGAGTATTCTATTTATCTATATAATGCTGAATTCATAGTAATTTTTAATTGCTTTTCCATTTGAGGGATAAAACCCAGTGGCTATTTACATGTTACAAATCATGAAAACCGTGTCTATGACCTTCTGCAGAAGTTTACGTACTTGAACATTAATCACGTATAATATCACGCTTGTCAAAGGTGTAAGCCAAATTATGACAAACTAAGTTAAAAAAAAAAACAATTTTCGTAAAAAGATTAGTTGTCTGTACGAAGTTTGCACCCATAGATAATAGAGAGGATTATCAATACTTTCGGACGTAAACAGCACACAAGCACATGAGAAGATAAACATAAACACACACACACACGTAGTTGTTATCTTATTCACTAAAACATTATCTTTGAGTTTGTTATCCTAGTCATCAATAAGTAATTAATTAATTAGTCATAATTATGCACATATAAAACGCAGCATTTCTTTGTAAATCAGAAATCAGCGTTTCTAGATCAGAAATGAAGTGAAGGCTCCCAAAAGGCGCGATGCGACTCTAATAAAACATTTTTTTTTTAAACTTCACGGTAGAACAATTATCGGGGTCGCGTCGCGCCGTCGCTTTGCGCCTGTTTGCGTGAGCCTTTATCCGGAAAAGAACCGGAGTTATCGAAACAGCTTGCAGAGTAAACAAGCTGAAGTGACAGTGGGCTGGCCATGTTTGTCGATGTACCGATGGCCGGTGGAGCAGACGAGGCCTAGAGTGGAGACCGCGTATCGGCAAGCGTGTGGGACGGCCCACAGCTAGATGAACTGACGAGCTTAAAAAGGTACCTAGCTGGGACAGACTACATGCGGAAGCCGGAGCCGTCATATGGTGTTGTGGCGCAGCCTGTGAGAGGCCTATGTCCAGTAGTGGACTGCTATAGGCTGAGTCGATTGTTTCTTTGTGTGTCTTTTTTTTAACCATTTTGTTGTCTGATTTACTTAATTAATCCAGACTAGAGATTTTGAATTAAATTCAAAGATGCTATGTCTGACTATGTTTCAATATATTGATTGATGCAAGTAGAGGTAGAGGCAGGAGGCAAAACTACCGCGGAGTACAATATTAGGTACCTACTGGCTGTTATTTTTATGCAAAAAAAGTTAAACATTTGGTTCATCGTGTTTTGGTTTGCATTCGAAAGGGTGTTTAGTTGAAATTATAAACTCATGTAACAATATTTCACTTGGGCTCAAAATTTTGCTACGGATCCGCAAACCCCTAGGTTTTGCGTAACTATGTGGAATGATGAAAAATGAGAATCGCACAATCATTTTTCGCCAATAAATGGTCACCGGTAAAGAATAGTTTATAGGGTTCCATACCTATAATATGGTAAATAAAAAGGAATTAGGGTGCTGGCATTTATTACAGCTACTACTGATGGTACCTATCGACTGGAATAATTTCTAAATAATGCTTGTACACTTTTATTGAAAATTAAACAATAAAAATAATCAATCAATCTGCCTAGCCTTTTCCCAGCTATGTTGGGGTCGGCTTCCAGTTCAACCGGATGCAGCTGAATACCAGTATTTTACATGGAGCGACTGCCTATCTGACCTATACAACCCAATAACTGGGTAATACGATACCCCTTGGTAAGACCGGTTATCAAACTGTCGGGCTTCTGACGACCCGTAACGACTGTGAAAGATCCACGAATGACAACCGGGACCAACGGCTTAAAGTGCTTTCCGAGGCACGGAGGAGTCTCGGTATGTAAAGATGGTCACAAATCCACGGGCCAACCCGGGAAGCGTAGCTTAACCTGATAGATCGACCCATGCGGCTGTTATTACTTTGCCAGGAGTTCCTCTAAAACATACTCTAAACAATAAAAATAAAACTTACTTATAAGTTATATCTTCATTACAATAGGATATAATACAGAACCCTCGATGCGCAAGTCGGACTTGCACTTGGCCGGTTTTTTTTTTTCTGATAGCCAAATGTAACGAGTTCCTGATTATGTTTTTATATAAACTTAGCAGAAGTTAGTCACGGTGATTATGGCGAAAACGATCATCATGATGATTTGTGGTTATTAAATGACCTTCTTTAAAACAGGTTCATATTTCATAGATTTTAATCTAACACATGGTGTGCAAATCTATGTAGTGCTTATACAGACGAGCGGTACGCGTCCACGGCTGAGGCACTTCAGCCAACACGTGTCAACGGCTGCCTTTGCCGCGTGCCGATGTATATTATGAGCACTGTGTGTTATCTCTATGTGTGAGTTTTTCGGTCACGGTTCCGGTAAAGAATAAAGCAGACACGTCAACAACTAAACAAACTTTTCGATTCAATTTTAACTTTTCTCGATTTTCAAATCAATTTGCTTTTTAAATAATTCCGGTGCGGATATCGAGTTTGTCAAATTGTTTGCTTTTCAACTTATTTAATCTGTGTGTTTACTACTACTTTATCTCAATTATATTGTCACCAAAACAAACTACTTAAGTACACAATTGCTTTATCAACTTATTGTGAGTACCTAATAAGTACTTAATGTAGCTCAAATGAGTGAACAGCCACAGTTTCCTAAGATTTATCATAGGTATCGGTTGGAAAGTACGATTTTCATGAAATCATTCATCGTCATCAATAATCAACATCATTCCAGTCAAAAGCTGACCACTATTGGACTTAAGCCTTTCAGAATCCCCACCACGACCAAATCATACGTGCTGTGTGGTCTAAAAGAAATAAATATTATTTAAACTCATTTCAATTAAACAAATTAAGATACACTTTTGAATTGATAAGTTTTCGGTCAGTCAGAAAAATTAAGCTGCCCATTCCAAAGCGTAGTAGGTTCCTATGGAGCAGAGGGGCCGAGAAACTACATGGACACTTTTTTAATAGCGATAACCAAAACATTGTACCTACCTATCTATTCTTTCCAGATAATGATAGCTCTAATATGGCTCGGCGTGATCATCACAGCCGCGGTGCTTTACATGCGGCAGGTCTACTCGCGGTTCAGCTGGTACGGCGTGAAGCACTTCAAGATAGTCCCACCGGTGGGCAACCTGATGAACGAGCTGATGCAGAAAAAACATATCGCTGAATCGTTGAACGATATGTATCATAGTTTTCCGGAAGAGAGGTACGTCAAAGTAAATTACTGTTTTTGATTTGAAGGCTAAGATATTTTATTTCTGTATTACAATCTCTCTTACGACTATCATTACCGGTTTGTGTATCTAATAAAAATCTTCCATACAAAATTCTCACCATTTTCCACTCTTAATATTCCTGCCTCAGAAATCTAGTGTAAGTACCTTGTACTCGTAAGTCTTTGGTCCTACTCTACAGGCCCAGTACAGGCTAGCCTACCCACGTCAGCGCCCATTGTCACAGTCGAGTAGTTTTCGTGAAAAAATGATAATGAACTTAATCACAACTGGAATAGTTTCTCAGTGCGCGATGTTTCGAGCCTCCTGAAAAGCCAGTAGTCCTCAGTGGATTAAAAAAATGCCTGCCGGCCGCTCAATGCCCGCAAACCATCACACGTAAACTAGGCGTATTTTAGAACTCCAGGTCCCCTATTGTAACACATAGTAGAGATTGTCAACGTGGTACAATTGCGAGTGGTTGATGGTGTCTCTAAGTGCAAGTCTGTTTGAGTGTGTGTGCGTGTATGTGTGCGTGTGTGTGTGTGTGTTGTACATACAATGTTTCATAAATATATAATATAATTAATTATGTACATGTGCATAGAAAATTAAATACAAATATTACATTATACCTATGTAGATAGAAAAAAATATAAATATAAGGAAATAAATAAATAATATGAACAGTTATAACAAATATACCTTGTTACTTTATTATCTCAAGGACTTGTTCCGTTTCAGCGTAGCTTCGATTTAGTAACCATATTATATTATTTCAATTATCAGTAAAAACAGCCGGTTTGGTCACTGTGCAAGCAAAAATCGGGGGTAACGTTTTGTGCTGCCTCGCTAGTAGGGGGAGAGGGGGGAGGGTTAGTAAATCCCCGGCCGGAGATACATAGTTTTAAAATTACTAATATGCCGTTCGTAAATAAGTAGATTTTTTTTAAACTTATGTACCTACGAGTACAATAAATACGGAAAAAAAATCTATTAAAAAAAATGGCTGTGCGGTAAAAAAATATTGTTGTAGAGGGTTCAGGAGACTCTCTAGAACTCCTAAATAACCTCACATTATTTCTAGAGAGGCAGCAAGTTTCTAAACCCAACTCAAAATTGGCTTTATAACCAAGCAATTACATTTTTTTTATGACTTTACAAAACATTGAAATTTCGTTATTATAATTATTTAAGTTAAATATTAATGTTCCCTACTATGTCAACACATAAAACTTCCGGAATAAATTCCGTAAATGATGGTGAAAACCGCATCAAAATCCGTTGCGTAGTTTAGAAGAACAACGCGGTCACACAGACAGACACGAAAATGTACTTTAATTTATAATATGCACTGCAGACCCACCGTACCCCCTGGCCGGTGGGTCTGCAGTGCATATCGTACCCCCCTGGCCCCTGCCGGGGTTGCGGGTTAGTCCGAAAGGGATATCGCGGCCCCGGCACACAAGCAACGGAAGAAACACGGGTGGGTTTTAGTCAGTAAAAGTCTGACACACCCTCCCGCTCCGCCCAGAGCGGGAGAAGTTATTAGATAATTTCCCACACTAAAAAAAAAAAAAAACCCTCTGGCCGTACCTCTGGTGGTACAGTAGATATTTTAAAGTTAATCGATACCACCAGGTAATATTTATTTTATGATTTATGTACACACAGTAAAATCGATACAGATACGACATAATCATAATTATGAGTACAAAGTTACTTCTTATTTCTTAAGAAATTTCTTCCAGCAGACCTGCGAAAGGTAATAAGGTAATAGTGTTGTATCACTAGTTAAAACCACTTCTGGCAACAACAACAACAATTTAATTTAGTAATTAGTCAAGTGCGCAATTTTTGAATGCGTGACCAATTTAAATTTATTTATTTATAATTTGTAACTGTATGTCAGCAATGAAGTCACCATTGATGATTTGATCCTTTCTTTTATTTTTTGTTACCATCTCCAATGTATGAATATGCTCCAATACTTTGAGTAATCGCAATGTATAGATAATATGTATATTGTATAGGTTTGTACGCACACAACGATAAAAACATCAGCAAAATAAAGATTAGGTATTTATCAGGCACAACAACAACACATTATAAAACGTGTACCGGTATTTACGTATTATATAACACGAAACGATATTTTTATGTTTTGCATTCCGTAGGCGTCGCTGGTCAAAGTCACCCGTGTTTGGCAGTGAGTAATTAATATTTCTGTTATAGTGATGTTAAGGAAAAGTAAACTATAAATGTGATTCTAATGTATCGACAACTATAGTGTAAGATGTGTATTTTGTCGATGATTCTACGCAACTACTACAATTCATACAACCAAGGTAACTTCCCGGCAAGGACGGCCAGGAGATTGACTTTATTAAACTTTTCGATTCAATTTTAACTTTTCTCGATTTTCAAATCAATTTGCTTTTTAAATAATTCCGGTGCGGATATCGAGTTTGTCAAATTGTTTGCTTTTCAACTTATTTAATCTGTGTGTTTACTACTACTTTATCTCAATTATATTGTCACCAAAACAAACTACTTAAGTACACAATTGCTTTATCAACTTATTGTGAGTACCTAATAAGTACTTAATGTAGCTCAAATGAGTGAACAGCCACAGTTTCCTAAGATTTATCATAGGTATCGGTTGGAAAGTACGATTTTCATGAAATCATTCATCGTCATCAATAATCAACATCATTCCAGTCAAAAGCTGACCACTATCGGACTTAAGCCTTTCAGAATCCCCACCACGACCAAATCATACGTGCTGTGTGGTCTAAAAGAAATAAATATTATTTAAACTCATTTCAATTAAACAAATTAAGATACACTTTTGAATTGATAAGTTTTCGGTCAGTCAGAAAAATTAAGCTGCCCATTCCAAAGCGTAGTAGGTTCCTATGGAGCAGAGGGGCCGAGAAACTACATGGACACTTTTTTAATAGCGATAACCAAAACATTGTACCTGCCTATCTATTCTTTCCAGATAATGATAGCTCTAATATGGCTCGGCGTGATCATCACAGCCGCGGTGCTTTACATGCGGCAGGTCTACTCGCGGTTCAGCTGGTACGGCGTGAAGCACTTCAAGATAGTCCCACCGGTGGGCAACCTGATGAACGAGCTGATGCAGAAAAAACATATAGCTGAATCGTTGAACGATATGTATCACAGTTTTCCGGAAGAGAGGTACGTCAAAGTAAATTACTGTTTTTTATTTGAAGGCTAAGATATTTTATTTCTGTATTACAATCTCTCTTACGACTGTCATTACCGGTTTGTGTATCTAATAAAAATCTTCCATACAAAATTCTCACCATTTTCCACTCTTAATATTCCTGCCTCAGAAATCTAGTGTAAGTACCTTGTACTCGTAACTCTTTGGTCTTACTCTACAGGCCCAGTACAGGCTAGCCTACCTACGTCAGTACAGGCTAGCCTACCCACGTCAGTACAGGCTAGCCTACCCACGTCAGTACAGGCTAGCCTACCCACGTCAGTACAGGCTAGCCTACCCACGTCAATACAGACTAGCCTACCCACGTCAGCGCCCACTGTCACAGTCGAGTAGTTTTCGTGTAAAAATGATAATGAACTTAATCACAACTGGAATAGTTTCTCAGTGCGCGATGTTTCGAGCCTCCTGAAAAGCCAGTAGTCCTCAGTGGATTAAAAACATGCCTGCCAAATAGATTATTATCAATTTGATAGAATTCTTAACTTTCTAGGTTCGTAGGCAGATACGAGTTCATGAAGCGTGTAGTGGTGATTCGAGACTTAGAGCTGGTGAAGAAGATCGCAGTCAAAGACTTCGAGCACTTCCTGGATCATCGCATGCTGGTGGACGACTCTGTAGAGCCTTTGTTCGGCAGGAACCTATTCTCTTTGAGAGGTATAAGATCTTCTTAAAGTTTAAATCTGTAAAGACAATTGCGTATATTAGCAAAATAAAAAATAAAAACATTACAAAATATGCTTGTAACTAAACGCCTCAGTACAGCATAATGTCAAATGGCAACGGTAAAAATTACAACATTGGGTCAGTCATTCATTCAAGGGGTCAGTAATATATCGGTAAGCACATTGTTTTTCAAGGTTTATGTAGCTTATAAAATGTTTACAAAGTTGTAACATAAAAAGTAAAAAAATCGTCCAAGTGGGTGTTGGACCACGCACAATGAAGGGTTCCGTAGTTGGGATGAATGTATACCAAGAACAAACTTAACATTGCAGTTTAAAAAACATGTTCTCCTTCTCGAGAACATGTTTTTTAAATTTAAAATTTAAGTTGGTCGATTATTACTCGTTAACCTGTACAGCCTACTTAGCTGTAATAGTTTTCCTTTTAATTTCGTTATATATATACTACTGCTGCGAATTTTTTCACAAATCCAAGTACAACCATTTAGCTGGCAGGGGGGGGGGGGGACACTTGACACTAACACAAATTTGCAGTTGAAAGCTTAATATTTCGCAAACAGGTTCCTGAATCCGAAAATAATTTTCGCAAACTCACAATATTTTTGAACGACCTTTCTAACGATACCCGTGCTTTACGTGCAGGGGGGGGTGCAACAAAAAATATTTTTCTTGATTTTATTTTACCACTTTGTCGGCATGATTAATATGTTGTATACCCATGTCAAATTACAGCTTTCTAGTACTAACCGCCTCTGAGCTAAGCCGCGGACAGACAGACAGACAGACGAACATGGCGAAACTATAAGGGTTTCTTGTTTACTACGGAACCCTAAAAATAAAGTTAAAAAAATACGTAGGAAGGTCAGAAAGAAGATAAACAATTTAAGTGATAATAAAACTCAAGATAATCTCACAGTCTCACAAATGTTTTTGTACAGGTCAAGAATGGAAAGACATGCGTTCCACATTGAGTCCAGCGTTCACCAGCTCCAAGATGCGAGCCATGGTCACTTTCATGATGGATGTCAGCGACCAGATGATAGGATCTCTGAAGAAGCAGATCAAGGAATCTGGAGGTCAGTTTGTAGAAGTATTCAGATGACATTAGTGATAAAACTCTTCTCTCTTTTTCCGAACTATGTTGGAGTCAGCCTCCAGTCTAACTGGATGCAGCTGAATGCCAGTATTTTACATGGAGCGATTGCCTATCTGAACTCCACAATCCAGTTACTGTGTAACACAATACCCCTTGGTAAGACTGGTTTGGCCTTTCGGGCTTTTGACTGTCAAAGATTTAAAATGACAGCCAGAGCCAACGGCTTAGGGATGATTTATGCTAAACCGCCACGGGCGCGAGCTACGTCCGTGACTCTATACAGTATAGCATAAACTGCTTCATATAAAATGTTCGAGAAGTTTTGGATCCGTGGCTCGCCCGCGCGCCTCGTACATGGCAGAGCTCTCACCCGGCACAGTCTAGCATAAATCATCCTTTGCTTTCTGAGACACAGAGGACTCTTGGTATGTACAATGAATGGGCACCCGGAACGACCACGGTGCGATCTCGGCAAGCGCAGCTTAAACTTCATTCGACCAGTGGTGCTGTTATACGGGTCCCCCACTTTTTTTTCTACCTGTTAATTATTCGAATTCTGCAGTTGATTATGTGGACGTGGACACCAAGGACCTGACGACGCGATACGCCAATGACGTCATTGCCTCTTGTGCCTTCGGCCTGAAGTTGAACTCCCATGCTGAGAGGAACAACGATTTCTACTCTGTGGGCTATGAAACTGCTACTTCTGGCTTCAAAAGAATCCTGATCGTCTTCGGGTATACTTCCTTCCCGGCACTTATGAAGGTAAATCAAAACTTTTATATTGGGCTCTATTAATGGCGAATCCTAAATGTAAGAGTAAAAGCTGCCTTGAGCAAGCGTGGTGATCAATGGTCATGCTTTCTCTGTTTTAGAAGAGGCCCTGTAGTGTGATAAGAACAGGCTAGTAAGTATAAAAAAAATTAAAGGGTAGAATAATTAATTATGAAAACATTTTACTAAAGAACCCATGGCAAAAGCAGTGTAAGGTGTACATTTTTGTTAGACATTATTATAGTTCGTGCCGACACGATATAGGGACAAGACAAAATAACTATTGATGATGATTATATAAAAGTCCAATTCAGTTACATTGAATGTATCCTGACGAAAGGTAAATCCTAGATTCATCATGGGTATCGTTTTAATAGTTTTCGAGGGCGCTAAAGTCGATAGTGAGATCAAAATGTAAATTCAAGATGGGGGCTGGGAAATTTTTGTTTTTGTTTTAAATCATACGTGAGAAGGATCTTCGTTCTTGACGGGGGTACAGGTATTTATTTTATTTTACTTTGTTACAGAAATTCAACGTTAAACTGTTTTCTGAGGCTACGACAAACTTCTTCCAAAGCATAGTTATGAGCACTATGGCCGAACGACAGAAGAAGAATATATTCAGACCTGACATGATACATCTTCTCATGGAAGCTAAGAAAGGTATACCTATCCCACTTTTTTGAGGCAATCAATGTATTGATAAGAATAATACTCGTATAAAATATTTAACCCACTTCAATATTCATTTTTAGGTGTAGGTAATTTTTTTTTCCGTTGTTAACTATCACAATTGGTGATACTTTCACATTACATTACTTTCATTCACATTACAATCTAGCCTATTAGCTAATTAGTAATTTAAATATAACTTAAACTACTAAGTAACTATAAAATTAAGAAATCGTCCAATAACATCTTTCTTATTAACAATAAGTTAAGGGGAAGACACTTGATTCACGTGATCTTTATAAAAGCCAGCAGTTGCACTACAGTTAATGTGTAGGTACTTGAATCTTCTTATAACCTGTATGAAATTAATGTTCTTGCGTGGCGTTTTTAGGGTTCCGTACCCGAAGGGTGCCAAACGGAATCCTATTATTACCTAAGCCTCCGCTGTCCGTCCGTCCATCCTTCTATCTGTCAGCGGGCTGTATCTTATGAAACGTAATAGATTGTGTAAATTTTCACAGATTGTGTATTTCTATTGCCGCTATAACAACAAATAATAATAATTAAATAAAGTAAAAAATTAAAGGAGGGGTTGTTTTTTTCGGAGTTGTTTATTTTTTTTTTTATAAATAAACAGTTCTTAATATTATAAACAGCAGTTTTTTTTTCTTAGGAGTGATTTATCAAATTTATTATCAACACAAATCGATCAGGCCTAATATTATTATTCTGGTATTTATTTCTACACTATTAAAAAAAAATCTATCAAAATAACATACTAGTTATAGTTAGTTGTAGTTAGTACGCACGGCTACACATCAAGCTATACATTTCCAGTATAAGCTGACCTCACATATGTACGGAAATCCTATACAATGCGAGATCAGCATAAACTGGAAATGTATAGCTTGATGTGTAGCCGTGTGTACAACTAACTATTACAAATAATTTTAGACTATATAATCTGTGAACATACTTACTTTTTTTTCTAATCAATAATAAAAGTACAATACGGCCGATATAACTTGGCAGTTCTAAACATAGACACTATGTACTTTCGCGCATGTTCTCTCACTCACTCTCGCCTCATGTTACCATTTGGTTCTTAAAAAATGTTATTGCGCAGCCTTCTGCGCGAAGTTCGGAACTGCCAATTATAAGGGCCGCATTGTATGTAACACAGATTCTGAACCAAATACTACTCGTGTATGTATATTCCGAATTGCGAATTCCAATGTTCATTCTTTCTTAAACGGGAAATTACTTTATCTAAAACTACATATATTTAAATAAAGGAAGTCCCCAAAATAATTGAGGGGCGTTACCTCTTTTCGGCAAGCGACAGAACGGGACTTTACCTGCGACGAAGTATAGTTATACATAGGTAGGTTCAAATAAGGGGAATCCCAAAATAGTTGCCGGGAATGACTTAATTTGATAAATATATCTATTAATAATTTAATCTACTATCTACCTCTTCCTTCTACCTGTTTAATTTATTATCGAGCTATTTCAAGTCTTAAACATTTATACATTTTCATTTATTTCCATTCATTTGCTATTGAAATTTGATTAAAAACCATGTTTTTTGTATTAATATTTAAAACTTGTTTTAAACTGTGATTTAAAACACTTAATAAAAACATTGTTTTATTTGATATTGTTTAAAATATTAAGTAAATAGATCCTACGTCTTAACTCGAGGCTCGCGAAAGATGGAAGCAGTGGAGGTCATTGCTTCCATCTTTCGCGAGCCAGCGCGGCCTCCATCCAGTTTGGATCTATCCAGTTCGCCCCGTCATCTCTTAAATGGCCTGCCGCGACCTCGTCTTACTGTCTGAATTTCTAGTGTAGCATTTATTAATTAGGTAACTAAGATTCCAGTAAGTTCTACTGCTCCTAAAGTATCAACTACCTTCTTAACAAGAATCATAGATTATTGCCACAAAATTATTATATAACCAGAAACAAAATATCCAATCACAATGCTTAGTATGCTCGGTAATGAGCCGTGCAAAACAGGTTTCTGCAAGTGCCTCGCGTCAACACTGGCCTTCATAATAATTATTATTATGATTAACAAAAACAGGAAGTGCTATGCCATTGATACTGAACCTAATAATAGATAGATATAATCAAATAATACTTATAGTTTTGCTAAATCGAATACACTTCAATGGATGACTAAAACTTCACCAAGGTCATAACATCGTGTTGACGCCATCACTCAAAATACAACTATTTTAAGAGCGTTTATGCTGAAGATGGGCAACGTCGCAAATAGATGTCAAATATTTCATTGTTTTGATTAATTTAGCAATATTACTGTGTGGAAATAAAAAATGTGGCTAACTAGCGAACTAGAATATTGATTATGAAATGCAATAATTAATATCGTAACACCGAATGTTTAGTTTTAGATGTAAAAAAACTATTTGGAAACTTTCCAAATGCGTTTTTTTACACTTAATATGGGTACAACATCAAATTCAATGTTATAGTTGCAATTCATTATTAATATTCTAGTTCGCTAGTTAGCCACATTTCTTATTTCTATTCAGTAATATTGCTATATGAATGAAAACAGGTAAAGTAAGGGGTTCATACGAATGTGAACCTTATTTCATTCATATTACGTAACGAATCGTAACGTTCATATTCATGTAAGCGAACATAAGCAAGCGTTTTATTCGGATCATATTTTTATGTAACACTTACTTTACTTAGGAAACTCAAAGTCCCGTTTGTGAATTCTGCCCTAACTTCGAAGCCATCCAGGTTATGCTTCGCTTGGTGATTACAGCTACGCTGCTTGCTAGCAAGCATAGCTGGAATCAACGCATGGTTTTACAATAACAATGGTCCAATAGACGCTTGGTGCCACGCTGTATAACTAATTTATCACTTGTTCGTGCTACGCTACTCACCAAGAAAATATACTAGCTGTGTCTGACCCTCCGGCGTAAAGACACTGCAGAGGACCCGTCAAGTCCACACCTTTGTTGTCCTGTTATGTTTCTGATAATTATACTTATGTATTATTTATTTATTTCTACAAAACAATGGCTTTATCTTTCAGGAAAACTGACCCATGAAGAGAAATCTGATGAGAAAACAAACACTGGATTTGCTACAGTTGAGGAATCAGATGTTGGAAAAGTAAATAATAATAGAGGTCAGTATTATTAGAGTTCCTGGGAAAAATTTTGTAACTTAGAAGAATAACCTAAAGAATCTGATAAAATCTGCCTAGCTTTTTCCCAACTATTTAAAGGGGGGGGGGGGGTCTAAAGAATCTGAATTATCAGATTCTTTTGGCCGCTTTTTTACCAGCAGTGGTAGCTCAGTAGTACTGGCCCTGACTTAAGAGATTTACGTCATTCAAGATAATAAAGCGAATTGATGTCAACCAATCCGCACTTAAGACAGCCCACTCCGTCTCCCTGTAATGCTCCACGTTTGAAAACTGACTTCCAAAATACAAGCCCGGCTTAGCTTGGATATCACTTTCAGTACCTAAAGCAAAAACAAATAAATCCTATCCAATAATAAATAATCCTATTCTATGCATCAAATTCTTGTGAATGCTCTCATTTGTGACAATAAACTTTTTACTTTACCTCTCATAAAAAGGAGGCTCCCCCAGCAGTGGGAACAGTGTTCATGGAACATATAACAGGTGGACTAAGTTCCTTAGTAAAAACTAAACCTAAAATAGCAACTATTAATTTACAGAATGGTCTGACACCGACTTGACTGCCCAAGCCATTCTTTTCTTCCTTGCTGGCTTCGAAACAGTATCAACAGCAATGTCGTTCCTACTGTACGAGCTGGCAGTGAACCCTGACGCTCAGGAGCGGCTGGTGCAAGAGATCAGGGACAATGAGGCTAAGAACGGCAGCAAGTTCGACTTCAACTCTATACAGAACTTGCCTTATCTGGACATGGTTATTTCAGGTACCTAAGAATTATTTGGTAAGAACATTTTGTGAGCCTTATTTTGATAAAACACCTGAGGGCTTAGATAACTGGTAATTGCTTTCAAACCGTTTCATATTCTACAATGACTTTCAACAGGATTGACATGTCAATACAATATGTTTTTGAGTTTTCCAGCATCGTTATCTCTGATAGAATGTCATGTATGTACTTTAACAACTAATTGCCGCACTCAGAGACGCGCGTATATTGGAACGCTGTCAAAATATGACACATCAAATAAAAACTTTTCAATTTTGTTGACATGTGTTTTTGTTGGTATAGTGGTCGAAAGCCCTACTGCTGAGCATGAGGTCCTGGGTTCGATTCCCAGGTCAGGTAAAGTGTTATTGAGTTTTTCCATCAGGAGATTCTCAGTAGCAGCCCGGAGTCTAGATTTGTACCCGAAGTCTGGGTTGATGGCAATAGGCTCGCCCTCTGTTACATGGGACTCAAACATACTGGTGTGCTATAGGAGGTACCTATAGTATAGTACACGTAATGTTATGTGATGTCATATGCTAAGATATGCTGAAGAATTAAATATAACTTTGGTTTTCAGTTAATGACCTCTCTCAGTGCAGTAAAACTTGTAACCAGCCAGGTGTGCCAGTTAAAGTTCTAATATTTATTGAAGAACTAATAAAAAGATTTTATACAATTTTTCTTAAAACTTTTTCTTATTTTCAGAGGTGTTGAGACTGTGGCCGCCAGCCCCTGCACTGGACAGACTGTGCACCAAAGACTACAACTTGGGTAAAGCCAACGCCAAAGCTGATAAGGACTATATTGTAAGTTTGAGATAGTTTATTTTCTTAATTGGAGACGTATTTGATACCTATGTTAATTAATTATTGTAATAAAATAAACTCAAAGACTGCGTTCTCCTTGGAAAACTGGTCAGAATTAGGTGTATTTTTTAACTAACTCAAACTCGAAGCCTCTTTTTCAATTAAATAATTTATAGGCACTTTTGAATAGTTAAAGAGTCCATCAGTAATTAGTCAGAAAGTTGAAGTTAGTTGCCCATTACAAAACGTAGATCTTAGCTTTTACTGTGTCCCACTGTTCCCATTTTATGCGCTTTCTAGTGATGACCTTGTAAACATATCCATTGTAAATATTACCTACTTATATTGTTTTTTTTTCTCTAGATCCGTAAAGGAGAAGCCGCGAACATCCCGGTGTGGGCTATCCACCACAACCCCGAGTTCTTCCCGGACCCCTACAAATTCGACCCTGAACGATTCTCGGACCAGAACAAACACAAAATTAAGCCGTTCACCTACTTACCGTTTGGACTTGGACCTAGAAACTGTATTGGTAAATATAAAATCAAATGATTGACAACATCTTTAGCGCTAACTTGTGTAGTTTAGAAATCAAAGTCTTTGCCCAGCAGTGGGTCATTGCAGTCTAGATATAGAAGAATCGAAAAGATAATTAATCTGTATAAATGAAAATGAAATGCTGTTCGTTAGTAAACGTGATGCGTTTTTTTTTAATGTTTGTAATAGTCCGAATTCGGATTTTATGGAAAATTTGCAAAATTGGATAAAACGATTTTTTTTTAGATTGATATTTTGACAGGACGTCTCTTGGGTTAGCTAGTATACAATAATATGCTTTTAACAAAAACTGTGTGTGTTTGTTAAATTGCATATTATTATTACACACAACACATAGACAAAACTGGATATTTTTGTCAAACGATAACGTCGCACCATATTTCAATCGGTAATATTCACTATGAATTCCGTTCTACCCGCTTCAGTCAAATACTTTCTTTGCCTAACCCTTTATGGATTACTGTTTGGTTTGGGCCGACCTTCACCTGCCTTCAAGGTTAATACATCAAAGTTATTTCAGTCATACATATTCATATCAAATCCGAAACCTACCTTGAAAGAATTGAACTAGGTATTCAGAATTCTGACATGCGAAATTGGCACAGAATCGTCTAGGAGTAAGACTGTTTTAAATATGCATGCTTAGCCCTCCTTAGAGGATTTGAAGACAATATTTCAGATTCTGGCCATTTCAACATATTCAAGCGAGCCAAATACATATAGGTAACTTACAGATTTAGATATGAAAATGGTCTTTTGATCGATTTAATATTAGAAATTCTGGAATCTAGATGGTTTTATGTTATTATGAGCAATGTTTTTTGAATATCAATAAAGGAATATTGAATGGCTATGGAGGTGCTGAAGCGTTACATTACGAAATTGGTTTCGAAATCTTGACTGTAATAACCATACCCTGCCAAGCATGGCTATTCCATAACATCACGAATTAAATTCAAAATCAAAATAATTTATTTCACATAAACCTACAAGGGCACTTATGAAACGTCAGAAGCACGGTTCCAATTGGTAATTTCCTATGGAGAAGAGCCGGTAAGAAACTCCACGGTTACTCTTTTAACAATAATTGAATTTTACAATATTTTCAAATAGGTAACAGTGTTGTTAGGTATGGGCGGACAGTGTAGGCCTTTCAACAGGTATTTAACAAAATAGAAAATAGTCAACAAATCTACAGTCCACTAAGCCTCACGTTCTCACATTCACAAAATAGAAAAGAATCTATATAAAAGATAAATAAAATAATACAATTAAAAACCTAATAATTAAACTAATTAAAACAATTTCCCGGAAGTGTAGGTAGAGATCATACATAGCTTCCTCGAAGTGGTAGCACATGAATAAATTAAGACCCATTTTATATGGGGTGAATCTACCTATCAACCAGGCACAAATCTAGACTCCGGGCTGCTATTACGAAATTCTAGATGGAAAAACCCAATAACTGAACATTTCTTAACCACGTAACGCGATGCTAGACGCCAGCCGTTTAGCATACTCCGACGCTTGCGACCATGGCACTACACCAGATGGTTATGCAGTGATTTCTATTTAGCAGTTGACATAGAAACTAAAACGATGATTATTATTATGTTTCCAGGTTCAAGATTCGCTCTCTGCGAGGTCAAGGTGATGGCCTACCAGCTGTTCCAGAAAATGGAAGTGTCCCCCTGTGAGAAGACCCAAATACCGGCCGTTCTAGCTAAGGACACCTTCAACTTGAAGATCCAGGGAGGAGAATACGTACGGTTCAAAGTTCGGCAGTGAAAAGTTATAAAAATATATTAATTTTCTCAGTCTTAAATTATATTTAGAAATACATACAATTTAAAAAAAAAACCTTTAATGTCTTTTATGAACCCACTTTTGAAATAGCATCATGTCTTCTTGGAACCATGTTTTCTGTGCCTGACAGTTTTTGAATGCAATTAAATTATTATAGAATAGAATAGAATAGAATTTTCTTTATTCGAGTACCCAAGACTCAACAACAAGATTGTTAGTAAAACTTACGATTATGTTAGTAAGCACAGACATTAAACGAAAATAAGGAAAACAATACAATAAATAACAACAAATAACGGTTGATCACCGTTGCGACATCCCATGAGAGACGGCACAACAGTGACCCACGTATACACAGTCCAGGCGACTCGCAACCATGCTTAAGACACTGTTGGTGCTGCCCCGCACCCTGCGCACCAGGGAAGCGCACCTTTTACGCATTGTTGCGCAAAAGCAATCTACATGCGCATCTGCGAACATCCCTGACGCACTACAGAAACGGGGCAGCCCCACTAGTATCCTAAACGCATTGTTATATTGAACGCGGAGAGCGCTGTACGATTTTTGCGTATATCTAGCCCACAGGCTGCACGTGTAAAAATTAGTGCAATAGGCTCGAAAGAGCGTGATTTTAGTAGGTAGTGAGCATCATGATAATGTCTAAATTAAACTACAGACGTGTTCAAGTGTTGGGTGTTACATAATTGGATAAGCTTTCAGTATCTACTTAATAAAAAAATTATATAATGACAGAAAACGCACAGCTTTAACCGCTCGGTCTAGAACCATTTTGCACAAAAGTTCCTTAAACAATGAAAGTGAGCAATAAGGAATGATTTTTTAAAATGCATCTCCTTAATAGGGAATGAAAGTGGAGTGTCTGAGCCATCGTCTGTGTGCGACATGCCATCGTGCAGGCAGCTTGTCGTTATATTATATATTTGTATATCCGTATCTTCCCAAAAGAACAGAGGAATGGTTAACACTTAAAACAGGTAGCAAAATTGTCAGAAGTGAACCAAATAGCTCGAAACTAGAAGAGATAAAAATAACGTAAGCCAACATCAAAACGCAACTAAAACATTGCGAAACTGTGATATAAATCAAACCCCAAAATAGTACTTACGATGAAAACTAGAATTCTGTATTTTATCTTCTACGTAAACAGATTTATTATAAATGCAACGTGCAAAATGTAACTTCGTAACTTTCCACCGCGGAGAGTAATGTCGAACTAATTTGCATACAATTTTATAGACGTGTTTAGATTATGGTCTGAAATGTGTGGGAATTGAATCTCGAGGTTTTAGTATCCGTTATTGGAAACTGAGACAACTTTGCCTATTTATTGAGGAGGGCGGAGTTTACTGTTATTACTTAGTAAGATGGTTTACACTAGTCATGACAGGCTTACCAATATAGTTAAGCTAAATCATGTATAAAAATCCGTTTCATTCAACAATAATTCCCGATTGTATTAAACCTTCTGAAACAGTTGAAATGAAACACTGAAACAATTGAAAAGAAGGAAATACCTAAATTGCGAGGTATATATTACCTCACAATTTACGTATTTCCTTCTTTTTGGGATTTTGTAATGTAGATTTTCATGGGGGCGGATCAGCTGTTTTTGTTCATAGCGAATTCCAGGAACCCATTAAGTTTTGGATCGAGAAAACAAAAAAAAGCCTGTTAAAAGCCTTTTAGTTAACGGTTTTGTGAAAAAGGTTTTATTTTTTCATAAAACACAATTCTTAATTATTTAAAAAAGAGTAGGCACTTGTATAACTGCTGCTGCTGTTTGTTGTCTGCTGGGTTAGGTAGATACTGGTATTTACGAGTACCTGCATCCAGTTACACTGGAAGCCAATATCAACATAGTTGGGAAAAAGCTAGGCAGATTGATTTTCGATTGATTGAGCATTTGTGTAACTTTGAATATTCTAATGAAAAGAAAGGATTGTAAAACCAGATGTTCCTTCCTTCATTTTCCTGGTGCAATGGTTAGTTTAAAATGGTCTTGCATCCACAACAATCATATTAAATTAGCTCGAAACTTACTTCCACGAAGACCTTGACATTTCCCATAATTTTAACTTCAAATACGGAAACTAAAATCTCCATTGTACACGAAAACAGACAATTCAAGGCTTAAGGAATGCGCAAAAAATATATATTAGCGTCATATTTCAGCCTTTAGGCGGGCCACACACTTAAGAGCTACCTAGCATCAGTACCTAGATTATATCTATTTACGTGATAAAAGGGGTCACGTTTCCAATCAAGCGTGTGTGGCCGCCCTGTCACCGGCCCCAGTAACTACGTTAGAGGAGTATTAGAGATTGTGGTATGACTCGATAATCCAACGGGTTGAGGTGCTACGCTGCAACTTGTAGCAGCGATCATCGCACGATTGTTAGGTTGCAGTTGCACTTTGAGTTCTTAAGTAGATTTTAAAGCTTTATTTTCCTAAGAAAGCGGACAATGGTCACACAACACGGGCTGTCGAAATACGGAGCGTTTTTTGACACCTAAATGTCAAATACTGGTGAAAATGACAGATTTTCATGACGGGCGTTATAATATGTTAGAAACCTAGGAAACCGTAGCTTTAGCATGGTGTTAGGGAAATAATAGTCAAGTAATGTAGAAGCAAACATATCATGGCACTGCTTCTTCTTCTTTTCGTGTGGTGTCAGAGTTTTAAAGCCGCCCATGGGCCTCTGTTTTGGCTTAATATGTCGATAGGAAATATCTCTCAGGCATGCCGGTTTCCTCACGATGTTTTCCTTCACCATTTTTGAAACACGGAATAATTATACAATACGCACATGGAAATAAAAAATGTGGCCAACTAGAGAACTAGAATATTGATTATGAAATGCAATAATTAATATCGTAACACCGAATGTAAAAAATTTTAGATGTAAAAAATCTATTTGGAAAGTTTCCAAATGCGTTTTTTACACCTAAAATGGATACAACATCAAATTCAATATTATAATTGCAATTCATTATTAATATTCTAGTTCGCTAGTTAGCCACATTTCTTATTTCTATTCAGTAATATTGCTATAATAGCTCCTACACACACTGCCGCAGCCATGCCGCACAAAGCCGCACAAAAGATCGCAAAGGAAATTAAGGCGCAAAAGCCGGGGTACGTGCCGCGCGGCAAAAGCCGGCCGGCGACCATGCCGCCGGCATAGTGTGTAGGCGCCATAAGAATCAAAACAGGTCAATAATTTACAGTTATTTGCGACGTTGCCAACTTTTACGATAAACCCTCTTAAGTATGTACAACACTAAAAAATACAATATTATTTTGTAGCGGTGACTGCAACGTTATTTCGAGAAACATTTTAAATTGTACGTCCCTAACTTTAAATTGTTCTTCCTCTATATATATACATCTCGTAAAAAGTAACGGAGGATAAAGAATGAGATAAGACGTGATGCAGACAATGAAACTGCGACTAGACGCCATTTTAACTGGATTGCTGGTTGTTGCAATTTTCTTTATTGTCATTTTGACCTTGGCAATGCATAAACATTTAAAAGGTCAGTCAAATATAAAACATTGTAGTGGTCTGATGCAAAATTGGTAATTGTAATTTGTAGTCTCATTAAATTTATGTTCAGCAATGTCTATACTATTCAGGATGATTGAAACTGAGATGGTACTCATTACGAATTAGAGTGACATGAGATCATCGACGACATCACCGCTCACAGCTTTTTAAGCCATTTAGATAAATTCAAAAGTCATTTATTCAAATTAGGCTGAGAATCAATGAGGAATCAATACTTTTTCAACGTCAAAATTACATAAGCTGTTTTATGTAATTTTGACGTTGAAAAGTATTGATTCTCTCTCCTAGCTTCACAATTTTCTGTTAAGTTAGAAGAACTTGATAAAATAATAACATAGGTAACATAAACAAACCTTAACCTAATAATTTTCAAAATCTAAATCGCAAAGTAATCAGTCGCCGTTGCCAAGTATGCAATCAATCGTCAGAGGCAGGTTGCTCTAAATTATATTGACGTGCTCCCATTCAACCGTCGACGTCGGGCTCTTGCCACTCTGCACGGATCCCCACAAAAAGGCCCCGAGGGTCCCGTACACCACATTACTTCCTATTCAGGCGACGGTTTAATATTAATACCAAGTGAAGAAGCATAGTACTTATTTAATCAGGCGGAATTGGAAGCAGAAATCATAAGTATATACCTAATTTCTTAAATATTTAATTAATATTTATTTATTAAAACTTCATGCACAAGTAAAAATATACCGTACAAAGGCGGCCTGAGGCATTTTCTACCAGTCAACCTTAGGGTGGTGCAGAGACAAAACATGGCAGGTGCAACATAAGGGATTGATAACACGAAATTGACTATAAAATACAAGAATAAATACATACATAAATACATACATATACATAGTATAAACAGAAAAATCTTTGTCAGGAGAAATAACGATCGTTAGAGGAGAAATAACGATCAGTAGAGGAGAAAACGAATCCAGCAAATCACCGCTGGGATGTTTCAGCCAACTTCTTGCGTATATGCTCACGTACCTTCACTTAAATACACTCACTAAACACTCACTCACTTCACTTACTTCACTTTAATATGTGTGTGTCCTGTTTGTATGTACACTGGTGGCCAACCACTAGTGTCCGCGATGGTATATACGTGATGGAATTATAAATTAAATTGATTTTTCATACTGTATGTGACGGATTATCCAATACCGACGAATTTAATGGATTCAGAGAGTTGGGCAGTACGAGGATTGACTGACAGAATGATAATTCTGTAGCCTGGCTGGCCAGCTTCTGGGGCACTTCCAATGTGATTTGAATTAAAACACTGACTATGGCTAATAAACAAAAACGAAATAAAGGAAAACATACCTACCTAAAGATAAAGATTTTGTGAAAAAGTTATTTCAATGGCTAGGTAAACCGGTTAGTTCATGTGCTAAAATAAAAATAATGAATTCTATTTAATAGTAGATTGTTAAACAAGGGTCGAAAGGAATCAATTCCCATACCCTCTCCACTGTTAGGCGCATTCCTGGGCATATGTCAAGCGACCTCTAGAAGATCTAGACTAAATAGGAAAGTCCGTACATTGTTGACAGCTTATCGGATGCATCACCCACGATCATCAGTGATGAGATATTCTTAAATGCCAAAATCCTCCACAACCGCGAGATTTGCAGTCTCAGGGAATATTTCATTCAAACTGACGTGGGGATGCCCCGAGATGTGGTCGCAGTGGACAACGGCTTCACCCCACTCTCCTTGGCAAAAGAGAACTGGCGCAAACCTGCAGTACTTGATACTAACGATCGTAAGGAAGTCTGGCAAGGCAAAGAGCTTCACGGACGGTTTTTCCAGGCCCTCCATGGGCCTGATGTAGACTTTTTGGCATCTGTATCCTGGCTGCGCTTTGGTGATCTCTTCGGGGAAACCGAAGGTTTTGTCTGTGCGATTATGGATGAAGTTATCATGACGAATAATTACCGGAAATATATTGTCAAGGACGGTACGGTTGACATCTGTCGGGCATACCACCGTCCCGGTGAATCAATCAGACACATTGTTTCCGGTTGTTCTCGTCTTGCTAATGGCGAGTACTTGCATAGACACAATCTAGTGGCTAGGATTATCCACCAGCAACTTGCCTTGCAATACAACCTTGTTGAGTCAGTAGTACCATACTACAGGTATGTGCCCGACCCAGTTCTCGAGAATGGTCACGCCACATTGTATTGGGATCGATCTATCATCACTGACAGGACTATTGTAGCCAATAAGCCTGATATTGTGGTGATATATCGACGCGAGCGCCGTGCAATGATTGTTGATATCGCTGTCCCTCATGACGAGAATCTCGTGAAAGCTGAGAAAGATAAAAAAATCAAGTATCTCGACTTAGCACACGAGGTTGTTGACATGTGGGACGTGGACTCTGCAATCATTGTACCGATAATCGTAACAGTTAATGGCCTAATAGCGGAGAGCCTCGACCAACACCTCAGGAGACTCTCATTGCGCGGCTGGGTCAAGGGCTTGATTCAGAAAGCAGTACTCCTAGACACGGCACGCATCGTGAGGAGGTTCCTCTCTCTAGAGCCCTGACCACAGGCACCTTGGACCCTGTTCCTGATGCCGATGGACCACTAACTTTTATATCTTTAAATGTTTTTTTTTTTCTTTTTCATAAAAATATTTAAAAATGTAATTTGTATGTATAAAGATGTAATAAAGATAATATTAATAATATTATTTAAAAACATTATTAGTATTAATTTAAATATATGTTTAACAATACAAAATATTTAGGCGAATAATTAATTATATAAGCAATGATAATATATAATTTAATACAAAAAGTAAATAAATAGATTGGCCTACACATTTTATTAAGAGAATAAATGAATGAGTGATAACATAAATATAATATAAATAAAACTATCATAAAACAAAACAAAAATAAATAGATAGTAAATAATTTCAATATTAAGTAATGAGCTTCCTCTCTTACTTACTCGTATTTAAAATTTTGCCTAGCAGGGTGCATAATTGTTTCTATTTCTTTATTCTAACCACCTGTATGTGAGATTGCAATAAAGATAAATTTAAATTGGAAGCAACTACTACTCGTATGAGTCTTTCCCGCCCAAAGATGGGGTGCAGTGTCTTCCACCCGCTACTTGGATCAAACAAACACTACTTTCCGAGTATGAGAAATGAAGAGTTCCTTTCCCGTAGTTTTAAAATAAATATCGATATAATAACGGCATTAACTCACCCGACAAGTCTTAAAGATCTATCGACAAGCTGGGAGCTCATCTATTTCCTTTACTTCAGTTACAATTTGCGAGAAAAATGAGTGCAATTTCTCACAGATTCTCAATACGGAAACAAGATATAAACTGATATTGTTCGAAGTACGTTGATGCGACAGTAAAGAGAAAATTTAAAATGGTTTATGAGAGCCACTTACTTGAACAGACGGTTGGGCTAAATAAAAACAGAATGGATCCAAAAATGTTGTATATTTATTTATTTATATATATTTACTTTATTATTGTACACCAGAAAATACATAAATTAATTAATAAAACATACAATGGGTGGCGTCATCGCTTTCTGCGATCTCTAACAGGCAACCTTGGAATGGACAGTGATTGCGTGGACATAAAAATGGGGCTGTCATTGGTGCAAAATATTAAGTAAATAGATATAATACACTTGAATAGATACATAAATACACCTCGTGTACCGTAGAAGCGATTTTTGGGTTTATACCCAACAGTGGAAATCTTTTGCCTGAAATAATTATGATCAGTGAAGGTCAGTCGGTGGAAGATCGTTAATTATTAGCAGACCTTTAAGAAAACATGATTGTATCCTTTCACCCACTTTGGTCCTAGATGTCTTACAAAACCTTGTGACTATTTTATTGTGACTGGTAACAAGAATCCCGAAATGGTGGAATATCTAAATCGGTCTGACATTTAGAATGGATATAGTCTATTAATTGGATTGCAAATGTCAAAGGTTCGCTCTGTTTGAATTACTGATATGAAGCCACGTCGGGTCTAGACTGAATGCTAAATATACTTGGAGTGGCTAGTTGCTGTTTGTTATGGTGGGAAAGCTACTGATCGTCAACAAGAAGAAGCCAGTGATCATATACACAAGATGGAACGATGACCTTGTGAAGGCCGCTGGATGCGGGCAACATAGGAGTTAAGACCGGTCGATGTGGCGACGCTTGAGGAATGCCTATGCCCAGCTGCAATGAATATCTTTCAGCTGAAATGATGTTGATGAATGATCAAACATAAAATTATCTCGATAATGATATAAATACTTGTGAAGTACTGAAAGCCAAGAATACTAAAACTCCTAGACTCAAAAAAAATCTTCTTTACAATTTCCTCTCTAATACTCCAAAACAAAATATGGCAGCTATGTTCCATACCGCTTGTTCGCTGAGGAGCGCTGAGGAGCGATACGCGCTAACATTAATCACAATCATTCAATAGCGAGCCAGATTCGTCTCGTTCGAATGGATGCGCTGCCGCAGCTCATTAATCCGCGTTTTTAACGTATATTCCCTTCAGCGTGGCACGAGTTGTGGTGGAAGTGAGAGCGGTTATTGGTAAGTGATAATAACCCTTATTATTTAAGGAACAACACGTTACTCCGGAATGATTGCTATCAATGGCGGTGCTCTCAAGGCTGTTCGGGAGAACGATTACCTCAGGCAAACTCTTCTCGCAGTTTGGTAAGAACAACTTTCAGAGGGAGACTAACATAAAAATTCACTTGGGCTTGGCAACGTTTGGGAAGCTTCGTCGAGTCTTGTCATCGTATATTCGGTATTGTCTTGTTTTCCATAATCGTCCCCCCTCATAATATTTACTTGCACTATTATCATTTATACTAATAACGCTTGTCATATCAACTTATTAGTCATAACTTTTATTTGCCATAAAATAAGTTTCCATAATAACATGTATTCTAATCATTAGTTTCTATAAGTAACACATTACATAATCGATACTTGACATAAGCAACATTTGATATAATTTAGAAACGTTTATTGTTTTGTACAAAAACTAATGTCATTAAGGCATTTGGTCTGTAATCAAATGATTTATTACAGCAAATCTTTAGATGATAAACAGTTTGTCAAATTCAAAACGGTTAGGTTAGGTTAGAACTGTGACCACACAACTAGATTTCATCTTTTGCAAAGCAAGCATGCATGGTAGATTAGGTTTATTTTTAGGTTTCCTTGTGAATAAAAAAACCTGTATTGTATAATCATATATTAATCAACTGAACTAGCAAATGAATATTATGGTGAATAAATGTAATGGAAAATAAATTATTGAAAATGAAAAATATAGCAAATAAATTTATGGATTAAAATTATTATGACACTTGATCGATTATGGCCAATGAAATTAGTGAAAATGATTTTATGTAATTTCACGATTATGGCAACTGAAGCGTTATTTCTAATGAAATTATGGCAAATACAAGTATGGTATATAAAATTATTGCATTTTAAAATATGGCAAACATTAGTAAACCCGTATATTCCGCAGAGCCTAAAGTCTTCAATCAGTACGTCCTGCCGGTTTTGACTAAGTACCAAAATGACACTCACGGTACGCCTGGTCCATAAATTGGAATATGGAACGAGCTGTGCTCGGAGTCTCTGTAAGAGATAGAAACCGAAACGGGGTGATCCTGCATAGAGCAAAAGTTGTCGACATAGCTCACAGAATAAATAACCTGAAGTGGCAATTGGCTGGCCATATTAGCCGTAGAACCGATGACCGTTGGTGTAGACGTGTTTTTAAGTGGAGACCGCGAATCGGCAAACGTAAGGTAGGACGCCCTCAGGCTAGGTAGAGCGACGATCTTCGCAGGATGTCTGGTAGCAGCTGGATGGGAGTTGCTGAGAATCGATCTGAATGGCGTGCAATTGGAGAGGCCTATGTCCAGCAATGGACTGCTGTAGGCTGATGATGATGATGTTGATGAGATAATGAAGGTTGGCTGTCTGCGATTTTTTTTAGTAGTAAGCAAAGAAAAAAGGAATCCACTAATAGTATTTATTCCTTTATTCTGACTTTGTAGCAAACTGAATGTAGGTAAGCTCTGTCTTTGAATGGTTTGATGTTGCGAAATTCAATCTCTTATTCGGTCTATACATATATGACATATATCCATAGCTTGCACGCACTATTACCTAGATACATCTCATAGTGATAGCCTAGTGGTATACCCGACGGGACTGCTAAGTCTCGTCTGCTTTGTCTCGAGTTCGAACCCAAGGCACGCACCTCTGACTTTTCAAAATCATGTGCATATTGTATAATTAACACTTACTTCAAAAACGGTGAAGGAAAACATCGTGAGGAAACCGGCATGCCTGATAGATATTTCTCGACGGTATGCCACCCATGGGCCTCTGACTTGGATTCAAAATTCCAAGTCAGAGTCCCATGGGTGGCATGAAAACACTGACACCAGGTTAGTTACTAACCACACGAAAAAGAAAGAAAGACCTTACATATAGCAGAGATACATTATTATCTCGGTTATAAAAATACAAGCAAGTAGAGAGGGGGATGCGCCACTATAGAATACTTTTTTAACAAACAAAAAACAACCAGCAGCTTTTTGTTCGAAAACTGTAAAACATTTAAAACAAAATAATCTTCGTCAACTCTCGCTCAACCTGCAGCCCCAACTCGTTGTATCGGAAGTTGGATGAGCCGCGAACAAAAACCGTCTGCTTGTAATACACGGACCGAAATTACGCTCCAAAAGGCACAGATTATATAATAAATACGCTGGTATAATGTATTACAAATTTTTCATTCATATTTTACAGCTTTTCGTTTTTTATGCAGTCGAGTTCGCTCATTATGAATGAGAAGGTTAAAGACTTAATGTAATTGAGTTTCAGCTATAATACAGGTATACTGACGAGCAAAACCCTGTTTTAATTTCCATTACCTGAGAGGATTTAAATGAAAACCAGGCAGCAAATAAGAGTTATTTGCTGCCTGGTTTTCATTTAAATCCTCTCATAGATTCCCACTCTTTTTTCCATTAACCTATTTATTTGACAATTAAATAATTGTATTAGCACATGGCAGGCTTTAACCCGGAACCAATACTATTTGGTGTTGCCAACACTGCTAGATAATATCAATAACTCCGCCTCTGCATCGCACGGTCTTTACGACTTGACAAAACACCCAGATTTCTTTATTTCTTTAATTAATTATACTCATAAATCTTCTGGAACAAATTCTCAAAATAATGGTAAAAACTGCAACAAAATCCGTTGCGTAGTTTAAAAGAACAACGCGGTCACAACAGTCAGACACGAAGCGTCTGTTATTTATAATATGTATAGATATAGATTTATGGATACTCCCTCCTCTCAATACCTCTGAATTATATTTGAAAAGTAAACAAGAAGCATCAAAACGAAGTTGAAACACAAAACATGAATAGAACACAAAGGTATCGAAATAAACTTTAAACGGATTCATCCGAGTTTCAACAAAGTGTTTTAAAAGGGTCTCCATTGTTTCATCGAAAATAAATTGCCAAATTATCACTTCCCAAACAATTTTCCGCATAATTTCATTTGCCAAATTATTACTTAGCAAAAAATCTCTTCCCAAATAATTGTAACGCAAACATAATGTTTTGCAAGTGAACGTTTAAACAATAACTTGTTTACCAACTAGTACTTTCACCAATTTTTATTTAGTAAAATTTTTCAGTTGGAATAAATCATTTTACGCAAAATAAAGACGTTTTATTACAAGGGTGTTTTTTCCACTTGGGACAAATTCTAAACAGGTAATATTAATATTAACTATTCTGGTAGCATTTTTTTAAATAATTAATCTCGTCTAACTAGTTCAGTTTCGGGTAGCCTGTTTTTTTCCATATTTTTTTTCTATATAATCTAGTCGTTTCTGGAGTCGTAGGAGGTCACAGTTTTAACCTAAAACTGTAACCTAACCTAACCATTTTTTTTAAATAATTAACCTACTCTAACTAGTTCCATAACTAACTGACCAAACGTTTATTGTACAAAGATTGTTTGCTGTAATAAATCATTTGATTAAAAACCAAATGGCTAAATGACATTATCCTTGATAATATTCTGCCAAGTAAAAATTTTACCAAATGAAAATGTGCGTACTAAAATCATTCCAAACATTGCATTGGTATAAAAAAAGGTTGCAAAAATTTGTTTAGGTAGTGAAATTTGGGCAAAATCTTTTCGGTAAAACGGCAGGCTCCCGTTTTAAAACAAACAGTTCTGATAACACTGTTTTTAAATTGACAGAGGAAGGAGTTCCACGAAAAGGTTATTATAATTGTTTCATATTTTCCGACGTCACGATCGTCATATTTTTTCATTCTTTTTTATATTTCGACGATAATTGCCTGTGTAAATGTTGATTTTTTTAATTATAAGGTTCCTCAATGCCAATTAACTTTATGGTATTTTACCCATGTAGTGTTTTCCTGTTCCTACTTTCAAATAGTTGTCTTTAATCTGAGGAGTTATATTTATATCCTGTTGTTATTATTTCCCAAGTCGTCTTTTACCTCCACTGAGATGAAAATTTTTGGAAAACAAAACTCCCTAATTGATCGAACTTCCAAAGTTATGAACAAATCGTAACCCGTCAAAGCTCAGGTACTCAAATACTGAGAAACAAAACCTGATACTTAAGCTACACAATTTAAACTTAAACAACGGTGGTTAAGTTAGCAAAGATAGTACAAGTTGGCAGTACCAACGTTCGGTGCGGTGTTTGGCCTTCAGTTTGTTGTTTAAGGTTGCTAATGAACGCCCGAGTCTTTGTGAATAGGAGCTGGCACTTGTATTTAGTGGTTAGAGGTGATTAAAGACTTCGATCTGGGGAAAGGAAGCAAGAATCTTGGGAAAAGACATGAAAGGTGAATCTTAAAACAGAGCGGCAGTATGCCTATTCAAGATGCACTATGGGATTCCGTGCTTGTATAATACGAAATTGAGCAAATTCAACAAAATTAGTAACGCTTTTTAGCAACTTCAAGTTTATGTCACGTATCAAATTCACCTTTTTAATTGAAGACTTTTCAAACCTGTCCAGCCATGACCCTCATCCCAAAGCGGTGTGTTTCGATCCGCCGCAGAATGCGTGGCAGTTCCCATAGCATCTTGAGCACGTTGTGTGGTAGATGGGATTGTCTAATTTTGCGTCACTGGCTCGGCCTTCATAGGTCTACGAGTTCGCACTCCGTGGATAGTCTGAAATTCGGCTCCAGAAGTCCAGACTTTACCTAGCATAAGATTATTATTTGGATACTAACATTCGTTTTAAGTTTTTTTACTAACAGTTAACAGTAACAGTGGTCGGAAAATGAAGGTTTATTATTAAAATATTTCGTCTGTAATTCAGTAATATTTTGAAGACACAAAAACAAATTAAGTTTGCTTATCTGGTTCTTACAGAACATAGATTTCTATTACAGTAGGTAGTCATTTCACTCTCACACCACTACCCTTATTGAATTAAAGAGTGAAAGTCTAGACTAGGTCATCATAAAGCCTTATATCCAGGCTAGTTCTCTTTATGCAGAGCCCATTAGCAGCCGGCTGCGTAATTCCGTGCACCCGTGCGTAATGACTTCCTCGCCGTAATTGTGTTTGCCTGCGCATGATTAGAATCTAGACGCTCATTGGATGTCCGATTATATCTTAGGCCAGGTTCTGACTAAGAGGGGATAGAAGGACGGGTTTTGTGTCAATTGTTTGGGGTGTAAGGACGGTTTAGTCATTATGGTTAAGGGCTAGGTAAGTGGGCAAGAGTCTTTTTCGAAATTAAGGGCTAGCAAAAAATTATACCTTGTTTAATACTCGTAAGAACCTATCTGGTACCTATGAGAATAATGGTACAGCTATAGTTGTTATTTTTTACGATTTGTTTATCAAAACCTCGTTATAGATAGGAATAAAACACTTTTGTCTACAGAGAAAAATCTCCTTAACACCATACATAAATAAATAACTACAAATCATAATAACTGACTCACTTCGTCATAAATTTACCACATCAGGTATTGTTAAAAATCAATCTCCCTAGTCTTTTCCCTACAATAATGGGGTCGGCTTCCAGTCTAACCGGATGCAACTGAATACCAGTATTTTACATGGAGCGACTGCCTATCTGACCTCTACAACCCAGTAACTGGATAATACGATACCCCTTGGTAAGATTGGTTGTTAGACTTTGGGGCTTCTGACGACCCAAACGACTGTCAAAGATCCACGAATGACAGCCGGGACCAACGGCTTAGCGTGTTTTACGAGGCACGGAGAAGTCTCGGTATGTAAAGATGGTCACCCAGCCACAGACTAACCCTGGCAAGCGTAGTGGATTGACCGGTGCGGCTGTTATTACTTAGCCACGAGCTCCACGAGCTATTGGTAAAATGTTTGGCTTATTCTTTTAGGGGTAGGTACTACATACTATATTTATCTTTCTTTAAATTGTCTAACCTAAATAGACAATTTTAGATTTCAGCTTATTTACGAGACCTCAATCTGTTCACAAGCCAGCTTAGTCTCAAATCATTGTACACAACACGAGAAGCAAAAAAATAAATAAAAAAACATACCTCCCACGTCGTTCCAAATCTCCAGAATAGGATTAGTATTCTCTCTTCACCCAGCTAATCTCCGCCGGTATCATGGTCTCGGTCTCCGTTTCGTATCATTCGTCGCCGATACCATTATTTGCTCGTTCCGCGTATGATAACGGTGGCGCGGGAATTAGCTTTCCAATTTTTTTTATATTTCCTTCCACATGCGATTCGTATTTCTTTAGATTTGCTGGTGAAGCATGTAATGTTTGGTTGTGGTGGTGTAATGGTTTCTGGAAAAGATGGAAATTGGTCTCTTGTGATTTAAAATCAGGGGTGTTGAAGGTGAAACACGCCCGATGCACTCCTATATGCGTAGAATATACCTACCTCTGTTCAAAATTTTGTTAGTGTGAAACTACCTTAAGGCGATGATAACCGACTTTTAATGGAATTATACCGAAGATCACGTCAAAACGAGTAGTGTTAATGATTTGGAAAAAAATTAATGTCAAATTAGAGAATTTTCTTAATAAATTACTATAGGAATATTTTAGATTACATAGTGAAATTAATTTGTAAAGATATGTCTAATGCGGATAAGAAACTGAGAATCACGCAAAATCTATCAAGCGTATTTTTCTGAAACCTTCACCATTTCAAAGATAATTTAATTATTGATCTTTTAGTATGCGTGTTTTATTAAAATGCGTTTTGTTTTATATATAATAAATTAATAATGCGTCTAATTTGGGACAGCGCTCCTTGATGGGCGAGTCCCATTACTGGTTGGACATACGACGCGTTGCGTGAGCTCAGTACAGAACACGCAAGGTAACCACTCAAGGTCACTGGCATAAATATGTGCCTTAATTAAAATAACTAATTAAAAAATCTTTCATATTATTGTATTTGGACTCCATGTAGAGCCGACAGCCAAAGGATATACACGAACACGTGGAAAATAGCAGTATTTTCAAAGAACCATTTATGCTATCCCTTAAAACAGCGACTGGTATAAAAGTATCCGTTTCGGACATAAGTGATGGACACTAATGTGTTTACAATACATAGTAGCAACATTTAAATTTGCAAGTAATTACCAATCGCTTGTCTTGAACTACTGTCAACATTGTTAATGGCGGAAAAACGCGGCAATTCCGGCCATCTTGATTAAGCGCTTGTCAACCGCGTAGCGCCCCGCTCCGACACATTGTGACGTCACTGCTAGGGATGCGAATACGTGGCTTCAATTACGGGAAAAAGGGAAAAAAAATCTTCCTAATTAATTGATTGAGCATATTATTCATGGATGAGTAGTAATAGTAGGATAAAAAAATGTACTGACTTCATCAGAATTCGGGTAAAAATAGAGCCTTCTTGCAAAATAAATCCGAATGGGCTAAGAGAGGTTAGAAACATTCAAGAATCAGTCTAGCAGTAATCTTGTTTGGTTCGCAACATGGCCTCTTGGAGGGTTTACTAATGTTTGCCATAATTTAAAATGCAATAATTTTATATACCATACTTGTATTTGCCATAATTTCATTAGAAATAACGCTTCAGTTGCCATAATCGTGAAATTACATAAAATCGTTTTCACTAATTTCATTGTTCATAATCGATCTAGTGTCATAATAATTTTAATCCATAAATTTATTTGTTATATTTTTCATTTTCAATAATGTCGTTTTCCATTACATTTATTCACCATAATATTCATTTGCCCATACTAGCACAACAATGCTAGTTTAGTTGATTATTATATGATTATACGTTGAAGTAAAAATATTGCCCGCGTTCATAAATACCTAAATCGTATCTACGTAACACCTGAGAGAAGTTCATAGATACTCGTAGTTCATAAATTGTAATTATATTTAAATAGTGTAATTGGCTTCGGCCGTTCTATCTAATTAAATAAATACATAGCAAAAGCTTTGTAATACAAAGTGTTAAAAACATTATTACGATAAATTAATAATTTGAATTTAGGACTTATAACTTTTATTAAAAACGGTTTTAAGTCTTTTGTATATTATTGGTTGTAATATTTATGACAAACAAATTTAGGGCATATTATATTTCGGGATTTCAATGTAATGGCAAATCATATTATGTGACATTAAGTACGGGCAAGTTATCATTCGGACAAATGATAATTAGGACAAAAAAAAAATGGCACTTTAGATTATGGATAAAAAAGTTAGGGAATACAATAGAGAACCGAGTCATCGGTATGCTTCTTTAGATATAGTATGAGATAGATCATGACAAAAATTACACATTCCCGTGGCATTCATAAAACTATGACAACCACATCCCGGCAAATCACATCACTACCACGTACGTATCAACGACGCGAATATAAATTCGTGTGGCATATTTTTTCGATGCCGTTCGAGGGTTGGAATCAAGAAATATTCACCGATAAGATTGATGGCAGTCGTGACAGGTCGGAGGAACCACGCTGAAGGGAACACGTATGCTGATAAGGGGATAAAAACGGATGTATTTTGTTTATAAAAAGGAGACAATTTTGGAGATAGAATGTAGGCGCTGGTTCATCAGCTCGGCGGCTTGTTGGATATCAAGTTAATTATTATGGCTATGAAGGCTCTGATAATAAAATAAAATAATGCTTATTATATTAAAGTCAAATATCAGAAAGTATGGGCTACTCACAAAGTAAGTGATGCCGCGGGTTGTTGACCATTCCCATATTATCACAACAAGATACTTCAAACACGTTTAACTCTTTATTTACTTTTAATAGAATGAAAACAAAACTTTAAACCTCCGTATGATGACCACAGCTAAAAGGTATATACGTGTGGGAACGATAGGGCAAATAAAATTAAGAATAAAACTCGATAAAACTATATTAATTAAAATACATAAAAAAGAAAGTTAAAAAAAAACCGTCTCGGCTTATCTCCGTTCTGTCAAAAAAAAAAACAACCAACTATCTATTCCAAAATCAAAATTGATAAAGCATTCCACTAGCTACCGTTTGGATACACAACAAAACAAAATAAAGCTTCCTACTCATTTCCTAAATACGTGCCTAGTTTTTCTGTTTAATTCTTTCTAAACTGAAAACCGTGCCGACTGAAAACTGACGGCAACGACCGACGGCTAGGTACAAAATTAGGCAAAGTTTAAGTCCAAACACTAAACTTTGCACAAAAATAACAAATATCAATCTACCAGTAGGAATAGGAACGAAAACTTTTCCATTACTTACGTTCCTTACGTGTTATTGTAATAAATTACGTTTCAACTTCCTATTGTAACATTATGTCGTTTCAAAATGAAAGTATTCACTAAAACGTGTTTTGTGCAGTCTTTTGTCGACAGGACCATCTATCTATTTTGTTCTTCCCTTATTGTTGTGTACCATTGTGTCCGACTGCTCACTAAGGAATATAAGAAGGAATAAAATAGCCACTCTAGTACGCAGTTACTTGGTTCTACTGCTGTAGAATAAATAGAGAATGTAATATTAAAGTAGTGAAGATAATGTTGTTTGTAATTGTTGCATTCAAAGGGAGCTAAAATTATGTAGTGTTTTTGTGTTGCTTTGTAAGCATGTGGACGATGTGTGTACGTATAAATATATGTAGAGTAGGTATATGAAAAAAAAAAACTAAACATGAATTTCAAGTGGTTTTTATTGTACTGATGGTGAATTTAAAAAACCAAAAAGTCCTTTATTGTCCTAGGTATTAGAAAATAGTGACCACTTTTTACAAAAAAATAAAGTTTGGAAAGAGAAAGCTAATTTTGAATTTTATTCCTTTACTAAACGGAAATCTGAAATGTTAAAGCTTCAGAAAAGATTTAAAACAAAAAGCGAACAGCGTAACGCCAAAAGTACAATATGAACCATTAATTACTTCTTTTACTAAAGCAGTTTGAGTGAAATTATCAACGAAGCCACTCGGGCCAGCTTAAAAATAAGCTTACCTCTTCCACTCAGCATTAAGCCAAACAAATTCTTTAAATTCTTGCTGACTGAATGTTTTAGGCCTTTTTATACACCCTGGATGCTAGAAAACCTGGGTGACAAACTGGTAGTCTGTTCCAATTTTTATTTGACTGTAAAATTGTGATAATGTTTTAATATTTATGCAATTAAAGTTATACTCATGTAGTTTGCATAGTTTCAGGAATCTTAATTTTGGGTTAAGTATACCTTTTTTCATACTCATTTAATAATATTAACTTGTTATTACCTTACAAATTTATAATATTTTCTTAAGAATAAGACCGTAGAGTGTTTACTGTGTTAACTTACCGGGAGTGTTGATTGCAATAATCACTTAGCTGAGAGTAAAAGTACTGTATACCATAGTGCACATTTTATAGTTACCCTACTATTTACATTTTCTAGCAGCTTATTATTCAATTAGTTCAACAGTTTCGCTATTATTGGCTGAATTAATGAGTGTAGGTCTAAAGAGCTCAACTGATCGAGAGTGGAGCATCGAGTAATGCAGTGGAATCACGATTTAATTATTCTAGGAAAGCAGAGCACGGAGTAGATTCAAAACATTTCAAAGTAGGTATTAACTTGGAATATGGGGAGACGGCCCTTGACTGCTCTAATAATAACTTCTGCAATTCTTATAAATCCATTTTACTATGATTTTACAAATGTCCATTCATGATATATTTGATTATTTTCAAAACCCAATTCCAGCCTATTAACTAAGACATCGCTTACTTTCAGTGAATGAAAATGTTGAGGAAACTTGGATTGATTTATAATCAGAAATACGGGGTAAGTTTAACAATTAAGTAACTCTCATTTCTTCGGCTTTAAATTCAAAAAAGTTTTCGACCAGATAAAAAGAAGTCGAAAAATAACGGGCTGTTATTATAATTTGAGCTGGTTACCAACTAGAACTCACAGAAACAAAATATTAATTTTATTTCCATCATCCCGAAAATGTATCCCAAACATTTGTGTCGTGTTCTGCCATTTAAAGTTTTCAGTGAACGCTGTTAAATGATACTTTAAACAGTCGAAAACGTGAACGTTTCAACAAACGATATTGGAAGCTGTTCATTATTTACGGATATATTTGCTTCATTCGTAAGCTTTGTGCCATTCCCAAGTTTCTGTTGGATTCTGAATAACAAATTCGTTTTTTATTTACGTTAAACATATTATTATTATTTATGTAGGTATATTTACAGGAGGGTGAATATACAGGCTTATCGACCCCCCGATCCAAAGGGATTATTGCGTATAGATATAACAGCCCAAGATGGCTGATCAACGAGGCTGAAAAGTAAACCTGATATTTATTAATCCTCCTCCCTAATTCTATCACGGATAATCTTTGATTTTCTACGAGGCACAATTCCATCGAAGTTATAGAAAGTTTAGCCACCAATTAGAGTTTCTGACAGATTCAGTGGAACCGACTCAATTACTGAAATCCTTTGTTAAATAATTAATAAAAATGAAATATCATAATAATGCATTGGGAATCCAGAGGTAGACAGATAATTTGAATTCAGATGGGCCAGTTAAAAAGTTTGTAGAATCGTTTGTTTAACCCTAGCGTAGAGGGTTGAAAATATAAGTATTTTTTGCAGCTTATACCTCGTAGAAAAAGTTTGTCCACCAGACCTCAGACATAGGTATAATCTGTTCAAAAAAAGAAGCCTACATGAATAAACATTACCGTCAAACAAATCGCATTAAAAACGAAACGAACCACAAAAATAACAATTCCGAAAATAATTCGCGAAAATGTCCTGTAATCCGTCTGTTGACTCAAAACTTTTCGTCGAAAAGAATAATTGAACGCGTAAAAGCCCGAGTAATAATAGCATTTAGAGGAGCCGCAGAAAACGATAACTGCCTTAACTGGGGATGATTGCCCCTCAAGGGGCGAACTAAAGTTTCTACCCTCCCCCGAACCGATTAAGGAATTTGGTAATAGAATAAAAAATTCTCCGCCTAAGTTGGGGATAACTTCAGAGTTGCGAATGGCTGTAAATGTGCCACCTGCGCGTGTGTGATTTTGTTTTTGTATGAAAGTGGTTTATGAGAAAGTGCTCGTAACAAAAATTTACGGAAAAAATTTGGTCTTGAGTGTCCAAAAACACACGGCTTATTTTTACCTTAAAAAAATAAAAATTCAAGTCGTTTATTCAAACTAGGCTGAGAATCAGCACTTTTCGAACGTCAAAATTACATGAGACAGTCCCTCCAAAACGACCACCCTTCACCACTTCCTAGTGCATTAGCTGGGAAGGAAAACTGGCGCAACAAATTCCCCAGCAGTACCGCTTTCTGTTCAGTTAAAAAAAAAAAAAACTATCAAATAGTATGCAAAATAATTTACATTTCGCAACACAAAACATAATTTAAATTATTAGCCATGTGTCAGCTAGCACACGCCAATATACCAACCAAAAACATCGAGAACTATACTCAGGCAGAAATAAAAAATAAACGTAAACAGAACTTATCGAAATAAAAGTCTCCAGGCATAAAGGGCGTGCCCGCTTACATATGTATAGTGTAACAAAAAATGACGATTGCTACGTCCATGTCAAAAGTCACCGGGAGTCGAACTCGGGACGACAAAGGTCATATAATAAAACGAGGTATTCAGTAGGTAAAATCACAAAGTTTAAACTAATTATATAAAAAAAAGAAACAAAAAGGTAAAAATTAAGAAAATTGTAGCCGTCAGAATTTGTTTAAAAAAGTGTTAAAAAGTTAGATGAATTATTCCGTGCTTATCTTTCTCGGCAAAGAACGCTAGGCCCATCGGCGCGAATTAACTTGGTTTTTAGAACGAACCGGACGAACGTACGATAGCTATCGCTCCGCAAGGCCACGGTTTCCGCGTTTAACACCATAATCGATAATTCGTCGCGATGAACCTACGACTCAACAACGGACGCTAGGCGTTGCCTGCATCAGGACAAGGCGACGCACTGCTGACAAACGCTGGGAGTTGCCTGTACCAGGGCAGGCGACGCGCCGCTGGAAAACGCGGCAAGCGCTCACTGCAGTTGCAGCCTCGGGGTCATCCGTAGAACCTCCAGTGTCGCCGTAGAGGCGCCGCACTGTGGATTGAAAAAAGACTCTCGAAAACATCGGAGCTTAAATTTTAAAGTGTCGATTTTCTTTTGAAAAAACGAAAAATTTGCCATTTTGCCTACTAGATTGTATCCTATGATAATATATTTATGCATAATATTGGCTATCAGAAGCCATTTCAAGCAATAAAACCGTCACTTCAAAATTTAAGCTCCAATGTTTTCGAGAGCCTTTTTTCAAACCACAGTGCGCCGAAGCACGGCAGTCGGTTCCGCACAGGCCGCAGTAGGGCAGGGCCTGGCGATGCACAGGGCCCAGTGGTGTAGCTGTAGCCCAAGGGTAGGGCTGAAGTCGGCCTTTTCTATCTGGATCCGAGATAAACACCATTTTAGATCCGAAAGAAAGGCAAAATTATGTAAGGGGGCTAGGTGATAGACGAACAACTAGAATACTCACGTGTTGATACGGAGAATACCTTATATGGGAAGATATCCCGGATAGGTCCCTGGGAAGAGCCTTAACTAACTAACACGCTTTTGCGTAAACTGCGTCATTACGGTGTGCAAAACGAAGCTCTCAACGTTATAAATTCTTATTTACATAATGGGTCCCAATGTGTAGATGTTAATGGTGTGAAATCTTCTGGGCTACCAGTTCAGTTAGGTGTACCTCAAGGCTCAATACTGGGTCCATTCTTGTTCTTAGTGTATATCAATGACTTACCATTCTATTTAAAGGGTATCTGTGAAGTTGTACTGTTTGCAGAAGATACCTCTCTTATTTTTAAAGTAGACAGCAATAGACACAATTTTGACGATGTAAACAGTGCACTCTCAATGGTTACGGATTGGTTTACGACAAATAAGCTAGTTCTCAATGCTAAGATAAGATAAGATAAGATAAGTCTTTATTTGCTTTAAACATGTGTCTAAGAAAACGAAATGTGTAAAGTTTGCCCTACCAAATGTTAGAAATCTAGGTCCCAACATCGTCTTAGATAAAGAAGTGCTTGAATCTGTAAACTCGGCAGTTTTTCTGGGCATAACAGTAGATGCCAAACTTCAGTGGGGCCCACATATATTGAGCCTAGCGGGAAGGCTCACTTCGGCCGCCTACGCCGTCAGGAAAGTAAGACAATACTCTGACGTCGATACAGCTCGGTTAGTCTATTTTAGTTATTTTCATAGTGTTATGTCCTACGGTCTTCTGCTGTGGGGCAAAGCTGCTGATATTCAAAATATATTTGTCCTTCAAAAACGAGCTGTTCGAGCTATTTACCAGCTAGGTGCCAGAGTTTCTCTGAGAGATTTTTTCAAAGATATTGATATCCTCACGGTGGCATCTCAATTCATCTTCGCCAATATCTTATATATTAGGCAAAATATACACTTATACACTAAAAACAGTGATTTTCACAATGTAAAACTAGAAATAAGGACAAACTACGAGCTCCCTTTCACCGCTTCATAAGGTTCATAACTCATTTGTTGGGCTTGGTATAACCTTTTATAACAAGCTACCCTCTTCTTTGCTAGATTTGCCTTTTAATGCGTTTAAAACGAAAGTAAAATCTAAGCTTTGTTCAAAGGCATACTATTCTATCAACGACTACTTAAATGATAAGAATAGTTGGTCGCTGTGATTAACTCAAGACAATGTTTATGTTCTTTCTCCAGCTTACGTACTGACAAGTTATATGAGTTTATATAATTGTTTATTTTATTTGACTTTTTAAGTCAAGTTATTTTAATTTATTGTTGACTAAATCTACTCATCACAATGTTTTTTTTATGAGTTGTATTGCAATATGTGGTTAGCTAGTGACCTCGACAATTGATCATATTATTTATTGTTATTAGTAATTAACTGTGTGTTTATTGATTTTACATCGATGGTCCTAGTTTATCATTTATAACTTCTAGTTACAACTATATGTAAGCGGGCACGCCCTTTATGCCTGGAGGCTTTTTATTTAGATATTAAGTTCTGCTTACGTTTAATTTTTATTTCGGCCTGAGTATAGTTCTCGATGATTTTGTTTGGTATATTGGCGTGTGCTACCTAACATATGGCTAATAATTTAAATTATGTTTTGTGTTGCGTAATGTAAATTATTTTGAATACTATTATATAGAATCTTTTTTTTTTTTTGTTCTTCTAACTGAACAGACAGCTGTGCTGCCGGGGAGTTTATTGCGCTACGTCTTCTTCCCAGCTAATGCACTAGGAAGTGGTGAAGGGTGGGCGTTTTGGGGGAGTGTCTTATGTAATTTTGACGTTCGAAAAGTGCTGATTCTCAGCCTAGTTTGAATAAATGACTTTTGAATTTTGAATTTTAACACTGCTATAGCTGGATTGTGTATGTTTTAAAAAAAACACACACACCAACATTTTTGTTCATGCTCGACGACAACGACTCACGACTAACGACTCACTTCAAACAAACACGAAACTGTTTTATATCTGCTTCCACAAAAAAAAAAACTGTCAATTGTGGTAATAATTTACAAATAAAACATGCTCGGCCTTTTTCCATGCGAAGACGTTTAATTAGCAGCGTATTGCTGCAATAGCTATATATAGCTGTAACTGGAAGTTATAAATGACCAACTAGGACCATCGAGGTAAAATAAATAAACAGTTAATTACTAATAACAATAACAAAACTTCCTACACTATACTGTAACCCTCAGTGGGTTGCAGTAGAAAACTACTGAAGAATAAGGTGGATAAAATGCTGTTAAATTCGCTCTGATAATACTCTAAGTTCCTTGATATGAGAAGAGACGAAGAACCTTTGCAGTCTAGTATACCTCAATGGAACTTTGACAATGTTCAGTGATTGCTGATTGGTTGAGTTGATATACCTCTTGACACAGAGACGAGTATTAAAGGCGAGATGTTATCGAGTGTTCCACTTATCGACACATGGGCTGAGTGCGACTGATTCTTACTCGAGCATTGCGGCTGAATATAATGACCTCATTATGGATGAGGCTGAAATTATAGAAGACAGCAACTGGAATAATTAATTAGGTATTTAAAATAAAAAAATACAGTTCATCCCTAACTACGGGTCTGTAAAAGTCCGAAACATGGTCACACAAAGTTTTAAATGATATGAATATTATCTACTTGTTTTCAGCGCGCTAATAATTCAATTCATTTAGGTCCTTGGATAGCACCAAATTATCATTATGATCATTATTTATTTCTACCATAACAGGCCTACATAACCGTAGCAAATATTTTCCTTCCTAAACGTGGCCAAAATCTCAGTTTCATATTATCTTGGAAATCATCAGGTGCGCATAACATTCGGCTCGTTCGGGCAAGAGTGACGGCGCCGCCAATAAACGCGGTGCGTACTGAAGCAATATTTCTGACACAGGAAGTACGCCCTAAATATGTTTCCAGCACGTTACATGGTACAAGATAAAAGAGAAATGCTATCGTAAATTAAAAAGTATTACCACCGCAATCTTATTCGAACAGTGTGGAATCAGGTTTTTTACTCAATCTTGACCTTGGAATGACTATAGTATAAAACTGCGGTCCCACGACTCGCTTTCTCAAAGGCCAGATCGCGCCAAGCCAAGCCGCCAGGCCGTGGGAACCGTCATATCTGATGAGGCCTCCGGTGGCCTGTCGTTGCCCGTCCGATCCATCGGGAGTCGGTACGGGCGAGTTTCTTCTGCTTTGTTTATCAAATGTTGACCACTGAAAAAACCCACTGCGGCTGCACACGCAGCTTATGCGCTCATATTACTTGACATGTTGGAATAGCGGCCAACAGGCCACACCAGTCCGACACACGCCGCGGGTATGCTCGGCACGGGCCGCGACAAGCGTGGCAGCGTCTTTCGCGCCCTTTATCTTGGACTGTACCTTTTTTATTCAACCTAGCTACCTTTCGACATAGCTATTAGAGTTGCTCTTTACGAACAGTATAGTGATCACAGCGTCCAAAACACCAGTTACTTTTTTTATTTACCAATCCAATCCATAAAATACATTTATATCGCTATATCCCCATGACTTAGTCCACACACCGTTCAACAACCACATCCGGTCGAGTGCCCTTCCGGCCCACTCATAGAATAAATAAGCAAGTATCGGGGTGGCCTCCGATTGGATATAAATCTGCACAGTAAGACAATCACGTTTATGTTCAGCTTACTTGGATTATAACCTTGTTACGGGGAACTTTGTGGAGGAAATGAGTGTTCGAGGATCGATGAAATGGTTTGTTGAATTGTAGGTAGAATTCAGTGTGGAATAAACTATACGACTCGTGTCGTGCCCTATCATCTCGTTGTGGTGTTGCTACACAATGCAAAACCGGTAAATTTTCTGGAAAACTATTTGAAAATGCGCGAAAACACGTTATAATCTACAACGTGTAACGTTAAATGCGCAAAACCTCAGACAACCCAACTGATTTTTAATTCAATTGAACTATTTAAGAGAGAAAAAAATGTATTTAAAAAATTGTAAAGGTAAATAGACACGGCAATGTTTTATATGTAGTTTTTTTTTAAATTGTGACCTATATTAAAAAGTGGTTCAATTGATTCTGCACGTTATTCTGATTAAACTATTTTCAGGTTTTGCGCATTTAACGTTACACGTTGTATAGGTACTTCTGTACTTATATTATAAAGAGGTAAAATTTGTAAGTTTGTACGTAGGAGCTGCACCTAATTTTCGGAAATTGTAATCCGATTATGAAAATTCTTTCACTAAATGAAAGCTACATTATGGCGTGCAATAATGTAGCTTTCATTTAGTGAGTGTCATACGATATATTTTGTGTTAAAATAATATATTTCTCGCGCACAAAGTAACGAACAAAAGCTAGTGTTACATAGAGTAATAATTACGTTTATTCAAAATTTTATTTACTTTGGCAATCAAACTAGCTATCTCTAACCTAGTAACCAATCATTCAATAACGTAGTTTACATGCCGTTCGTAACCAATAAAAAACCACTTTGTTTCCCTATAAAGTTCCAAAAAGTTAAATAATTCTACGTTCTATATTCCTAGAAGCCTAAATTATTCACCGACGAACTACGTTTACATTCAGCGTCCTGAAAGAAATCAATATAATAAAAATAGGTAACATTCGACACTTTTATAGAGCATCTAAATTCGCAGGAAAATTAACTACTGCGTGCACCGATAAAGTGGTTTCTTTATGTCCTAAGCCGTTGCTAAATTTTGTATGAGAAATATAGGTGGCTTTTTAAGTATCCTTTTTATAGGGTCCGACATTTTTTGTTGGTCGTGTCAAAGTGTGTTAACGTTCGCTGTAGGTAGTTGTTTAATGGCTGTTTTCCTTAGGGTTTTGTCCTTGAAGATCTTATTTATTTCCGTTTAAGCCTTGGCTTTTTTCGATCTTTTGGGATATGGGTCAGCTTGCAATAAATTATATAAACTACTAGCTGTTGCCCGCGACTTCATCTGCGATCCAGGATGAAAAGTAGCCTATGTCCTTCTTCAGGTCCTAGGTCTATCAAATTTCATCCAAATCCGTTTAGCCGTCTTAGCGTGAAAGCGTAACAAACAAACTCACTTTTGCATTTATAATAATAATTATTATATTAAAGGTCGGATAGTAATGTCAAAATACAAGCACTGGAGGCATCTGGAGAACAGAATGCTGGAAGCTCCATCAAGTCTGAAACAAAATGAAATTGAATGTTGTCTAAATTTGGTAACGAGCAATCATAAAAGAAAATATTTGACTGAATGAACACTCAAAAACCAGTAGATGATTTAAATAAATTGAAGCTAAAAAGCCAGTGTTGCTACAGCGCAAATACTGTTTCCTACATTTTCAATTATTTTTACACAAACTGAACACGAAAAAACGATCCAAAAAAACTTAGAGCAGGCATTAACATGTAGCATTACACAAAAACAGGGAAACATAAAACGTGCGACTCGTGCGCTCGCGGTACACTGCAGAACAAAAGTTAATTTAATACGGAAAACGAGTCAAAGCTCCCGGACTGGCTGTCTTTGGCAAGTCAGCCCCGAGCGTACTGGCGAGCTCAAAACTTAACAACTATTATTTTTTATTTCTGGTGTAATGAATGGTAAATGCGAGCAATTATGCGAGTTATTCGGGTTTAACATTTACTCGAGTTCATTTTCATGACTTTTTGATCTAGTGTGATGCGCGATGGTTAGTTTTATTATGGCAAGTAGTTTATTAAATTAATATTATGGTAAAATAATAATTAAGTATTATTATTTAATTATGAACTTTTCCCCGTTGTTTTCGGATTGAACACAAAACCATAGATACCTAAGACAAAAAGTTGCCGAATATTTTTTTTGACACAGCACAGCTGCCAAAGATTTATTTATTTCTACTACTTAGGTCTGCCCTCCGAATAAGATAGACTTTATTTCATCTCTATCTTTAATTTTATTTGTCTTACAAAGCAGTAATAAAAGTTATAAGTGCCCCAAGTACCCATCAATACTTAGCTCAATTAGGTGATGTATCTGCAGGCACTTAAAGTTCTATTACGCAAGTTTTATTACGTCTTAGTTACGAGTGATTCGGTAATAAATGTCACTTTATTGCGTACTTGATGAAAGACAAACAAAGGTGAAATAATTCTAACATCGTTTCTACGTAGTTAATAGGTAATTTTCTTGTTCATGAGACTTTTCACATTAGAAAATTGTTTTATAATTATTGTATCATTCTTAGGGCTTGATTTATTTAGGTTACTTTTAAGAACAATTACCAAGGGGTATTGTGTTACCCAGTAACTGAGTTGTGGAGTTCAGAAAGGCAGCTGCTTCATGGAATACTACTAGTATTTTACATGGGGCGGCTGACTTTCTGTTCAGCTTCATCTGCTAAGACTGGAAACCGACTACGCAGTTGATGAATTTTGAGGACAATAATATTTTTATACCTACAAACTTGCAAAGCCGGCTATTATACTACTCATTTATATTTCGTCACTCGTTCATCACCCACGCTTTGACAAAACCCAGCATGAGATTTAAACCAATCAAATTCTTCACACCAAAAATTCAAAGCCAAAATAAAATGCAGTGACACTCGAAACTAATAAGAAATGAAATCACTTCTGTCACCACCTGCACCGAACAGAACACGACTGCACGTACCGTGCAAAGGGAATACGAAAATTGTTATGTAAAAGATGAAGTGTGCATCTGTGCGCCACTGTACTGTGCGGACTCGAATCGTCAAACGATACATGGGTATCGGTCGGACTAGGAGCGGTGATAGGACATCTCTTGCAATATTGGCAACTTATTTTTTTCCCTATACCTTGAGAACGGTGACATGATCTTTAACAGACACTATTTTTAACCGACTTCGAAAAAGGAGGACGTTATATGTTTTCGTCGCGTATGTATGTTTCTTTGTTTTTTTTTTTATGTATGTCCGCCGATTTCTCCGTCAATTGTGGACTGATTTTGAAAATCCTTTTTTTGTATGAAAGGGTATGCTCCCGGATTGGTCCCATATAAATTTTATTAACTTTGCTTGGATAGTTTTTGAGTAAGCTTCAATAATACGTATTTTTTCCACTTAGTATATGTGGATGATATGATGATAACTTCCTGTGACTGTTATTTACATAGCAGGTAGTGGTAGGTACCACAACGAAAAGTAAAAAGTTCTTATTTTTAATGAAATTACGGACTGGTAAAAAAAAAAAAACTGATGTTGGTATTTAACCTGAAAGACATTACGGCATTGCGAATTCTGAAAATCAAAAAGCACTGGTGATCAAGGTGAATAGGATCATTAGGCCGAAGTTGTTTCAAGAACTTTGGACCATTTTTAGATATTCGCTGTTTCTAAAACCAAGTGCCATAACGAAACTCGACAAATATTTGATATTACATTTTCAATATTCAGTATCACAATATTGTGGCAGCACCTACGTTTGATTGGGTGAATATGTGCAATGTCAAATGATATGGTAAGGGAAACACGTAGGTTGTTTGTTAGTACAAATTGAAGATGTATTTTTGTGAGTGAGATTTTGTAGTAATTTGAATATGGAGTTGGCGATGTCTTTGATAGTAATTTTCCAGTTAAATCAGACATGCAATCCACAAACAATTTGTGTTCGTAAATAACCTATTAGTTAGGAATATATACCAAAGGCACAAATGAACATGACGGCGCAGCAAGTGGCGCTGTCTAGTTTGGATATGAAGTTACTAAGGTACCACCGAAGAGATCGAATAAGAGTGACATTGGCTGATTACTATCACTCGATGGTTGCGTCGCGGCTGTCTTCTGATGACAGAAGATGAGGTCAGGGGAGCCGCTCCCCTTATATACTTCAAAGAGTATATAAGGGGATGAATTTGATGATTGAAATTGATGAATCGCACTTCTAAATCACATTTTCTAAAAAGTGATTTAGAAGTGCGATTCATCAAATAGTTCCTTTTCCGAATGTTGGCTCCACTGTTAACCTTTAACAACGGACCTATAAGGTAGCGCCGTAGCGTATTCGTGTTCCTACGGTGCTACTAATAGGTCCGTTGATATATGTAGTTTAACAGTGGAGCCAACATTATAGCATAGGAACTATTTGATGAAACATAGCCGCTGGTATACCACGTCCACGACAAATTGTTATAATCCACAATCCTGATGATATTGCAGCTTCTGAACAACTTATACGACCCATATTGGTAAAGTTCATCCTGCACCCTTAAACATATTATAAAAGCCTTCATTTTAAAATAACAGCAATTAATGAAGAAGTTTATGAATAAATCGCAGCAGGTGGCGTTCTGTAGTTTCTCCCTACCAAAGGACAAAGGTGTGAGTTTAAGTACGTTATAATACTCGATTATTAACAAACGATCTAAAAAAACACTCCAGTCGGGTAAAAATCCTTTACGACTGACGATATAAATAGTAGTGATCGTACTCTAACTGATGTGATGGTGAATCGTTCCTAAAACAAACTTTCTGATAGGTAAACTCCACAATGAATATTAAAAATCGTAGAAGTTGGAGTTAATTCTCATAAATAAGCGAAGTTTGAACAAGTGTTGCGACGGAACCGTTTAGCTCTGCGCTATAGTTGGCGAGAAATCCCTTGGACAGACTTCGTAGACTCTATTACGTAAAAACAACTGGTTGCTTTCAGGTTCGTTAGCAAGAGTAAAGCTTTTGTTTCCAAGAAGACCGGTGACCGCTACATAGCGTCTGCGATTTGCGAATGACGTCACTGAAACGTTATTTATGAAAGTAAGTTGATGTGTTTTCCTAGAGAGGGTTTTTTGACACCGTCAAACGTCACCGTCAAAAGTCAAACTTCGCTGCCAGCATTTCCATGACAGTTGTCACTGCGGCCGTTACGTGACGGTGACCGCTCTTCTAGGTAACCAAAGCCTAAGAAACTTTCATCGTTCTTCGGTGGGCGTAGTTTAAGGTCTTAGATTGTTCAGCGTTCGTCCAGGGAAGTTCTACCACCATACAAATGTTTACTCCCAAGCTGCTATTCCATTGCTATGTTCCAAATTGAAAAGTATTATTGTCAATGTAACTTTCGGAAGACAAAACCGGAGTTCTTCCAGATCTAATTGAGGATTTATCCTGGGAAGGCAGACTAACAGAATATAAACGTGAGTTCAAAAATAAATTATCGAACGAGAAAGTTATAACAAACCAGCTATCTAATTACGTAACATATTTTTGTAAACGATTACGACTAATCTGTTTCATTCTGACAGTTCAACAACATTCATTGCGTTATTTACGTTGTTGAGCAGAATATTTTTTCGAACTAATGAAGCAATGGATTAACAAACTGTTACAGATTGCAATTAGGGTACAAATTTCTCTCCTGAAAAATAGAATGATACTCATAGATTTTTTCAAAGAAAGCTTGACAGCAGTTCTGGGGGTCGCAGCATTATGCTGAGAGATGGCCGTTTTGCGTGGAAAGGACGCATATTTTCCCCTAACTTGTTCTTTTTTGCGTCATGTTTAGCGCAAATAATGGTATTTTCTTTCTTCTTCTGCTCCCAACAATTCTTCCACAACGGCTGCACAGCCGTCGCTCCTGTAATTTAAACAAGAAACCTACAAAAGTGACGCCACAGTTTGCAAATAGTTGAGAAGCCGGAGCGAAGCCGAGGCATCCGACGACGGGACAAACGACGCGGACCACCCCTTGCTTTTTAAACTTAGACTCACTCTTCAGGAATGCACTAACTTTTGGGACAGATCGCGAGTTATCTTACCTAAGCAAGATTAAGAGGCAAATTCTAGGTAAATGATGTTCCTTATATAATTATGTACTCGTAGATATGAGTTTTACCGGAATTACTAGACTTTTGTAGTGATGCAATTTAACTGAGTGTGTTACCTAGCTACATAGTTAAGTCTGTTCGAACTGGACTGAAGCGCGACACGCACTTTGCAAAAACAAAAATAAATGTATTTTCCTCCACAACTTTCTTTCTCTTTTTTATCTCTGAGAATTTATTTTTGTATCACTATTTCACAAGTGACACGTCGATTTAGAGTTGACGCGTGCAACTTCAAAACCTAATATTCATGTATCGCGTGGCAATATCGCGTCGCGCCTGTAGGGAGGGGGCCTTTAAGGTATGCTGTAAAAAAACTTTTAATTGATTTTAAAGATGTAAGTACAAAAAGTTATTCATGCAAAAGCTTTCTTCACAAAGTAAAGCTAAAAGATGCCTTTTTAAAAATAGTATTTTCTACTTACAATGTCAGAACCATTATTCTCTCCTATCAAACATTTTATTTTACTTTTTTATTTTTATTTTGTTCTTGTAGTCTGAACATTAAACGTGATTGTCGAAACCCTCCATTGTGGCATGATTTCATTTCATCAACACAAAGCTATCTAAAACGTGTAATGGACCATTACACCACAGTTCCAGCCGACTAATGTGTCCACTAAACCATTAGTGATATTTTATTTAAGTTGGGGATGCGATTAAATAATTATTTTATGTACTTTATTATTTTTATCTTTATTAGAGGATGTGGCGTGCTGTAGCTTCCATCAACTTGCTTTATAACAAATCGAAAACGATCGAGTTTTGCAGGTGTATGATCATCATTATCACCTTAGAGTAGTTTACTGCTGGACAATACTGGACATAGGCCTATTGCACGCCATTCAACTCGATTTCGGTCAACTCTCATCCCGCTGCCACCTGCCTCCTTGAGAAGATCGGCGCGTCACCGAGCCTGAGGGCGTCCTACCTTCCATTTTAATGTGTATGAAATAAGAAACTTTTGATAAGGGAATAAACTAAACTTAAAAACATAACAGGCGAAATGTGTGCGTACTATAGGTACGAAATGTGTGCGTACTATAGGTACGAAATGTGTGCGTACTATAGGTACGCCTCTGCTTAACACATCGAGAAATACAGGCGTGATGTTATGTTATGTATGGAATACTCATTTTAATTTTAGACAAATTCAAATTCATAATCATTTTAAATTCAAACTAGGCTGCTCAGCACTTTTCGAACGTCAAAATTACATAAGACAGTCCCCCAAAATCACCCACCCTTCACCTCTTCCTAGTGCTTTAGCTGAAGTTTAGCTGCGAAGAAAAAGTGACGCAACAAACTCCCCAGCAGCACAGCTGTTTATACGATGTCTAGTAGGATTGGAGTGAGAAGGAGCAAGCATCAATTGATTACATATCACTTTCATTGCATGCCAGTGATTTCAGGGAATAATGGTTTCTTAAAATATATAATCTTCATTTTTTTAACCATAACTGGATACTCTTGGCCTGTATCTCACCTGATGATAAGTGATGATCAGGCCAAAGGTGGAAGCAAGCTTCACCCGGAAACCTCAAACCACAGAGGAACTGGCTATCTTACGATAATTAATTGAATCAGTCGTGACTGGAAATCCATTATAAAATACAATAGACGACGTATATTTAGTAACCTAATCCGCTTATCTGTTCTTAAAGAGTTATAAAGAACCACAACACGTCGTCCGGGTTCGTAACAAGTCAATCGTCATCCTGAGGATGCCTCGTTGAGAGGTAAAATACGTGTCGATTTCTTACAGGGTTTTAATGACTCTTTAAGAACAGTTAAGCGGATTAGGTTAACGTCTATTGTATTTTTTGGCTATCTTACCTCTAACTGTCGAAACTAGAAACACAACATTGTTGTTATGGCGACAGACTTAAATAAGATGGTGGTAGCTTACTCGGAAGGTACTCGGAAAGGGATCGTCACCGTTTCGCCGCTGTTCTTGAGCTTGTCCCGAGGCGAGGCGATTACGTTACGATTCTGATTAGTGTGCGTTGTAGGGAGTTTCATACAAAGAATACTGAATGACTCGAGTTTATACGGTAACGATCCCTTGCCGAGTTGATATGTGTGCTATTTCCTTAAGGCATCAAAAACACCATTTTACAATCTCATATTTTAAACCCACAGTCTGATGCTGAGGGTTTGCATAAGCATCCAACCATGAATTAAGTGGCACTGTGGCAGTAATAAAAACATTTTCATAATTTATAATCAAACGAGTTAATTAACGTATATCAAAATTCTCGTGATTGAGTCAGGCTAGTTTTGAGAAAGTAATTAAAACGAATAATTATCTAGAGAAATTTTGTAATATAAATGTTAAAATTTTACCTCCCAAGGGCCAACAGAAGTTTAAGTTAAATATCAGAGTTTTCACCGACGACAGACGACTCACTTTTGGTACGGACGGCGACAGAAGTCGCTGAACATTGCTACTTTTACACATCATATAGATTAAGACAAAAATGATTCGATACTTTGTATTTCAGCGGAGCTCGTGGCTAAGTAATAACAGCTGCACGAGTCAATGCATCAGGTTAAGCTACGCTTAGCTGGGTTGGTCCATGGTGGGTGACCATCTTTACATACCGAGACTCCTCCGTAAGTCCGAAGTAAAGCACGTTAAGCCGTTGGTCCCGGCTGTCATTTGTGGGTCTTTGACAGTCGTTACGGGTTGTCAGAAACCTGAAAGTCTGACAACCAGTCTTACCAAGGGGTATCGTATTACCCAGTTACTGGGTTGTGGAGGTCATATAGGCAGTCGCTCCATGTAAAACACTGGTATTCCAGTCGCAGTATTATTAGATTTTTTTATCTGGAATTTCCCAGTATGAGTCCGGAATCTAGATCTGTGCGCGGTTGACAGCAATAGGCTCACCCCGTATTACATGGGACTTAAACATAACTGGCGGAATGTGGGTATACTTTAGGTACACCTCTGCCCATCCCTTCAGGAAAACACGCCGTGATGCTATGATATAATTAAGATTTCAACTATTGTCACTGACTGTACCACGCCTATCCTATCACCTCTATTTGGGCGGCACTTTCATTATATCACAATGGCGGTCCCACCGCTCGCTGATCAAAACTTTTCCAACTATCATAATCGACAGTGAGAGGCTTCTCCAGTATGAAAGTCAAATACCTTGTAGAAATGATGATGGTATCTTTTATAGATATCGTCGCTCGTGTTCAAGTTCGTTACCTACTGTTTTCAAGACAATTTTCTATGGCTGCGAATATCGCTAGATTATATCTAGCAGGTACGTTCTTCTGGTGAAAATAATAACACTAAATTTAGTGTCCGCGGTCACTCACCGAACGAGTTGCAAATAATATGATGAAACTATAAATGTGATGTCAATTAATGTGCTGGACACTACGTCACCGAATATAGGTCTTAACTGTGATGAAAACAAAATCCTCACACGACTAAATTTCAGCATGACAAGCTTGCACCCCTTGCTACTAGGACGCTAGTTTCACTAATCAAATCTCACGATACAGCAGCGAAATTTCCGTATCGTGCAATTTCACAGGAAACATGACACAGACTCACAGAGCCCTGCTAGTCAAACAACTCGGGGCAAAATTGGTCCGATAAAAAACTAAACAAACATCCTGTGCGGTCCCAATTTATGCTTTACAGTTCGTACCTGAATGGTTGATAGCGATGGTTAATGGGCAATAGCGTATTCGAAATAAAGGGCTTGGTTCTAACGGTTGTATACGTATATTAGATCTCAGTAACTAATCTAGAGTTTATAAAATGTGACTTTAAGATGAAAACTAGTTTCCAGCTTTTCAGGCGTAAATTAGAAATAAAGTAAAACGTTCAAAGACTCAATTCCTAAGAAAACGAAAACAGAACAACCTGTAGGTAAAATACGACACAACTAAAAAGTAGCGTATATTTAAAAAAAATCATTCATTCATTTAAATTTTACGAATGTATTTGGTTCCACAACTTTGACTTTACAAGTTTTTGCGTTTTCGTAAAGATAATTTTCACCTAAAACAGTAGTAAACAGTAGTATTGGTGACTTGGAAGACAGTTCGGGTAGTGATCAGTTTCACGAATTTTGCCGAAGCTACATCTAAGTTGTGTCGTACTGTACAAGATAAATTAATTAACAGAAAAGTTTTAATTTAAATAAACTAGGGATTTTGTAAAGTTATGAAACTCCGTGGAACTAATTGAATATATTTTCTGACTGACACCTCATATTTAATAAGCTTTTGTTTCCTGTGTTTTCTTTTTAAATGAAACACAGCCTATGATGGAAGTCTATATTTTGTCCTTAATTAAAATTTTCTAAAGTAAATTTTTATTAAAATCCGTCAGAATTTGTGGAACAAATAAATAAAAAAAATGTAATAAGTTTCGTAATAGTCAAAGGATTAGGGATATTATGACTGACAGAAATTGTTTTATCAAAAGAAATCTGAGGTTTCTCCCGAAATTGCTTATTACAGGCAGAAATTGCCAAATACCTACGTAGGTATAGCTTCACAATTTGTTGAGCCGCACGCCTAAGTCATAATCTTATTTTTCTGAATATTTACCCGATGCAGTCTTGTTTATCATTTAATCGGAACCCATTATTAAAGTGTTTGTGTAACTTTTTAAATTTATTTTCTGCCGAAACCTACTTACATAATAATTACAACTTTTTTCGTGTCCTTCACCACACAATCCTCACCTTTGAAAACTTCATAAAAATCAATTTTGAGAACGCCAAAAAATAGTCAAGAAATAGTCATAAATAGTCACCAAGGTTAAAAAAATAGTCGCATTATGATTCCGAAGATACAGCTATAAGTTAGTGAGGATTGTGGGGTGAACATCTCCACACAATCCTCACCTCAGTGCAAGCAAATGGCTGGGAGTACCGACTTGCTTTTAATTCCAAAAAATAGTCAAGAAATAGTCATAATGCTATGCCAAATCGCGGAAATACTTATTAAGGGATTCCAGAGATATAAAGGGGTCTTGGTGAGGATTACGTGGAGAGCTTTTCTCGCCACAATCCTCACCTGATTACCACGGAACGCCTAGCTTTTTTAATTTGAATTTGGTGTCAAAAAATAGTCAAGAAATAGTCATCTCCAACCATGCTAATTTCGACCTGGTTTACTATGTAGAAGTATGTTAAACTTCCACGTAAACTTCTACATACATTTTGTTTTGGTTTCATTTAAAACAGTAATAAAATATTGTTGTTACTTACTTAGACATTTTTTTTGTTGTAATCCGAGCGGCGTGCGCGTGTTTCTCGGTCTGTCTCTCTCTCAAAGTCAAAGTCGAAGTCGGAGTCGAAGTCGAAGTCGGAGTCGAAGTCGAAGTCGGAGTTGAAGTCGGAGTCGAAGTCGAAATTGGAGTCGAAGTCGAAGTCGAAGTCAAAGTCAAAGTCGAAGTCGAAGTCGGAGTCGAAGTCGAAGTCGAAGTCGAAGTCGGAGTCGGAGTCGAAGTTGAAGTCGGAGTCGGAGTCGAAGTCGGAGACGGAGACGAAGTCGAAGTCGGAGTCGGAGTTGAAGTCGGAGTCGGAGTCGAAGTCGAAGTCGAAGTCGAAGTCGGAGTCGGAGTCGAAGTTGAAGTCGGAGTCGGAGTCGAAGTCGGAGACGGAGACGAAGTCGAAGTCGGAGTCGGAGTTGAAGTCGGAGTCGGAGTCAAAGTCGAAGTCGAAGTCAGAGTCGAAGTCGAAGTGGGAGTAGGAGTCGGAGTCGAAGTCGAAGTTGAAGTCGAGCGAGTGTATAAGTCGACACGAGTTAAGAGACTTATATACTTATACTTCGAGACCAAAAGTGGTAACGACACTTTTTGCTATAGTTGTAAGCCGTGCGGCGTACGCGTGTTTCTCTGTCTGTCTCTCTCTCTCATTAAAAGAGGAAATTCCTTCCATCCGGGTGTCCCTTGACACCTCTCAAGTTTTTATCTCTACTTTAATTAATACAAGTATGTTACGACCGAATAGTTTTGGAAGTAAAATTCAACATTTTATGTAGGTACTTGGTAACAGAAATCATGATATTCTGTAAATTCTAATATATGTAATATTTAGCATAATTATATACACCTTTCCCATGAATAACTCCGTCAATTGGTGAAAACCGTATGAAAATTTGTTCGGTAGTTTTTAAGTTTTTCGCGTTCAGACAGACGCAGCGGGGGACGTTGTTTTATAATATGTTATGATTATGATATATACGAGTATTATATATAACACATACTTCAAATACCTACCAAAAAATAAGGTGACCACTAAAAATACGTACTTAATAATTTTGTGCCCGACTGTACTCTATTCGAAAATGTATGTAGAAGTTTACGTGGAAGTTTAACATACTTCTACATAGTAAACCAGGTCGAAATTATCATGGTTGGAGATGACTATTTCTTGACTATTTTTTGACACCAAATTCAAATTAAAAAAGCTAGGCGTTCCTCGGTAATCAGGTAAGGATTGTGGCGAGAAAAGCTCTCCACGTAATCCTCACCAAGACCCCTTTATATCTCTGGAATCCCTTAATGACTATTTCCGAGATTTGGCATAGCGTTATGACTATTTCTTGACTATTTTTTGGAATTGAAACCAAGTCGGTACTCCCAGCCGTTTACTTGCACTGAGGTGAGGATTGTGTGGAGACGTTCACCCCACAATCCTCACTAACTTATAGCTGTATCTTCGGAATCATAATGCGACTATTTTTTTAACCTTGGTGACTATTTATGATTATTTCTTGACAATTTTTTGGTATTCTCAAAATTGTTTTTCATGTAGTTTTCAAAGGTGAGGATTGTGTGGTGAAGGACACCTTTTTTCAACAAAAAAAGAACAAATGCACCGTATTCATAGTCCAAAAGCTCTAAATGGTTATTCAAAAATGGCAACTACATTTTGGCACGTAAAACAACTACAAAAAAGGACCATTTATTAAAAAGAAGGCCCATAAACTTGCAAGACATGCATTAAAACAGTGTACCGGAAAAAGTGGCTCGTTCATAAATATCGTGGATCGCGTGTTAGCATCGCGTAGTATAGCTTTGTCGTACACGATCCTTTATGTGCACGTGCTGAGTTTAAAAGAGTTGTAAATTGTCTTTTAAAAGACAGTATTTTTTTTCGCTTTGGAATGAGGCAAGTGTTGGGTCTTGGCATTCATTGTGTGTGTTTGGGTAAAATTTTTGCTATAGAGTTTTTCTCTGTCTTCTTTTATCCGTCTCCTCCCAATGCTGAGTGTAAGTTTCCTTCACGAATAATAAATAATAAATGTTAATGACTACCTCGTTGGTCTAGTGGTTACAAGCTCTACTACAACAAGCATATTACAAATTAGAGGATTATATCCAAGATAAAAATGCTTGGAAACATGCTGGTCCAGCTCCATAGGATAATCGATATATCGATATTTCGTGTTATCAATCCCTTTTGTTGCACCTGCCATGTTTTGTCTCTGCACCACCCTAAGGTTGACTGGTAGAAAATGCCTCAGGCATTAAGTCCGCCTTTGTACGGTATATTTTTACTTGTGCATGAAGTTTTAATAAATAAATAAATAAATAATCTAGAATGTAGACAAAATCAAACTGGTTGCGAATTTAAGTTTTATAAATTATTATATTTTATTATATGACATTGATTTTACATTCTGTGATGACTTCCTCACACACTGACTTATTAATTGTAACTTTTTTTTTATTTTTTTTTGGAAAATCGTCTTCTTTTACAATGTTTGTAAATATGTGAGAACCATGTATCTATCACATAGGTAATTAATTTATCTGTTGTTGCTCTCTTTTTAAATTTATTTTTACCTATTGTGGTATGGTAAATTTTATTTTTTTATTTTTAGATGCATCGTCTTCACATATAATTATATAACTAATGTACCTACGTATATACAAAATATTGTAAAACATTTTAAAAGAGTAACGGTGGAGTTTCTTGCCCATTCTTCTCCATACGAAAACTACCTTTTGGAAGGGGCGACTAGAATCAATTCATTTTTTTTGTAATTTTTGACGTTCAAAAGTGCCTTGCAAGGGCCTATTTGAAATAAATGATTTGACTTTGACTTTGACTTTGACTACTACTAAGCATGTCTCTAGGTTCGATTCCCAAATCGGGACAGTGTTATTGGGTTTTTTCATCAGGAATTTCTCAGTAGCAGCCCGGATTGGTGCCCGGTTGATGGCAATAGGCTCACCCCTATTACAATGGGACTTAAACATAACTGGTGAAATGTGGGTGTACATCTCTGCCTAACCCATCGGGGTTTATAGGCGTGACGTTGTTTATGTTATGTTATATTGACACCAAAAATATTTATGGTATAAATGACCTTTGCTCGCTATTCTTCCGGAACTATACATAAATTATAATACCTACACCTCTTCGAGCAACTTGTAAGCAAACTTAGTTACTTCCACCCTGCTGTTTTTCTTACTAAGTGCTCTTCAAAGTAAGAATAAACTTCTGTATTTTTATAATTAATCATGTAACTACGTCTATTTTTACGTGCGATGATTAAAGTAGTAGAATACAACAGAATAGAATATTTTAATTTACATTAAAACATGGTTCAATTCAATACATGTCTCGCCTTGGACTGCAATACAAATATTTGAAAGAAAATAAGTCAAAAATTATGTAGCATTAATAATAATAGCGTAGCCAAATATTCATTATACGTACTAATAATGCATGTTTACAACACTTTTTTTACAATAACCAGTTCTAAATCAGTAAGTAACAATTATTATCACTTAGGTACTTTTTTATCAAAAAAATCCTTTACAATATTAAAAGTATTACCAGTTAGGCATTCATGCAATTTTGATTTAGTAGGTAGGTCCATGTTTTGAGCTCCCATGATGTAGAATCTAGATAATTATGTGTAAGGAGAAAACATTTAATATTAATCGCACTGCCAAAAGTCTTTCAATCTATCTCAAGAACCTGATTACATCTTCTATACATAATAAAACAGTTCCGCGAAAAGCTGACTGAAAAACAACGTTCAGCCTATAAAACACTGAAGAAGTTTTCGTTACTTAGAGAGCGAATTCATATACTAAGTAAGAGAAGTTAACGCCTACTAAGTAGAGGCTTTTTCTTAGAGGTGTGCAATTTGTTGTTTAGTAAAAAATCGCGTTTAAATTTTTTCTGTAATAAGCTAAACACTTCTAACACTTCTACCAATTATTTACAGCATAACAAAACATAACATCACACCTGTATTTCCCCGAAGGGTTCGGCAGAGGTATGCCTATACTCATATTTCACCTGTTACGTTTAAGTCGCTTGTAATACGGGACGAGCCTATTGACATCAACCGGGCATAAATCCAGACTCCGAGCTGTTACTGAGATTCCAAATGGAAAAACCCAATAACAGCAACAATAGCCCGACCAAAGAATCGAACCCAGGACCTCATGCTCAGTAGTGGCGGCGAACACTAGACCAACGTGGCAGGTACCAATTTTAAGTGAATATAAAATGCAATCAGAAGCCCACAATTTCATTACTAAACCGGCTAAGTGCGTGTCAGACCACGCACAATGAAGGTGCCGTAGTTGGAATGAATTTATCCCAAGAACAAACTAAACATTGTAGTTGAAAAACATGCTCTACCATACATTACCACTGCAAATGTCAGTTTGTACGCACAATATTGGGAGATTTACCATGTTATTATAAGACCGTAGAGTAAGGTTTTCTTGTCCTTACATATTATAAAACAAACTCAAAAACTACCAAACGGATTTTCAAACGGTTTTCACAAATAGACGGAGTGGTTCATGCGAAAGATTTTAATATATAATTCATTAAAGTTTTGTATAAATTGGCTGAAATATGACGGTTATTGTTGAAGATGTCGGAAAAAATCATGCCAACTGGGAGCTTTACTGACGTGCGCCGCGTAAACCGTCAAAGATACACAAAAATTATGTTTTATAGAATGGTCATCATAAAAGGTTCAAAGGTTCGCCAAAAAAGTCCACGATGCCTTATGTCTATCTTCTAAGGATGACCCACAACCAATTGTAACCATTATTAATCTTGCAGAATTTGACAAAAATTACATTGTTATTTTCGAAGCTATTTTAACCGGTATTTTATTAATCCTTATCCAATAAATTATGTTATTTAAATTGAGCATTTAATTTAAATTAAAATATGGCTCGACATCATAATACTCGTATTAAAAATAAATAGTTTAAAAGATATCGCAGATTCAAAAAAATACGCGGCAACTACGCGGGCGCAGCGGTAGGAATCCATTGATTCCGGTAGTTATTTAAAAATATATTCATTCCGTATAGGTCATTACCTATACTGAATGAATATATTCTTAAATAACTTTATTACTATTTATTTTAAAATTAAAAAAAATACAATTGAGGTACCCTTACAGTAAACCTTTTCAAGCCACAACCACCCAACCTTTTTTTGATATTTTTATCAAGTAAATGTTTTTTACCCACACGGTACAGTGTGCAGATCTTTTTTTTTATGTCTTAAATTTTCTTCCAAAAGTGACCCCCTTATTCAAAATTAATTGATAATGTGGACCAAATTTCAACTTAAACGGTCCATTAGATTTGGAGTAAATTGCTGTGTTACACGAGTAATCCTATGGGTTCCGTTTTTACATTCGGACGAACGGAACCCTAAAAAAACGTAATTTCTTTAAACGAATCGCTCGTATCCTTAGGTCGACGTAAATCCAATCCCCGTTGCCCAGCAGTGGGAATTATCGTCCGTCGCATAATTGGTTCAGTGCATCTGCATATAAATGACACGCCACTGTATGCTAATCATGTTTTTTGTCTCACTCGACGTTTATACGTATAAGTGGAATTATGGTTTTATGTTTCACTCTTTTTGTGCTGTCGACGTCTTGTGGTAACGTCATTAGTGAAATTTAGGCTTTCTTGTACCACCAATCACTAAATGCCATTCAGAGCGTTTCTTCTGAAAGACGGCAACGTCGCAAATATATTATGTCAATTTGATAATATTACTGTATGGAAATATGAAATGTGGCTAACTAGCGAACTAGAATATTAATACTGAATTGCAATCATAACACTGAATTTGATGTTGTAACCGTTTTAGTCGTAAAAGTATTTGGAAAGTATCCAAATACTTCGAAAGTAACTCTGTCTGTCTGTATGTATGTTATCTTTTCACGGCTTAACCACTGAACGGATTTTGATAAAATTTGGTGCGGAGAAAGATGGCATCCTGGAGAAGAACATATAATACTTTTTGTCTCAAAAACAATGCATATGGGGGTGGTATAGGGTCGGGAATCGCAGGCCGCTTCCCGGCCGCCGTAGGCGCGGGCAACAATGGGTAGCTCACCGTCCTCTATGGACCAGGGGGCCTACTCCCTAAGCAAAATCTGTACGTTCGGCCGTAGTTATGGGCGCTTTGTTCTCCGTCCTACTTACGGACATAAGCGAAGCGCCCGTTACTACGGCCGAACGTACAGATTTCACTTAGGGAGTAGGCCCCCAGGCCCGGGTCGACGGCGTATTGTGTTCCACACGCGCCTCAAAGTGATCTCAGCACAACTTACCGGGTGCGCTAGGACCGATGCCTGCCGGGGTCGCGGGAAAGGTCGAAAGGGATACCGTGGCCCCTGGCAACGTACAGGCAACTGAAGGAACACTTTTTTACAAAGTTTGGTTTTAATACAAATTTTAAATCGTTTATCGTAATCGTAATCGTTTCGAATGTCAATGCGAAGTTTGTTGTAAAATTGGGAATAATTTTAAAATTCACTTGTAATATTGATTGTTTTGTATCTTCTTTTCAAGAGATTTAAGAGATCTTTATTTCATTAAATTCGGCCCACTCTGTCAAAAGTTATTGCAATTTAAAGTCATAAACTAACCTTTCTAACATGTAGGTGTGTGTGTTCAATGGCGGTACTAGAGTAGGGATTACAAATTAATGGTGATACAGGAAAATTAATAATTAGTATTTTAAGTAAGGCATTTAGAATTATATAAACCTGTTTAATTTGAAAAAAAACCGGACAAGTGTGAGTAGGAGGGTTCCATCTCAAAGCTGTGCTTGCATTTCCAAAACTAGATTGAAGAACAAACTTAACTTTTCAATCGAAAAATAACTTTTAGTAGAGTAATAAAATACAGACTAAATGTTACATCAAGACACGGCCTATGATTGTTTTATCTTGAATAACAAACTTAACTTTGCAATTCATATTATAACTATAGGCCAAAAATGACCAATTTTCGGGTTTCCCTTTACTTGGCCTTGCTTCACGTCAAACTTCATGCTGCTGGGCCTTTATTTGCGAGTGTCAAAATAAGCGGCATAATGGCCGTGTTTTTTTATTGCGTTGAATTTGAAGTTTGATTTTAAAAGGTGATTTTTAGGTGAGGTTTATTTTGATTTTGACAGACAACGAAGTCATCCTTTAAGGGTTTCAATTTTTCATTTTGAGGTACGGAACCCTAAAACAGATTTATTATCTGCCTGTTACCTTTTCATGCCGTAACGGCTGTACGGTTTTAGATGAAAGACATAGCCGGATAGGCCATGACCTGGGTTAAATAGATAGAACATAGGATATTCTGAATCCCGGTAGCACGTTCCTGTGGGATATTATCCGACATCCACGCGGGCGAGGCCGTGGACAAACTCTAGTTATCAATATTTTAGTTCGCTAGTTAGCTTCATTTCATATTTCCAAACAATAATATTACCAAATTAATCGAAACAGGTGAATATTTGACAGCTATTTGCAACGTTGCCAACTTTTAGGACAAACGCTCTTAATGCTGAAAGTAGGTATTTAAATATTATTCTGTCTCTGTCATCATGAAACGATTGACAGAAACAAAACTATATTATTTTAAAGTCGTTTAGCGTAAATTGTGTTTAGTGAGTAATTGTGGTGCGAGCCTAAGAGTTATGAGTTTTGAGAATTTAAATGTGTTTTTTTTCGTGGTTAACGAAATAAATGTATTGCCAGTAACTCTCCAGAGAATTATTAAATTAAATGATTAAGGAATTATGTCTCTCTGTCTACTGCAGAGAGTATCAGAACCAACTCCATGGCAAATTCAATAGGTATTTCGATTGTGGCAATTTCTTAAAATTATTGTAGCGCAGTAGCTGTATTTGAGACGGTCGTGTTTGGCAGCGATAAAGAGGCTTTTTTCCTAGTAAGTTTAAAAAATATTTCAGCTTTGACCACAAGGAAATAGACCTAATTATTTTGATTTTATGCTCCTTTTTAACAAAACAAGCAGCATTTTAATATCGCAGTATGTAGGACGAAGGTGCTGGAACATTGTTATGCACGTAATTCATAACGACTTTACATTTACATAACTTAATTCAGCATTGTTAAATTCTCTACCAAGTTATTCACTTGAGTAATTCATTAATTAATGACGTAAAAGTTAATGTATTACTGAGTTTATAATTAACACAGAAATTAATAAAGTAGGTCAGAAACCAACTAGTAGTCTACGTGGAGTTCGTCCAGGAAAGCACTAGAATCTATTTCTGCATTATTTCTGTTTCATATTTCTATGAGATTTCTAGTTTCCACGACGCTATGCATAAGAATATTGGCGATCGCAATTGGTCGTAACAGCAGAATGATGATATCAAAATCCAAATTACCTATTCAAAAAGGTGTTTTATTCATGGTCCCGTTTACTTATCCCCCGTCACTGAAACGTTTACAAAAAGCAACATAACCCCATATCCAGCTGACTGACTTTAAGTATTCTATTCAACGTTCGCTAAGTATGATTTTTTGTTCAAATTGCTCAAAGTTAAGTGCAAAGTCAAATAACGGAAGAAATCGCCGAGCATTCTTCTTTATGAAGGCTGCGGCTGGAGCCAAAATATATTGTCGTTTAATTCCCAGGCCAAATACGTAGGCCTAATCTCGACGTATGAGGCTTATGAGATACTCGATTTTATAACGAATTTCGCGACAAAAATTGGAGTTGGTTTTTTTTGAGTTATTATCTTTTTGGCCTTAGGGAGTCGTGGATTTCCGAGGCAGAATTTTTGCCATTTATTATGTGGTGATAATTATATTATTATTACGAAGAGGATGTTAGACAGCGATATAGAAAAAAAAATATAACTACCTACTAACCATGTATAATTTATAGCAAGTAGGTACGGTACGCATTTGGGACTTTTACAAAAGTAACCAACGTAATACGTATGTTAACTTCTGAAAAATTTCGTCTTGGATCGTTACTGTAACACAATGGCTGACTAACGGATGAACCAATACGTGCTAAAAAGACACGTAGACAGAACAGATAAATAAATAAAGGCAGGTACTGTCTGAGAAACAGATAGTTACTGTAATGGTGATTGAGAAATATCGGTGGGAATGTAAGGAATGGTTTACTTTGTAAATGTTTATGACACTAGTACTGCCTTGTTTTTCTACTGGTTTCAAGCAAGACTGCTGAGAGGGTCCAGGACCCCAGTCCTGGGTTTGATCGACAAATATGCATAGGTTAAAATGATATTGAGGTGTTCCAATAGGAAATAGTCTCATAAAATGTGGCAGCTCTTACCGTGGATTATTCCTAAACAAAAAACGACATAACGCTAAATCGACCAAAAACTATTGCCAACAAACCCAGTGACAGTAATACAATACAGAATGTTTAATAAGACTGTCAATACGGGAAATTATCTGGAAATTTCCTTGGATCGCTTGTGGCCTGGATAGTCTGATATATTGCATATTAAAATGCATTATTTAGACCCGAACGGGAAGCCGGTGCCATTTATATTGACAGAAAATATGTATTTGTGCGGTTACTGATGCATTTTTTATTGCCGAACGAATGGCGTTGTCTATTCGCTTGCCAAGTGTGACGATTATAGCATAACTTTTGAAGATTTATTTAGGAGGATATACGATGGACCAGTGTTTCTTAAACTTAGATATATACCGTGTGTCATGCTGGGCATGCATATATAAGTAGATTAAGGCAAGACTATCGTGATTAAATGAAGATTTAATGACGTTTTTGGAATCTCTGACTAATTCGTAGGTAACAAAGGGATAATTTCAATATGATATGTAATTGCATTTATAGGCCAAGGCCTAGGAGGCTGTCAGCACCAACTGACGGGGTCCGTAAGGGCCAATGCCTGCCAGAGTTGCGAGTTTTCCGAAAGGGATATCGCGGCCCCGGCACTCAGGCAACGGAAGGAACACGGGTGGGTTTTAGTCAGTAAAGTCTGACACGCCCTCCCGCGCGGAGATTATCAAATAACTTCTCCCGCTCTGGGTGGAGCCTCCCGCTCCACCGCGAAGTTATTTGATAATTTCCCACGCTCAAAAAAAAAAAAAAACTTGGAGGCTATCACAAATCGGTCCACAAGGTAGCATTAACCTCTTGGCCGGTCATTCCTATGTTCGGCACGCAACGTTGTATTGATGATTTTTTTGTTGTTATATTGATGGTAACAAAATCTCTACAGGCGTTCAAAAATAAATCCCCTTATTTTGTTTAGAATATTTCTGAATATAAAGCTGGTATTTTACTAAAATCCTATTGAAGTGTACTAGAGAACCAATCAACGTTTCGGGAGCAGATTTAGTACAAAAAGCAGATTGAGTTCGCCTTTTTACAATCAAATGCACGGGATAAGTGAAAAATGCACGGCACAGCTTAATGCAATCAGTGCAGGCAAAGTGCCTGTGCATGAGATGAGGGGGGTGAGTGGGGGGTGGTATTCTGCTTATAACTTATCTAGATTTATTTCGTTTCCAATCTGTGAAGTTTTTCTGATGAATAAATATTACTAATTGAAAGGATTTTGTGGGATATTAAATAGTTGATGAAGAAGTAATCTTTTTAGTTTGTTTTGTTTTGACTAGAAATACTACTGAAACAGTAGGTACTTTTTCAAAAGCACTTACTAAGTACGAGTATATTTAAAGGCAATACGTCGTCTTTATCAGAACAGGTCTTATTATTTCTTGTGCGTGGGTATTTGGGGGACCAGATATAAGTAAATGAAAATAATTATTATGGAAAGAAATGCGCAAATCAATCAAGTCACTGCACTGCAAAGGTAAAAAAAATAAAAAGAAAGAAAGAAAATACGTTTATTAGCGGTACACATGACGCAAGGTAAGAACAAAAGACGAAAATAAACAATTTGGGGGAAAATATGCGTCACAACCACGCAAAACGGCCATCACAATCCCAGGCAATCGGCATAAGGTAGTCACAATGACCACAAATTCAATCAATACTGGCTTTTTGATTGATCTCATCGATCTTCTCTTGTTTTCCATTTTACATCTAGTTGGCAGCTGTCAAATTCGTTCTATATTCAAATCAGTTTAATTTCGCAAAAACCAATTAAGACGCGGCGTCATATTCACGTGTTTACACAAACAATGCTCGGTTCACATTATCATACGAGTATTATCACATTATAGTCGTCTCGTACATTCTCGTCTACATTATTGTCTTCATTATCGTCTAAATTATCATCTACATTATTCCAGTCAGTCAGACAAAAAAAATCAATGCGTCTTCACTGTTCAACGTTTAATCCAACACTGTATTGGCCGTCTACACTATTTTTGGAGCTAATATGAAATAGAAACGGTCAATCCAGTCACTGGACAGAATTCCAGGGCCGATTCACATTGACTTTTTCAAATCATATTATATACTTTTTCAGTTTATTTTGGACATTACCGACAGTGAAGGAAAACAGCGTGCGGAAACCTGGGCTTTATAGTTACCTAGCTTTTTAGAAGCAAATTATCTCACGGGAACATACTACCGGGATTAAAAGTGTCCTATGTCCTAATCCAAGTCATGGTCTACCCGTGTGCCAAATTTCATTAAAATACGTTCAGCCTTTTTAGCGTGAACGCGTAACAAACAAACAAATAAAGGAACAAACAAACTTACTTTCGCATTTATAATTGATCGAGCGAGCGTAGCGAGCGAAGTTTCTCTGCATCAAGTCTGGCAAAATTTGCTTTCGTGTGTCAGTTTTTACGTACTCCTCTATAAGTCGTATTTTACAACCAATCTGGACGGAACTTGGCATACAGGTTTAACGATTTTTGATTGGAGGTACTTCCTCCAAAATAGAGCAAAAAGGAGGCTACTGGATATCGCCGCCTTATGAGATCCGATTTCAATTGTTTCTTTTTTATTTGAAATCTCTAATTTGGTTAAGATCTGATGAGGGTCTTCGGCGTGATGAGCAGAATAACTCCTCAAAATGCAGTAAATTGCACACTTTTAGATTTTTACCAGTGGAATCGGCTCTTTAACTACTAAGTAGGGATTGATAGAGCATCTAGAGCCACCTTCTCATCAAAAAACATGTCTTAAAAATAAATCACATGGCAAATATCCAGCTTTAAATAATTTTAGTGGTATATTAAATGTTGCAGAAAAGTTTGTGCTCGCGAGGTCTAATGTTCGCAGAACTACTAGTTATTTATTCATTCGTGTTGTTTTTGAGTTGGAAGATGCTTGTGTTCGTGTGGGTGTTTGGACGTTACAGACACTCTCCATTCAGGTAGATGATAGGTAAGCACAGCCTGAACTGTGTCAACAAACAGTCGCCTCCCATTGGGATGAGGCTGTTCCACGTGCAACAGTACACTAGACTGCTACAAAGATCGTTTGGCGCCTGAATGACATTGACAGGGTGTTGTTAGTAAACATTTGTGAAATTATCACGGAAATTATAATGACAAAACATAATCGCAGCGTTAGTACCGATTCAGGCCACTATTAGTACTGAAACTAAGACTGCAAAATTCAGTGTTATCAATCGCACCACGCATCAAGTTATAACGAACGCACTGTAGTTTCGATTTTCAGTTCTAAATTATGTTTATCGTATGGGTCATATTCATTAGCATACCGAGTAGGTACGTGTTCGATTTTGTAATCTTCCTACAACCATACGCTCTAACAGTAACATTCACTTGGAAGAATCAAAATTAAAAAAAAAAAATAAAAAAACATACTCACGCGTCGAACATATAACCTCCTCCTTTTTGGAAGTCGGTTAAATAGACATAGACTAGGTATTGCTTTGGGAAAACGGAATAAAATGAGAAAATAAAAAAATAAAAAACAACCGACCAAGGATCCTAGTAACACTCTACTGCAGGTGTACTACCGACCAAGGATCCTAGTAACACTCTACTGCAGGTGTACTACCAACAGGAACCAGATAAAAGTAAGAAGCTGCTAACCGTGACTGCGTGTAACGCGTGTGCTTGTTTTTTGTATTTCACCTATTTTTTTTAATAATTACTTTGTATAAAAAATAGCTTATGTGTTTCAACAGATCCCGTGCTACCTATCCGATCCATTCTGGTTTAGTCCTGAAAATGTAACAGACAGACAGTTACTTTCGTATTTATTTTATAAAATAAATTTATAGGTACGAGGTATAATAAAAAAAATATTAAAAAAACAACCGAATTAAAAAAAAACACTACAAAGTGAATAAATAAGTTTCGGAAGTGTTTGGTTTTGAATTTTGGTTTTTTTGCTATATACTTTCGCAATTAATGTTATTTTTCACTTAGGAGCGTGAAAAAAAACTGCTGAATTATAGGTAATTACAAACAGTCTGCCAAACAAAAAAGTACCAAAAACATTTGAAAAAATTCAACAAACTGTAAAAATAACAATAAAATCAGTTTAACTAAACAAGTTATCGTGATAGAAATAAAACCCACATATCACATGTCTTCTATCTACATCTACCTTAACCTTTTAGCATCAAATTACATTCGTTTGTCTAATTCAAAAGGCCAAAGGTCTGACTCCAAAAATAAAGTGTCAACATATTGTTTTCATAAAAATGTCACGAATGAAGGGCGCAGGCGCGCGCCGGCCGGCCGGCTCTCAATTAAATATGTATTGCCAGATTTAGAAATGGTTTCCCGAAAATGAAGGGAAATGGAAGGAAAATTACATGAATACTATAGTGAGTGCAATGGAGTGTAAATCTGAAATGGTCGCGTGGTAGATGGTACAGCATTTTATGATTGACTGTTGTCATTCAGATGTGAAGGCGAAAGTGTGTATTGAAAGACATCTGACGCGCTTCGACTATTTAGATAAATTATACCTAGAGGAATCATACGAAAAGCAGTTGCGAGAACTCAGACACACACAACCGCGAAGCAAAAGTAATAAAAGATAAATCCAATCCTACCCGTATATATGCTACGATCTCGTAGGCGTCGTAGCTGTATGCTACGCCGTAGCCGTTGCGTAGCACTTTTTACGTACCTACTCTCACAATAATAATATTATCAGTAATTTTATATCTATTAATGGCTTATAATAATTATGTAAGTCTTAAAATTCACAATCACAAAATACAAAATCTTTATTTCTGAATGGTCATAGATAACTCTAAACCACAACTAAATTTAACTTTAAGCCCACAGAAGTTTATACCACATACACTACCTTAAATAAATTTATTCTAGGTGTTTACGCGTTTACAGCTAGCAACACCAAGCCGGTATCTTATCATCTAGCATCTGGCAGTTGACAACTGACGCGCGCACTGACCGCACGTGTCTCCGCGGTCTTAAGACGAATAAATACGCGAGTTCGAAAGTAATGTGAAAGTACGGAGTTGTCATACTTTGGTGAATGATTTTAAGTTCTGAATAATGTGACAGAAGAACAGTGCAGTGATACATTATTATTAACAATGTTGTTGTTATTAATCGGCATGTTTGTTGGTGAGTTGGGTTAACTTTTTTATAGATTTATGTTAAGCTTTTATAAACACCCTGGGAACGAAAGCTCTTTTAAACTGATTTAGGCTGAGTGATTCTCTTGTCGTGTTCACAAGGTATTTTTATATATAGCTCCATCATCCATGCTACGGTCAAAAGATAGTTAAGGTAATCCACAAGGATGGTAGCGGAAACATCAGCTCAAGTTCATCGAAATAAAAATGGCCACAACTTGCATCTCATTAAGTGAACCCTAGAGTTAAACGGTTCTGTTTTGTTTTAATTAACAGCTTTTCTTTAGCCTATGTCAATCTTCTGCTTGATCCCAGCTGGATCTATAGGCTTGTGTTTTTAGAGCTGATAAAACTAGGCGGTTTACCGCTAAACGAGAAGACGAATTGCTACTAAAAAGAAGACCATTTCAACAACCAAGTCTTATTAATCTAGTTTTAAAATGAATTCTAGAAGTAACAAAGCTCCAAAAATTATTTATGACCCTCGGTTTTTTACCTAGGTTTTATAGACAAATAAATATACGACCGCAGCGCGCAGTTTTGATTGATTGATCGCTTTTTTTTACAAATAAAAGAGGATTGAGGTTTTAAGTGATTAATGATAAATGGACGTTTGTTCCACTGAGTTGCGTTTCGTGGTAATCAGCTTAATGTTTTTAAGCCGATTAATATCGGTTATTGAAAATGTGTTATTAATAAAATTTTGGGGTAATTACTAGAAGCAGAATTAATTTGCTAAAATACATAATATGTTTGATCGAATATTTTAATGTATTAAGAAAAAGGATATAATATGTCTATGTATAATATGTATTCGTACGTTACGTTACATACGTTTTCGTTAGGTTGGTATGAATTTTCGTATACAGAGGGTTTATAGTTAGGTGGTGTATGAATGTTTGTGTCAATAATTTAAGCACAGAATACATATTATACCTAGTCTAACTAAGCTAGATGAAAGATATACGTAACTTCATTAGACGCGGATATTTTAAAATCAACATTATTTACACGTCAGTAACTATCATTATCTGCCTACCTTTCACCAACTATGTTGGGGTCGGGTTCCAGTCTAACCGGATGCAGCTGAATACCAGTATTTTACATGCAGCGACTGCCTATCTGACCTCTATAACCCAGTTACTAAAAGATACCCCTTGGTAAGACCGGTTGTCAGACTTTTGGGCTTCTGACGACCCGTAACGACTGTTACAGATCAACGAATGACAGTCGGGACCAACGGTTTAACATGCTTTCCGAGACACGTCAGTAACCCCATTTAGCATACAGAGCTACATATTTCATGTCATTATAGATATTGCTTTTTCTTTAAAACTTACAAAATACTTAATTTTTTATTAAATTCTATACAGTAACCTCTGTAATGATGTTTGTTATCACAGGCACATCGCACATGTGCGTAAGAATAAGTACAGTCACGAGCAAAAATATATTACTATCGACAGCTCGGCAATAATATCTGATTTCATGATTCATCCATTTACGAGTATATCTGTCGTCAAGATGACGACAAACATATGTTAACATTTGTGGAAGGTGGAGCATTTGGTGTAGTGACATCGAACAACAAAATAGGCTCACTATGCTATATATGCATATGAAAGCGATTCAGTATCCGATAGAGTAATATAATTTATGCTCGTGACTGTACCTACTAATAAGTTACACTGTTGTTTCAATCGGGAAATAAAAACACGACCGGGACCCAAAAATTCAATAATTTCATCAGTCGGACCTTCTATTATAAAACTTGCTTTACAAGGAGCTAAATCTTATCAAACCTAAATCTACATAAAAACTGCTTCGCTAAAGAAGGGCAAAACATCGGCCTAATATCGAAGTTACGATCTTCAAGGTTCCGGCTAAACGCGTCAGTTTTTTGCCTAATCTAGGCCGATAGGTCTAACGTTCATAAAGAGGGTAGGCAGAATATCCTCAACAATATCTCGTGAGTATTCTACGCAGTGTTTTGTTCATTAACATTTTACCAGTTATTTTATGTCCAGCGCATGTTTCATGTCATGTAACTGCCTCGCAAGCGCGAGTGCTGAGCGTGGGGTCCTGGGTTCAATTCCCTGGTTGGGCAAAGTGTTATTTTATTAGAAATTTCTTAGTAGCAGCCCGGAGTTTGGAAGTTGGCGTGTTATACCTCCGTGTCTCGGAAAGCACGTTAAGCCGTTGGTCCACGCCTGATCACTCGCCGGTCGTGTCGGATTGCGTCTCCTCGGATTATGAGAGTGAGGGAAGAGACAGTGCACCTGTGTCTGCGCACACACTTGTGCCCTATAATATTTCCCGCACCGAAGGCTAGTCTCCGTTGAGATTGGCCGCCGTGGCCGAAATGCGGTCTGGAGGTTTATTTTTTATGTAATACTGGGTGCCCATTGTCACTAACCTAAATTCTTAATAATTACAATAATCTAATAAGTCAGTGTGTGATCTGGGAATCGATCCTCAGACGTCACGTTCAGAAATCACTCTCGTCACCAAAATACCACCGAGGCGGCCGAGACAGAGAGTAGGCAAATATTCATTAAGATCGACTGGCTGGAATGTGTAATGCCATCAGTTTCAGTCCGCTTCAGTCAGCCTCAGTTCTTTCAGACAATCACGTAGCAGAACCATTTGAATCTTCCGCATAAATGAGTACTTGTATATTGCTTCCATTGATTTCCGACAAAAGATAGATAGTGGCGTATTAAAAGATGGATTGTGTGGGTTTATTTACTGGTAAAAGGAAAATATAGTGTTCATTAGTTGTTTATATTCTTTCAGGAAAATAAACTAGTTATACAGCGTTGGTTGTTCGTGTTGCTTTTTTGTTAATGTACTCTGTTCATAATTTATGATGTTTGATATACTCATGCTGAGTTTAAAACTCTCATATTAATTTTTTGGATGATGAATGATCTCGTTTTTACATAAAATGCTATAAAGCTCTGTCCACACCTGAGGCGAATCCCGCCCGGGATGCGACCGCGTGCATGTCGATTGTTTTACGGATTAGTCGACTATTCGCGCCAGTTTGAACACCTCTGTACAAGTAAGTTGAGACAATCGGCGCAAGCGAATTCCATACCACATCCCGCGTTGAATTCGCTTTAGTTAGGTCAGAGTTTTAGAATTGTGATCCATAAATCGTAAGTTTTAAATTATTGATGATCTCACTATCTGTAACACGCTTAAAAAAAAGGAATATCTCAAAATGTACAGTAGTGGGTACTTGTTACTGTTTATTCTATTTAGTTTTCATAGATAAAAGCTTTTATCACTGCCCTTCCAGTGATGTGATAAATAGACCAAGGCAATTGGCTGCGAAGATACTAGCACTCAGAAAATTACGAGGGTGCGTTATCACGGAGCAAACAACAGTAGGTATCTAGGTAGGCGTCTACTCGTACTTAAATAGTAAAAGGACTAGTTAACGTATTACGAGCCGTAACCCGATTTCTTTACTTAGCTTTTACACTTACTACCTACGGTTTTATGTACTTCTATGTATATTCATTCCCTTAGTCTAGTCTGCGTAAGTTTACGATCTGGGCTATAATGTGAGACGTGCTAGGATTCGTCCACGGTTGTCTAAAACGTACCGGGATTTATTGTACGTGATTTATGTTACACCGTGTCCTAACCAAAGCGATCGGTCGCGTGAATACGCAATCGTCGCGTTCATATTAAGACTGTGACCTCTGAGTTTGTTTTGGTCTTTCTTCTCAGAGTCGAATAGGAAACACCGATCTTATCTAGTTTTAAAACATAACAGAATTTAAGTGTTTTTTTAACCAATTTATAGAAATAAATATCATTTATCACACATACGTCATTCATTTGTTTTTTTTTTAATGAATGAATGATCATTTATTTGTCCGAAACATGAGTATGCACACACAAAGCATGCAAGATGTTATGTACATTGCTGCATTGTTCTGGAGTACTGGGAGGCACCCTCTGTCAGCGCGATGACGCGTTCGTGTTCGCGCAACTAAATGAACTCGACAGTCACGTGTTCGCGCGATGATCGCTTTGGTTGGGACACGACCTTATCCTTTTAAACAATGTAGGTTCTGGGACAGGTCGATTTCCGGTAGTGTCGTTCGATTTCCGGTACTTTGAGTTATTTGCAATAAAATTCACTTTACTGAATCATTATTTATTTATGCAGCTGATTAATTTGGTAAGTAATTAATCTGTTAATTAAACATACTTTCAGATTTTATCTGATTTATAATTACTTTATAATAATGACCGCGTTATACTTTAAAGTATTCAAATCATAATCATTATGGTGACCACATAAGGTACAAACACATTATTTCAATATCATGCGATATTTTTCCGAAGCGGATATTTTTGGTAACCATTACTACTTTTCTTGCCTCAAATACAGAATAGAATTGTTACAAAAAGATTCGAACAATTAATTTCTATTTTATAACTTCTCAAACCCATTGCCAATTTTCCAACTATCAATACCCATATCTTGGCTAACCCTACTGCGAAGCCTTGACTCCATTTTGTTATTGCAGACTTGTGCGAATTTTTAATATACATGTTATAACATGGTCGAAAGCAAGTCAAGGGCGAGGGGGGAAGAAAAGGGTGAAAGAGGGGGAAAGTTGAGTAAAGTGGGGGTAAAAGAGTTGAAGGCTCGTCTATTGTTAGTACTTCGTACATATTTAATTTCCCGTTTATAATCCCTCAAGGGGAACAGGTAGCAAAGGTCGGGCTTGAAACTTTGAGGCTTGTGTGAAAGTGGACGTTTGCGGACCGGCTTAGAGGTGACAGGGTTAATATGCAGCTTCAAGCTTTGGTTTACTTCAGTGTCACATGGTTATGTGACTTTGCTGGAGACAAAGAATCAAAGCACTTCAAGTAGAACGGTACCTACAAGGATTTTTTGCGCGTGGCCAAAAACGGAACTAACGCAACCATCTTGTATTTTTTTATAAAGATGCCCCCTGGCAATGTCATTCAGACAACAATTGATCCTTGAAGCACTCGTATCTACTATGAACCTCTTGGTCAGATCATTAGATATCAGAACTTCTATGATAAACAGGGTCAAATTAAGTTAGCTAGCAAAACTCCGCAGACGTGATAAGTTGTCGACATCTCAAGATGAAAAAAAAGTATACTGGGTGATTTTTTTGGGTCGACCACCGCTGGTTTTGTTTACTTGAAGTATGAGTTGAGAAATCAATGTCTTTTTTTTAAATCCAACTGATATTTCAAGGACACTGCGGTAGATGACCCCAAAAAGTCTGCGGAGTTTCACTAGTTAATTTAGTTTGACCCTGTATAATATGCTCTCTACCAACACGAAATGTTTCCACTGGACACCAGCACTTTCTGTGTGCCCGTGTGTATAGTAACGTAAAAGTAAATTAAGCACTGCTTACGAATTGTAGGTCGTGGGTTCGAACCCAGGATTGTTTAAATAATTTCATCACCACTGCTCTCAAAACGGTGAAGGAAAACATCGTGAGGAAACCGGCATGTCCTAGAATAAAAAATTGGAAGATATGTGACATCTACCAACCCGCACTGGGCCCGCGTGGTAGATTACAACTAGGTCTTATTATGCGAATATTCGGAATATTCGAGTATTCACCTGTTCTTATATTCGAATAATACAGAAACAAGTATTCGAATATTCCAAATATTTCGAATACTATATTAGCTTGTAATTTTGTACTCATGAAATGAACGCAATATATGAATGGACATCATCCAAAATCGTAGATATGTTAATGTGAACATTAATTTTCCAAAACTTCCCTGGTTTCCGAAATCCGAAATTGGCGAGGATTTAAGGAAGTGGTACGGCAGACAATTTTCTTATTATTTATAATGAGCACAAAGCTATGTAGCTATGGAATGGACCTAGAAAAAAACATCGCGTGCATGGTTACAGATGGAGCCAGTGCTATGCGAGCTTTAGGAAAAAAGACAAATGCCAAAAAAAAAAAAGACAAATGTCAACTGCTCATTGTATACAATGTGGGGTCCCAGATGTTCTGTATAAACAAACCACCGTGAACAAAACACAGAAATAGAAACTGACGCCAACAAAAGTTGACAGCGAAACTGAAGGTGAAGTTGATGGTTTCGTAGTTCAGACAAGAAATTTCCGCAATATGGAGGCATAACCCTTCAAAGTTATATAAAAAACTACCTTCTGAGGCTTTTCCAAATCCGTCAAATTATATTGTTACTAAAACTTCATATGAATAAGACATAAGTATTTTTGTAATGACAACAGTGTCAACATTATAATGACGATGATGAAGACGACATTTCCCTAATCGAGGTGAGAGAATTCACTCATTCATTATGTCACTTACTACTATAGGATTTTTGAAAAATAAATATGTTTTCATTTCGCAAGGGTAGGGTCACATTAGTAGGTATTATGATTATGACCTTTTATCATTGTTTATTACCGTCCTATAGCACAATTCGAAAACTTCGGAAACTTCGAAGTAGGTATTCGAGTAGTAAAATTTTTAGATTTCGAAATATTCGAATAGTTATAATGAACGAATATTGGAAGCCCTAATTACAACCCACTCCCTCTAGAAGAGAGGAGGCCTGTGTCCCAGTAGTGGGAATATTATTCGCTGATTATATTCGATTATACACAGTTAAGTCATAAGCAGGCGTGACCTGCGAGGTATTGTTAATGTGATAGCGACAGATTACCACTGCCATCAGCCAGTCCCTTACAATGCCTGTACGTATGAGTGTACGTGAAAGTGTCAAGTATCCGTACTTAAGAAGAAGAAAGTTTAACTTTCATGATATTAATCTTTAAGCAGTCCACTCCAAGTTCAGTCCTTATAACTTATGTATTCACTTATGTCCTTACTTTGTGTTACACTTATAAGATACGATCACATACAGAACACAATGATGTGCTAAAGCGATCACTCCTTATCTAGACAGAGATGGCGATATTCTTTCATACACTCTTGTCTCTTTCTACCTTAGTACATCTCAAATGGGAGCTTCACAGTCCAGTAAGTTTTTATTATGTATGAAGAAGGATATTGTTCGTCTTCAAAGTTTTTGTACGAGCGCCGTATGTACAGGGTGTTATATTAAAGTTTTGCGAGATTTTGTTGTTATTATAGATTTTGATTGTTTAGGCTCGTGTGGGATGGCGTCTGTTTGTCTCCCAACAATATTTGTTTATTAATATAACAGTTCGTCGAAATTGTTGGAGTTTGTGAGGTGTATTGAGGATTGTTTTGTATTGTTAGAAGAGTGTCATTATTTTAGCGGTGGGGGATATATCAACCTAATTCTTCAGTATTAAGGTTGCCAGTATAATAATTGCTGTTATCGTCAAAATACAAACCATTGAACTTCGAGTGTGTATTAATAATCTAAAATCGTCGACGCGTAATACCAGTGCTGGTCAACAGTTGTTATTAACATTGAAAAAACATAGCTACAGTTGACAACAGTATCTTTTATATTGCGCCTGCCACAGAGTAGGCACCTGCCATGTTTTGTCTCTGCTTCACCTTAATAAAGGTTGACGTGTAGAACATGCTCCCATGTAAATATAATTTGATAATTTAACTTTAATAATTTGACTATAAAAGTCAAATTATTTAAATTTAATTTATTGTTGACATAATCTACTCCTCACAATGTTTTTTTTTATGAGTTGTATTGCAATATGTGGTTAGCTAGTGACCTCGACAATTGATCATATTATTTATTGCTATTAGTAATTAACTGTTTGTTTATTTATTTTACCTCGATGGTCCTAGTTTATCATTTATAACTTCCAGTTACAACTATATGTAAGCGGGCACGCCCTTTATGCCTGGAGGCTTTTATTAAGATATTAAGTTCTGTTTACGTTTTGTTTTTTATTTCTGCCTGAGTATAGTTCTCGATGATTTTGTTTGGTATATTGGCGTGTGCTAGCTTATATATGGCTAATAATTTAAATTATGTTTTGGGTTGCTTAATGTAAATTATTTTGAATACTATTATATAGAATCTTTTTTTTTTGTTCTTCTAACTGAACAGACAGCTGTGCAGCTGGGGAGTTTGTTGCGCCACTTCTTCTTCCCAGCTAACGCACTAGGAAGTGGTGAAGGGTGGGCGTTTTTGGGGGACTGTCTTATGTAATTTTGACGTTCGAAAAGTGCTGATTCTCAGCCTAGTTTGAATAAATGACTTTTGATTTTGATTTTGTAAAGTATTTTTTTACTTGTGCATAAAGTTTTAATATTTAACCAATGCGTCCATCCGTTCTTTCAGAACTGATTGTTTAGAAATGCAATGTGTCAACAAAAAAACAATAGCACTATCGAAAAGATAAACTCTGGCTAAGAATACCTCAGAAACCGTGCATTAGTATATTCATTGCTTTAGGACAAACTTCACACCTGTGTGTACAAGCCTAGACATAAGTGACACCGTACATACGCCTGCAATATTTACATACTGTGCGGTTATTCCCATAAGTGCTGCACTTAGCAGATGTGTAAAATGCAGCCAGGTGAGCTGGTGTGAACTAGCGTGAATCAACTTGTAAATGTATGTCAGGGTAGGATTACTGGTAAGATTCCTGAATAAATTATTGTGTAGGCATGATATACACTAGATCTGATTCGTCGATACCTTTATTGTTAAAATATTATTTATTATTATTATTAGGTATAAAATCTATGGTCTCGCTATTTTTAAGAGCGTTTATGCTAAAAGTTGGCAACGTCGCAAATAGTCAAAAATGTACCTGTTTTTCATTAATTTGGCAATATTACTGTATGGAAATAAAAAATGTGTCTAACTAGTGAACTAGAATATTAATAATGGATTGCAATTATAACATTGAATTTGATGTTGTACGGGTTTTAGGTGTAAAAAAGGCATTTGGAAAGTTTCCAAATACTTTTTATTACATCTAAAACGAAATATTCGGTAATATTACCAAATTAATCAAAACAGCGAAATATTTGACATCTATTTGCGACGTTGCCACTTTCAGAATAATCGGTCTTATGCTTCTAGTTTCTACCCATCCTTGACATTCCCTTCAACGTTTTTTCTGTTTTTTGGGTGTATATCGTGTGTAACCTTTTTTTTTTTTTTTTTTTTTTTTTTTGGGGTGGGAAATCATCAAATGACTCCTCCCGCTCTGGGCGGAGCGAGAGGGAGTGTCAGACTTTTACTGACTAAAACCCACCCATGTTCCTTCCGTTGCCTGTGTGCCGGGGCCGCGATATCCCTTTCGGACAAACTCGCAACCCTGGCAGGCATTGGCCCTTACGGACCCCGTCAGTTGGTGCTGACATCTCTTTGAGGCGCGCGTGGAACACAACGCGCCGTCGACCCGGGCCTGGTCCTAATCGGACGGCGAGCTACCCATTGCCCACCGTCCGCAAGCCCGCGCCTACGGTGGCCGGAAGTCAGCTCGCGACTCCCGACGCCCGGGGCGTCTCCTGCGGCGACTAGGGGCGCGAGGGCGCGCATCTTGCATTTCCCTCGCGCGCTCCGCCTCCTCCTTCGCGAGCATTACTGCTTCGCAGAAGGAAGTGACGGCTTCCCATGCACTCTCGCTCCGGACCATGGCCTGAACCAGGGCCGGACGCGAGAGATCGCCGCCGCCGATCGCCTCCGTGAGGACACGGCGGTGCTCCGCCCAAGCCGGGCAGACCTCCACCGTATGCTCCACCGTGTCCTCCGGGCGTTCCATACAATGGTGACACCCGGGCGTTTCCTCCCGCTTGATCCTGAACAGGAACCTCCCGAAGCAACCGTGTCCGGTGAGGACCTGCGTCAGGCGGAAGGTGAGGACGCCGTGGCGCCTCTCCAGCCACTCCTCAAAGAGGGGACTTACCGCCGCAATTGTGGCGTGCCCAATCGTGTGTAACCTGGAACTTTGTTTTTTTATTTTTTTTTTTCTTTAGGGTAAGATTCACAAACGGCAAATTGATTTGGCTTTGCTTAGCAAAGAACCTTATACGAATAATTTTAATAGTACCTGTACGGCGAAGTGTGCTCTGTGAATCTAAGGCTTAGATCGACACCCTTGCAAAGATTTGTCTTCTTCTTTTCGTGTATTTAGTGACTAACCTGGTATCAGAGTTTTAAAGCTGCCCATGGACCTCTGACTTGGCTTCACATACCGTCGAGAAATATCTCTCAGGCATGCCGGTTTCCTCACGACGTTTTTCTTCACCGTTTTTTAAGCAAGTGATACTGATACAATACGCGTATGAATCCGAAAAGTCAGAGTTGCCTTGGGTTCGAACTCGAGACCTATGATATGTTTGACTTGGCAGTCGGACGGTCACACCGCTAGGTTATCACTGCCCGCGCAAAGATTAGTGGTAGCTCCCATTGTGAAAATGGTTGTCTACTTTATAACTTTTCATAAATGGGTATATAACTAAGCAAACATAAATACTAGTGTGTCTACCGCAACTTTTTAATTAACTTGTAATATTTTTAACAATTTTCCTCCACTTTAGGTATAAAATTTAAAACTTCTACATAAACCTCATCGCGCCTCGTTAGCCACAATTATTTCGGAGCACTCCGTTGTCACTATTTTGACAACATGCTTATTAAATTGAGCCTACCGTAGGCTGAACTTTAAAAATATATGCCAAAACACCGCAACTAAAGATAAACTTTACCGCGACCGTAACAAGATACAAAATTGAATAAACAACATTTATTAGAAGTGACAGCTCAATTCACAGGTGGCGCTGAAACAAAATTATGATTAGTTAGGGCTGTGCTACATTAGTTTTTGGTGGTACGAACAGTCAGGGTTGCTCCTGAACAGTAATAACTTTTGTTGTTCAATTACCTTTACGGGGCGTAGACGGGATCTATCAAAAATTATGTGTGTGCGTGCGGAATATTTTTGTATACTATGTGTATGTGTAATGTGGATAACCAATGTATTGGGTTTCATAGTAAGCGGTATTGACGTGAAGTGGGGTACCTAACACTTTAAGCGAGTAATTCAAGACGCTTTTGTTATGCTTTTAGTTAAGCGTTATGGAAATTTGTGTTTATATGTTACAGTATTTACATACCTACTGCTTAGCTGTAATATTTTGGACACCAAACGGGATGAATGAAAGTCAATTCAGCTGAGATAATAATGCTTAAAGAGATGTGTAGTGTTACGCGAAAGGATAGAATAAGAAATGACTATAAAAGAGGAAGTCTAAAAGTGGCACCGGTGACTGAAAAGTTTTGTGGAATTTGGTTGTCATCTGATGCGGAGGAATGAGAAAAATGTCGTCAGCAACCTTTTAAATATGAATGTGGATGGCTATGGTAGGGGAACACCAAAGAAACGATAGATGGACTGTGTGAAAAATGATATGGCTAGAAACGGAGTGACTACCGAGATGACGACTGATAGAGAAGTGTGGAAGAAGACGAAATGCTGCTCTGACTCTGAATGCTATTTAAATAAAATAACTAAATAAAAAAGTTTATTGATTCATAAACAAAGGTTACAATATTAAGGTATGACACTGGATCCCGCACTAGGATACCCTGTGTCGCAGGATCCAGTCTCTTTCGACAGATAATAGGGATTTTAGAGATAGGTTAACAAATGCACCGGTTTCAGTAAAAATTATAAATCAAACATAGGAGTTAAAGGTGACCAAATGTATGTGTATCTGAATGTAATTATGTAAGTGATGAGTGTAGGTATGAGTGTGAGCGTGAATGTGATGAGTGTATGTATGCATGTGATGAGTGTTAGTGAGTATGAGATGATGAAAACTTTAATATTTGAAAGATAAAAGATTTTCCGTTTCAGCATAGTTAATTATAAACAGCATTTATTAACCGACTTCCAAAAAGGAGGTTATATGTTCGTCGCATATGTATGTTTTTTTTATATGTATATGTCCACCGATTTCTCCGTCAATTATTGTGGACCGATGTTGATTTTTTTTTTATTTTTTTTTTATGAAAGGGTATATTCCCAGTTGGTCCCATATAATTTTTATTAACTTTGCTTGGATAGTTTTTGAGTAAGCTTCAATAATACGTATTTGATGATAACTTTCTGTCACTGTTATTTACATAGCAGGTAGTGGTATTCGAATATGTGTGGGGTAGGTACCACAACTAAAAAGTGAAAAGTCAAAACGTTTTACAAAATATAAGAGGACCCTGATGTCGGGTGTATTTATTGTATCGTCGCTAATATGACATCAGGATCCTCTAATTCCTTTCCTAGGACATATCTTTGGGCAGTACTGGGTACCTACATATCGAATGCATTGCCCCACTTATCACAACTCCACAATACTTTCAAGATTGTTAGACAAAGATCCATGTACCTTAAAAGGTCGCCATGCCTAATGGCCCGGGCACTCCGGGGAGCCCATATAAGTAGCTTGACCAACGTAACTTTATATTTCAGCGGCTTTATTTCGCAGCAATAAAGTCCTTTTTTCGTAGTTCCAGTGCTACAGACTGATGAGGTGCGGTTGACCGTACCGAACCGATGCGTGAGCGCACACCGTGAAAACTGTTAGTTGACATGCGATGGGCTCGCAGCTCGTAAACTGAGCTAAAATGAAGCAAAACCACCGTATTTATTTATTTAATACTTCAAGCACACAAATGAGGAGCTCGTGGCTAAGTAACAACAGCCGCACTGGTCGATCCATCAGGTTAAGCTACGCTTGCCTGGGTTGGTCAGTGGATGGGTGACCATCTTTACATACCGAGAATCCTCCGTGCCTCGGAAAGCACGTTAAGTCGTTGGTCCCGGCTGTCATTCGTGGATCTTTGACAGTCGTTACGAGTCGTCAGAAGCCCGAAAGTCTGACACCAGTCTTACCAAGGGGTATCGTATTACCCAGTTACTGGGTTGTGGGGGTCAGATAGGCAGTCGCTCCATGTAAAATACTGGTATTCAGCTGCATCCGGTTAGACTGGAAGCCGACCCCAACATAGTTGGGAAAAGGCTAGGCAGATTGATTGACTTCAAGCACACAAATGTACAGAGGCGGACTTAATGTCATAGGCATTTTCTACCAGTCAACCTTTGGGTGTTGCAGAGACAAACAGTGGCAGGTGCAATAGCGAGAATTGAGGAATAAATATTTATTTAAATATAAAGATATACATATATCTATCAACAACTATAAATATACACATAATTATAAATATAAGTACAAATAAATACACATAAATATACTAAAACAACTAAGACAATCAATGAGAAAACATTACCGTTGTGATGATACCATGAGTGGCCTAATTCTCTTAGTAAACAGACAAAATGATTTAGTCGAAGTAAAAAACTTTTTACATTAAAAACTTTTTATTTTTCACTTTTTTACCACAAACAAATTCGAATACCACTACCTGTTATGTAAATAACAGTGACAGGAAATTATTATGACATCATCCCTATAGGCTAAGTGGGAAAAATACGTATTAATGAAGCTAACTCTAAAACTCCCCAAGCAAATGTAATGAAATTTATATGAAACTACTGCGCAAGTTCCGAAATCGGAAAAAAAAAAATACAAACAGAAGAACATAGAACCTTCTCGTTTTTGGAAGTCACTTAAAAGGATAGTGTAGACTATTCAAGGTATAACCAAGGACCATCAGAAAGTATTTACCACAAAATATGTATGTATTACCCGGAGTATGAAAAAAGGTAGGTATTTAAAAAAGTAAGAAATTATGGCATTGATTGATAAAAAGGCGTTTTCATAAAGCGAGGATCGAACTGATATGTCCAAAAATATAAATTCTATATTTTAATGGCAAGATTCAATAACACCAATATTGAAAATATTGTTAACTAAAACTAAAGAACTTCAATATAAAAAGAAAAATAATAAAACGCACCCATCGAATTCATTCTATACCCTACTTACGGTGACGCTTACAACCCAATTCTAATGCTAAACTTACCTTAATATTAACGATAACCTAGATTAGTTTTCAAACAAGGCAAATGCGAAGTTACGGAAGTCGTGTTGTCTATAAAACTCGCATTTCGTGTTACACAGCCAACAGTTGCCAACCGCACGCTGAGATCGGGAGCCAAAGTGAAATTTCAATAAAACTTTGATTACGAACAAGTTTTGTGGTACCAGGGAACAATGAAATACGTGGATATCTTCTGTGTTTTGTTTAAGGAAATTTTTGCCAGAAAGTTTTATATACTTATTAGCATTTATGAGTTCCTTGTTAGTTAGGAGTTTCTTTTGTTTTTAGTTAGAGAACAGGCCCAGTTTCCCACGAGTAGATTCTCAAAATGTTTACCAAGGTCATCGTGGTTTACTTCTAGTTTACGTCATTAGGTTGGGCAGCATAGTCAATCACCAATCTGCTACTAAGCGCTATGATTTTGGGAATTCCCCTGTGACCGCTTATTGATTAAAATATGTTCAATATATAGCCTAATAATGATAAGAACATCTTCTAAAAACAAAACCGAATAAAAACCGATTCATCCCAATAAATACCTTCTTTCTACTAGAAATTCTATCCTAAAAACAACGAAAAACCAAAATTATCCACCAGACCATTACAGTACATGACGTGCAAGACTATAACGGTACATGACACTCACTATTACAGGACATGACGAGCCAATCCAGCTAGCATCAAATTCCACTTACGCAGGCAATAAGCCAGAATGTGCCAGAAACTTGTCGGTAATTCCCGAATATCCTGCGCACTGCTCACTCATGGCGATAAAAGCCTAAACAGGGGACCAATTCTATGCACAGCCGATCGTAAAATGATTCGGACGGATAGGCTAGGTTCGTAAGCAACTAGGGTTGCCAAATGCAGTGCCGTTATATAAAATTGGCAACTGGCGGGTTGTGGTCGTCTGATGCGGTTTGGAGGGTGCAACTGTCGATATATCCGGCATTTGGGTGTTGCGTAAGTTTGGCATTATAGCCGTTGGGTACGGATTGTTTATAAATTACTTTCAAGGATTTTATCGGCAGAGAAAAGGCAACACATTTAGCCCTAAGGTTATTTTTAGGCACAATGAGGTCGTTATTTTTTATGAGCATTATTCAAAATTTGTTGAAACTTTCTAGTTCGTGCCATTTAAACTTTGGATGCTAATAATACCTAGATTCATTAAAATATTTTTGTATTTGTTTTTGAGAGTTTGCTGTAAAACGGAGCTACAAGCGAAGGCTAATACAAAATTAAACGGCTCAGTACGTCAGCTATTTCTGATAATTATTGGATTTCTATTTCGAGAGTAAATGCCACCTAATCCCCCCTACCGAAATTCAAGAGCGTTGAAGTTCAAAGTTCAAGTGGCTTCCCTAAAATGTTTAATCGTTAGTAGTTAATGAGGCAGTTTCAGCAATTAAGATTTCGTTATAGAGAATGGTTGAAAAATAATCACGTAGCCGATTAAGGCCAACTGTCGGCGGCGATAAATCGCCAAAACTAATTGAATTAATGACTTTACAAAAATGTTGGGCTATATTAAAGAAATAACGAGGCTCGGAAAGCCTGTGATTTAAACTTGACTGGTGATTTAGTAATTGGTCATAGACCTCTCCAATTGCACGCCATTCAACTCTAGCAGCCACCCTGCGGAGATCGTCGCTCCACATAGCCTGAGGGCGGCCTACCTTACGTTTTCCGAATGGATTTATATTATCTAGTTGAAACTTCAAGCCAAAACTAAATATTTCACAAGATATTGCCCCACAACCGAGGATCCCCTTTGTAGCATAAACTAGACTCATAAAGTTCCCTATCCGCCAACCCAAAGTGCGTAGTCTAATGCATAACGCATGTACACCACTACTTGCTTCCTACGATACAAAAAAAATTGCGCAAAGCGAATATTTCCTTTGATCTCATGAGTACACTAGAGGCCGAAGAAAAGTATACATCGGGGATTAAACCTTTATTGCGAGAAAGGCGCGTATTGTTGCGTATTCAATACGCGGAGGCCGAGAATAGGATATTTTAGCATTACGCGTAATGACTTGCTTTTGCCCGCGACGCAACGTATCGTTGGTCTCAACTTAAGTGCCTACGGGTCACGAAACGCCAACTTTCGCCTTTTATTTTACGTTCCACTGCGTTTTTATAGCGTCGCTTTGATGATAATTTTTGTTACGTTTAAGGAATAATGACTTTTCGTGAGGAATTTGGGAAAATACTTTCGACATTTCAAGTCAGATTCTGTGGATTGTGATTGGTTTTATTTATGCGCTTTGATATGGTACCAGTTGGAATACTTTTATTTATGTTTTGTTGTCTTTGAAGCTAACATACCTGCCTAATAATGTTTACTTGACTTGTTTTTTTTGTTGCTGACGAAGAAATAACAAGACGACGATTTGCCCTGTTATTTAGAAATAACGGTATATATATAATAAATAATAAACGGTTGTTTCTTAGAAGAAACAACCGTTTAATTCAAAGTTACCCATGGAACAGAAATTAAATATTATGTCCTAAATCAACTAACTTCGCTTCGCTTCGCTTAAAAGCTGATCCATTTCCAATCATAATTAATTTCTGTTTTGATTGTTCCTGGCATACATTGTAGGCACAAATGAATACCTGAATAGAAAATTAATTAGTAGCTTTATGCAGGAAATAGGCCATGGAGTATATTTATAAACGTAGCTTTTAGCTAAACGACGTTGAAACGTCAAAATTTATTTGATTAAGCAGACGTTAATCATTATTCATTATTTTAATTATTTTCCATATGTAAGACAGTCCAAAGTGTCCACACACCTGCACTTCTGAGAACCTAAAAATGCCACTGATCCCGCGATTGGCGTAGCCACCAACTGGACCCAACTCGCTTAACATAATTCATGTATTTACCATAGACTCGAAAAGAAGAAGATTTAACTATCAAACAACGTTTATAAATAAACCCCCATCTGTTTATTTAAGTTAAACGATACAATGATAGTGGCGAACAATTATAAATAATTATAACACCTAAATGGATAAATTGAAATCAGATGAACATTGATTATATAAATGTGGATTAAATCTATTTTAACAAAGCAAACATTAATTTTACGTGGCGAAATAAATATAGAGCAAGTATTTATTTAGCACAATGGATGGCTTGTGCAATATTTAATTTGTTGGTCAATTTTCGTGGTCGGCAGTATACGCTGGTGAAGGGTGGTTCTGAATAAATTATAAGAAATATTGGTACGCAGGAACAGGGGTCCAGGTATAGGTTATAAAGGTATATTTTGTTACGCTACTTCTCTTGTTAGTTTATTGGGAAATAAACTAAAAGAAACTTCTTTACTACAGGAGATAAATAGAACTGACAGGTGGGTCCCGTGATGGTTAGTTGTAAAAACCAACAGAATATAACTAAACCTCTTCTGTTTACAATAATATTTCAAAGGTATCGACCTTATGTAATGAGACAAAGTACAAGCTCTTCAAACTAAATCAAAGCAATGCTCTTTTACAACAAAACGGTATAATACAAATACTTCTCAACACAAACTTTTTCACAAGAAGTTTTAATAAAAACATATACAAACAAATATTAAATAAGTTAGCTACATTCACATATTAAGTTTGTGCAAGTTAAGTTTCATTTAGACGCTGCAAGCTATCCAAACTTGTAAACGAACTCACTAAGCAACTGGTAACGCGTTTCGGAGAGGTATAATAACTAAACTAGAACAGTCACTATATTACGACGTCCACAGTTTGTAACTGTATTCCAAGTTTACAAGTTTTGTAATATAATATCGTTTGCGTAGTATAATCTGCTGTAGTATCGGCTTGCACCGTGCATGGTTAAAACGGGCGATCACCGGTCAGATCGGTCTACGTTGTAATCATTGCTGGTGTCAATATTCGCAAATGCACGTCTGGTGATGCATTTAACTTGAAATCATTCAACAAACTCGGTGATCATTACTCGCACCTTCTCTGCTAGAGGAAAAAATATACACCAATGGGGTAATTGCGTTACACGCTTATAATGTCAAAGCCTTTTATTTTAACAGTTCAACAAAATCGACGAATTTTTCAAACATAATTACCCGACTACGGCGAAGCAAAAAGGAGGGTTATGATTTTGACCGGTATCCATACTATGGGTTTGACGCATTTGGTGCACATCTAAGAAGTCAATTAAGGGTTACAATTTTTCGTTTTGAAGTACGGAACCCTAAAAGAGTTTATTATCTGCCTGTTACCTTTACATGTCGTAACGGCTGAAAAGATTTAGATGAAACGCAGACATGGGTTAGGACATATGCTACTCTGAATCCCGGTAGCACGTTCCTGTGGGATATTTTCCGACATCCACGCGGGCGAAGCCGCGGGCAAAAGCTAGTGTATGTATTAACTAAACTACAGATCATAATTTGACAAATGAGGTATCGTTGGAAGCGTCTTGATCGTCCGTCCGTCCGTCAATATGACGCCCTCTAGAGGACATAATGTCATTTTTTGATTATAAATGTAAAATCCGGAGTCAAAGGTATGTGTTACATACATCGAATAGATTACGTGTGACTCCGGATTTTTAACTAGTCTGTCTGTGATGTTATACCTTTTTAGTTTTTTGTACAATATTAATTATCTTCGTCGGGAGGAGCGCCCTAGGAGGACATAGAGTGACCTTATAGGTGATGTCCTTCTGAAAGGTCAGGTGCGTAGTACTCGCAAGCAGGGTACGTGAGCATTATGTAATATATTTGATAAGACTGTAAACCGACTCCACAATATTTTTTGCCCCGTTCTGTTCCACCCAACCCTGAACAAAAGCCTATCCTTTCTTCCACATACCATAAATGCAAATGAAATGTAAGAAAATCCTTTAACACTTCAATCAAAGCTACTTATTACTTACATTCTCATTCATGCAATTCGCATTTCCTTACAAAAAAAAGAAATTGAAAATAGCGTTTCCAGGTGTAGCTTTGCCTTCTATGAATTTCTTAACGATACGTGCGCCCGGGCCGTCGGTTTTGACGTTAATGCATATTTATGCATTACCTCTCAGAGGAAACTGTTCAATAGTTAGTGCGCGTACCTACCTATTTAAAGCTCATGCGAGTAAAATATTTCAATAAGTCCCGTATTTCCGATTTCAAAGCATTTCAAGATGGTGGTTATTAGGTAGAAGAGTTTTTCATTTTCAGTCGATAACATTCTGAAACGATTTTCTTCTAAATTGCTGATTGGTATATGTATTGAGTTTATCTACATGAGTTTTTTCAACTTTGTTTCATAAGTACGATGTCCTTCTAACAAGTTTAATTGCGCAAATTTACTTTTGCAACTGGCACTGTGAAAGCATTAATAGCAAAAAAAAAAATTTGAAAGCCACAAAGTTGTCACTTGTTGCTATGAGTATTTGAGATGCGTTGATGTCTATTAAGCCACAGTTTCTTTGTAGAGCGGTGGCCACCACATAGCGTCTGCAGCTTACCGGCGAATGACGTCACTGAAACATTATTTAGGAAGAATTCCTAGAGACCGTTTTTGACACCGCAAAGTCAAACCCCGCTGCCATCATTGTCAAAACAGCCGTCACTACGGCACTAAACCTAGTAGCTTTAGCGAAGAAAAGTTGTTTCTTATTTGTCAACGTATATCAATTTGTTAATATTTCATGACCAATATTTGTTACACACAAGCGTAAAAGAAGAGACAGCTACCAAGTATTCAGTCAAAAAAAGCAAAAAAAAGAAGTAAATAGCTACACACTGATATGTACGTGCGAAATAAATATCCTTATCATATTTCCACTCTTCCGTATCGAGGAAGTTAAAATTGGATTCAATATTACCTACGTGCTGCTTTGAAGCCACATTTGTAACGCGTTTACATATTATTACTTATACTTATATATATTCGTTCGTCGTGCACTAAAGCGCAGGCCACACTGGGAACAAGATAAGTTTGTTTAGCTTCGCTCATGTCGCCACCGCAACTTTTAGAAAGAAAAGAAGAAAGTAAGAAAACGTTTATTTGGACCCAGTTCGTGAAACGCAAAATAAAAAACAAACTAAAAAGTAGAAGTAGGTCTTTTGGCAATAAGTGTGTGCCTCACGGCTGCGCCAAAAATGTTCATTTCAGCATTAATGCCAGACAAATGCTGCCCTGAACCCTTATGAACAAGTGACGGACTTTTCATACCTCGGTTCATAGTTCGCGGTGTGAACCGATGTATGCAAACACGCACGCGTGTATGTAACACGCGGTAGCTACATCTGCGAAGCTAAACAAACTTAGCTTCGTTCCCAGTGTGGCCTGCGCTTTATATTTGTTTTAAAATTAATGTTGATGTTTTATTTAATGAGAGTTGTATTTATCGAAAAGTGATTAATTGTATAAAAGTTACCAAGAATGGCAGAAAAGAAAGCTTAAAGAATTTTCTAAAACTTAACATTACGTTTAGCAATTTTTAGAAGGTCAAAATGGTCGCCAATATCATCCCAGGACATCAAACCACTAAAATTAGTCATATCAATACAATACTACTACTTTTCAACATTTTCTATCCATAAAGTACTGAAAATGCCCAATAATCTCCTTTACCGTCTCTTAAATCCCCATTAGAAATAAAAAACCCCACAAATCTAGCTACTAATTTCCAACCTGCCCAGGATTAACTTACAAAAGTGCAAAAGGGAGCTTAAATATAGCCAGGCGAATCCCTGCTATACATTATAAGTATGTACAAGGAAAGCCTGGAGCAGAGGTTACGTCTAAATAATTCGTAGCACCCCACGATTAAAGGCTTGTGCAGACCAGCGCGACTTGTCGCGCGACGCGACACCGGTTATTGTTATACTGTGAAGTTTTCTTAGAAATTGTATTGTTCGTGTCGCGTCGCGCGACAAGTCGCACTGGTCTGCACAAGCCTTTAGACTCATTTACTAGTGTAAATGATTAATAAAATATTGATAAATATTGATAATAAATAATTGACAAATACTAGCAAAGATTCTCGCGTGGAATAGGCGATCGTTGAAATAACATAAAATAATTGACTCGAATACCAGTCATAATTATGAAGGCACATAATAATATTCTTGAAGTTTTAACAAGGTTCAACGCTAGACAGACTCGCACATGCTTAGCAAAAATTGTATAGCACTATGCTCCATGTGTTATAAAATTATGTGTGTCGTTGGAAATTTTGTGTTCAATACTATCTTCCGCTCTATAGTTTTATAAAAAAAATTTAAAAATTGATCTCAGGTTCTATGCCAACTTCAGATAAACAACTTAACACTAACAGCATGGCTCTTCCAACCTCGCTCGGTTCCATCAAACCTTAGCTCCGGGCGCTCTACAGATAAGAAGGATAAAAAAACCTCCCGACCATTCATTCCATATCGGTGGAAAATTCGCGACGTCTGTATATTCCCCGTTTTCTCGAATTTTCCGCCTGACATCTCCCCGGAATTATCTTGTTTACTATCTCGAAAAGTAAATCCTAAATAAATACGGAAGCCAGATAGGAATAATTTTCCACCGCAATTAAGACCAAGAATCATCGCATCAATTCGTTTTGGCTTAAGTTATTCATTGTGGGGAGATTCAGGGAGAACATTTTTTTCTAATCCCTTGATTCGCGACTTCCGCAATAGACGAGATAGCAGCGATGCTGCTAATCTGATAATAAATAACGGTTTCTGAACGATATTTTCCGAGACAGGAGCTATCGAGGATTGAAGGCAAGGATTTGTGGGTGGTCTCGAAAACATCGCTCTTGGTTGGATCAATCCGACTTGAACGAACGATGAACGACCTACATAGAAATCGAATTCATCAGAAATTCTACTGCTTGCAGTCTTTTTCCCGGAACTGGTTACATATTCTAAGTATTGTGAGCTCGACTCCTCTCGGCGATATTGTTAGTCTATTCTTGCGAAGTATGCAGAGCTTGGGGCGGTGTCAATACCAAGTCATAAAAAGTAGCGAGGCGCGCGCTCCAGTTAGCAAACTTTGAATATTAAAAATCAATATAGCATCAAGTTAGACGCTAGAGTCTAACCCAAGAGACATTGTTGTAGGATCAAGTTTTATTATTGCTATATGAAAATAGAGTTTGAGGCAAACATGCAAATAAGGCCACGTTTTAAGTTCACTACTCGAATTAGTAGCCTACTCATTAATTAGGAGCTGCAGACGTGATACCACAGATCTATTTTCACCTAGAAGCATGTTTGAGGAACGCTGATTAAGTTACAAGCACTGAAACAGACCACAGTCTATAAAAAAAACCATTTATATTGAAGTACTACAAGTTTCCAACCACAATCTCAACTTACCATCAGGGGAGACATCAACCGTTCAGGCAAAATAAAAACCAACATAAAAATAATGTAGTAAACCAATCAAACTTAAATCCAATTCACAACACTGTCGCCACAATTTGAAAGAACAGACAACCAAAAACATTTTAACAACATCATAAAATCCTTCCACATACTCCTGGAACTGGCTATAAACCCCTTGGAAGCAACTAAAGTAATATTTACGAGGGAACAGATTCATCGTGGTACATCCAGGATGGTGCCACAGAATAGATGGGTACAGAAGGTCAGCTTCATGTAACGAGTCAAATCACGCACACGTGGACACGCTTCACGTCAGCGACTGTAAGCGCACTCGCGACTCGAATTTGTTTAAAATAGTTTAAGATCGCTGCACGTAAGTAAACGATCGCTCCACATACGATACGAACCACTTTTGGATCTTGTGATGTCACATTTAACCCGTAACTTGATGTAATAAGTCATTTTTTTTCACGACTCCATTTCAATTGTATACAAAAACCTTACCCATACTTAGAACCTTGTAAGGTTCTAAGTATGGGTAAGGTTTTTGTAATACGCGTCTAAGTGTGAATATATTTTCGCTTGTAATGAGTCAGCCTTCTGTACCGATTTATCTAGTGACGCCGCGTCATGTTTTCATTATGTTAAAATAAAAGTTGTTGTACTCTTGGGAGGCTAACGCTAGTTATTGATAGAACGGTGCAGCGAGCAGAAAAACTCCTTTTTTTTAACACTGTTATATGAGATTGCCGGCTTAGTGGTTTGCTCTTGTACGGGTGATGCCATGCTGTTGTTTGCATTTTGATTGCGTTTGTGCATCATAATTTTGTTGTATGGTTTTAATTATGATCACGGATGAATAATACCGTTTAAGATAATATGGCGTCATCCTTCATGTAATAGCTCAGGCTTTCATTTGTATATCTCTTTTTCTATCTCATCATCATGCCTAGCCTTTTCCCAACTATGTCGAAGTCGGCTTCTACTCTAACCGTATTTGGCATGGCGTGACTGCCTATCTGACCTCCACAACCTAGTTACTGCGTAATACGATTCCCCTTGGTAAGACAGGTTGTCAGACTTTCGGGCTTTTGACGACCCGTAACGATTTTTATGTCCGAGTGATGTATCTTAGAAATGAAAAAAGACCAAAAACGTCTTTTAAAATCTGCTCAAAGGATCAATAAATGATTGGTATGTAAAATAAAGTTATTTTAAACTTTCGAAACTAGTGCATCAACTTAACCCCACTATAAGCGAACAGTTCGTATTAACATACTTTGAATCCCTTGCGAGAAATAACACATATTTCCATATCTAGAACTGCGAAAAGAAAAAGTATATATCAGCTGCTTATCTGAGCCGTAACTCGTGAGGGTTGACAGAAGAAATGGCGGTATGGTGCTCCTAAATAATAGGATAGAGGAAGGTGCACGTTCATTTAGTTTTATGAAAATGGTCGGCTTGGAAGATTTTTTGGTTTCCATAAATTTTGCGTGAATAATGCCTTTGGGATCGTGTGATTAATTACCGGAATCTGTTGATGGTTTAAATCGTTATTTATCTCTGGTGATTCCTTTTTGAGATGTATTTTGCATGATGTGACTATGCTTTAGTTTATTAGTGTCCTTAGGTTCTTTTATGTGTCTCGTCAAAGTAGATACTTATGACAAACTCATATTCATCTTTCACCTCCATCAAATGTATTTATTTTTTTAAACGTTGCCCCACACTAAGAATTTCTTCCTGTATCGTGGGTGCGTTTACAAACATAGAAACTCACATACACTAACACCCAGACCCGGAACAACTACTTGCAGATCATACAAATATTTGTTCCGTGCGGGGATCGAACCCGCGACACGTTGCGCAGCAGTCAATCGCTCAGCCACTGCGCCAACCGTGTCGTCATAATAATTGTTGTTACCACGTAAAAAAATTTTTTTGATAACAAACGGGACATTATTCCTGAGATTAATATACTCCCATTGAGTATCTTAATCATTGCAAAATATTCTCCACAACTTTTCTTCCCGTAAACTTTTCTGCCCATTCCCTTCAACATCCATATAGGATATACTGATAAAAGTAATCGCCACTCATATAGACCCAATTGCAAGTTTAACCCTCCTCAGCCGTATTCCGGGTTTTCACCTTTGAAGCCCCATGCTCAAAGGAAGAGATTAGTATTCCTTCCGGACCCCTTCGAATGTGAGGGGTATTATCAACTTGTTGATATGAGTTCGAGTGTTTCGCGAAATCTTTTTGTGGTGGTCGTGTAGCCTTTTTTGGTTTATGGCGTCGTGATATGGAAGTTGAAGTGTTGTTCCGTATAACTTATAGGAAGATAGGCTAGGTACTAGTAGGTAGGGATAAACGTTTGTCTGGATGTATGCTCCGGATTGGCACAAAAACGGTTAAGCGGATTTGGATGAAATACCAAATTTCTTCCAAATCCATCTACACAGATAGTTTATAACCTGGATTAACAAAGAGTACTTTTAATCCCGGTAGTACGTTCCCGTGGGATACTTTCTGACATCCACGCGGGTGAAGCCGCGGGGAGAAGCTAGTATTATTAAATAAATACCTCGGCAATACTTAATTTGATTCCATTGGGACCAAGACATTTCGTTAAAATATAATCTGTACCTTCATCTAATATCTATTTCACTTTATTCAAAGAGCAAAAATTCTAAGCATTTCGTAAAAATCTAGGTGAGAAGATTTATTAGCCTTTATAAACGTTCAGCTAGGTAGCTATATTTTATTAAAAACCAAAAATGTTAATTTAATTTATTGAAGATATTCTTTCGTTTGTTACGTATTTTTCAACCATTAAGGCTTGTACAGACCAGCGCGACTTGTCGCGCGACGCGACACCGGTTATTGTTATACTGTGAAGTTTTCTTAGAAATTGTATTGTTCGTGTCGCGTCGCGCGACACTTGTCGCGCTGGTCTGCACAAGCCTTTAATCTGCTTTAAAATATTCACATCGAATAAAAATGTTTTACAGATTATCATCATTTTTAATTTAGTAAACTTAAAAATGTAAAACCGAATAAGAAAGCTCAATTATATAGATCCACGCAATCAAAAACCACGTTATTTTCAAACGATGTCAACGGATGATTGATTCGTTCTTAGTAAAAAATCCCGAAACGATCAAAGACTTAATTTTCTAGAGCAAAAACTTGTTACGAACCTTTACGTAATCCGAAGCTTTGTGGGTGCAAAAAAATTAAATTATTCGCTGAAGGAAAGCGCCGGGGACAAATAAAACTTGGTCCCCGTAAAGTATGAATGTTTGATAACTAAAAAAAGTTTTAATAAAATCCCGGAGACCACAATGCTTGCAATCGAACTGCGGTCCTTGACAAGTTCCCGGTACTTTTAGTGAGTTTGTCGCCACATTTCGTTCTATTATTCAGTTTTTACTTCACTGCATAAATGTGAGAAATACTGGCTTTTAACTGCATATTGTTGTGTGCGAATTTTGTTGAGGTTCGTTTTTAGTATTTCGTCGGCTGTTTTTACAACTGTTTCATAGTTTTATTCCGGAAATACAATGAAAAATGACAATGGTACGAGTAAAACGCAAAAAAAATACAGTACAATGTTGAATAGAATTGTACACAAAAATAATGAAGTATTACAATATTAAACATGACTAGGGACGTGTAATCCTATCCGTATCCAAACAAATTTAAATTTGATCCGCACACATCGCAAACACCTATAAAAATATGCAAATTTTAATCGATAAAGTGATTTATATAAATTGAAAGCAATAAAAAGTTTGGAAAATATTGTTATCGATGTGTCAACGAGCGTAGTCAGTGGGCAGGCGAGTTTATCAATAACCGCACATTACCGCGCCGCGCCGAGCCACGCCGAGCCGCGCCGAACCACGTCGAGCCGCGTCGATGATCGCGTAAAAACGTCATAGTAACAAATTGATAGCCATCGAGACGTAGGGATGTTACACGGAAATGATCGAGCACGTGAACTTAAACGGCGGATATGTTGTCCGCGGATCAGGGATACAGATATGATGAGTCTTCGTCTCTTAAAATATTGCTAGAATTTGTAATAAAATACTGTTTTGAACGAGTTTTTAGGTAAAATTCATATCATAATTGCAATTCTGATCCGCTTTTGATACTTTAAGTTTATCTAGCCTAAACCAAAAATCCTTGGTTTAATATTATTACTTCATCGGCCGAAGGTTTCTAGGTCAATACAGACACTGCTGAAGTAGATTTGAGATCCCAAATAAACAGCAGTTTGGCCAACTGTTGTATATGTATATGAGACGTAGTATTTACCTAGGTAGGTACATAGCCATGCTAAGTATCTAGCTTAAATAGAATTCCTGTTGAGTCTAAACCGTTCACAGAACTATGAAGTGGTATCCACATCTATTACTATAATGTCAATTAAGATCTGTCATGTCTGTGTTGGTGGAAAAAGGTACACGCCTTTCTACTGTGGAGTTTCTTGTTCATTCTTCTCCATGCGAAACTAACTTTAGGCAGGGGCAACTAGAATCAATTCTATTTTCTGTGTATAATTGAAATAAATAAAGAAAGAAAGAAAGAAAAAGTATTTATTGGGACTCGCACAGGAAATCACAAATTGAACTTAAAACACACTAAACATAAATAAAAAAAATAATAAAAAATAAAAAACAAAAAACAAAGTATACTTAAAAATTAAGTCCTGTACGAGGCCAAAAGGCCCCCATCTCAGCATAAAGCTGCGACATTTAAAAAATAAATGTCGCAGCGCTGGTATTCTGATAGGGCCCGCAGTGATGTCACGGAAAGATAGATACAGAATTATATATAAAATAAAAAATAAAGAAATTGGTGTGTGAAACATAATAAAAGTAAAATTTAAGTAGTCCGAGTGTCTGTATCCGGCGTAACATCAGTTACTTGTCTATGCCTTTAGTACCTATGGTACTCTATGGCATCATTGTGACAAGTAAGGAGACGCATACGCACACCGGTAAAGAATAGTTATAAAATACATTACGGCTGTTTGTAGTGCTACAACAATATAGTGAATAATATAATAAAAAGTGTTACGTGGTAGTCAGTTAACGGCTTATAGATAAACTAATGTTATGAGAGGCATAGGAGTTAAGATTTTACTAATGACTAACAATGCCAAAGAAAATAAAATAAAAATAAAAACAAATAAAACAAAAACAAAACAAAATGCGACAGAACTACTGTGTCTCAGTGAACAATCGCTGCCAAACGCTGCCAAACGCTCGCCACCATCGCCAGACGCGTGCAGATCAGGGGTAAGTTTAATGGGTATCCTTTTGAAGCTGTAGTAAGTGCTGTTTAAATTTCATTCTGAAAGTAGCGACTGTCTTTATAGCACGAAACGGAGGTGGTAGATCGTTCCAACAACGAGAGGCAGCAAATTTGAAACAACCACGGAAAGCAGCAGTTCTGTGCGATGAGGCCAACATGAGGTACGAAGATGCTCTAGTTTTAATTTTGTTTACATCTCGCGACCAAGACAGTTTCTTGTAATAAATAGGCTGGTTTCTTTGTGAGAATAGTACCAAAGAGTAGGGTAGCCAGGTGAAGGTTTCTGCGTGCTGACATTCTCATCAAATTACCCTTATTTAAAAAAGGAGTGATGTGGGATTGAGGTGGGACATTGTAGCAGAATCTTGCGCAAGCATTCTGCACCCGCTGGATAAGCTTTTCGCTTCTACCGAGAATGCACGCCCCATACACAGTGTCAGCATAGTTCAGCTTGGATAGAACAAGTGACTCACACAGCATGACACGCATATCCACACTTATGTAGGGACGGACACGGTACAAGAGCTTGAGTCGGTAGAAGCAGTTGCGCACGGCCTCCAGTATGTGAGTTTCAAAATGCAGCTGCCCATCAAATACTACCCCAAGATTCCGAGCCTCTAGAACCCTTTCCACATCACAACCATCGATCCTGAGGTCCAGGCTGCAAGCAAGCATTTTGTTCAGGAAATCCCTAGATCCCATCACAATATACTTGGACTTACTAGGGTTCAGGACCAAGGAGTTTCTTCTGGACCAAGCTGATATCCTGTCTAAATCCTCATTTATTCTTCTTACAGTTTCAGCAGTATCCTGGGAGCGGAAGGAGAGGTACAACTGCAAATCATCGGCGTAAAGGTGGAACTTGGTGTTGATCAGACAATTGGTGATGTCAGCACTGTACAGGATGAAGAGAAGCGGGCCAAGGATCGATCCCTGTGGTACGCCCCTGTCTACGGGCTTCGGGCCAGAAGATATGGTATCTCCGCTACTGTCGCATGTCACCTGGACAAATTGTGTTCGACCACTGAGGTAACTTTCAAACCATTTAACTGCTCCGACATCACACCCATAGTAAGATAGCTTAGAGAGAAGAAGCGAAGTATTAATTGAGTCAAAAGCACGCGAAAAATCCAATAGGACAAGAAGGGTCCCCATGCCCTGGTCTCTAGCTTCCAGAATGTTACCAACTACATCCAGAAGTGCTGTCGCGGTGCTATGGCCCCTACGAAATCCGGATTGAGCAGGTGGCAAAATACTATGGTGCTCAAGATATGCCCTTAACTGGTTGGAGATAACCCTTTCCAAAATCTTGGACAGACATGGCAGAAGGCTAATTGGACGAAGGTCTTTCACGCTAGTTGGGTTAGGTATTTTAGGGATTGGTCTAACTATTGCCATTTTCCACAGATCAGGGAAAGAAGATGTGACAATCGATCTGTTGATGATAGCTGTGATAACTGCAAGTGTTCGTGGAAGTGTCAACAACAGCATCTCCAGAGAAATATGGTCAGAGCCCTGCGCATTGGACTTAAGACCGTGCAAGATCCTCAGCACCACATCCTGCTGGACTGGCTCAAGCCGGAAATGACTGTTACTGTGTCTATGGTGCTCAAAATAACTTAAATCAGCAGTTGTGACCCTACCACTGCCAGGTACATTCAAAAAGTGTTGATTGATAGATTCTGGGTTGTTACAGAAATGTGGCAGACTATGCTCTGGTTTTTTTGAGGTGGCTATAGTTGATTTAATATGACTCCATAACTTCTTTGGTTGTGTAATATTATTATTAATATATGTCTTAAAATATGCACACTTCTCACTATCAAAAGCAGCTCTAACAAGGTATTTGAACTCCTTGTATGATTTGATATGATGTTCAGACTTAGTAGTTCTAGACTTCAAATGGCATTTGTCCCGCAGCCTCATCATTTCCCTGACAGTGTCTGTTATCCAGGGATAAGATTTCTCCTTGATTATAACTTTTTTAAGGGGAGCATGCAAGTCAAATAATGTTAAAATGTATTTATTAAACATTGCAACCATGGAATTCACATTTTCCAGACTTTCAATATGTTCCCAGTCCATTTTATTTAAGTCGTCATAAAAAAATTCAGGAAGTATGTCTCTAAGTGGCCTATAGGTAATCCAGTGTGGGGCAGGCTTCTCTAGTTTAAAATTTAATTCCACAGATATAATTGCGTGGTGACCGAGCTCCGGTATGTGTGATACTGAGACCCCACACACACGGGCGTCAGTGCACACAACATCAATTAGAGTTTCACTATGATCTGTGAAATGGGTTGGCTCAGTAACAACTTGTTTAAGCTTGCAGCAGTGTATAAAATTGTTCAGCAGTTTAGTTTTGTTGTCGATTTCGCTTAAGACATTAATATTGAAATCGCCAAGCAAGACAACCTTGTCCGCGTTAGCGAAGGACGAGAGAGAATCGGTGACTGCATCCAGGAAGACATTTACATCAAGCCACGGCGGCCTGTATGCAGTACCGATGATAACTGAAAGTGAGTTAATGTTAAGCCTGACCCACATCTGCTCGACTTGCGGCGCCGGCGGGTGCGGCACGGCGCGCACGCGCACCCCGCGGCGCACGTAGAAGCCCACGCCGCCCCCGCGCCCGCCACGCACGGTGCGCGCGCGCGGCACGTGCCGCAGCCGGTAGCCCGGCACTGTCGGCGCTCGACCCTCCTCTCCTGGTCTGAGCCAGGTCTCATTTATCGCCATGATGTCTACAGAGAGGCTATCCATAGCAACAATGAACTCCTCATGGCGTGAACCGAGCGAACCCGCATTAAATAATCCAATTTTTAAATTTCTAGACTTGTTCATTTTTGTAAAATAGTGGTGTATATAATAGAAGTATGTTTATCGTCAATAGCGTCAGAAGTGTTATGTAGGGTAGAGCTTGCATAATTATGTAAGGTGTAAATATTGTGAAATAAATAGTATTAGGTGTAACTAGTATTAATATAAAGTGAAGTATTGTAAATATTGCATAAATATACATAGTCAGCCAAAAATAGATAACACATAAAGTCCGTAAAAATAAGTATGTAATAATGAATAGTGAAGATGTGATAAAAGCAAGTGAAAGTGTGACATATATAAAATGTACATATATCATAATCAGTCGATCAGCGGGGCCACCAGAAGAAACCAAAATATACCAAGATACGAACATACCTGACCTCGCACAACACAAACTTAAATACCTACGAGAAAACAAAACAGATAAAAATAAGTTAACTTTTTGGGTTAGATTGTTAAAATCAGTACAGTGATTGCCAGGGGCTATGTAATCAAACATCCTTTGCCTTAGATACATCACAACCAAAAACACGCGCAAGGTCGTCCTCTGAGCGGATGCAGTGGGTAGGCTTGCCGTCACCCTGTTTAGCCAGAATGCGGCCGAACTTCGTCCACGTATATCTCCACCCGAGATGGCTGGCAGCTTCACGCACACGGTAAAACAAATGCTTGTTTGGTCTTGTAAGCCTCTCATTAAGGTAGAAGCGACGCGGGGGTGCGGCGAGTCCTAGGTCTGCGGTGGTAGCACCGCGTCGCACGCGCGCGCTCTAAATGATTTGACTTTGACTTTTACTCTGAGACATACCATGTTTTTTTATATATTAGCTAACGACATCCTTTTATTATTCTCCAGTAGACGTAATAATATTTCTTCCATCAGTCTTACCAGTGCTTCTGAACACATTTCTAACTCATCAATCATTTCAGTTGAAGTATTACATCTATAACAGCTTAAGTCCACATCCTTCCCATCTAGTTCGCACTAGCCCATTGTCATTTCGGAGCTGTAACACGAACACGTATGCAGATGAAACTCGCTGCACCTGTTGTGTGAATACGACTCACTGGTGTGAAAACGGGACGCACATCTGGGGAAACACTTATGTAATTCAGAATATGAACTATTCTGCAAAATATTAAGCAAAATTCTGCTGTTTTTTTTTAACAATGATTGTCAGCGAATGTTACTAGGTACATGAAAGAAAAGAAAATTCTAACTAATTATATTATATAAATTAAATAATGCTGACTTATACATACTAATAATATAAAGAGAAAATATTAGATTGTTTATATATTTCTATGTTTATTTGTTACGCTTTCACGCTAATACGGCTGAACGGATTTAGATGAAATTTGCCACATGGGTAGACCATGATCTGAATTGAGAGATTGGGTACTTTTTATCTCGATATTTTCACGGGATCGAGAATTATGCGAGTGGAACCGCGGGGCGCAGCTAGTAGTTACATAAATCAGCGCGCTACCAGAGTGCTTACTGGCTCATATTTTTACACGTGATTATTGTAAAGCTTCGAAAAAACTATGAAAATATGTAAGTTTGGCGGTATGAAGTCCCTTGTTCATCCATCACTCACATCATAAAAAAATACCAAAATGTGTTTTATGTAAAACTACTCCAACTTTAATATCCGACACGGCACATCCGTAACCGCACCAGCGCGGATTTACGACGTCATTTGACATCAAACCTTCCAGTAAAAATATTCGGATATTATACCTACTTGTGATACACCTGAGCACATCCCTAATCACAGCTCCGCGGATTTATGACGTCATCTGACGTATAGACCATAGAGTGATGTGGCGAGTGTTTTTATCACCGAGGCTAATATTCCAGCGCTATCACATATATTTTAGTGCCACATAAACGTACATCTTCGGTGATAGAGTACTGTTTAGATGGATAACGTAGTAAATTGTGTTTACTTGATGATTCGGAGATGAATGGGAATGTTGTTTTTATTTCTAGATATGGGGAAAAATTGTTATTTATGTACCTATTATTTCCATTTTCTCCTTTATATTCTTTGGTTTTCTGACGTTAAGTTCTGTGCGTCTTCCATTGTTATAATCAATATGTAATTAAATGGGTTTTCATCGCTTTACTTTTGTTAAATACTGCTTATGTTTAATGATAACTGGCCACTGCTGCTTACTCTATCCGTTGTTCTCCAGGATAGAGATCTACGTTTAGAACGGGCCACTATAGCTTTAACTTTCTGCGACTCCTTGACAATTCAGAAGTGCCTCTATTATACCTCAAATTACTTTGCATGATCCTCCGATATATCGAAAATACTGCAACAATAATTTTGAAATAAATATATGTTAAAGTTAAATGACGAAAATACGATACCATAAAATTTTCTCGATAGATAAAAATTACAAAATTACCTTCAAACCGAAGAATAAACCGCTAATATTAAAAACGTACTACAAAAAAGATCATGAAAATTTCCATAATAACTGAACTAGCTAGATATAAAGCAGATACTATGTTTTTTTTTATTGCCATTATTTTCAGTGTAAAAAGAAATTACCTATACTATCGGCGCCTTGGAGCCACCAGCACCCTACTCAGTCTCGCTCTCACTCAGTACGCGAGCAGTATGGTGCGAGCGAGATAAATTTGAGCTGAGGTAAGATGGGCTCTTAATAGTTTCATTGAAATAAACGGTTTGAATTTGTGTTACTTTTTTTTGTTTTTACTTTTTTTGGTTTGAATTTGTACTAAATCCGAACGAATATAATAAAAAATGCGAAAGTAAGTGTACTTGTTTGTTTGTTACGCTTTCACGCTAAAACGGCTAAACGGATTTGGATGAAATTTGGCACGTGAGTAGACCGTGACCTGAGTAAGGACATAGGCTACTTTTCATCCCGGAAGCAGACGAAATCGCGGGCAACAGCTAGTAATATAACCTCATAAGAATCTGTGGTTTAAAAAGTGTTGTCAAAAATCCTATTTAGTGAACAAACGAACACTTACACGTAATTTAAGGCAGCTCTTAACCCTACGTGATAATATTAACAAACAAGAGCTCTCAACACTACGTCTTGAAACAAGAGACTGTTCCCACTTACGGGGCTCTGTTTACCAAACATACTTTTACTAAGTGCTGTAGCAGTATCACCTGTGTGATATAATACGATAATCTCTGCTCTAGTTTTGGTACTAGCTGGACGACAATAGATCAAGTCGTGGAAGAAAGATTGGGTAGCAAGAATGGTTAGTAGGTATATTGGGGTGAAATGCCCTGTGTGCGTTGGACGTGGGTAACTATTTAAGGAAAAGGCGATCGTGGTGCGCCTTCATTTTTTTTGGCTGGCATATTTTTTCTATAAGGCATTTACTAAACCAGTCTTTAAACGAGCCTCACAGTAGTCCCATATGATGTGAAACATCTGACAGCTCACCTTGGTAATAAGCAACATTAAAGGGACCTTGTCAAGGGCGTTTCTAACGGCCAACTCTAGCACCGCGCGCGCTCTTTGGTTAAATCAAATAAGGCGCGCTTCCTTGGGTTCCTGTTACACACTTCCGTCCCTTTTCACGAAATCACTCCCACAGATTACAAGAAAGCGAGAGAAAAAATGCTACACATCAAAAATATAATCGTCATATACATATCGGCCAAATAAATAAACCAGGCTCTAAGCATCTTGAACATAACCCTCTAATAACGGCAACAATAGTCGGTCGAGAAGTAAATACTGCTAACTAATCCTCTTGATATTATGCCTAGGCTGCCGTTTTATTAATTAAACACACTAATATGAGCCTTAAATATACTTAGAAAGCCTTAACTACGCTTATTTTCTCGTTCCGCAACTAAGAAAGATAATAAAAGTAAAATATATCTTATCCTTTTATGTGTGTAAAAGATAAGAATCTTGTCTTAATCGGGTCTAGCGTACCTGTAAGCAAGCACTAACATGCTCGGTTTTAAATGTAATGACGTCGTAGCACGGGCTGTTTTTATTAAGTACTTCTCTTTATAATCTTATATAGAACAATGTGCAGTATTTTCTAATAAATATACTTGTAAGCTTTGAGGATTTTATTTTTTGCAAAATAAAAATCCTGGTAAGATAAGCTTCTTAAATGGCTCTAGACAAGCTTGCAGTTTAAATTTAAGTTCAATAACTTTCACACTTATTATAATTATACTAGCTGCGCCCCGCGGTTTCACCCGCGTAAGTTTTGGGAATATCGGGATAACAAGTATCCTATGTCCTAACCCAAAAAAAGGTCATGTGCCAAAATTTCATCCAAATCCGTTTAGCCGTTTCAGCGTGAAAGCCTAACAAACAATAAAACCCACTTTCGCATATATAATATTAGTTAGGATAGTGTGGCAGGTAACTATCTGCCACACTATCCTAACTAATATTATATTATCGCCGGCATAGTGTGTAGGAGCTATTGAACTCAATAGCTCCTACACTATGCCGGCGGCATGGCCGCCGCTACTGCCGGTTTTGCCCGGTACTATCATTTGTAGATATTTGACAGTCGTTACAGGTAGTCAGAAGCCCGAAAGTTTGACAGCCAGTCTTACTAAGGGGTATTGTGTTAACTTGGTTGTGGAGGTCAGGTATTGCCTACCTGATCTCACTCTATGTAAAATACTAGTATTCAGCTGCATTCGGTTAGACTGGAAGCCGACCCCATAATAGTTGGGTAAAGGCTAGGCAGATTCATTGCTCTAATTTGGGTAAAGTTAACAATTTTATATGGTAAATTTTAGATCACTCAAATTCTTACTGAAAGATTCAGATCGGGGTGATCTGAGGCTTTCAGTAAGAATTTTAGTGATCTATCTTCAGATCAAAACTAATTGGCAGCTACTGAAAAAAAAAAACGTAAATGCAACCAAGTTCTGTGAAAAACCCCTCTGGGATGAGCCGCGTGACTTTTGTAATTTGGATTTTTATAATGAGTCGGTGAGAGAAAAATCTGCTGTTCCATACATTTTGTTCGAGTTAGTATTACTCTTACACTCTTGTATGGAAGAGGTGGTTTTTTTTACCATAGTATAGGCAATACCTGACCTCCACAACCAAGTTAACACAATACCCCTTAGTGAGACTGGCTGTCAAACTTTCGGGCTTCTGACGACCCGTAACGACTGTCAAATATCTACAAATGACAGCTGGGACCAACGGTTTAATGTGCTTTGATGCTTTCCGAGGCAGGGTGGAGTTTCAATATGTAATGGATGGTTACCCATCCATGAACCGACCGCGGCAAGCGGAGCTTAACCTTCAATAGACTTATGCGGCTGTTATTATTTAACCACAAGCCCCCTTTACCCAAATTAAAGCGTCACCACAAAACTAGTTATAAAACGTAGGCAGTTGAATACCATTAACTCGAGTCAGCTGCTTAGCATTCTGCGCAGATCGTAAACTTGAGTGGAGAAGGGTCACTGGCTCTAAACGACAGACGATGGCCTGACAACCTGACATTACCTATCTATACTAAACAATAAATAAGAAATGGTCGTTCAAGAGAAGGAATTTCATCACTTAACCCATTTTTACGCTAAAAGTCAAGGTTGAGTTAAATTGTCTTTACTTTTTTGACGCGATGTGTTATCTCTAGTATCTTCATGAAATTAGAATATGTTCTTACGAGATGGTGTGATAATAAACTAATAGCCAGTTCGTAAAGTCCAAGATGCACAGAACGTAACTACATTGAAATGTTGCCAAGTGAAGGCTAATTTAAGTATTATTCAATCGGTGTATAAAATCGGACCCAACCGGTTTTTCTTAAATTGGCATGTTATTTTCTAACCACTTAGACCTCTCCGTTTCAACCTCTGCCGTAATAGAAATAAGGCAATCAGATCACTTTCATTATCATTGGCAGCCGTGTTCCACTCGCTACTGAGTATAGGCCTCCTCCCCTTCGTCTCCAGATCAAGTTACTTAATCACAATTAATAATTCTGATCACCATATTCAGTCCAAGATCACAGATAAAATGAACAATACCTATAAATATATATCCTTGGCATAAGAACTAGTTCTCGCTATAAATTATTAGCACAGGGATGTCGGAAATATATTCAAACAGATTCCAACACAGGACCGTTAATTTCAGTATTTTGCATAGTACATTAGTATCGCCGTAATAATCTCTCGCTTAAGTCTCGCTGCTTTAGTCTCTTCATTGACATGCATGCGGAAGACGACATTACTTTATAAAGAGAGACAATGCGTTTTTAAAATCAATACAGTTTTTTTCGGAATGATATTTAATATAAACTTACATGACATTATGTCATAACTTACAAGAAAATATCAGTGATAGCCTAGCGGTGTGACCGTCGGAATGACAAGCCATAGGTCTCGAATACGAATCCAAGCCTCTGACTTTTCGGATTAATGTGCGTATTGTATAATTATCACTTGCTTCAAAAACGGTGAAGGAAAACATTGTGAGGAAACGCCGCATGCCTGAGAGATATTTCCCAACGGCATGTAAAGCTAAGTTAGAGGCCCATGGCCGGCATAAAAACTCTGACACCAGGTTAGTTACTAACCACACGAAAAATAAAGAAAATCTGAAAGCTTAATATACCTATCAGCTTCAGGTTTTGCGTCTACAAATTCAATTTTTTTATAAAATTATGTAAAGAGTTTGTCCAGTAAAGTACAAAGAGTACTTCTTTCTTACCCTTTTCGCTGAGCCGGAGGCAACACTCTAGTTTGTTTTAATAAAGAAGCGAAAGAGATGTAAGCAATGTCTCGTTTATAGTTGTTTATCTTTTGTTAAAGCTCTAGGCGTTTGGGCACGCTGTACTACGTAATTACTTGAGGTACTTATAATTTTTTGCGAACATGATTGCCCGAAATAAAACAAAAACTATGTTAAGTTTTTAAAGAATTCTAAAATGATTAAAAATATATTGTAATCGCAAAACAAATGAACAAATGGTGTCACTACCGATTTTTAACTTTTAAAGGTATAAGTTAAATTACCATTAACCACAGGAAAGGCCCCTTTACGACACAATTCATAATGGTATTGACATAAACTAAATAGAAACCGACCCTCCCGCAATACGACCAATATCTATTATTATCACATTGACATTTCAATTAACTAATGATGTATATTCAGCGATTGTATCTCTTAACCATAATTGCACAAACATTGCGTAGTTATACAGGGCAGAATACATTTGCAATATAATAAAACGCGCAACGGAGCGTCGCGCGTCGTGCAATTTTAACTAACACGCTACGAATATTATGATAATTTAGAAACGGGATTATGTACGCTACTGTTTGCATAATTCAACGATGCTGTGTTTGACGCTGCTGTATCAATCCAATTGCTTAATAGGTGTGTTTTTTACGCTTTTTTAAGGAAGCAATTAGTGTATTGTTGTTGAGATGCGCTGATCGTAATCAATACTTTTTTGTTCGTACTCGTAATATTATGATTGCAGCCCCTTGGTAAGGAAGTTCACAAGCCATGCTATCAATTTAACTAAATTGCTGAGCTTTTCTACAAGACAGAACCTATTGTCATATACTTCGCACTACCATCGGCTGATGATTTGTTTAAAAGCACATGGAAGTCATAGAGTTGTTGTTGAAAGTGGGAATCAAACCCTATACCCTCAGCGCAGAAGCAATCCCAGCCTCTGCATCAAACAATTTCAATGCAAATATTGATTCAACCTCAGTAAACTAAACTCGAAATTGTACTCACCTATTGAAAACAATACAGGTTCCGTTACGATTCCCGGAGCGGTAACAGCACTAGCTTCGGAACAAGCAATATTATTGGCTCTCAACTCCGCAATACTATTAGTGAGGTAGTGACAGCTTGCAAGCTCGTCTGCAAGTACCTTGCTGACCTATTTCCTGCAATCGATACAACTTGCAGAGAAATGTAAAATTTTAATTATATGTTGTGTCGGATTATGAGTTGAAATATTTCAGTTATTCGACTAAGAATCTGAAATGTTTTTAGGAGTTAGATTATTAACTTCAATGGCGTTGTAAGCTTTACTGCTCAGTAACTTAAATCAAATATTCTTTCTTATAATTTGTTGCACTAACACTACCGAGGAATATCTTTGTCTTCTCATTGTCTAAGTGAAGTTAACTTTTATCTCGCGTTGAATCTAGCAAACTTCCACCTCCGATCTCGTAGTTGATCTCGGTAGATAAATTAGTACGGAATTAAAAGTATTTTGTAGATAGAAATCCCGAGTAAAGTAGCTTTCGTGTCTATTGATCTTGGTAGATTAATTAGTAAGGAACTTCGGCCACGCTTTGACCAGTCTCAATATATTATTAATATTACCAGTACAGCTGCAAGCGCTACTGCTGAGCTTGACCTGGGAATCGAACCCAGGACGGGTTCGATTCTCAGGTCGGGCAAAGTATTATTAGATTAGATTTTTTCATCTGGAATTTCTCAGTAGCAGCTTGGAGTGTGGATATGTGCCCGGTCGATGGCAATAGGCTCGCCTCCTATTACATAGGACTAAAAAATAACTGGCGAAATGTGGTTGGACTATAGGTATCTCTGCCTTATCCTTCGGAAAATACAGGGGTGATGTTATGTTATATTAAAATTGTCAGTTTCTCTACTATTACTAAAGCTACCAATTATCATGGTGTACCTATCTATTGTTGAAACTAACTGGTAACTGCTGCTGTGGAAATGAATCAAATACCTTTAAAATCTCCAAAAGCCTCAATCCCTAAAGGACCATCCTCAGTGTTATTTCTTTCCCCATTTTATTCCTCCTGTAACAGATAACAAGTTACATGTTTTATGTTTACCACCCAAGATGTTTGTTCACTGGATTGTTAAACATACAATATCGTGTTACTTTATCGCTACACTTGCTCTCTTGTAAGTCAATAGGTTTATTTCTTTGCACTTTATTCAAGTGAGATCATAGTGGTGCAAAGAATTGTTGCTTAGTAGGGTTCCGTGTAGTGAAATGCAATTTCAATATGTCTTCAGGATTTGAGCTGTAATACCATTTTCAGGCTATAACCATGCAGGAATAGATATTATCTTTTAGAGAGTAATACTGCAATTGTTTTCTAAATTACAATTAGAAACCGTAGTTAATACGTTTGTGTATGAAATATAGATGCAAGGTTTCTAGCTCCTCATATTGAATGTATTACACCAGAAATGTTGACTGGCAAGTGAAGCCCTGTAGCAATAATTCCACGTTATGTACAACCATCGTTCACTAAAGTATTTAAGTAAATATTTATGATAAAGCAACAGCAATTCACGTCTCGTTTTATGTGAGTAACTTTTATTAAATTTCATGCTGACATTGCTGAAGTACATTGCTGAAGTTCTGCGAAAACCAAAACAGAGGTAGTCATCGCTTCCTCCTTGCTGCCTGCCTAATATTTCTCGGTATGCGCTATTATGAGCAGTTATAACAGTTCTGGGTCTTCAGAATCTAAAACTGTTTAGATTAAAAAAACCCGAAATGTGTCACCCGGTATATAGTGCCTTTCGCTGCACAGTGACATAAAAGAACGATTGAGGAAAAACTTAAAAAAAAAAAAAACGAACAAGTGCGTGCCGGAACACGCACAATGAAGGGTCTCGTAGTTGGGATGAATTTATCCCAAGAACAAACTTAACATTGTAGTTGAAATACATGTTCTCCCATACATTCCAACTGCAAATGTAAGTTTGTACGTACAATATTGAGAGATTTACCGTGTTATTTTAAGACCATAGACTTCTTATAGGTGTTCCTGTAATCTTTAAGTTTAGAACTATTTTCTGTATTTTGTTCAAAGTTTAAAGGCTCAGTAATTATAATAATAATAAAGATAAACAAATCTAGTATCTTGACTTGGCTCACGAGGTTTTCGACATGTGGGACGTGGATTCAGCGATCATTGTGCCGATAGTCGTATCAGCCAATGGCTTAGTTGCCAAGAGCCTCGACCAACACCTAAGGAGGCTCTCGTTGGGCAGCTGGATCAAGAGCTTGATTCAGAAAGCAGTACTTCTGGACACGGCTCGAATTGTCAGGAGGTTCCTCTCTCTGGAGCCCTGACCGCCGGTAGCTTGGACCCTGTTCCCCTGTTCCCCTGTTGTGTACTATTTTTTATATGTTTTAATATTTTTTATATTGTAATATTTAAAAATGTAATTTGTAAGTATTTAAATGAAATAAAGGAGATAATAATAATACCAGCCTGTTACTGTCCCAAAGGCTCAGTAGGTTTGGAGAAAAGGGGGGGGGAATGGTAGTACAGTAGGCGACGGTAATCCGGCGCTCACTAATCTGACACGTCCAATAGTCCAGCGTTTTCGAACTTAGTTCTCCTACCATAGATATCCATCGGAGTGCGTGCATTGATCGTTGTCGTTCTGTAGTCTGGTCCGATTCTAAGAGTAGGTAATATTACGTAATCAAATAAAGATTTTATTTTTGCAAATCTGTGTTAAAATTATTTCTTACTAGCTAGCTGAGATTTCCTATAGAAACCCAATATTCCGGCGTTTCCGATAATCCGTCATTGGCGATATAAATGGGTTTTATGGGCATATTTTATGGGCCGGATTACCGAGTTCCTACTCTATTTATTTTAAAATTATTTAAAAAAATATTTCAGATCCTCACAACAAGCCCTTTCTAGTACGAGTACAACAGTATAACTATTTTTTGGGAGCCTGCCGTTTTACCGAAAAGATTTTGCCTAAATTTCACTACCCAAACAAATTTTAGCAACCTTTTTTTATACAAGTACCAATGCAATGTTTGGAATGATTTTAGTACGCACATTTTCATTTGGTCAAATTTTTACTTGCCAGAATATTATCAAGGATAATGTCATTTAGCCATTTGGTCTTTAATCAAATGATTTATTACAGCAAACAATCTTTAGACAATAAACGTTTGGTCAGTTAGTTACGGAACTAGTTAGAGTAGGTTAATTATAAAAAAAATGGTTAGGTTAGGTTAAAACTGTGCCCTCCTACGACGACTAGAACGACCCAGAAACGACTGGATTATATAGAAAAAAATATGGAAAAAAAACAGGCTACCCGAAACTGCACTAGTTAGACGAGATTATTTATTAAAAAAAATGCTACTAACTAAAAAAAACATTTAAAATAAATAAATATTATTATTACCTGTTTAGAATTTGTCCCAAGTAAAAAAAACACCCTTGTAATAAAACGTCTTTATTTTGCGTAAAATGATTTATTCCAACTGAAAAATTTTACTAAATAAAAATTGGTGAAAGTACTAGTTGGTAAACAAGTTATTGTTTAAACGTTCACTTGCAAAACATTATGTTTGCGTTACAATTAATTGGGAAGAGATTTTTTGCTAAGTAATAATTTGGCAAATGCAATTATGCGGAAAATTGTTTGGGAAGTGATAATTTGGCAATTTCTTTTCGATGAAACAAGGGAGACCCCTATTTTTTTTTCCCCCGAAAAGTGACCCACATATTCAAAATTCATTTATTTTCGTTACACCTCCGTGTTTAGGTCACAGAAACTGATATGTGTATCAAATTTCAACTCAATCGGTCTATACTACAGCAATATACCTATAAATACATAGGCAGATATGCGTGTAAACACACACAAACACACACAACAACGCCTATATGCTATAGCAAAAGTGTCGTGACGGTCATAATGTTACACATTCTTTGGTCTAGCTCCCATTCGCCAAGTGTGCAGAGTATAACGTGTGATATCACACGAAGGAACTTCGTTCCAGATCGTGGTAGAAATATTAGGCAAGCATCATCATCATCATCATTTCAGCCGAAAGACATCTACTGCTGGACATAGGCCTCCCCCAAATAGGGGGGTTTGCCATAATCGCCACGCTTGGCAGGCAGGTTGGCGATCGCAGTATGGTCTTAAAATGCATAGTGAACGCTGCTGCCCATTCTCTAGTGAGTCCCTTAGTCGCCTTTTACGACACCCACGTGAAGAAATGGGATGGTACTATTCAGGCAGCGACGTGGTAAACATTTTCTGCCTCAAATTATTTCTACAAAAATATTCAACGTTTTTTTTCCAGTCGACTAATCGCTGTTCCGAACCAACCAATGGAGCATCGCCAAACTTTATGCCATCTCATGGTCCAAATTCAGAATCACGATGACGCGTCAGACCAGACCCTTTCTAATTTACCGCTAGGTCAGACAAACTTAGTTCAACGTCACCTATTATGTCTTGCTCTTTTAAAAGTTTCGTCTTACTCCCAGCAAGACGAAACTATTCGCCTCGGGATTAGCAAAGTTATCGCGTGGATAATCAAAGTTTCTGCTATGGATTAGTCGTAGATCGTTTTGCGATTTATTTGACCTAATAATTTTATGTCTATATGGATTATTGTTCTGTATGAGCTCTGATTAAAAAACTTGTCTGCTAGGATGATTTAGGTTCCATAAATAGTCATGCCAGAAAAAGTTGTTTGGACACAGTTATTTCAGCTTCATGAGAATTATGGGATAGAACATGTTTCACCCCTTTGAATACCTATAAATAATAATAAGTATTTGCATGGAGAAAATACACAGGTTTAATGGTCCATTCAGTGACTGTACCTATTTCAAAACCTCTTCTTAGTAACTTAGAGTTTCTTCCTCGTTTCATGCAAGATTAGCTTCAAATTATTCATAGTACGAGTACGCCAGCAGCGCTGAAACTTAAACCTCTTACAATTTCGAATCAGTCCCGTCACCATTACCATCCGGTTTTCAAATAGAATTGAACAAATCATTCCAATGAAAGGAAAAGAAACGAAGATCTGCGAAAAACAAAACACTTGGAAAATTGCGTTTCGTAAAATAAGGAAGTTTTCATCCAATATCCTTTCACAAATGATGGGGCTCTAGTAGAGAACCGTAAAACAGGGCATCTGTTCCGATCGGGACGCATCATTTATTTTTTTATTGTTCACGACTGTTTTATTCGGTGATATCTGCAGATGAATAAGTCAATTAAGTTAGGTACAAGTTTTGGCTGTAAGTTTTATAGGGGTAAAAACACCAGATTTCCAAATGAACTAAGGTACCGGGGTTAAAACAAACTTGATCACGCACCACATAATTAGCATACACAGCCATCAAATCGTGCTCAAATCCTGCATTCAATTAGCTTTCTTGCCAACAAAACCAGTTACTTAATTTAAACAATAACATTACAAAAACAACGATGCAACGTTCCTAACCTCTTCAAGCGCACTATAACCCACTTCTTCCTCATTTTCATCCGTCTTGTGGAAACAAAAATGTTCTCCATGTTTGGAACACAAAACAGACGACGTGAAAGTAGGACGCCAGTTCTTGTCGCGAAAAATTGCATCTGCCCCGAGCTAAGAGGGGAACTAGCTAATTTAATAAGGGAAGTATTACTTGCTATCTTATTTTCTGTTTACAATTGCATGGGACTTGACTTGTTTTCGGGACATAGAGATAGCTAAATTTTATTTAGACTTCGGTAGTTTTAAAGGTAACTAGGGAGAATTTATTTTTAGTCTGAGCTTGGATTTTGGAGCTAATTGTGGACAACTGCAGTTTGAAGTAGTTCCTGCTTATCTTAACGGGCGGTTTTTAAAAGAAAAGTTTTAAAACCTGAGCTTGCAACAAACTACGACAGAAACTGGGTGACCGAGCGTTTGTAGAAAAAAATATAGAGCTGGAAACTTTTTAAGAATGAATCTTAAATATTTGCTGTTGTAATCTTTAAATGATTATACTCTTATATTTTGTTACGCAGGCGTACCCCTGATAGTGTTTTCTAAATATTAAAGTAAAAATCTAAAAGATGATATAATAAACAGATCAAGTATCTCGACCTGGCTCGCGAGGTTGTCGACATGTGGGAAGTGGATACAGCAGTTATTGTGCCGATAGTCGTGACGGCCAATGGCATAATAGCCAGGAGCCTCGACCAACACCTAAGGAGGCTCTCGTTAGGCAGCTGGATCAAGGGCTTGATCCAGAAAGCGGTACTTCTAGACACGGCGCGTATCGTTAGGAGATTCCTCTCTCAGGAGCCCTGACCACCGGTAGCTTGGACCCTGTTCCCGATACCGGTGGGCTACTATTTTTTATATTTTTAAATGTTTTTGTTTTTATAAAAATATTTAAAAATGTAAATTATATGTATATAAATGAAATAAAGATGATATTATTATTATAACTCTTCTAGAGTTATAGGTAAATAAAACCTTCTAATATAGCTTGGCATAATTCGTAGAAAAATTCATATCCACCCTTCACACGCTCTTCCAACAAAGGATAAAAGCGATACACGGTAATACCGGCCGAATCCATTAGACCTCCGCATTACCGTTTAAAACAACAACGCCTAACAGAATATTTTACAGCCCACCGCTTATTTATGCAAATCCAAGACACATTTCACTACACGTTGTATTAATGTTTTTCCATCTTTGTATACCTGGACCGTATTAAAATTTATAGAGAGCACATAAGAAGGGTCGCACCGATTGAATGTTTTATGAAGCTCCCCTCTCAGGCTCGGATATTGGAGCGGTTACTTCGCAAGAAAAAGTACCCAGGCATTGAATAGTAATACTAATCTGTATCACGAAAGTACATTATGAAAAGCGAAAAGACTTAGCGTATTCTTTTGAGGCTAAATCTCGATCGGGATCGTGTTCGAGATTACATAGGGAGTTAGAAAGAACACTTTCACATTTGTTTGTGTTTCAACGAACCGTTTTATCGGTTGGTAATCTTTTTATAAGTCCACATTTTTCGCTTAAGCTTTCGGAAAATTGTGTGGAATGTAGTGGATTTACACAGGTGGTATTTTTAAACGAAATAACGTTTGTGTGTTGAATACAAAATCTTTAAGTTATTACTACAATATCATCGAAGTATACAAAAGCAACAACCAATATTTATCAATAGTCCCAAAGTCTTGCTCAACTCCAATTTGCCAGCAATTTCCCCCATACAATGTACGCAACGGACCTTGATCAGTGATTATAGGACAACTTTCTATCACAATACGTTACACACATCAAACAGCAATAACTGTTGATACGAGGGTTTGAGTGGCAGTTATTGGAAACACATCGGTTATAGATAATGGGTGACGGTTAATTTCGGAATCATCCTAAAACATTCCTCACGATGACAACTTGACATAAACTGCAAAATCCCCACTTTATATGCGTGGCCTTGTTTGCGTTTTAGGACTATTAAATCAGTAAGGGTCGAGCTTAGAAACAATATACATAGTACGTCAGAACGAATGACCTGATGGTTGGCTTACACTAATACTTACGTACGGAACTACATTGTATTATGTTGCTCAATGACAAAGTTATGGTTTAAGCTTGCGGTAATAAACAATAGATGGCGTTGAATTGAATTTGGTATTAAGATCTGAATCGCGCAAGTGAAATTTGCATGGCAGTAACGATTTCATTATACAGTCTGTTTCGAGCATTTGGTTAAACTATAAAGTTTGATGAATCTATCAAGGTTTGCTTCTCTTTCCTCAGAATATCTTAGTTCTAATTTAATATTTAATCTCGAAAATGAAGTTTAATTAGTGTTCAGAGTATAAGCTTGAAGTTTGCTTCGTAAATTGCTACTAACGATTAAAATTTGTTTGTTGGCTTATTTAAGAACTTGCATAAATACTTATTACTTTGTTTCTTTGTGATGAGCTTACAAATTATATCCAAAAACAATGGTAAGAAAATATGTCCAAAAAGTCAATGTTAAGAAAATAAGTAAGTTCATTTTGAACCCAACTATACCCCTTTTTGCCATCGGTTCATTTACACAAAGTAACTTGATACTTGTGGGAATGTCTAAACACAATATTTATACATTTAATATTCATATTTTGTTAAATGATTTTATTCTAATATACATACTAGTCAAGTAATACTAACAGACTACTTCATTTTATAAACACTAGCTTTTGCCCGCGTGAATATCGGAAAATATCCCACGGGATCTACGACAGGAATTAAAAACCCGGCTATAAACTATCTGTGTACCAGATTTCCTCCATATCCATTCAGCCGTTATTGCTCCAATCCGGAACATACATCCAACCAAACAGACAAACGGACAAAAATTCAAAAAACTATATTTTCGGCATCAGATCAGATCAGATCTATTTCCTGTGGGAAAGAGATCTGATCTGATCTGATGCCCAGTAAATTACTTTCATCAAAAATATGAAATGGTACAGTTTTGACTTCGTTACAATTTTTTTACCGTTAATAGATAACGAATTCCAAGAAACCGAACGATATTTATCTTTTATTCTCTACATACACAGTGAATATTGGCTAGATGAAACTGAAGGGTCGAAGCCTCGCGGCTAAAAATAAACAAACATCGAAGATAAAAAAGAAAGCGAAAGGGAATCGGAGACGCAGAATCGTTTTTATTTGGAATAGCACAGACTCGTAACTACGTGGTTAGAGGCATTCCATGAATAACTACACGCCATTATTGGCTGTAGTGGGCAGGGGCCTTCGTTGTGTCAATAGAACAGCGATCTAAAGGAATATTGTGTAGGGCAGACGGCCAGATTTGCAGATAAATATATACTAATAATATGAAGAGAGTGAGCGAATTTTGTGAGTTTATGTATATGTGGAGAGAGAGCAGTGGTGGCCCAGTGGTAAAGGCCGCGACTTACAAGTTGGGTCTTAGGTTTTAACCCAGACAGGTGCTTTACTTTGTGTAAATTATTTCATAACCACTGCTCTCAAAACGGCGCAGGAAAACGTCGTGAGGAAACCGGTATGTCCTAGAACCAAAAATTCGAACATATGAGACATCTACCAACCCGCACTGGGCCCGCGTGGTGGATTACGATCCACTCTTATAGACTGGTTATGTTTGTATATATGTGGAGGATAATCTCCGGAACAACAGAACCAGGACCTAAGACTATTTGAAAAATTATTTCACCATTTTGAAGGTCATTATTTCAGATGGAAATAGGCTATAATAATTACATTATGTAAATATATCCAGTACTATTTATTACTTAATAATACTAATTAAATTCTTTTTTGAGTTCATGCAATTCAAGCAACTTTTTGTTAGGTTACTGTTCAGAACTAAATACCGATTTTACATGTAAATTGCGGCAAGAGGAGCTCGTGGCTAAGTAACAACAGCCGCACTGGTCGATCCATCTGGTTAAGCTACGCTTGCCGGGGTTGGTCAGTGGATGGGTGACCATCTTTACATAACGAGAATCCTCCGTGCCTCGGAAAGCACGTTAAGCCGTTGGTCCCGGCTGTCATTCGTGGATCTTTGACAGTCGTTACGAGTCGTCAGAAGCCCGAAAATCTGACACCAGTATTACCAAGGGTATCGTATTACCCAGTTACTGGGTTGTAGAGGTCAGATAGACAGTCGCTCCATGTAAAATACTGGTATTCAGCTGCATCCGGTTAGACTGGAAGCCGACCCCAACATAGTTGGGAAAAAGGCTAGGCAGATTGACATGTAAATTGCACCCGTGCGAAGCCACGCGGGTCGCTAGTACAAAATATAAGTAAAACTTATTAGTGAGCATAAAAATCTAAAAAAAGATTTAGATAAATCCCTTTTGATTAATATTAATGTACAATATCATAAATTGGGTTTTCTCCATCAGGAATTTCTCAGAAGCAGGCCAGAGTCTGGATTTGTGGGTGAGGTTGATGGCAATAGGCTCAACCCCCATTACATGGGACTTAAACATAATTGGCGAAATGTGGATGTACAATAGGTACACCTCTGCCTAACACTTTGGGGAAAACAGGAGTGATGTTATGTTGAGTGTAAAATATAATAAAATAAGATGTTCTATTAATACATGGATGTATAAAATTTCTAAGAACTAACCAACAATAAAATGTACCTACTCCAGCGATTTTTGTACAATGATCGATTTAAGAATTCATCACTGAGGCAAATAAAGCCATTCTTCAATATTTTTGGCATATTCCCACTCAATTCTTCGAAAAGCTCAAGAGGATATTTATAAATAACGTGGAATTTGTTAAGCAGGTTTTAAACAGGCTTTTTCGTGATCGAATACCTTTTAGTTGTTGCTGCTTTACAACAAAGAGTTTTTTAATCCTTTGTTCATATAGCAACTAGGAATAAATCAGCCAATTTCATGTTAACCTGACAAATGAGAGCAGATCCACCAAATATCACCCGCAAACTATCCTGTCCTGACTATGAAATGGCGCAGTAAACCAGCGCTGTGGATCCGTCTCGCATAGGTTCACAGCATTATGCTGAGTGATGGGCGTTTTGCGTGGATGTGACGCATTGCTATAATCCCCCAAATTCATCGTTTTTGTGTTTTTTCTTTGCGTCATGTGCGGGAATATAAGGGATATACCGGATGAATAAACTCAGGATGCTCGATGCAATAAAAAATAACTTTAATTAGGTGTTAACAACATGGGTTTTAGAGAACAAGTGAAAGTGTCATCAAGATGGGCACACATGACTAGTAATATGTGCTAATTAGGTGTATTGCTGCTATGCGATATTGATCAGGCGCCAACATTTCCCCGGGCGTTGAAAACAACGGTTTCAACCAGATTCAGAAGACACAGGCAATGGGCAGATTCTGTTAAATGCCCGCCGAACGACTCCAGTGGATGTCCGAATATCAGCTACACGTGCGATGCCATCTGTTCCCGGGTGAACTGTCACAATTCGTCCAAGTCTCCACTTCAGAGGAGGAAGATTATCCTCCTTAATCACGACTAAAGAGTCTAACTTCAAATCATCCTTGCAGGAACGCCATTTTGAACGCAGTTGTAACTCTGCAACATACTCCTTGCTCCATCTGCTCCAGAAATGCTGGCGGAGTTGCTCAATCCTTTGATAGCGAGATAGATGGTTGGCAGTGTGATCCTGGTAGTCAGGCTGAGGCAAGGAAGTCAGAGGCATTGAATTCTGCTTCGTCTAAGTCATTTCCCCCGGTCAGCAGGTCATCGACGTAAAAGTCATGTCTGATGATCTCAGATATTTTAGGGTTCCTACAGTCGAGTCCTATTTGTTTAAGACATCGTGTCGCAAGGAACGGCGCACTAGCAGTACCGTACGTGACGGTGTTTAGTTCATAAACATTAATAGGCTCACTAATATTATCACGCCAAACAATTCGTTGCAAGTACCTATCCGACGGGTGGACGACTATTTGTCTATACATCTTTTCCACATCCGCAGATAAAACATACTTGTGGAATCTAAAGCGAAGAAGTATAGACAATAGATCGTCCTGTACAGTTGGCCCAACCATCTGTAGGTCATTAGAGGACACTCCCGTCGAAGTAGGACAACTTGCGTTGAAAACAACACGGAGTTTGGTCGTGCTACTCGAGTCACGTAGAATTCCATGATGCGGGATAAAATAACCAAAACACAAATTAGGTTTATGAATTTTTGTCATATGACCAAGTGAATCGTATTCTAAAAAAAAATCATGATACAGTTTGCTAAAGTCTGGTTTAACCTTTAATCTACGCTCTAAAGATTCTAAACAATGTGTAGCTCTCTTAAAAGAATTTCCTAGAATTGAAGGATCTTTTTTAAGGGGTAGGCGAACACAAAAACGACCATCAGACAATCGTGTCGCATTTTTAACAAAATGATTCTCACACGACTTCTCTTCTGGCATATAAGAATTAGACGATATCGCATTCACCTCCTCTAATTGCCAAAACTTTGTCAATTCTATCTTAAGTTTTTCCCAGTCACTATCGCTTTCGGAAACCATATTAGAATAATTACATTTTACGTCATTTGACAGCAGTGAAATAACATTCTGAGTAATTGGACCGGAAACTATCCAACCTAAACGGGTTTCAAATAATACTGGTTTTCCGGTACCTAACTTTAGTCTTTGTGATCCTAACAACTCCCAAAACAGGTCAGCGCCAATTAAAATATCTACATCAGCTGGGCTATAAAAGGTAGGATCAGCTAAAGTAATATTCGAGGGTATGTCGAAATCAGAAATATTTATTTCACGGCACGGTACGTTACTTGTAATGTATGGTAGAACAAAACAATTAAGTTCGAAAACAAAACTATCGTCTAATGACGTAATCTTAACCCGACATATTTTATCTATGTGCGAAGTGACATTGTTGATGCCAAGAATCGACCTATTTACTTGGCTAGTTATTAAATTTAGTTTTTTGCACAACCTGTCCGTTATGAATGACGACGTACTACCGCTATCAAGAACCGCGCGAATGAGATGCACACAACCATTGTGATCCCGCAGTTTGATCAAGGCGGTCGATAACAACACATCTCGCTGCGTATGACTGCACTGAGATGCAATGTTTGCTGACAAAGCTACGTTATTCGTATCAGTGTTAGCAGATGGTAATGACGACGGTGCAGACAAGTTGTTTATTGAATTACCACTAAGTGTATTCGCAATAGTGCTTTTAGAATCTATGTGAATCAGTGTGTTATGCCTACGTTTGCACAGTTTGCAACCTGGTTTTTTACATTTGTTAGCATAGTGCCCCGTACGAAAACAGTTGAAACATATCTTATAACTGGGAACCAATTTGAGACGATCGTCGTTACTTAATGCTAGGAACTGTGGACAATTGTTTAAAGTGTGATCGTTGCTATTACATTTAGGACATGGTTTAGGGGCTAATTCAGTGCTAGAACTATTAGAAGATTGTGTTGCTACCATTGACTTGAGCTTAGGGCTTGATTTACCTATCGTTTGGGAATAATTATTACGTACCAGTTCTAGGGTCTCGATAAGATCGGCTCGATTACGTAAGAATTGCATAAACGCGTCAAAAGTAATCGCGCTGTCTTTGTTCATCCTACCTTTGTACTCCTCCCACTCACGATAGGTCTTTTGATCAAGCTTGCGAGTAACAATGTAAATTAAAAGTGTGTCCCAGTGTTTAACAGGCTCCCCTAACGACTCCAATGCTCGCAAATCTTTATTTAATTGATCGATTAAACTTTTTAATGCAACAGAAGATTCCCTTGAGATAGATTCGATATTGAATAATGCGTATATATGATTCTGTACCAGTAAACCTTTGTTGTCGAATCGATCACATAACAACGACCATACCACAGAGTAATTACTCGAAGAAAACTCAATAGATTTGATTACTACTGCAGCTGTTCCCTCAAGTGATGCTCTCAAGTAATGAAACTTATTGATTGCGTCTATGTCATTGCTACAATAAATTAGGCTAGTAAAGGTGTCGCGGAATTCAAGCCAATTACAATATAATCCGCTAAACTTTGGCAACTGAATCGTTGGCAATTTAACCGGCTTTTGCATGCTAACATGTGTACTTTTACAGCTTTCCATCGATTTACTATCCTTATTAAAATCACTCAGAATATTTTGAGCTCTGGCTAAGGACTTATAATACAGACACTCGAATTCAGATCGCTCAGAGTGTTGCAATTTGAGATCATCTACAATGCATTCCAGACCTAACTGTACCTCATCATATCGTTCGTACAACGACTCGATCTTGCCCATACGCAACTGCAATTCAGACACATCACAGCTTGATAACTCTTTGTCCTTGAGTGAATCCAGAAAGTTGACGAAAGCAGTCAAACGGCCTTTGAAGCTGCCTCGCTTTTTAATTAAATCCCTTTCGTCAGACATACTGGGAGACGAGTGTTGTCAACCTGAAATTGATACAAGAATACAATTATAAAACGAACAATATAACTTTAATACACGCCCAACTGTATTGTATACACTGTCTAAATACTATTATAGCAAACAACTCAGCTCAATATTTTTACTACCAAGTGTATAAACCTAAAATACTGTATACAATTCTGATAATATGTTTTATTGCAAAACTTTAACTTGAACTAAGTTTTTAAATAGGCTCAACTAACACTAATTATGTTGACTACATAAAATGATTCTAAATGCTAATAATGTTTAACAATGACTTGCCCTAATATCTAACACTCTCAAATTATATGTATTATGTTAAGATACCTGCTAACAATTAACACCACTATTTAGTAGATCAGTGAATTAGTTACAGCTTTATATAATTTAAGTTTAATTAATGTAGCAAATAAGCTAACTATACTGTAAACAGTTTGATTTTAAACTTAACCTTGCTGTTGAATAAAATACTAATCACAATGCAACAAGTACCTAATGATTTTAATCTAACACAATACAATAGGTAATACAATAAAATAGTACTGACCTTTAATACGATTATTTACATATACTACCTGAGTGTTGGGTGACGATATTAGGTTAATTATAAATGCTGTACACCGCTAAATAGCTTGCTTGAAGTCCATCCAATTCACCGGCAAATAACCTCCACTGCACGTGGATGATAGTAATCCTTAATTCTTGATTAAATCCGCTGATCTCCTTTATATTATACGTTATCCGGCTCGTTACGGACCATGTGCGGGAATATAAGGGATATACCGGATGAATAAACTCAGGATGCTCGATGCAATAAAAAATAACTTTAATTAGGTGTTAACAACATGGGTTTTAGAGAACAAGTGAAAGTGTCATCAAGATGGGCACACATGACTAGTAATATGTGCTAATTAGGTGTATTGCTGCTATGCGATATTGATCAGGCGCCAACACGTCATGTTTTACTTGTTCTCGTATTTTCTTTTTTGTCTTTCTAAAAAAACCTTCTATGTAACCAAATCACAGATACAGCAGCATTTCGATACAAATAATCCAATAACAAAACTAAAATCTGTTGAAACTACAATTTGTTGTTTAATAACACTATTGCGGTCTGCAAACTGTGTTAATGTTCAGAAACTATCGGCAGAAGTTCAGCCAGTAATTGGAAGCATCAAGAAGCGATAGACGAAGATAAGAAATAACATAACGAAGGAATTCGGCCCATTCAGATAGTAAATTGATCTGTTCCGAGATAACAACTTAACTAACTTATAAATTGAGCTTAAATTCCCGACATGTTTCTGCTAAAGTTGGTAACAAACTCGCATCAATACGTCGCGGCGTCGGAGGTCTCTAATAGCTTCATAAGATAGACGCGTGAAAATCGGATTTTGGAGATGTTTCTGTTTTTGATGTGATATCGTTTTCGACTACGTTACTGAGATAGTTTTTTCTTTTGTTTTATTCAAATGATGATACGCTCTGTCGCTTTTCGGTTTTCTTTACAAGGTTATGTATGATTCATGTCGAAAATCTTAACGCTGTGATATTTGATGAATCCTCGTAGATGAATATTATTAAAATAGAATTTTGCATGATTTAAACATTCCCAATAGAACATTTAATTCTTATTCTTGAACATAATAAATTTAAACCGATTTTCAAATATGAGGAATGAAACGATAAATAAATAATCGTGCGTTGCGATATAAAGGGGGATATTTAAACGACAAGGGCACGATGATCCTATATATCATGTTTTTATTTACCTAGCAACTTTGTTTTTGTTTCAGCCCGGAGTGTATCCCACACAATCACAACACTGGAAGTGCCCCTGTGGGCAGACCCTCGGCGCGAGGCTGAGCTCCGCTGTCAGTACATGCGGCAGCAGCACGAACCTCCGCTACATTCCGTCAAGTGGTACCGAGACCTGGACGAGATCTTTAGATATACACCACAGGTGGTGAGTATCCTTAGTTTTAATTCGTACCTTCTGAGATTTATTTATTTCCAAGCCCGATGGAATCGCCCATCGACTTAAATGACAAACTTCCATGATAGAAACTTTCATCCATTAAGTAACTTTTGTGCAAAATTTCATGCGTTTAGACAGGTTTCAGGTTTTCAGGTTTTCAGGTTTAAACAGTGGCTTGTCTGTCAGGGAATTCAAGATTTTAATAAGTAGATTTTACTATTACTTAAACTGGCCAAAGGTCAATTTCCGACATTAATTAAAAACATAGGTAGGTATGTACTGTACAATAACACACACTGATGCAAAGATGTGAATTGCTTTAGGTGCATTTTGAAACGAATGAGCGTTTTGACTTGCGGTATCTACAACAGAGAGGTACAATTATGCTGGATAGGTAATAGAATCTGCGACTTGGTCAAATGACATAAAATGCAAATATGATGACCAGTCTTAAGTTTACTAAAAATAATAAAACAGATGACATTCTAAGAGTCACGACCTCTTTCTTTATAGAACAACATGCCATACTCGAATGCCTCTTTCTCATACTTGGACATACTATTTAGTTAACCGAATTGCTGAATTAAATTAAGTACATCCTAACTTCCTAACAATCCTAATCCTAATATTATAAATGTGAAAGTGACTTTAAATTGTTTGTTTGTTACGCTTTCACGCTAAAATGGCTGAACAGATTTGGATGAAATTTGGCACATCACCTGGGTTAGGTTATAGGACTTTTATCCCAATATTGCCTCGGGATCGGGAATTACGCGGGTGAAACCACGGGGCGCAGCTAGTAAAAAATTATTAAAAAATTAGGTAACAACAAACGCCCTCGAAGCGAAACTGATTTTAGCATAAAAACAATATGTACATACAAACAAAAAGTTAAAATTAAATACAGAAAAACAATAATAAAACATTTTGTGAGTGAAACGGGGCGGAAGGCCAGGGCACAAAATCTCTAGATGCAGAAGGCCGACTTCATCCAACAAACGAAATCGGACGCACATACACATAAACATGTACTTGCGGCGAATTCAAACAAATGCTAGTCGCGAGTGCGCTTGCACTCGCTAATGGCGTGGACGCGTGTCTAAGTCTGTGTGCGTTTTCGCTCATTGTATGGAGACGGCCTTCTGTACCTATCTATTCTCTGACCAGCCACGGTCGGGCAGGTCCGTCAAACGGATCCGTGTATAATTGTCTGTACGGCTCGTATTGCTCTGTTAAATGTTGGTTATCTGTATCTCCTAATAGAGGCGAGACCACGAATTAAAATGTATCTTGCAAATCAAATTGATTGTGTATTCTGATCAAAGCGTTTTACAAAATTAAGTAGACATTTACAACATGTAAAAAAAACCCTGGCCGACCGTGGGGGTATTGTTAAGTATCGTCATGGGGTCTCAACTCGAACAAATTATAATTAGACTTGAAGAAAAAGTATAGATGGCAGCATAGGTAAGAATTATGAAATTAACAATCACTAAAAAGGGATAAACAGCAGATTTTGGCAGCAGTAAAATTAGTAAAATTCAAAACTTCCTTGTTTAATGCTGATTTATTTATTTAAACTTGTGGCGGCATCTACAATCGCCACATGCGAACTACGCATCAAAGACCTGACGTCACACAACATCCTGACGTCACACAAATCCTGCATCGCGCAATTAGAGTTTACCGCGTGATGGACATAATTATATACAATCTCCTAACTTCAACCCTCTGGGCAGTTGCCCGCTAGACACGACACCCGTCTGGTCGGAGGATCCTTCCTTTTCTATGGGGGATGAGTGAACTTTACACCCTGTTCCTCATACTCCTAAATTGGTGATCCCGAGTATGAACGTCAACGCAGCCTTCGTGCAACTACTTCAGCGTGACGTCATCATCATCATCGCTCCCGCAAGCTTTCGTGAGGCGAGTCACATAGCCAGCCAGCACCCACGGCTTCAACGGGTATCCTGACCACCAGCATAATATTTCATATTTCCCATAAAAAAACTGAAAAATACCATATAAAACACGTCGAGGATCTGTGCGCCTCCAGCTCTAACAAAAATCATGGGCAGGGCAAATAAGTACCACGTAGAGTCGCGATTATCAAATTCGATTTTAATAGTGCCAAAATTATTTTTATATTTAGAGATCTTTTTTTGCAGAATAGTTTTAAGATTCTCATAGCCAAAAGTAAGGAATTTTAGTGATAGTTTAGTTAGTTTAGTTCGGTGTACAAGAGAACCGGCACCAATGTTAAGTTTGTTCTTGGGATAAATTTATGCCAACTACGGAACCCTTCACTGCGGGGTCTGACACGGACCGCCCGTTTTTTTATTTGATGTTGATAAAAACATTTACTGTCAAAATGAGTTCGGACGAAGAAGGCGTGTTTTCAGTTTTACGGTTTTAGCAATAAGTAGTAAGTAGATTTGGTAAAGAGAAGAAGAAAATCTAGATTTATGCATTGAAATACTCAAAACACATAAAGAAGTATTCACAGCAGCGTGAAAATTGCTAGCTGACGCAAACAAATGAAACTATTCCGCCAATTTGAGATATTTTTGTTGCATTGTTATTACTTGTCCTTGAACACACCGTGGGATGTGCGATTTAAAGAATCTATCATAAACAAAAACAAGCCATAAATATCTAAGTCCACTCCTAAATGACGTTTGAAACTAGTCTCTGGCAATTAGTAAGTCGCTGATGCTGCCATCTTTTCAACCATCAAAAAATGGAGGAAGAAAAGTAGCCAGCTCAATAGCCAGACTTGGGGCAGATTGAGAGCCAGGATATCTGTACGTAGTATTATAATATCTGTGGTATCGTACTGAGAGTAAGGAGGAGCTCGTGGCTAAGTAACAACAGCCGCACTGGTCGATCCATCAGGTTAAGCTACGCTTGCCGGGGTTGGTCAGTGGATGGGTGACCATCTTTACATACCGAGAATCCTCCGTGCCTCGGAAAGCACGTTAAGCCGTTGGTCCCGGCTGTCATTCGTGGATCTTTGACAGTCGTTACGAGTCGTCAGAAGCCCGAAAGTCTGACACCAGTCTTACCAAGGGGTATCGTATTACCCAGTTACTGGGTTGTGGAGGTCAGATAGGCAGTCGCTCCATGTAAAATACTGGTATTCAGCTGCATCCGGTTAGACTGGAAGCCGACCCCAACATAGTTGGGAAAAGGCTAGGCAGATTGATTGGTATCGTACTGAGAGTCTATTTATGTGGTAAATTTCAGGAAAAAAGAATAAAAAAACCACCACTTTTTTTCAATGGGGAAGTTTACCGGGTTATTACATGGCGGTCGTTTAGCGGCTGTCTACAAGTCATAGTTATGACTACCACAAATTAGTTTTTTTTTTTTTGTTTTTTTTTTTTTTATGAATTTCGGGTAATTGTGGTACAAAAAATGAGAATTTTTCAAATAGCAATAACTTTCTTATTTTCAATAATAATAACAAGGTTTTTTATTACTTTTTGGTAATGTTATTGCAGTACTTATGTGCCCCTTTCGCATTGGACAGGGTTTTTTTACATATTGTATAGATAGATTTTATTGTGTAGTTCGGGATGTATTTAGTGTAGATAGAAAGACAATTTGTATCTACAGGCTCCAGCATCTACCTATCCCGCACCAATCAATCGGTCTAGCCTATGTTAGGGTCGGTTTCCAGTCTACCCGGATGCAGCTGGATACCAGTATTTTACATGGAGCGACTGCATGTATGACCTCCACAACCCCGTTAGTGGGTAACATGATACCTATCCTTAACCAATATAATTTAAATGTACAAAGTTTTATAATGCAGAAAACTTGACAGCTAAATGAGAAAGTCTGACACCAAGGAAACTTTTTCTTAACAATTTAGCAAAGAAACATGAGCCTTGAAACAGTGGTAGCATTTTTTTTTTTCAATAATTTATTTGTGGAACATCGGTAGGTACATAAGTACAAAGATCTTAAAAATTAGTTAGTGCGCTATGTTTTGCCAAGACTCGTATTGACATAAAAATGATTAATATTAAAACAATCAGCCGCAGCATCGTATCATGATCAAAACTAAACCCATATTCAATTTAATAGTTTACCAGAAGCAGATAATTCAGCCTAAAGTTCTATATGGAAAGCGGTGCTAAAATACCCAAGTAATTGACAGTGACGCGGCTACATGACGGGTTCCGTTTTTATTTAGGTCAGAAACAGACGGATGGCAGCAGGCGGGCCGATTACGAATGGAAAATCATTTCAAATTCTCTCGTGTGCTTTGGATTTGTAGATTTTGAATTATTTTAGGTTCTGCGAGTGATTCGGCTTTCGATGAAGTCAATTAAAATTATGATTCTACTGTACCTACTAAGGAAGAGACGTTTGAAACCACTTAACTATAGCATGTGGAGATAACAATACGACAAAAAACCAGCCAAGTGCGAGCCGGGCTCCGTACCGCCGTACAATATTTAGCAAAAACGCCGAAAAAACACGTTTCTTGCATGGTGTGTGGATGTGGATTTAATTATTTGTTGTTATAGTGGCAATATAAATACACAATCTGTGAAAATTGCAACTATTTTATGAGATACAGCCCGTTGACAGATACTTCCGTTCCGTTTGGCACCCTTCGGCTACGGAACCCTAATAATTAAAACACTGGCAATGCTACATGCATATGAAAAAACCGAAAAAAATATATCTAACAGTCTAAAAAAAAATGTCATAAACCGACTACGAGTTCGCTAATCAGCCGACTGAATTTTGGTTATATATCATAACTTCATAAGTTAGATTTATAAAAAGTTTAATTTATTGCCGTATCTTTTATGTCAAGATATAAACTTAGCTATTAATTAGCTCAGGTAGGTAATTGTTTACAGTATATTCGCCCAAAGCGTTTCTAAAATATTTATGCCACGTAACAACCGCGAAGTCACCGCGTAGTCGCCGTGTTTTATTGTTCCCAAGAATCATTAACTAATCATTAACGCCAATCATTAACTAATTGCTTAATCTTTGGAACTAGGAACGCTTGTCTAATAGCAACGGTCGGTCGGATATAGGAAACGGGACATATCAATTAAAATGAAACCCCACTGATCATGTATCCGTGACCATATCGCTTCATTATCACGCTCAGATTGGCGCTGTCACTCCGATTCATTTGCGGTTCACTATTAATGTGGTGTTAACGTTATGCATAGGGTAGTGAAGTTGTATTTATTGTCGGCTCATTTTATATAAATTAGACTTGTTTTGTTTACTGTGTTATTTGGTTTAGTGGTTGGCAGTGTAAAATAACCACTATTTTAGTTTATTGCCATCGAAGTGTATCACTGTATCAGTTACCCTTCAGGGATTGAGGTTTCGTTAATACTTATCTTTTTAAAAGCTTTTATTTAACTTGCAATGTATGTATGTATGTTTGTTCGCGTGGAATCTTGCTACTCAATTTTGAAGCAGATATCTTCAACCGATTGAGCTGAAATTTTGTATACACGTTTAGTTTGGATGAAAATACATGATAAGCTGTGTGACGTCATTCTAAATCCAATATGGCGGAACATACAAGATGGCGGAATAGTTATTTTTAATGCATTTCTACATTATGGGTATCAAATGAAAGGGCTCGTTGAGCGTAATTCGAAAAATAATGTGACGTCATTCTAAATCCAATATAGCGGAACATCTAAGATGGCGGAATAGTTATTTTTTTATGCACTTCTGCAATATGGGTATCAAATGAAAGGGCTTGCCGAGAATAATTAGAAATAACTAAAAAGTAAAAAATAAATTAAAAGCAAAAAAACCTTTTTATAAAAAAGCTTTTATTTAAATGCTCTAAAAAGAAGAAAATAAAATTTTCTTTTAAAATTTTGACTATCAGCTTATAACCTCATTATACACAATTTATATGATCATAAAAGCTTGTCGCGAGGTTTGCGTAAGTACCGAGGTATAAGTATTTAATTAAACGGAAATTAAAAAAATTAAACTTTAAATAGGTACTAGTTTACAAGTAAATCGCGCGACAAGCTTTTGTCTGCCGCAAACTATCGGTAATATAATTTTTGTACGGCCACGTTCAAAGCAGATCTATGTGTGTTTGCCTTCGGTGCGTCACTCCCCCGGATGGAAGCTGTCAAAACAAGACCACTGCGCTGCGGTGCGATCTGATCCGCACTGAATGCGGAAAATACTAAAATGTTTGGTGTATTTCAAGGTTTATTTTGGTAACTGATATACCTTTACTGTATATCCTTATATTTAAATAAATATTTATTCCACAATTTTCGTTATTGCTGCTACCACTGTTTGTCTGTGCATCACCCAATGGTTGACTGATAGAAAATGCCTAAGGCATTAAGTCCGCCTCTGTACATTTGTGTGCTTAAAGTATGATATAAATATATATGTTTAGATCAAAATTAAAAAATTCAAAATATTTTAGTTCACATAAACCTATACATGGGCACTTATGAAACGTCAGAAGCTAGGTGCACGGTTCCAATTGGTCGTTTTCTATGGAAAAGAGCCAAGAAGAGATCAAGGCGGAGGTTTATTCATCAATCTCTCATATCAATCTTTATAATTTTATATCTATAAAGGTGTGATCGTGTGAAGCAACGCTCGTAAGAGAGTTACTGTTAAATAGTCCTATTTTTTTAGATTATTCAAATATAAAACCTTCAAAAAAATACAGCAACACGAACAAATTTTCGAAACAAATTAGTTACAAACTAATTAACTAAACAATTTTGCGTATGACATTAACATATGTTTTCTTCCTTTATATTATACATATGTGCGAACAAATGTTCTAGAATTTTCCCTAAACAAATCTACAGTCCTTCCGAAATTAAAATTACAATTGATTTCTGGGAATAGGTTGTTTGAGACAACCCTTTGTATGCTACCAGTTTTAACTGGCGATTCATAATTTTGTGAAAATATCTCGACTTCATCGAAAGTGTGAAATTGTTGCTTTAAATCACGATTTTTTATATCATGCTATAAAGGACTTGGTGCGATTAGTTCTCACAATTACTTCAAAGATTGAATTGATTCTACAGGCTCGGACAAAGCATAGCTCCTATTTGCAACGTTACATAAATTGTTAACGTCTCATACAATCACCTTATTGGTGAAGTCCTGGAGCGTGGTATTTGCAACCAACACGCGTGTATGAGCTCAAATGTATGAACGTGGACGAAGTAAAATTAGCATGTAAGAATCGTAGCAAATGGCGTTCAGCAATTTCTGTTTACCGCCCTACTTTCTGCCCATAAGTTTAATAAATGGATACGCATCATTCGTAACCATGCAAGGAAAGATAAAAAGACACACTTTTTCATTAAAGTTATCAATATAAAATATAGAACAACATTACTAGCCCACGAATAGAATTGTAGGTGCCACGAAAATACAGAAATTCAGACAGGTCACGACGGAAACTTTGATTTATACCTGTAATACTAAAGGTAATGATTTATATCTTGTTTAGATTTAGTATTCAGTTCACTCTGTGAACGTAAACAAGGTAAATAAGCAAGGGAACGACGCAGAACAGTAATAAGACAGAGTCCCATCTGGAAATGTCTGCGGCACTGGGCGTCAATCGAACGTTATTTATCTTGGATTCCTTCGAAATCTACCGTAGTTTTAATGATTTTTAAATGAGTTTTGTATTGCTCTAGTAAAAAATGCTTCTGTTAATTTCTTCAAAAGTAAAGGCACAACATTGTCTGCTATTTAAAAATCTCCCTTATCGAACCGATATACCCAAATAGATGTAAACTAGGAATAGCTAAAACAGAAGAAATAAATTAGGGGTTCCGTGGCAGATTTTTCACGAATTCAAGGTTGTCATACACAAGCATGCTTTCACGCTTTTCAGGTTTAATAATGTTTGTCATAATTTAAAATGCAATAATTTTATATACCATACTTGTATTTGTCATAATTTCATTAGAAATAACGCTTCAGTTGCCATAATCGTGAAATTACATAAAATCATTTTCACTAATTTCATTGGTCATAATCGATCAAGTTTCATAATAATTTTAATCCATAAATTTATTTGCTATATTTTTCATTTTCAATAATTTCATTTTTCATTACGTTTATTCACCATAATATTAATTTGCCCATACCAGCACAACAATGCTAGTTCAGTTGATTAATATATTATTATACGATACAGATTTCTTTATTAACAAGGAAACCTAAAAATAAACCTAATCTCCCATGCATGCTTGCTTTGCAAAAGAGGAAATCTGACACTCGGCGGCCGCTGCCGCGGGTTGTTTGGTCACAGTTCTAACCTAACCGTTTCGAATTTGACAAACTGTTTATTATCTAAAGATTGTTTGCTGTAATAAGTCATTTGATTACAGATAATAAACGTTTCTAAATTATATTAAATGTTGCTTATGTCAAGTATCAATTATGTAATGTGTTACTTATAGAAACGAATGATTATAAAACAGGTTATTATGGAAACTGATTTTATGGCAAATAAAAGTTATGATTAATAAGTTGATATGACAAGCGTTATTAGCATAAATGATAATAGTGCAAGTAAATATTATGAGGCCCCCCTCATAATCAAAGGACGATTATGGAAAACAATAATAGTACAAATAATTTTATGGAAAACAAGACAATACCCGCTTTTCAACTGTTATTTACATCATTCCGAAATTTATAATCCCCTTTTTTACCACATTTTACTTCTTCTTTGCTGGGACACGTGGTGGCAAAATCACTCTGAAGAATCTCATACTCTCATGTCTTAACCAGATTGCTCAAATATTCAGTATTTATTCCACACCCACATACATTGCCGTCAACTTAGTTATTACAATTCTGTTCACGATACAAAACACGATATAATGCCAACACTTTATTTGTATGCTATTGACTCTTGGCCTTTGCCCGTGACCAAAGGTCAAAGTGTATTTAAGGGTAGTACCATTCTCACAGTTATTGTTTCAAGCCATTTCAAATCTTAACTCGGGTACTTCGCGTGCTTAGTTAAAATTGCTAAAGATAATTTATTGAAATACTTTTGGTTACGGTCTTGCCAGCTGTTTATAAGTTAGGACACTCTCGTTATGATATGAATGACTCAATGTTTATATTGTAAAGTTGAATTGTTGAATTATTTATCAGTCTCACTCTCAACAATTGTATGACAAACCCTCATCTACGAAATGGGTTTAAATTTTAATGTTTGATATAATAGTGATGATTTCCTTAACAATAATGCACGCTTGTCTAGAAATAACCTATTCGGAGATATGAAAACTCCCAGATTACATACATATATATAAACTCATGCCTTCTTACTATGGTGGTAGGCAGAAACTACTGAACGCCACCTGTTACTGTACAATACATACTCCATTTGCCTCGTTTACGTCCATACATCTGGCCATGAACGAATAACCGAACCGGTAACATGAACCGTTTGCGAATACTACGCACCTGGCCTTTCGGAAGAACATCGCCAATAAGGTCAGTATATCCCCCTAGGGCGTCCCCTCCCGGGGTTTCACATCAGCCTTGTAAATACCTCTTGTTATTATAGTCGCTTTTATTCATCCTCTCAACATGACCAAACCGTCTAGGTAAACTCTTTTAAATATCCTTTAGTCCTTTAATATTAATTTGAAAACAACATCTACACAATCTTAATTAGTTTTCTTCCCAATTCAGAACAATGTGTCCCTACTTCTACCTTAAAAAGTCTCTCAAAACTTGAAGATTAATTTCCCGAGCTAATTGAATAAAGTTCACCTCTACAGCCATCAAATTAAAAACTGATGCTTTATCTTTGTAATAAAAGAATCGCTGTGAATGGAGAGATTCGCGTAAAGATCTTCAATTGTGTGGTTAGATTAATGTTGATTGCGATTATTTAATTAATTGAAATGGATTCGGGTAATTAATTAGTTGGACACTGGTTTCAGACTCATTATTTTGTAAAAAAGGGCTGTTTTTTATGTATTATTTGAATATTGTTATTATACTGCAGTTAATTTAAGTGCTATTTGGTAGAGATTATTTGACGTAATGTTACTTTCTCATTTAAAACTGGATGTACATTTTAATATTCTAAACTTTACCATAAAGAATAACTTAAATATTTACAAGCATTTGCAAGAAATTTTTCGAAACAAAAACAAGAATTTTGAAAGCCTTTAAAAATGTACGAAAGAACAAAGCTTCTCACCCCTAAAAGATATTACAACTTAATGCCAGCACTTAGTACGAAAATTATCTTAAAATATCCTTCTGAGACGCCGCGGTATTTAAGCCATAATATCGCTTACGCACATAATATTTTGAGCTCAGCAGAGCGCGGCGCAGTATTCATAAAACTCAGTAAGCCTTGAAGAATAGACGGCATTTCTCATCGGGGTACCTTTGACTTGCTGCAGTCGTGGTTAAGATGGTTGTAGACGAAACTATTCTGCAACTTTGCAGTTTTATTGCGGAAAAACAAATAATTTTTAAACTGCATCATGGTTAGGAGGAAGAAGAGAAGTGTATTTTAATGAAGAGCAAATAATAAAATCATCGTATAATTTTATCTTAATTTTTGGCTTTATTGTAATTTTTAGGGTTCCGTACTGAATGGTGCCAAACGGAACCCTATTACTAAGCCTCCGCTGTCAGCCTGTCTGTCTGTCTGTGTATCTCATGAACCGTAATAGTTAAACAGTTGAAAATTTCACAGATTATGCATTTCTATTGCTGATATAGCAACAAATAATACAAATTAAAAATTAAAGGGGGGTGTCCATACAATAAACTTTTAATTTTGAAAAAAAATATCTAACCCTGACATGTGGGGACATATTGTCTAGACCTCATCGAGTAGAGAACAAATATTTTATTTTATATTTTTTATTCAAAAATAGTGAAATAAAAGTTGTCAGTTCTGGTTACCTATCATAAGTTCGAAAAAGATTTGACCGAATTTAATTTCACCTAAAACTTTTCAACTATTATCGTTTCGTTTTTTTTACTTCATCGAAGTCACGTCTGCCACTGTATCAGTTGACCTAATATCAATTCGATTTTTTTCGTTACTCCGATGTTTCATTTGGTCGAAAAACTTTTTACCGAAGTTACACTTAGCCGAAACAACATTTGTTCGAAGTATTATATTTCCGAACATTTATTATACCACGAGGTATGGATGGGTGAAGGAAGGATGTTTGCTTCAAGCATGCAGCATGCAAGCAGGCATACAGCATGCTAGCAGGCATACAGCATGCTAGCAGGCATGCAGCATGCAAGCAGGCATCCAGCATGCAAGCAAGCATGCCGCGTGCAACAAGCATTGTTTCTGCGCTGCGGGGTTTGGGCGCTCACCACCGCAGCTTCAGCCGCGGCGGGCCGCCCCACCCCTCCGCGCCTACGCGGGCTTAAACTACACTTTAGGGGTAGGGCATTCAAGACTACGTGGAGTCGGTTTTGCAGCGATTCGTTTCTGTCACTAAAGTTTGTAGCACAACATATTGACTTTTTATGACACTATTTTAATTTAGTATTGATAAATATTGTTTTGGTGTGGTGAAAATATGGTAAATGAATAATTGGGCAAATGAAAAAGTTCAAAAGAGGCTTCGGCCAACAGCGAAAAGTTATTTTGTAAATCGGCGAAATATAGTTTGGTAAAATAATACCTATGCCACATGATACTTCGATGATCTACAAAAATATGTCAAATAATGCATATAGTAAAAAAGACGTCGGTCAATCGTTTTCGGTAAAATGAAATTAGAACAAAAACAATTCGGAAAAGTGATCGGTTACCGTCAGTTTTAGACCTTTTTGTATGAGCTCTATCTCAACAACTAAACAAGTTAGGAATTTGATCTCCTTTAAATTATGTACCATATGCTTCATATAATCAACAAATACTAAAAACGCCGATTCTTAAGGTATTTATATAAATATGGGTGATTTTCTTCAACTGCAAATATAACTTTGTAATTCATTGTATAAAATGGAAAATAATAATATTCTTCGTTTAATGTTTTCATTATTTTGCTAAATAATGTACGGTGGTACGGAACCCTTCGTGTGCGAGTCGGACTCGCACCTGGCCGGTTTTATTATTAGATAACATACGAAATATTCCGAAGTCGATATAGTATAATGCTAATATTTTCAAAAGAAAGCGGAACAGGAATCCACAGAAATTCAACTTATGGCCTAAATTGATAACATATTTGAATGTACCTAACTTCAAAAATAAGCCGTTTGGTTTGAAAACAAGTTTCCGTCACGTCGATCTAAAAGGTTGTAACCACACAATCTACGCTTAAACTATTTCCCACTAAAAGTTCCCGGAACAATAATACACAAGCGCAATCTTGCAGAGTTTAATTAATCGGGTCTCTCGTCATTTGCAGAGCAGAGTCGTGTCACCGTGTCTGAACGTTTTTGTCCTTATTACTCACGACTTACACTCGCCATGACTAATGGACGCAAAGCCAACAAAATGCTTTGAAACCCTGACTTATTACAGCCACGAAATAATTCACACTTTCCGGGTATTTTGGACTAATTCTGCGTCGTTTAGATGAAAAAGTCCAGTCTATTTTAATAAGATTTTGGGTTTTTGGGTCGCATTATCTTATTAGACCGTGAATGTTCATAAAAACCTAATAGGATTACCAACCCCTAAACTTAGTCGATGGACAGCATAATCATAGAGCCTCTGATTTGAAAAGAAAAGAAAAGAAGAAGAATGTGATCTGAATTTTACTACAACCAGCCAATATGTTTTAGACTGTTAATATGTGAGGCAGTGATTGGATAATGACAAAGTTCTACAAAACCGAACTTTTTCTAAAAAACACAACAATTAACAGCAGCCACACTCACAACACAGAAACATCATCATTACACAGGGTCAACTCAAATTAACTAGAGAAACTACAAAGACGTGATGGATGCGATATCAAAAAATTTTAACGTTATTTTTTCTGTGGTCAACGAACGCTGCTGGTAGATAAGTTACTTGAAGTATGAGCTGAGAAAGTCTGTTTTTTTGTTTTTTCGCGTTTAGATGTCAATACCCATCACGACTGTGAAATTTACACAAAAATACAGTTTTTTTAAACTAATATTTCAAGTCTCTACCTTTATTGACCCCGGATAAATTTTTCATAAAATCATTTTTTTTCCTAGCACGTCTGTGGAGTTTTGCTACCTAGTTTTATTTGACCCTGTACATCGTTCTTTGCTTTTATTTCATGCATAAGGCATATATTTATCTATATATATACGTACATGGTGGCAGGAACATCGACGCGAAAACTGATACCATGGTTTCGGTACATGATTCTGAACCCCCCTGCGTTGAAATGTTTCGTAGGTTATTAAAAATATCTGCTGTTCCATAGAAAAGTGCAATACCTACGCGGTCAAAATGTAACAGCTGATTACTTTAAATAACTGACGAAAATTTTCACGCGTTTAATTTTTTTTTTTTTAGGTTCAGGTTGCAGAATCATGTACCGAATACATGATATCAGTTTTCGCGTAGATGTCCCTGTCACCCTGTACATGCCTTATGCATGTATATATTTATTGTATAATATGGAAATGGTACACTACTGTACAGACTACCTATAATTTGGTCTCTTCTTCTCCCTTTAATCCATCCAAAGGTTGTCTTCAAAATATCGCTTTTAGCGATAAGACCGCCCATTGTGTCACCCTATGTAAAATGTCTACATTTTTATCTGTAATATAAACATGTTTAAATAATAATGAGAAGTCTATTCTATTCCAACAGCCGCGCACTGAATTATGTATTATAATATTGTATAACAAAACTATTACATTTACAAAATAACCATTCGCATTTCTATGCAAGCATTTTAATTAATGACAGTTCAACACCCGATCTGTTGGTCCAATCAGGCATCCTCTTGTGAAATGGGGCGGATGATAAGGATCCATCCTTTACGCCATTAAACGCGCCGCAGATTAGCCGCTGAATTGGGACGCCAGTTTAGACAGAACTGTATTTATTAATAGCTCTAAGACAGCTATTAATAAATACGGTACTGTTGAAGAAGGAAGGGGGAATAGGTCCTAAATGTAGCCCTTTAATGGGTATCGATTTAATAATAATAATTGAGATTAATATTTGATGTTATTAATTGATCTCACAGTGGTTGAGTGATTTACACCGGCACTACGAGTTGTAGATTTGATTCTTGCATGAAATATAACCATTAAGGCTGTATTTAATAATTCCAGAATGAATAAATACGGTCTACGAGTAAGTGGTACGGTAGAGAGTCACAATATAGAAGTTTGTGGATAGAAATTGAAACAGATTGAACCTCATTATAATTAATTAGAATAGTCACAGGTGTACACTCTCAAAAGCAGTTAATGGTAAACAATTTACATGTCTCTTAAAACCTCCAACGACTGACACAGAATTATGTAGAATGGAGTAAATCACTAATTGCCCTCACTGAGTTAACAAGCAAACACTTTTATATTTAGACGCACAACTCGAAGCAATTTCGACATGAACTCAGAGTATAAAAATAAGTAAAGAAGCAAGAATAATATAGCAATCAAGAATACACAATTTTTCACACTGGACTCACTATTTTTCCTTGACAAGAAAGTCAAAAGAAAGGAAACATTCTCGACGTAAACATTCGTTGAAAAATTACTCTTGTTTTTTATTTGTTACATGACTAAGTTTTGGTACATCACTAGCGGAAGCATAGCACTGATATAAATAAATATGTTGTCGTTAGTATAAATATGTATGTTTTGGGAGCAAGGCCAGACATCGTGGGCCTAAGACTCTGTTTATGCATGTGTAGGCACGCTTTAGACTTGCAGAGTGGGAACAATAGTTAAGGGGGTGATAGACTGGCTTTGATGACTTAGTTAGGTAGGCCTGAACTTAGTTTATCTTTACCGATACACTGGACGTCACTCGTCGATAGTCTAGCGAGAACAACCAAATGTAACGAGCCCTATTTCAATGTAACTGAAAATGACAGGTGCAGAAAAAAACGTACAAAATTGTCATATTGTTGGCTTGTCACTACCCCTGAACTTTGCTGGATTTTACCGATAAACTGTATCTGGAGAAGCTAACTGGGCGCATTTGTCTTTTTTCGGTATGTTAGTCCTAAGCATGTCTTTATGTACCTAGTTCAAATGACCGTGTGGTTTTAATTACTAGGAGCACAGTACAGAAACTACGTAGTAAACGTTCGAAACGGCACACACACAGACGCGCTCATTGACGAGACACCAAGTTATTGTCGCCGAGATCTTTTTAAAAATGTAGCCTAGGTAATTATTTCAACAAATAGGCAAGCTTCCACACCGCCCATATTTACATTGCGGTAGGAGTCTGATAGGGATGCCTGTCTATCTTTATCCAGACAGAAATAAATATACCCGAAGAATAACATACGTATAGATGAATCACAGAATGAAAGCGTTTTGTCCAATGTCCAGGCGCAGTCACTATATCGACTGCACAAGGTAAGATATTTTAATGCAAACCATACGCCTCGACGCGTCAGTCAACTCCGTCTATCATCACCCTAAGATGACAAGACTAGCTACATGGAATATGTAAGTTTACAGGTTCTGTAGCCTCTTGTGACGTGTCCACGTTAATATTATATGGATAACATTCCAGCTGCATAAGCTACGTACTAATAACATGTGTTATGAAGTACATGACTAGGGACTACCGAAGACCCAAATAAATACAAAAAATAAAAATGTAATTTTCTATTTGTCACATTATGCATACAATGCCTTTATTAGAAAGCTCCGCACTTTCACGTCATACAGTCAACATCTTTTTAATTTTATCTACATTTTTCATTCATTCATTCATTTTTCTAATTTTTTTCAGTCCCGATAGTCGTGTTTACATTTTTCTTTTATATATCAGTTACTTCAATCCAATTTAATCTGCGTTCGCAATTAATTTGCCAAACATGTAAACAAACACGAGTTTTACAAAAAACTACTGTAATGCCTACACATAAGGTTCAGTTTGCGCTACAACTTCATATTTTTTATGACTTTTTCAACAATACTTATCGATCTAAAATCAACTTTATTTACAGTTGCATAAAGTTGGTGTTTGTCTAATTGGAAAACTCCTGTTTGTTTACATGTTTGGCAAATAAATTGCACACGCAGATTAGAAATAATTATATTAATTCGCTAAACCTAGAAAATAAATGAATATTTCTAAAACCTTTTAAACAATAAACTACTATAGTATTTGCATTTATAACAGTGATACAAATGACAGTAATTACGCGAAAAACGTTATTACTTTTGCGGTAGGTAATAAAGATTTTGCCTATTTGTAAGGCCGTATTTACATTTCATCAAGGTATTCATTACAATAAAAGAAACGGTACCACAAACGTTTATTATAATTTCCAGAAAATTACTCTAGTACTTGATAATATGAATCCTGGAAGCTATTTTAGGATACCCAAAAGCCTCAAGACAGGCGTGGGTGACCTGAAATTAAAATGAAACACGCTTCGTAATTTCGTTGAGGATATTTTTGTTTCAGAAATGATATTATTACGATACAGAACTTTACACGCCATAATGAGAAATGTAATTATAATATTTTCACGGATAAACTGCCGACTGGTTTCAAAGAAACAAAATGTAAGGATAATGGTCAACGGAAGGAACACGGGTGGGTTTTAGTCAGTAAAAGTCTGAAATCATCAAATGACTCCTCCCGCTCTGGGCAGAGCGAGAGGAGTCATTTGATGATTTCCCACCCAAAAAAAAAAAAAAAAAAAAAAAAAAAAAAAAAAAAAAAAAAAAAAAAAAAAAAAAAAAAAAAAGGATAATGGTCACAAAAAATAGAAATGAGAGCTACGCCGTAGCGCATTGTGCTACGGTTAGCGTAGCGGTACATATGGGCACGTAATTCAATAATATTGGTAATTAAATCATACGACTATTACCTACTAGCTGCGCCTCGCGGTTTCACCCGCATAAGTCTTGTTCCCGTGTGAATATCGGGATAAAAAGTATCCTATATCCTAACGCAGGTCATGGTCTGCCCAGGTACCAAATTTCATCCAAATCCATTCAGCCGTTTCATCGTGAGTATACCAATATTCCCACTTTCAGTTTTCCCAAATTTTGCTTCTAGATATTTCGTTAAGTAACACTGAACTTCTTACTTCTCTTCTTTCATTCTGACCTGCATTTGCACAAATACACTACCTACTATGTTTCTCCATGAAAACCTACTTAACTGAAAATAATTCCATTAGACGGGCATAATCTACAAAATTATAGTAACAGCTTAATCCGGCACTTCATCATACTTAAGAGGATTCCGCAGTAACTTCACAGTGTAACTTGTATAAATATGAGTGTAATGCAACTCCCTTGTGTACAGAATTCTCGTTATTTTGTGAGAATCATGCATTTTAGAGTTATATTGTAGGATTTGTTTCAAAAGCAGCCCAGTGCTGGGACCCAGGCCTCCACTCTGTTAGAGGGAGTGGGCCATAATCCACTGCGCGGGCCCAGTGCGGGTTGGTAGAGGTCACTTGTCTTTGATTTTTTGGTTCTAGGTTATACCAGTTTCCTAACGATGTTACCCTTCACCGTTTTGAGGTTGGTGATGAAATAATTTACACATTTACAGTAAAGCGCGTGTCTGGGTTCGAACCTACAACTCGTAAGTCGCGGTCACCACTGCTCTCTATCTTCTTAAAACTCTTGCCAAACTATCCCGTATAGTATGAGGGTTGAAATTCGCTCGCGCCAATTGTTACAACTAACTTGTATGGAGGTGTTCTTATAATAATATTTATTTATTTAACCAGTAAAGCCACGATCTTCAAGCACAAAAATGTACAGAGGCGGACTTTATTGCCATAGGTATTTTTACTAATCCACCTTAATAATACTAGATCTGCTATTGGTTAGTGACGTAGGTAAATGTGACTAGCCTATACCATCTTGTTACGGCTTCTACACACAGTGCCGGTGGGCACAAAGGAGCCGCCAAACAAAGTAGTGCCGCTCGGTAAAAGCCGGCGGTTCGTACCTGCACTGTGTGTAGTCTTTAAATATTAGCAAAGATGAGAGCAAAAGTACGTCTATGTAATTTTAACATTATTGCTTTTTTAATGTAGAAAGTGACAGGCTTAACCCACATGTTTTGGCCACCCACAGCAGAACGTTTTTCATTAACGCCATTTTCTCTTATGATTTGCTTCAATCCTAAATGTTTATTTCACAAATTCATCTTTGTTCTTAATCTCCATGACAACAGTAACAAAAACCTCGTTGCTAAATCCAGATGAATAGGAAAAAAGTCCTAAACCCCATTTCATTTAACACGTATTATGTCTAAAAATAGAATATTTTACTCAACAAATACCTGTATCACACACAAGTAACTAAGGAAACATAAACGTAAGTACCTCGTAATCCTCAACGCGGAGGAAGATCGTAGCAACCAACGTTTTAATAATAAATTCTTAACACGTTTGTCGGTGTAGTGTAAGTTCCTATTTGAAATATAAGGCAGGTTGTATAACGATAAATAATATAATAATGTGTCGGTTGAGAGGAATGCGGAACGTAGAACTGGCCTTAAATAATGTGCAATGTAATGCATCGTCAACGGGTAAGGAATGGAAACAGAGGTGAAATGGTGAATACACTTGAAATAGGTACTTCCTAAATTTTTTTGGTGAGGCTTTCTTGTGAACATTTCAAGCCTGCAATCCTCTAAGAGTTATGCATAGATGTACCTCATAGTACGCCAATAGTGTTTAAGTCCCATGAAATAGGCGGCGACCCTATTGCCATCAACCCAGACTACGCAATTGTTCGATATACGGGCGGAATTACAACACAAAACAGAAACCCGTAGTTACCGGTAGATAGAGTATATTACTTTTCACATAAACTCACACAGAACAGTTCACACAATAAAAACTAGCGTAACTATAAACTAGACACAGGACTATAAACTAAACCGATTTTGTGGTAGCGGGACTGCTACTCCGAAATTCCTAATGAAAAACCTAATAACACTTTTCCCAACCAGGGAATTGAACCCAGGACATGAGACATGAGCATGAGACTCAGCAGCTTCTTGTGAAGTGAAATGAAATATAAGAGACTTTATTTCTGTTTGGCCTTTTGTTCTGCTGTCTGTACTATTTTTTATACAACAAGCAGAAATAAAACTTTCATCCGACCTCTCCCTTGCTTCTATCTAAATCATTCATGTATTATTCTTCTTATTTCATTTCTCCAGAATATTATATTGCACCGAGATTTGAATACAAAGAAAAACAAATAAACATTCCCTGCAATCTTTTTATCGGAGGGTGGCAGACACATTCTTGTATTTAAACCAGGAAGACAAATTAGTCGTACTTTTCTTACGACTGTAGCGCGTTAAAAATCGCAGGCCCGTCATATCTATCCTGTCCGTGAATCCTCTGAACGATGGCCTCACTCGCGGTCTTCTTAGTCTCCTGTCTAAAGGACAAGCGACAGCGATTTGACCCACTAATAATGCTGGAAATAAGCTATAAAAAACAACACAACACACACGTCACACCTATTTTATTTTACCAACTTTAATTTTTATTCTCTTAATTTATAAAAAACGGACAAATGCGTGGCCTGCAGCTGAAAATCTGCGTCATGTGGTCCTTGTGTTGTCATCTGACATTATACTAAGCTGAGGCCCTTTTGGCATTACAAGCATTGCTTTCTTTCTGTTTTTTTTATAGTTTTAAGGTGTTTCTGTTGCAATGCCAATAAACTCATATTTATTTTTTTAACAAGCTTTCTTATTGGTGTTTTTAACTACAAAGAATTGTTTTATTTCCGGTTAAATTAATAGCTTTTGCGTAAAATTTTGATAATACAGTAATTTTCAGTAGTAGTTTATGTATATAATACATAGTTATTATATTTTATTACATTCATAAACTAAGTATTATTGCGACAGTGCATTATAGTAATTACATACCGCAGGTGCCATTTAAATTTATTTTTATGCAGCACTTGCAGCCATTCAATAAAAAATTACAATAGAGTATGATCCAAAACTGTCATCTTAACAGTTATTTGTTCAATCAACTTCCATTTAGCGCAATTTAGAAAAGTGCAGTTTTGTTGAGCGTTTGTATAACGCTGAGTACATTTTTTATTAAATCATTAAAAAAAAAAATAATACCTACTCAATTTAATACTCATCTCGCTGTTTCCTCGGCACATTTAAAAAAAGTTTAAACCCGCTGCCTCTCATAACTGGGGCCACGCCCTCGAAAACTGTGCGCACAACTAGGAATAATGAGAGTCATTTTTTCACGCTTATGCGCATAAATATAGAGGTAAAGTGTCGCAGCTTGCGGTACCAAGCCGCGTAATTTTCGCGTAAAAAGATTTGGCGCGCGGTCTCAGCATGTAAAGTATGGAATTCGTTTTTTTTTCTCAGGTGTACAAGATTTTTTCATAGCATGTATTTATTATAATGAGTGCTAGGTGTGGTAACCGCTTTTTTGCAAAGGTACAACAGGGCAATTTAGAGAATTTGTCTCAAGATTTTTCCGTAATATCTTGTAGCATGGTTAAATAGTATTTATTGTATTGTAGGATAACTATTTATTTATTTTATTATTTATATACATCATTTTGCCGTGATCTTTCTCATGTACGAGGTTGTGGGTTCAAATTCGAGCAAGTACCAATGACGCATATGTACTTTCCGAGCTTACCTTGGATAATACTGACATAGTAAGACATACATCACAGTTATAGTTAATTTAAGTCACGCACGTGCCTTCTCTGTATGAAGAAGAGGCTTTTGCCTTGCAGTGGATCAGTAATTGGCTGGTATTATGTTATTATTTATGTATGTGTGTGTGTTTTTTTATGTATTTTACACAGTAAAATACATTGAGAAATGAAATATCACTTAGCTTACTGTTGTATACCTTTATTCCGTAGGTGTCCTTTACTCAGACCTCCGATCAAATAACATCCTGAATTTTAGTTTATTTTGCAATATAGATACAGTCAACCGCACATCTGTGGTAACAGTTTCACATTGACAGCACCTTTATGTCGTAGGAGTAAGTGCAGGATACAGGAGCAGCACGCACCAACAACGGCAGAGGCAACTGCAGCCGTCGACACTCGTCGACGGCAGCTGCCGACGCGTCAACGGCTGCAGTTGCTTCAGCCGCTGGCGCGTGTCACTCGTGTATAACTATGAGCACTAAAGATGATTTTCGTAGTGCAAGTATTAAAATTGTTGTGCGGTACACTGTACCTAGACCATGTTTTCGTTACATTTGCTACGCTAGCAGTTTCTTTTACGCTGTCAGGTGATTGTATCATGAATAAATCAAGCTAGAAACAGTTACGAGTACAAGCTTACGGTAAAGCCAAAGATATAAAATGTCGATAATTCAGTCATGAATGCGCAATGGATCTGACGTCGGTTTATGTTACGAACAGTTGACGGAGCTCGTATTATCTCCGTTCCCAGGTCAGTACACTCGCAAAGCTTTATTATTAACATGTGAATTTACTTGTTATGTCTACTTGGATAATTTGATGCCCTTTGTATCCATACATAATATTATAAACTAGCAACGTCACACGGTTTCACCCGCATGAATCTCGATCCCGTCGGAATATCGGGATAAAAAGTGTCATATGTCCTAACCTGTTTGTTTGTCACGCTAAAACGGCTGAACGGATATGGATGAAATTTGGCACATGGATAGACCATGACCTAGAAAAAGACATAGAATACTTTTTATCCCGAAATTTTTACGTAATCGAGACTTATGTGGGTGAAACCGCGGGGCGCAGCTAGCTTATAATATTAGTTAGGATCAGGATTAAAGTCGCATTTCGTGTCTGTCTGTGTGACCGCGTTGTTACATCATTTAGATTTTTTTAAGGTCTTTAAGATTTATGTGTATTAAAAATTGATATTTAATTTAGACAAAATAAAGAAATCATCATGTTGTGTCAAGCCGCAAAAACCGTATGAAACAGGGGCGGGTCGCTAGCATACGAGTACTATTAACTCACTCACTCTCTCATTCAGTCTTAGAAGTGTTACAATAAAGAGTATTGCATTTGCATTAGTTTATGGACTTTCACCCTAGGGTGTCTGTAGTGGGGTTCCCAGTTTTAAAGGAAAGAACAGGCAACCAGCGTTGGACTGATACAATTAAAAATAGCTCTTCCCACTACAGATGACTATTGAATATTTTTACATTGAGGAACATACTCGTATAAAAGTGTTTATTTCCTTCTGTATTGATTGTAGTTTTATGTTGTTATGATAATAATACCTCCTTAACTATGTGCTTGAGTGGAGACCGTAAATCGGCAAACATAAGGTAGGACGCCCAAGGCTAGGTGGAGCGATGATCTTCAAAGAGTGTCTAGATGCATAAGAGAGCCGAGAAAGAGTCGCCGAAAATCAAGTTGAATTGCGTGCAATAGGAGAGCCTATGTCCAGCAGTGAACTGATGTAGGCTGATCATGATAATGATGATGACGAAAATAATATTTTGGAACACAAATATCTTGAAGCCGTCGTCATGCCACGAGAAAATCGCAGAATAGAATATAAATAGAATTTTGTTAAGTGTATAGTATAGTATATCAGAGCTCGTGTATACATCCAATGCATCCAAGACATTTAACCAAGCTACCAACATAGCTGTCTAGTAAATCTTTTGAACACGGCAGGAGTTATTCTAGTACAGCCCGAACGATACAGAAGAAATCCTATTCCAGGACGTTAAAAAAAAAAACACAGACCCCTATCACGTCACAGCCGCCATCACCCGTCGCCATTTAAATAAATCGGGAGATAACGGTAATACCCACATATATTAAAAGTTCGCGAGACAGGAATGAAACCGGTACACTCCGTTATCCGAATAAAAATCACATTAAAAACGTGAAACGATCCAACTTTTGTAACTATATCGTTATTTAATACGTATTCGGATTATTCTGTTGTATGAGAGTTATAAATTAGGAGGTGTATGTCAAGTTGTAGGAGTGTTACCAGCATTAGAAAAAAAAGGAAAAATGTCCAGTAGTCTTATATTACTAGCTTTTTTGTGAATTTACTTCCATATTCTCCAGAACCTGGGACTTTCAGTTATCGTTTTAATGAACAGGTACTTATGGGGTAATGATTAAGGAATAATAAATCGTCAACAATCAATAATCAATCATCTTTAGGGGTATGAGGAACAGGGTGTAAAGTTCACTCATCCCCCATAGAAAAGGTAGGATCCTCCGACCAGACGGGTGTGATGTCTGGCGGGCAACTGCCCAGAGGTTTGAAGTTGGGAGATTCTATATATGTTTATCGCGCGGTAAACTCTAATTGCGCGATGCAGGATTTTGTGTGACGTCAGGATGTTATGTGACGTCAGGTCTTTGATGCGTAGTTCGCATGTAGCGATGTAGATGCCGCTACACATCAATAATCAATCATCAATAATAAATTAATAAATAATAAATATTGCCGTAATGATTTCGAGGCACAAGCAGTAAGATTTGCAATCAATTGTCAGATTCTCTTCACGAAATACCTTTGATGGCTTTCCCCACAAGTTGAAAGATGGTTACTTTCATATTATATTAATACCTGTGAACTATTTACATAAATCCCTAGATAACCAGAATATACCTACCCAAATTATTACGCGAAAACTGAGCCTCAGAACCCGTCAAAATATTCCAGTTTCTATTCAGCTTCTCATGGAGAACTTGTTGGCAGGTATCCGGCCCATCAAGTATCATATTTGTCTGCTTACAATGACGCGTCAATAGTTAGCAAACTTTGTGAGTGTGCATAATGATGCGCTACCATGTTTTTATACGCTATTTGGTTCCGTACAGCAAAGTTTTAATACTAAATATTCGTACTTACTAGGAAAGTGTTTTAGCGTAACGGTTATTCAGTATTTATATTTTGTATCCTTGATAAAAATATCCTTTATAAAAAAATATATACTTAGGTACATAAACGAACCAATCGTTTATGTACCTAAGTATATATTTTTTTTAGTGTTACATAACTAGTCCTAACAGCCTTATTGTAATTATTAATATGATAATAGCTTGTGAATAGCAGCTATTGAGAATTTCAAACCACTCAGTCCAGACGGCAAATTCCCGTAATTGAAAAAGTGGAAATTCTAGTCACAATCTCATCTCAGTGGCAGTCAATGTCAAAATTTGACAAAAAATCTGATAAATTAGCGGTATTTTTGACAGAATGGGACTCAGGTTAGACCTGACTGAGATTAGAATACGAACGTTCTTAAAAATACGGGAATTCAGACTTCTCAATGTTTTTTTATAACTCAGTGTTAAATTACCTTAGAGAACCAGGAATTATTTTAGTTTCCCGTGACTTCGTTCGCGTATAATCTAGAACCCTGCTTTAGACGTGCACAGTGGCTGTCGAATATATTTTCCAAACATGTTTCTTTTTCATGTCACGGAACTGTTCCATATGCATAGAAGATAGTTTTACAAGTTAAATGGTAACGTAAATATTAGATTTTTAGATACCTCATGGTTTAAAAGGTGTTTGTAAACCAACCACTTATCTTAAACACGACTTCTAGTTATCCTTATTACCTCTTTCGTGCCACGTACTGTAAACTAAACGAGTTTCCTTTTATTTGTGTTGGCAACACTGAAGCTCGCGGTGAATTTAATTAGTTAATGGAGTCAGGTGTTGCCAGAGAAAAACAGACAGTAATTACGAGTATGTTATAACATTTTATGGGGTTATGATGTGCTACGTAGGTGTTCGTTTAAGCCATTCTTCACTTTTAAGATATGAAAAAACATGACCCTTCTGGGTGGTCAGGTAAAAAAGGGAATTCTAAGATAGAAACACGTAACTTTTGTAGTTGCTACAGGTTTTTTTAAATCTTTTACAGCCTTTCTAAAAATAGTTGATTTAATCAACTATTTTTAGCTTTCATTAGTACATGTTGCGCCGGTCAAATAAATTGGGATACGAACAGAAGAATGATGATAAATGAGTTAGTACAGTTACAGCATTTTAGTTGGCCGCTCATAACCGACTTATGAAACTATCATATCTTAGTTAACTCACAAAATGTTATTTTCTCAAACATGCTTGGAAATTCGAGAATTATTTTTACAACCTTCTTCGAGATTAATAGAAAATGCTGTACTGGTCGAATACATGCGAGCGCCCGGCCGGCAATGTTTGTATGAAAATCCATATCTGTCGTGTTCAGCGGCCGAATAAATGACTATGAAAACTCATATCTTTCGTGTTATTTAAAAATGGAACGAACTTTGTGCTTCAACAGTCAACACATGGCAACAAAGGAGGTAACTTATCAAAGATTTTATTTGAATTTCGATTTGGTTTGCAAATATACGTAGAAAGTAACAAATGAAAATATTGGCGTGTGAAAAATTATCGTTGTTCGTCATTGATTCTGGAATTTATAATTAGTTTACTCAATTTGAATTTCTGCGCATTATTTGATAAAAGTACTATACAAGCCTTGGCTGCAACCAGACATTGGTGGACTCACGTATGTGGGCCGAGGCGAATCGTCCATCAATGCCCCAGTTGCAGGCCGCGACAGTATTAAACTATTCTTAACCCAATAATGATGCGAATCTCGTATACCTACCTACGAGGTTTGTTTAAACGTTTCCTGCTACGTATTTAATAAGTCTTTCCGTGAATGTTAGACTCGTGTAAGGTACGGAAGTAAAGTTTACTCCCATGAATTCCCGTTACGTTCCAGAATTATTCCTGTTCTGAGAAAATTCCTCACCATGAAAGCTCGGAAATTAAATATTAAACTATGTAAACTTAGCCGAGTTTGGTTTCCTCTCAATGTTTCTAAAACAAAAGTTTTGCAATTTACGTAAAATATATGGTGACAGGAGAGGTTTGGCGTATTTCGTAGAAAATTTTCATGAAATCTGTTGTCTCTTAGAAGATGTATTATTTAGGAAGATTATATGGGATTTATACTTTTTTGTGTCATTCATTAAAACTCAAAAATGACTGTCATAACGCGAACTTATGTCGAACCGCTCCCACCACAATCCGCTCGTCCAATAAGGATGCAGCTTCTAGCTAGAATGTGCTAAAAGCCGTGTGAAAAACAGACGACGCGCACCTTTTTTTGACGAGCTTGGGCTGTCATCCGTCAGCTAAGCAGCGCATCAAGGTATAATTTACGAAACCTTTTCTTCGCCTCGAAACCCTATTGTTTTCATATATATTGTGATGTGTGTTTCTTAAATATATTATATTGTGATATCTGTATATTAAACTGTCCATTATTATCATTATTATTTTTATTATGTTTTCGTACAAGAGAGATAAATTACTGATATACAATACTGATAATAGCAGATGCTGGGTAACAATCCTTTATTCTAAGAAATAAATAAAAGATTCAGAACAAAGCAAGCAGCACTACATCAAACGATGGTGTCAGGACCAGTTTCAAGTCTCTTTATTCCCCATCTTTTGAAGTCTTCGCAGAAGTAATGATAACACAGATCAAAACGGCTGCAACGTAATTTAAAATTCCTGAGGGATAACGTAAAAAAATATGCAAAACGTAATTTTAAACGAGGTGCCCCGGAATACGGTAAAAATTACGTGGAAACGCCAGTAATTGAGTTTACATATTATATACCTGATGTTTGGGCCTCACAGACAGCGGATTAGGAGTTTTATTAATTAAAAGTTTTGTTTGTTTGAACATTCGAAAATTAGTTTAAATTTTTGTGATGAAAAAAATTTAGTACCTAATTGAATATTCTTTTGTAAATATCCAATAATAACAACAATTAGTAATTTTCTGATTGTCTTATTGAGTGTTAAACTGATTTAATCTACCCTCATAACGTAAAGTTCTCATTATGATATTAAAATTAAAATTGTTCTCAAATTACTGACTTTATTTACGCGCAACTCAAATAAAAATTAAAACAGTAGTTTATGACTGGGTATAAACACTCGTGGTACTATTATAAACGTGTTTTAATAACCCCTAACAATTTCATAAACTACTACAATAACTATGGTTATAAAATCAAATACTTACAAAAAATACTACAATTCACAGATCATCTTTTATTAAAACGAAAAATGTTTTCAATTTTAGCAGCCTCAGAACAAAACCTGCCACAAAATTGAACGTTTTGAAAAATTTAACGTGTATTCGTACCGGATCGTAATTCAGCGCTGAATTATTTAGAGCCTGTTCTTTTAGTGCCCCTACACATGGCCCGACAGCAGCGCTTGCTAGTTCCACGCGTTGCATCAAGACTGTTGTGAAACGTTTTCCTTTTTAATTCGTAGTTAGTCTTTGATTCTAGATTCAAGTTTTCTGCATTATGTGGGCACTTATGGATAAACTTTTTAAGGAAAAATGAAACTTCTCGCAGGGAATTTTAAAACGAATGGATTTATCGCGATAAAATCTGTTTCTTTAAATACTACCATGTTCGCGGCATCCTTTTGTATATTTTTCTAGTTTTTTTACGTTTTCCCATAAAATAAGACCATTTCGATTCGCTAATAACTAGAGCGATAGTTAATCGACAGCTTACAAGGTAAATGAAACGCGATATTACGGCAATAGGGATGATGACAAAAACATTTTTTAACACTTAAAATTTGGACACGTATTTTTTCTTTTTTTACGTAATCAAATTAGTTTTTTTTTTTTAACCAGGCATCATCCCTATTCAGCGCCGAAGCTACATAGTTGGTCGTGTAGTGGGGCACTTATTTCGAAGCTAAGATTCATACCGGGGCCATTTTTATTCATAAGGTTTCACCTGTGTTCATATCTATTTGTATATTTTAGAAGATGATACTCGCAATTTTTTTTTTTTTCATGTTTCCTAATGGAAAACGGAAGAAGTCATGTCAGTCTGTTACGGGCTTTTTAAAGTACAAATATTAATTTCACGTAAATTATTTTAATAACTAATCAAGATTCTCTAGTCTACACATAATTTTTGTTATTTGTAGTATCAGGTAATACTGGTTTCATCCCACTAAAAACAGTTTCTTATTTTGAAGATTTCTTCAACTAAATACGGAACTCTACAATGATTTGGAGAAATAACTGAACTGTATGTCAGTAGTATGCTGTTTGTGTTACTAGTCTAAATGTTTATTTCCCTGTCCTACCACGGTAAGCTGCATGAGTTAGCTTAGCTTTTAGCATGTTTAGCCGAGGAATACACAGTCGGACATAAAACTATATTTTATTATTATTTGTTGCAGTTATAACAATATTGTTAACCCAATTACAGACGTGACAGAAATTCAGAATTCTAGACACAAAACGTCTCCAAAAATTTAGATTGTTCTAAAATATAATTCAATCATTTCTACTACTATCGGGTTACGTACTCGTAAAATGAATTGAGAATACTAAAATTTATATTCAGCTGGAATTCTGAATTTAGATTTATATTTAATTCATTTTAAAGTTTACCTTTGTATTTATTCTATTCAACTCCTGTACTCAATAGATTTTAATTCAAATAAACATTAATGTTAGCTGAAAGACTAAATAAGCTATTTGGCTGCGTCTTATAAATTCATTTTGATGTTGAATTTTTCAAACAACTTTGTGCCAATCTTTGCTTGTGTGATCTTTTCAAGTATTATCCAAAGCTAGACTCAGCGAAGCCAGGTCACTAAATTAGTTATTGTAAGTAATATCTGACCACAGTTTTATACGCCTAGAATGATTACTTGTTCATCGACTACATACGAGAACGTTCAATAATCCCTACTACTTAATAATCCCTACTACTTAATCAAATATGTATTAGTGTATCTGAGTCTTATTACTTGTCCTTTGAGCCAAGACATCAAAGACTGCTTAAGCTGTTAGCATACCAAACTACTACTTACCTACTAATCCACTGGTGAGCTTTAGTTTGCCTATGAGGCAGACTCATAGCCTAATGAAGGTGAGGGAACCACTAAACTTGGCAGCTGCACTGTCGGTTTTCTCTCGCCCTCATAATTTCTTAGCCACTATTTTCTGACACCCACAGACCCATTTTTGGAAGAGTACCTGAAGTTCAAAATCTGTTCAAAATTAAATTTTATCTACGTCCTATTCAAAAGCCTAAAGAAGCTAGGCACCATTAAGGAGGCAGAAAAAACGTGAAATACGTGAATTAGCCTCTTTTGTAAAGCCTTAATGGACCAACATGAATTTTAATATGATCAGATTTCTTGGAAAGCTCTTCGATGAACTGAAGGCATTAAAGTTTCCAATTTCTGTTTGTACTGTAATGTCTTAATTTGATTTTATTACTGTCTTCTCTTCAGCCTTCATAGAAAAGGTCGTTTCATCTTTTGATTATTTCTGTTGGTCTTAGCAAATGCTTACGTTTCTTTTAGGATCATTTTTCAAAGTTAAGTTTTAATATGTTAAAATTTATCTTGAATTTTGAGAAAATCTAAACCTGTTTCCTACAAAGCTTCCGTGTTTCAAAAATAGTTTTATTTTCAGGATCCATATCCCGTTCCGTACCTATTTCCGTATCTTGAACAAGTTTTAAGTATACATGGGTATCTCCTATTTTTATTTTATATCCTATTTTTATGTACTGACCTAAAGTAAAATGAAGTAATTTAGAAGAAACAGTATGTGATGGAGCAATTTTCTCAGTATAAAGTCATTAGTCCACTATTGTAGCCTTCTTTTCACTAGCGACAGCGGGGCTCGCGGAACAACTCCCAGCGTAAAGTTGACCCAAACCGCAACATATTACACTTTTTTGCTATAATCAAGTTGGCTTCACGTTTTCCTTATTAATAAAGAACTTTTTTACCATGACATATTTTTTACACCACTGCAATTTTTTCGATCTAGTGGGTAGGTTTATGCTTCTAGTAAATTTTTTTTTAACGAAATTCACGCCAACGTTAATAACTTTTGAATCTCTCCACGTAATTTAAAAAAAACATCCCCTCAATAAACGAATACACTCAAAAATATATTTTGGTTTCGCACGGGCGCTCGGCGGCGTCCGTATATTGCGCTCATCACGCAAACGGCCAGAAAAAAAATGTTTGGACAAGAAAAACTTGAACGCGGAACACGTATATAACATTTTATAAACGTTATTTTAAAGTGGGGAATGTTTTCACCTGTTATGGACCACCTTTTGAATCTGCGACTAGCAAATATTTTACGGAATGAGGTCGAAGTGAGGGCTCTGAAGACTGAAGAGCTTTTCAACAGCTTTTAAAACCCGTGCTGGTAATCTGCGAGATGTATTTTATTATATCTATGTAGCGGGAATTGAAAAGGTGCTATAATTAGGTGTGCCGGTTTGTGACGGTCTATATCTCCTTCTTTTAAAATAATTTGTCACCGCTTTGCTGGGGTATATCTTCACTAATATTACAAATCCGAAAGTTATTTTGTATTTCTATTTCGTTCTATTTCATAGCATTACCTACTAATGCACACATTTAATGAAGTTATGAAGAAAGCCGTAGACACAGGTTTACGTTAACTCTGAAATCAAATAAAGCTGGAGAAGAAAACTATGCTTACGTAGGTACTTACAAACAAGGATATATTGGCTTTTTGTCATCCCGCAAAAGTCGTAAAATTCAAGTGTGAGAAAGGGTTATCTGTTCAAACGACGCCCGCGGGAAATAAAATGGCATGATCTATTCGCGGCGGAGAAGAATTATGGTCATCTGCGAAGGCTGTGGCTCTTACAAATGCTACAATAATATATTGCCAATTGCATCAAATTTAACAAATCGCAATAGCCAGATTGATCTGGTGACTTCTTTACCCTATTTTGACAATTTCTCAAGCATAGTAGGCAGTTGGCATAAACGAAATCCTGCGTAACCCTTAGTTGTAGAATATATATATAATAATTTATTCCTTGCTCTATTAGACAGACGCCAAATGCACTTTACCCACTAACTTCCTACACCATCAAAACTATCACTGCCTCCCTCTAATCACCAATTTTGTCCACAGCTAGAAACAAGAGTATTTAACAGCACAGACATCTCTGTCACAAACAGTTCGTGTGACATTGAGGCGTGTGTCATCACAGTCAGGCCTGAGAGAGGGACTGCGAAGTACACCTGCGAAGTCTCCAGCGAAGGACCTCGGTTCGCTGTTGACAAGCGATCAGCGAATATGACACTTGCTGGTGAGTATACTGCCCTCGTATTTTTTGTTTTAGGTCTGAAGATTATCACAGATAATGTAGATTGTGATTTTCTGGTTGAACATAAGAATAGACTTATCTGAGACCATGGAAGTGTGCCTAATTCAGTTTTGATTGTTATACCTACTAGATATCATAAACATGCATTTTTTTTTTTTTTTTGTTTTTTTTTTTTTTTTTTTTGTGTGGGAAATCATCAAATGACTCCTCCCGCTGGGCAGAGCGAGAGGGAGTGTCAGACTTTTACTGACTAAAACCCACCCGTGTTCCTTCCCTTGCCTATGTGCTGGGGCCGTGATATCCCTTTCAGATAAACCCGCAACCCCAGCAGGGTACATGCTACCCTAGTACCCATAAAAGGAAGAACATAATATAATTTCCGCGAACGAAAATCCGAAAAATGATGTTAAGTCGAAAACCATGACCGAACCCTAAACTAACAACAATACTCATATCAATAAACAATAAAATCACAATTTAATATCAATACGCAATCAACATAAGATAATAATCCATACGGACAAATATTATTTGCTTTACCGAACTTTATCTGATTATGATGAGTCCAATATAATAAAATAACGTAGTGCTTGCTATACTGAAGATTATCGTGTGGAAGCCAGAATCTACGCTAATGGTACTAGGGAGGCAGGGCGCGGAAATGGTATTAAATCTAACATTTCACAATGATGTAGTTTCCCTTCCATAAAGACGTTTTCAAGGAAAATATGATTTCGGACGATATGATTTCGAGTGATACGACTGATGGCATTTTGTGTGATACAAAAGGCAAATTAACCTTTCTATGAAACTTCCGCTGTAACAATAATTTCTCTAAATAGTCACAGATATCAAATGTTGTGTATGCTTGTTAGTAAACATTGTAAAAACAGCATGTTTATTCATCAAACATAAAACAAATTGTAAAACAGCACACATTGTTGTCGAGTACGGTTATGCAAAGTAAACAACGTACAAAATAGTTTTGAAAAATCTATTACATTCCCAACCTTTATTTCTGGTATTTTTATAGCTAACAGCAATATTGGATATTGCTGTAGTTTGGTCTAGGTTTTCTCACATTAATATAGAGCAAATAAAAATTCTTTGAAATGCAATCAGTTTTTTTTAAACCCATCTCTGAATAATGTGAATGTAATAAAATTATAATAACATAATATAATATAATAGAATGAATATTGTAGGTAAGCCTACCCAAAATATATTGGATATCCCTTGTTAAGCTCGTAACAATAAAATAACAGCCGAGTTAAAAGTTAGGGAAGGGTTTCACTACAACCGTCCACTTTGGTATTGATAACGAGTATTTGGTTATACCCTCAGTTTCATAACTTGTGGAAACGATAAACAGGTATTATTTGGTTTGAATTCTATACGTTTTAGTATTTAAAAAACACGTAGGAATTGCGATATAATCATAGTTTTTGAGGTAAATGTTTAGAATCTCGGACATACAAAATATTGATATGGAACTACAAAGTCATTGATGTTATTACATTATGATGATGTGATCATAATTAACTATCATTTAGAACAGTCAAGCTTTAATTACAATGCACCACATTAGCCGTCAAACCTATAGACCTTGGGGCAGACGTGTTCTTGAGTGCAGCAAACGAAGTGTAGGACTGCCTTGGGCTAGGTGGACTGTTTCAGGATGAAAGAGAATTGAAATAGGTTTTTTGTCCAGATAATACAGTAAGCAGATTCACAGGTTAGGACGATATATCTCTGGTTTGCAAGAATAATGACGTAATTTAAATTTCTGTCAAATTGAATACTGTATGCTAAATGATCATAAATCTTTGATATTTTATCGTGAACAGAGACGCAACGCCCATTTTGCGCCAATGTTCGTTAGAAAGAGACAGCGTCATTATTCGTTTAAGACAGAACACTCGTAGCGTAATCACAAATATTGGCTCATCTCAGTTGAACCGATGTTCATCTCAGTTGAACAGAGTGAACGCACAACAACAATTGTTGCAATTATTGCAACAATTGTTGATTTTTGTTCAAGATTAGTGACATATTTAGTGATTAGTCGTTATTTTTGATAAAAGATAGAACTTATGAGATATTTTTAAGAGGCTTTAGAGTGAAATTAATGACATAAGTTGATTTTTATCATTTGTAGTCTCGTGAATAAAGACTGATGTCTGAACCCCCCTTGTATAACGATTTTTTTTATAAAAATCTAAAATAATTTTATTTGTTTTGAAACTACGATAAATTTTCATTTAACTACGATAAATTTTCATTAAATCATTTATATTTTGTGGTATGCATTAAAACATTTATAAAGAAATTAAAAAAATGCCATTCTCTAAAATTAATAATTTTTAGTTCCATCGCTATTCTCGCGAACCAGCGATATAAGGGTAGCTTAAAATATTACCTACAGCTAGGTTACAACGTATTATTTTCCAGTGATCCCTAAACTAAACTAAAAAGTTAGTCTTTATGTTAGGGCTCGGGATATGAATTTAAGAGTGGAGGCTAGAGAGGTGAATCCCGGTGTGGTGTGGTATGGTATGTGTGTAAGTGTTCGTTCCCATTCTGCTTCGTTTGATTTCGATTTGATTCGAAGAATACGAGAATTATTGTCATTGTTCAAACTTTAGATAATGATAACGATTAATACTATTCTTTTCCACCAGTGATGCCAGAGTATGACCCGTTAATCACGGGGCTACCAACGTTAGTACAAGTCGGGGAGCAGGCGCTGGTCAACTGCACTTCGGACTACTCGCTGCCAGCAGCCACTATCGACTGGTTCGTCGATTCGGAGCCTCAAGAGGTAAGAAAATAGTAATACATAATTAACAGAATAGTTTCATCGCTCGGGTTATTAAAACAAGAGAGAAACACTTTTTTGCAAAGTTCAATTGATGTGACCGAAGACGCACCCTTGGGGTACGCCTAACTATAAATAATCCAAAAACTAATCAAATCCCAGCAACAACAAGAACGATATGTGATCAAAGTAATAACTATCCTATATTATCACTTTAAATTACTCCTAGTTTCACATACAGTGTGTTATTTTTTTCAGTTTCATTAAGTGCATCCAAACAAAATAATCTGATTATTTGGTATGTCATTAATCAAAAACATAACTTAAAATATAACAATAATATTCCAACTAATTTATTTTCATGACCTTTAAATAAAAACATTCTGAAATCCTTAAGCCCAACTACAGTACCTACTTGAATCTAGACGTCTTATCCTGCAGAATAACGACTTACATTCGTGCTTAGCACTTATCGATTTCCAAATAAATATAGCTCTCAGTTCGTAAAAGCTGAGCTTACAGGTATAACCACCAGCGTGCTATTTATTTTATTGAAAACCTATAGCCATTCTCGTTGAAAAGCTGACGATACCTGATGTCAGTCGAATGGCAAGTATTACCTGGATTGTTGAAACTTTATGTTTATTTTAGAGGCTTTTTATATTCGTCATCACAGCTTGCAATGAATTCATGGATTTATTTGATCAGTCAGCTTAAAATAGCTTTGGGTTTTGTGATATGGATTTATCATCATTATCAGCTTTTTCGAATATGTTTGGCCCATTAAATTGGAGATGTTTGTTTTATTTCTGTGACAACAAACAATTTTTTTCTTTTTTTGATATTTTTTCTTTTAGATTATTACTTTTCTTTAAGGTTTCTCCCCGTACCATGACATGACATGTCGTCTACATAATAAATAACAAAAGTCCTGTTGTGACAAAATCATTCATCAGACAGAAAGCCTCAGTTCGGACACATTTATCAAACAAATTACACGATCTATTCACGACTCAAACGACCTGTTGTGCTAGAAGTTATTTTAATTTCTACTCTCCATTGTTGGGCTAACGATTTTTCCTTTCAGAGCTCGGTATCGGCGTCTACGTTCGCCTTTTGTCAGTCCCAACGCTCGAAAAGCCGGTATATTTGATTTCGTATAAAAGAATTTGGTGATATATTTTTAAAGGCAGGAGTCCGTTAAAGAGAGAGCTCTCAAGTCTCGGCTGTGGTGATATTTTACTTTAGAAATGGAGCTACGGAATGAAAGATGATGTCGTGATTTCAAATGCGATGTCTATACCTGTCTTGTATCGCATAATACATTTTAAAATCACGTTAAAATAAAGGGATTAAAAAATTAAAAAAAAAAAAATATATTTTCAGGTAAATAACACCCATAGCCAAACATAAATTAATAAAATAAAATCAAACATCAAATAAAATTAAAATAAATTACGTTAAATCGAGAGCAATATATATAAATCAAATAAATTACGTTAAATCGAGAGCAATATATATAAATCAAATAAAATAAAATTAAATCCAAATAAAATTAAATTCAAATAAAATTAAATCCAAATAAAATTAAATCCAAATAAAATTAAATCAAAATAAAATTAAAAATAAATAAATAATCAAAAACAATAAAATTAATACCCTCTCTCCGACATTGGTACAGCAACATGTCTGCTGGAACAATGCCGAACGAAGGGGCAGTCCAGCCTTCCCGCAATCATCGCCAGTACGGTGTTGGGGCTAACCCGTACCCTGCGCACCAAGGACGCGGCGCGCTTGCACATGGTCGCGTGAAAGTAATCGGTGCGCGCCTCTGCGAACATACCCGAGGCGCTGCAGTATCGGGGTAGCCCCATCACCGCCCTGAACGCGTTATTGTACTGGACGCGGATGGCGCTGTAACTTCTATTAGAATAGTGAGCCCACATGCTGCATGAGTACAGCGATGTACAGTACGCTCTAAAGAGCGTAGCCTTAACCTCATAAGAGCACCGCGCAAATCTGCGGGCGATCATGTTAGCTCTAACAGATAACGCCCTCCGCTCCCGTTCCATGTCTGCGTGATCTTTAAGGTCGACAGTCAAAACATGCCTTGGGGCATGCTTTGACTGTCGACCGACTGTCGTATGTAAACTGGCTAACCCTTTTCAAAGAAACCCCATTGAGTCTGACCGGAGGTATGGTTCCCGGACATTTTGCACTGGCGGTCTCAAAGATCATACACTGGCTCTTCTTTACATTATACAACAACCCGTGACCACAAGCATATTCCTCGCATATATTTAACAGCTTTCTCAAGCCGCAGACCGAAGCGCTCATCAGCACCATGTCGTCAGCATAACTTAAATTATTGACACATATACCGTCAATGTGACAGCCGACATGCCGACTGCTGAGCGCCACGATCAGCCCGTTAACATACAAATTAAACAGGGTAGGAGATGTTAAGCCACCCTGCCTGACTCCGCACTCGAGCTGATATGCATCCGACATTGCCCCCGCCCATCTAACACTATAGACTGGTGCGCATACCAGAACTGGAACATGCTGATGAGTTCCGGTGGCAAATCTATGCTCCTCAGCTTGTTCCACAACAGATCATACACTACAAGGTCGAAAGCCTTTGACAGATCAAAGAAGCACGCATACACGGATTTATTTAAAAAAGCTTCAGAACAAAGCTATCGATCCATAAGACCAACATATCGACATGAATTATGCCTAAGAAGTTCAAAAACCGCTTTTATGCACAAGAGCATACTTTGCATGGCTCAAAAAATGTATAATAAACTACCAAATGACATAAAAGATTTAAACTTGGCACAATTTAAACGTAAACTAAATATTTTTTTAATAGACAAGTGCTACTATACCATTGACGAATTCCTAGTTGACAAATTTTCATGTGACTGACCATTTTTTGTATTTATGTTTTAATGTAATGTTCTTATACATATGTCCATTAATCTATTACAATATATTAAATCTTAAATTAAATTATTTATGGACATTAATTAGTTCTTTATGTTGCATGTAATGTATAACTTAATCTCTTATATTGTAATTTAACAATGCATGCCTTATAAGGTAGATTTTTGAGCTACTATAAAATATTTTTAAGACCTTGTTGTATCACCAAAAATCGCATTAATAAAAACTTTGAACTTTGAACTTTGAACGGGTGTTTTACGGTCTGTGTAGTATTTGACGGTATGCTTAAGACACAGTATAGCACTTTCAGTGGACAGCCGGGGACGAAACCCGAACTGATTATCGTGCAGTGTTATCGATCGATTTAACTGTGCGTTAAGCAAACCGTCAAACACTTTACCAGTTACAGTGGCAAGAGAAATAGGCTTGTAGTTACTCTTATCAGTAAGGTCACCAGTTTTATTCTTCACTACAGGCACTACCACCGTTTTCATAAAGTCCGCTGGCAAGTAGGAATGACTCACGCACAGCGAGTAAAACATAGCCAATACCCTAGTAATGTGTGGTCCCGCGTGTTGTAGGTGCTCAATGCTGAGCCCATCATGACCAGGGGACTTACCTCTCGAGATAAGCCTTATAGCTTTAGCTACGTCCCTAGCCAGGAAGGCAGCCCCCGCATCCCGACTGTTTACGCCAGCATTGAGCACCTCCGTCGCTGTACCCAACGGAGACTTCACCGAAAATTGGTTCTTAAAAAGATTCGCAATCTCCTTCGGGTCATTAATACCATCGATGCTCACAGGAATGCCGGAATGGAGCGTGTTTTTTTTTTTTTAAACATTTAGTTCCAATTCTCTATACTTAGTTCTCGCAAATTATCTATTCACTCCTTTCTGCCTAGTCTTTTCCCAACGAATGGATACTGCTGCGATCGAATGCTAGTATTTTGTATAGAGCGACTGCCTACCTGAGCCACACAACTACGTTACAGGGTAATACGACACCCCTCGGTAAAACTGTTTGTCGGACTTACGGACTTCTGTCTACCCGTTACAACCGTTAAATCTATAATCTACAATACTTTGTTATTCTCTTTTCCTACGACATGACGTATTACGTTGAAATCATCATCTGAAATGTCTTAAAAGTCTTGTCTTGTGTCGGAAATTGTACTCGTGGCATTTGACACAGACAGCTTCAACAAGCTTAACTGTCTCGTAAAAGACTTATAAACGTGATTATACATCTTATTGTTTACTCCATCTTCTCGTACCTAATAATTTCCTAGAATGATTTTCTTTACTCATCTTGTGAGGTATATAATTCATAAAGTTTTCTCCGCGACACGTGTAACCTTTGGCTTCTATTTGTTTTATTAATGTTGTACCATTATCATTGTTATCCATCTTCATGTATTGGTACTTTAATATAATTTCATTATTTTGAATGTTTCCTTAACAATTTCAGTGCGTACCTACCTAAATTATTTTGATGGAACTTTCTAAAAACATTTGTTTACAATCAAAATAAAATGTTTTATCAATAACGAAATGTTCTGGATAATTCAATACATCATTTCAATTTATTATTAATGATTTTTTTAAACAGTTCCACCGTAAAACTAACAGAAACTTACTGTTAGAATAATTGAACTGTAGGAGGTCGGAAAAAGAAAGGCTCTCTCAAACAGGACAGATAAACAAACGTAACTTTGTAACTGCGGTAAACGTTTGTAAACTTTATGACAATCCTCAATGGGCTTCAAATAAATTAGATTTTGAAGTCCGAGAGGAGTCTTATTTCTTGGGTTATAATAATGTTCATGTTTTTGTTGCGGTCCATTTCATCGTCATTTTCATTGTTTATTTTGCACGACAAAGAGTCTTGAACGGAATTCATATTTGCAGTACTCTTGCTAGCTGGTACCTTTATTTTTGTTAGTATTTAGGTCACCTAAGTTACAATTAGGCTTATCCTAAGTGGCTCGCTTTGGCAGTCAGACCCTTAACCTAAAGTAATCCAGGCCATTTTGCGCAGACCATTGCCAGTAAAACAATGTAATTAGAATTGATAGAGATAACTTTTGTTTGAACTTTTGAAAAGAGACTTTCGCTCTGTCGTGAGAATAAATGGTATTTTCATGAAATGACAAATACCTACCGAAGATTACAAGTTCTAGATCAGTTTTTTTTTTATCCAAAGTCACAAGTTGTTTTATTTCTTACTAGCTGCTGCCCGCGATTTCACCCGCATAAGTCTCAATCCCGAGGGAATATCAGGATAAAAGTATTCTCCATGGCCATGATCTACCCATGTGCCAAATTTCATCCAAATCCGTTTAACCGTTTTGCGTGAAAGCATAACAAACAAACATACAAAAAAATCTAATATCTTTATTATAATATTACTAGTTTAGTTAAGTAATTCTTTTGCAATATCTCAAAAACGAAATTCTCAAACTCAAAATTCCAAACTTCAAAAGTATATGATTTTAATTCGATATAACAGTATGTGTCAGTTAAAATACTTCGTTCTCTGAACTTTATTCCCTCTAATGCATTTATCTCCTGGTTTGTATTGTTCGGAATCAAGTTAGGTGTACTAACACAGTCTGGGTCTAGACCTAACCTGATTAGGTACCTCTGTCCCGCTGGTGACGTAAGATTATGGACACGTCGTGAACTGAGTTTATGTGTGATTCAGTTAAAAGGTTTATTTGTGGAATGAGTTGGATTAAATTTTATAAAAACGTTGCTGCTTGTCAGAAAGTTGATAGCTATTTTGTTTATTGTATCTCTGTTCTATATTTTTAGGTCTAGTGAGCGGAATTTCAGTTTTATTACACGTGCATTTAAAAAAACAATTGGGTTGCCTGCATTTACAGATTCAGCGAATTTTTTTTTTTTTTTTTGTTGATTAAAACGGTATAATCTATTTCCAAAAATGTACCTACGATAGTTCATTTGATACAAGATATTACTAAGCCAACATTATGGCACATTAATCGTACAACTCCTCCACAATGCACTCCCCCCTTTTCCTCCATTAGCAACACAGTAAGTACTTCTGCTAAGTACTCGCATGTACATTCCACACACACAATTTATCATTCTTGAAATTAAAACAGTAAGCTACGGTGTATCATCAATCTTCTAAAAGTAAGGATATACAAACCGCACGCCAAAAGTCTCGACAGCCAGCCACAATGCAAAATAAATAACACATGCAATTTAATCCAGTTTCCGGCTCCCGGTATCTACCCTCTTTGATTGAAATCTCTCGTAAAATATATATTTCTGAAACCCTATATCATGAACTTTTATGCACGTCACATCTTCAGCCAATTTTAGGAGTCCACATTCAAATGTATGTGTTTGTCATTGATCGACGGATAGAATTTGTTTAAATTATATGTGATGAGTCGCGCCGTCTTCGCTCGCGCACTGAATTTTGATACGCGGATTTTCACCTCAAAATGCGGGAATCTCAAAGTCACCGACAGCGCACATCGATTTGTCACGATTCTCTGAAAGGTGATGTTAAAAGACTGGAAAATATCTGAATATTTTTTCTTAGAAATTCTAGCAGAGATGGTATTTTCTTTGCTTTTTAGAGACCTCATCCGTCATCATTAGACTGTGTTTGCTATTATTCTTTTTTATATAACTTAAAGTGTAATGACGGGCCGGATGTATATTAATATGTTGCTTGCGTACAATTTTTTTTGATAAATGATGTACAAATTGGAAGTACGTTGAAACCACGGCTATTTTGAACAAAAACATAGGCATGGATGGAGTTGAAGTGCTTTTACGCCAACCTCCTTACCAATTAAATAGATACACGAAGCCACAAGATTTCTTGATCTACCTCTAAACGAAGTCTTATTTGCAAATATAAAAAATAATTATAATATTTAATTTAATGCAAAACGAAAACAAGTAAGTAACAACAAGTTAATCTATTACTATTTTTTACACGGAAATAGCTCGGATGTAGTTAGTTTCATAAATTCTCGGTACCGACTTGTTAAGAGCATTAGTTATGAAAATATTCGCTGAAACTTTTAATAGACTCGTATGTTAGTCTGTAGGAAGTGCTTTAAAGATTTCTGCAGGAGGAGCTCGTGGCTAAGTAATTACAGCCGCATGGGTCGATCCATCAGGTTAAACTACGCTTGCCGGGGTTGGTCCGTGGATGGGTGACCATCTTTACATACCAAGACTCCTCCGAGTCTCGGAAAGCACGTTACGCCGTTGGTCCCGGCTCTCTTTCGTGGATCTTTGACAGTAGTCACGGTTCGTCAAACGCCCGAAGGTCTGACGACCAGTCTTACCACGGGGTATCGTATTACCCAGTTACTGAGTTGTGGAGGTCAGATAGGCAGTCGCACCATGTAAAATACTGGTATTCAGCTGCATCCGGGTAGACTGGAAGCCGTCCCCAACAAAGTTGAGAAAAAGGCTAGATAGATTGATATACAAGCTCACACGATTATTCTGCGGTGCGGCTAGCGCACCGTACCGCAAAGTAACCGTGCCGTGTACAACGGGCCCAATTCATCACTTTGTTCGTATCGACCTACTGCTATGTTTAATCGATATACTTAGGTCTTTTTTGTCGCTTATACCTTCTTTCTATCTTTTGCTTGGTTTGCCGACGAACCGTAATCCGGGGCTTACAGCAGTCATTCTAGAATTCAATTAAGCCAAACGTAATTAACGTTCACCATCATCATTTTAGTCGAAAAGACGTCCACTGATGGTCATAGGCCTCCCCCAAACCCCCCGAGGGGTTTGCCAGAATCGTCACGCTTGGCATGCGGGTTGGCGATCGCAGTGTGGTGTTAAAATACATAGAGAACGCTTCTGGCCATTCTCTAGTGAGTCCCTTAGTCGCCTTCTATGACACCCCCGGGAAGAAATGGGTTGGTACTATTATTTACGTCCGGCACCACACGGAGCGATAATGCAATTAACGTTATTGTAATTTTATTAATACTATAATTCCTTTTTAATCTGCCAAGAACCGAAAAGTTACAAACAAATATTAAATTCGACAAACCATTCTCAATTTCACGCCAAAACAACCCCATCAGTCAATGTAACATTAATAAAACAGCCAATCATCAAAAAATCTCATTAATTTTCGAGACCTTTTATTCGGATCATGAGGGCGCGGCCCCAATAAAGGAAATTAAACCTTACTACGAAAACGATCATGAGGAATTTACTTTTGTACCCTTTAATGGCGCGTTTGTATTTAATTATTTAAATGAACTGAAAACAATTAGAATTACGTTCGTTGATGACGGCTCGGGAAGTGTGCCGTTGTGCCGCCCATCGGACGCTAACTCATTACTTTGGGAATCGTTGCCTTATTCGGCTCAGCGTCCACTGAACCGGTAAAATGGGATTTTGTTATTTTTCCGCCTTTTCTTAATAGAGTTTTAGTGTAATTTCGTGCCTTGTATGTTGTTGTGTGTAAGTTCGTGCATTGTGTGCCTGTAAGGAAAAAACCTGAAAATGAACGTGTCTTTTGTAAAATGATCGGTTGTAGGCCACACAAAATGGCTGGCTGGATTTGGATGAAATTTGGCACATGGATAGACCATACTTAGGACAAATTATACTTTTTCTCCCGATATTCCCACGGGATCGCGAAGTATACAAGAAACACAAAAGAATAACAATTCTGTAAAAATCTCACTTAGAAATCTATGTGAAGTGAGCTTGAAGTGAGCTGAGTGCTGCGTGTCAATAGTGACAATTTCTAGCTATCACTTCACCGAGGTTTTCACGATGAGATGTTTACTGAATAACTCTTAATACTGGACTTACCACTTAGATCAGACAAACTCACTGCTAATGAAGGATTCGCCTTAGACGAAGTCGAACGACTCTCACTTTGTGTACGGACATGGTCGTAAAATTATTCAATTGAATTAAAGACGTCCGGATCTAAAGTTTACTCAAGGATCAAGTAAGGGAGGAGATTATTGTTCCATTGTAAGGGTTCTTAAACGTAATACTATATTGTTATGTCAGTTTGTTACTATGCCACTGTAGAGAATACCCTTTTTGCAATAAGATTGATTGATTACCCACCAGCTCACGGCGATTAAGGATTCTGGATATTCATGTTTTACCCTTCTGACTGACCAGTCTTACCCGAATGCAAAGAAGACTGGACTGGGTTTTTGCCCTCATCATTATCTGCCTAGCCTTTTCCCTTTTTTTTTTCTTTTTTATGTATGGGTCGGTTTCTAACTGGATGCAGCTAAATGCTAGTATTTGTATATTGTTTCCATGACATTTCCAATTATTTATATGGTATAGCTTACGCTGATTGAACGATCACAAAATAACTTGATTTTTTGTAATTAACATAACAACTATAAAATAGTACTTAAGCTTTCATAATCTATACAAATAAATAACATTGAAGTGTCTGTTTGTAATGTCAAAATAACAACATTATAATATACGGTACCTACTTATAACAAAAAACATTTATCTTAATTTTTGTCTGTCTGTTTGTTCCGAAACGGCTGGACCGATTTTGACAGGACTTACACTGGCAGATAGCTGATGTTATAAGGAGTAACTCATGGTACTCTTATTTTAGAAAAAAAAATTGGGTCCAAATTAGGGCAACACCTGGTGTTAAGTGTTTCTAACAGATATCATACTCAAATAGTAGCTAGTTACCTACCAAAACCAACGAGAGAATTAAACTGGTACGCGGCAAGTTATGCTCCTCACACAATGTCTAAAGTTTACTGCTAACTAAGCTAAACGATTTATTAGTTCCCGGGAATACTGTGCCAGTACTGCTTACTCAGTACTTATGTAGGTACTTACTTATCCTTTAATGTCAGTCAAGTTTTGCATGATTTACAAAATCCTGGAACTGTGAATATTAACTGGTAATACATTGAAGATAAACATTATGCTTTCTCCTACGCCTTATCAATATCCGAGTAGGTAAAGGTATTAAAATAATATTCATCAAAACCTGCCTAGAATATTTACAAGCTAAGGATTTTAATAAATTTTTGGGGGTAGCACTGACAAATAGCTGCCCATTCAAAAAACATTATATCCTAGACCCATTTATTTATATTCCTTCTTACGTAATCGAAAGAAAATCCAGACAGATAGACACTTTTATTTCCATTTCTAGGTACTCTAAAAACATCATTACATTTGAATAAAAGTTGTCAGGGGCGTATCGGAATCAGATTAGTGGCGGGTGACGCGGCCCGAGCGGATCCGACCAGACCCGAGCGAAGCCTACCGGACCCTAGCGAATCCGACCGGATCCATTCCTCATGGATGCTATCAGATTCAATGGGGCTCAGACGGACGAGTCCAGTGTAGCAGATAAGAATTTTAAAATAAAGTTTCACTTCGTTAGTATAATATGATGGGCCTTTATCAGTAGTTAATGGGATTGGTTAAGGTATTTGCTTGTGGTTCAAGTTTATAATTACCTAATTACCTTCTTTAGGTACCTCCTCGTCAATCACTTAACCTAACAACATCAACTTTCAACCATCTGTCATAGAATACATCATAATATTTTGGAGTTATTTTTAAACGCCACAGTATGTTTCTCTTGTAAAATGCTATTCGATTTTTATTAATCATGAAACGAGGTAACCGAATAAACTTACTAAACTTTTAACTATTGAAATACTCTTTTATTCAGTTCACACCAATTTTTTCCTTAACCAAAACCACCAGCATCGCTGCTCAACCCAACCACATAAACAGCTCAACCCGTCCTCAAGTGTTCGACAAAGCGTCTGGATGTATGAATCACATTAATTTGCATATAACAGGCACTGCCACCGAATACCAAGCATTTTCTAAGGGGTCCGGATCGCTACCTGACTGACAAAACTTTTCCTTTGAATGTGAGCACAGTTCAATTTTACAGGTATTTTATTTATTTTTTGGCTGTCTTGTTGGTCTTGTGTAGACGAGCACGACAGCTGAGAATGAGGTTCTGCGTTCAATCCCAAGGTCGAGCAAAATGGTATTGAGTTTTTCCGGAATTTCTCAGATGCAGTCTCAACTTTTGGATTTGTACCCGGTTGATAGCAATTTAAACTTAACTGGTGAAATATAGAGGTACCTCTGCCATGGCCTTTGGGGACAACAGATGTTTTTTTTTTTTTTTTTTTTTATCTTAAACGTAGGTATGTCCCCTGGCTCCCAGACTTGTTACTTGAGAGTCGGTGTTCCTCCATTATAAAAGTAATTACGTATGTCGTTGATGATTAAAAAACGTAGAACGTAAGATAGATAAATAGAATAATTCCGCTTTATCGTACACCAAAATTTAACAAAGTTCATTACAAAACCACTAACACTACTTTCACGTTACGTTTCGTTTCACTTTTTGTTTTACTTGAGGCGTAAGGTTGTGTTGTTTAATTTCTTTGCGGTTTCCATTTTCTTCTTTTTAAGGAAAACGCTCAAGGTCAATGTACGCCATTGATTTGATAGGATAAATTGGGTCTCGAAGGCATTTGGTAAAATAACTTGAAAGTATCCTAAACCTACATCTGCCTAGAATTACACATGTATTTTTCTAATTTCAAAGAAATACTAACGAGTACTCTTAGGTAATTTTAAACCGGTAAGCATTTTATTACTTGTCCGTATTTCTATAGAAACTAACCCCGTCAAACGGTCTCCATTCCCTGAAAATAATTAGGTTTAGGTACCTACTAGAAATAAACGTGAAAGGAATTATGAAACCTATTTGCTTGATATGTTTCTTTAGAATAGGTATTTCGAAGTAGTACCACGTTTATGTGTAGGAAATTTTATAATTTTTATACACAATGGACAAATTTGGTTCTTAGGTATGTGCGTAATTTTACTTCTCGTAATTTCTTGATATTTCAGGTCAAATGTATTCAGCATTGTATAGGTACTAAAAAAGAAAAACAAAAGAAAAATTGTTTATTCTGCACAAACAAAACGCACATTAAAGACAAAAAGACATAAAGTACACACATATAGAAGTAGCCAAAGGCCTCGTATTCAACCAATAAATAAAACTAAAAAAAAAAAAAACAATGTTACACACACACTACACATACACACTATACACTAATAAACTGCACCATCTATCCGTGAGAAGGTCTTGACGAAGAAGTCAGTATTAATATTATTTATGGATTTGCTTGGAACTCTTCTTCTTGGTAGCTTACTTCATTACTGAAGGTCGTGTCCTTGAAAGGTCTTCGTGGCTTTAAGTATGATGTTCTCCCACTTCGTTCGGTTCGCTGCTAGTCTCACAAAGCGGTCGTAACAGGGAGTCCAGTGAGTTCGGTGACTTGGTCTCACCAGCGCGGCAGTTAGGTTAGTTTAAACTATTATTTGAATAGAATAATCAATTATTCCTCAAAATGTATTCACAAAAAGGTGGTTACAATAATATTAAAGAATTCTTGTAAATTCTACCATTTTGGCATGCAAACATTGATGCAGTTCATCATCAAACATAATTGTAGCTACAACTTTTTTATTGTATACCTAAGTTTGTGGAATTGCGGATGCATTATTCTGCAGGTACGTTAACATAAACAAAGCTTAGTTCTCAGTCCACATCTTATCACCATTCAATATAACTTACATAAATAGCTCAGTATCTTCAAAGGCTAATGGTCAGAATATGCTTGTGTAAACTAACCATATTCTCATTAGCTGGCTTAGAATCCGCTCCTTTATTCTTAGCATAGTATGAGAAGCTTTAGGATTACTATGAGACCGTAGTACCTCAACAACCTTTGAAGAGATTAGGAATAAGATTTTTTGGGATATATGTATATAAAAATAAATAAAATTGAAGTGTCTGTTTGTTGACATTACAGTCAAAATAACAGCTTTTTACTAAATGCATATTATTGTCCCACAAGTGGGGCGGCTTGATGGGGCAAAGTGGAATGATTCGTATTTATAACAAATATCTATTTCTCTTTTTTTTGTGGGTCGGGTTATAATTTATCTAAGTTACAATAGCCTAATGCCAACTACACATCACTTATTTTTACAAAATATTGCTTTTCCCAATGCAGGGACGTTAATTGTTGAGTAGTTCTCCTGGTACTTTGCCACTAGCTCCACTTCACCCTATGCATTGTGATGAGCATAAATTGCTTGGCAACCATTCGCAAACCGTGAATTACTTATTATTGAGTAGTTCGGGTGGCCATCTGTAGTCTTCATCATCAGTTCCACTTCAAATGGTGTTTTCCGAGAGCAAATACACGAGTTACTATAAAAAATACCGAAATTGCTATACATGTGCCTATAATACTTGAAGAGTTCCCTCGATTTCTGCAGGATTCTATCATCCGATCCTGACTTGATGACACTGGGACCACCTGAGAAGTATACTCTTTCAAACAAAAAAAGAACTGAGAACCTCCTCCTTTTGTTTAATTCGATAAAAAAAAAAAATTATTCCAACTAATCTCCGAAACGGCTGGACCGATTTTGACGGAACATTTACTGGGAGATAGCTGATGTTGTAAGAAGTAACTTACTTCCGTAGGAGGCTTCTTTTATTTTTGAAATTATTTTTCTAAAAGTCCATGCAAGCGAAGCTGCGGAAAGCAGCTAGTTACATTTAATGTAAATGTAGAAATTTTACATACAGTGACAGGAGCAAGATGGTTGTTTATTCGACTGATAAAAGTCCCCAGTTCTCGTCCTTAGGAAAAGTTACAGCCCCAAGTTGACAATCAATGAAATATGCTCAGAACTTTAAGTAATAAATCATTCAATCTAACTACACAAGAAAAAACACTTACAAAATCTATAACACATAATTCAATCAATCGTTTCTCGAAACATACTGAATGTGGGTCAAGTTACTAGCTACATAAGTTAGTCGCTCCAGTGAAAGTTTTAAGAGATGAAATTGCCCGTAAGTGCACAGTTTGCCGACAAACAGACACAAAGACTAACTTTCTGTATTCGTCGGCAACAATAAAAGCAAACTATTGTGGCTTCGATGAAGTATTTGTAAAGGAAAGTACGGGTTTGTGGCAGATTTTTATGAATTTATAAGTGCTTGCCCGAGTTTCGTAAGTAAGTAAGAACTTGGTAAATTGAGTGCATGCTTTGTAAGTTAGAGGGGCTGAAGAGACTGTGCTCAAGTTTGTGGAGTCTTTTAAAATTACTTTATGACGACGTTTTTATAATGCATTTATTGTTAAAACAAGGCGGCCTAAACCTGAAAACATGTTTTTACGTATTGCCAATGGCTTTTTAATTTTTTATAATGCTAATATGCCTTTATTTTGAAGTTTGTTTACTAATTGTATTTTATGTCTAGTTTTCATAAGTTTTTTCTAGTTTATTACGATGTTGTTTTGTGGTGAATGCTGTATTCCTATATTAGGTATACATACCAGTAATTGTAATATGTTATTGTTCTGTTTAATTTTTTTGTGCCTGCTGTTGGTGTAACAAATAAATAAATAAAATAAATTTCGTTGGATTTTCTACATACACCCTTAGCATACGATTGAAAGGGCTATGTCCAACTGCCGTGGACTACTTTAGGTATCAGATTATCTTTAACTAAGACAGTTGTATGCCCCATTCGTCTTCAATCAATGAATCAACGCCAACATCCCACTTACAATCTCCATTTCTCCACCAGGATCCTCTAATAACGCCGGACACAGTAGTCTCCGGCGCAGACGGCGACGGCCTGCGGGCATCATGGCGGACCCTGCACGTGTACCCGGACGACTACCCCACGCACCGCGGGTACCTGGCGCTCCGGTGTCGCGCCACGATACCGACGCGGCCGCCACACGTGCGCAGCATGTCTGTCCGGCTGTACGTCGCCGCAAGACCACATATATCCTCGTATATGTTTAGTAAAAATAGTAAGTATTTTGCAAGTTTAGTTGTTGTTGTATTATCGATTCATTGTACATCCAGTGCGAGTGCGGTTCTCCTGAATATACTGTGTCCCATCTACTAGAAAGTCCCAAATGTCTGATGCCGCAATAAACGTAGCCACCTTCTGGGCCCGAACAGTATAGGTAAATATACATGTACCATGGAAACGAAAAGAAAATAAAGCTGCGTTTACACAAGGAAACTAGAGTTTTTCAACTGTCGAGAGGGGAAAATTTCCAAGCGAAAGTCGCCAGGATATTTATCGCACTTATGTGTTTACACGGTGTACACTCAGACGACAAACAAAAACTCGAACTAGATGATTTCGAATCGAGAAACTGTCATCGTGTTAATAATACTCGTATGAGGGGTAATTCCCGTATTTTTAGAACTTTTGGATACTAATCTCGGCTTCAATCTGTCATAAAAACTTCTTAGTTGCCTACAATTTGATCAAATTTTTGACATTGATTGTCGCTGTGATGAGAATGCGACTTGACTTTGGTCGTTTTTTAAGTACGGGAATTAGCCTTAAGGTCAAAAGTATTTACACTTCAACAACCGTTCGAATTCGAAGCGATATATTTAGAGAATAATAGTACTGCTTCAAGTTTTAACCTCAGGGGTTACGTATGTTTCAATTATTTGTGAGCACGTTTAGTTGAGTTTTCGATGTCTAGGATTTTCACGAAATAAAACATAAAAAAACAAACACTGTGGAAAATAAACATATTGTGTTATATCATACCTTTTTTCTGAACTAAATAACGCAAAAAAATATGTTATATGGTCGGTTTTAGCTTTTTAAAGTATTGTATTTTAAAATTTTGTGTTTCGTGTAGAAGATAAATAAAATGATTCCTTTAAAATTTTCATATTTGTGCGGTATGACTATATGATTCCGACTTGTGTTTTTAGGAACGTTTTGGTCGTAGGACGATTTGCTAATAAGACATTTTGCAAAATGGTCGTTTTGATTATAGGTCGTTTTATTATAAACAATGTCGCCCATGGGCATGTGCCCGCCCGTATATTTCTGAATATTCCTGAAAAATTCTCGTAAATTAACTTTATCTTTAATATTTTTCATGTTATACAATTTTTTTTTCGTTTGTAGCGTTTGCGATATCTTCTATGTTATTGGCTCGATTTGGATTCTGTTTATTATTTCTAATAGCGTATGAGTTATTTTATAATAACTAAAAAAAAAACCTAAAATTTGTCGACTATGAAAAAAAACCGGAGGTGAAGACACTTTAAAAAAAAACAAGCTTATGTTCATAAAATCATAGCGGGACATTGAAAAAAAATGCTCAAACAAATAATCATCATCTGTCGAACCTTTTCCGAACTATGTTGGGGTCGACTTCCAGTTTAACCGCACGCAGCTCAATACCAGTACTTTAAATGGAGCGACTGCCCATCTGACCTCCACGATGGAGCGACTGCCCATCTGACCTCCACGATGGAGCGACTGCCCATCTGACCTCCACAATGGAGCGACTGCCCATCTGACCTCCACAATGGAGCGACTGCCCATCTGACCTCCACAATGGAGCGACTGCCCATCTGACCTCCACAATGGAGCGACTGCCCATCTGACCTCCACAATGGAGCGACTGCCCATCTGACCTCCACAATGGAGCGACTGCCCATCTGACCTCCACAATGGAGCGACTGCCCATCTGACCTCCACGATGGAGCGACTGCCCATCTGACCTCCACGATGGAGCGACTGCCCATCTGACCTCCACAATGGAGCGACTGCCCATCTGACCTCCACAATGGAGCGACTGCCCATCTGACCTCCACAATGGAGCGACTGCCCATCTGACCTCCACAATCCGGTTACTGGGTTACGGTGGAGTTTTTTGCCCACTCTTGTCCATACGAAAACTGCCTTTTGGAAGGGGCGACTAGATTTTTTTATCTTGTCGTTCCAAAGTGCCTTCTAATTGAAATAAATTATTTGACTTTTTGACTTTGACACAAGAATGGTACTGGCTCAAACAAATCATATTGTATGTATAATTTTCATCAACAAAGCGGTATGTTTGACCACCAAACACGGAAGTAATAACCTTACGGTTTGATTAAAACCTTTCCCTTTCATTTTAAATTCCAGATTGGTTAACCAAAACATGGCGCGAAATGGGGGCCAGAAAGCAAAAGATTATTTTTTTAATTTAAATATTTGGGACTTAAAAATCTCGTTTAGGGAAGAGCCTGCTTTTAACGAAATCTGCGGAATGGCGTACACTTTGAGGTATTAAGAAAAAAAACGGCCAAGTGCGAGTGGGACTCGGGCACGAAGGGTTCCGTACCGTATTAAGAACGAGCAAAAAATGCCGAAAAAACACGTTTCTTATATCGGGATCGCCATTAATTATTAACTTTATTAAATTTGATTTACAATCTGTGAAAATTTCAACTGTCTACCTATTTACAGTTCATGAGATACACCCTGCTGACGGACCGACGAACGGACGGACAGCTGAGGCTTATTAATAGGGTACCGTTTGCCACCCTTCGGGAACCCAAAAAAAATGTAATTTAATAAGGTAAACTCAAAACCATTTAGAGCTGACTTGGAAGTAACTTTCTGTTGTTAAGTGACGGCTTATTTTCGTTTATGTAAAGAATAAAAACGATCTTTATTATTTTTATTTGGAAGGCAGTAAAAGACGAGTATTCTCCGGATCTCTAAAATAAATGCAAACAGCCTTGATTTGTACCTAAATTGTCTCATGAAACCTTTGCAAAGATTCAAATATATTACAGTAGGCTTAGTAGTTTTCTTCGTAAAGTCATTAGTGAAAAGTGTAAAGTGATTGACCCGTCTTCTATTATGAGCAAACAATCAGACCAAAAATATAATTAACAGACTGTACAACAATATCTACCTGAACACTAATTAAATGATTGTTTCTGTTAAAGTCTAGATGCCTTTCGGTAAATAGAAGGAGCCGCAATATAATTAACCTGATTTTTTATATGATACTCTGCCCACGTTATTTCATCCTGTCTTTCGAGATCGAATAAAGAGATTTGAAGCGAGGGTGCGACTAACTGTTGAAAAAATAAGAAGTAGGTTATATAAATAATGTATTAGTTATTTGCTAACCTATTATTACCTTGATAGAACAAAGCCTGCAAGATAATGGTGTTTGCCGATGCCAATTTTAGAGATAAAATTCTACAAACATAATGTCTCAAGTTACTTTGTAAAATTTCGCTGGTAACCATTTCCTTGAGACTGGGATCATTATGTCCTAGTAGGCTAATGGCACTGCTTAATAACAGTACATCTCCGTATACACTTTACCGAAAGCTGCTAATAATATTTGCATTTATAACCAAAGTCAAGTTATAAGGCTCCTGCAGACAGGCGCTACGAGATAGGGTAACACATCTCTAGTGGAAAAAATTCTATGAATACTTCATGGAAATTGTTCTATTAGAGTCGCGTCGCACCTGTCCGCGGAAGCCTTTACTTTGGCGATCAGGCTTAATATTACTTACCTTCTATTATTATTTAAATTTTGTATAAAATAATGTTTATTTTACCCATTCCAAGCTATCTAAATCAGTTTTAAGACCTACCCTTTCAAAATTTTACGGCTACATACCTACTTTTTATGGGATTCCTACACACACGAATTTCGTACATTATAGCCCATAAAACTACACTCCCTGGTGACAGCGCGAATATAAAACGAAAAAGTTTCGCCAATGTAATTATCAAGTTGTAAAAATCGCGTTTTACTCACGGCATATGAAACCATTAAATAGATAAACGTAGAAGGTCAACTTGATTGTAGTCATAATAGCTGCGATACACAAAAACTTTATAACTACCATTTGAACAAAAATAATTTAATTTATTTGATTCAAAGGCTAGTCCATGTAAATTAAATGAGAAAAAAAACCTTAGTCTGTGCCAGCTTCAAATTACATAACACAACACACATAACATTAAGGATTTCTACTTAAGATTAGGCAGCTAGCTAGGTTGGTTAGCATGGAATTGCTATGGCGCTGCTAAGTAGTTGTTTAGTTCGAAAAGTTCAAATAGAACGCTGTGGCTGCATTTTTTCGTCAAGGGTAGGCATCAAATAGATAGCACAAAATTGCAGAAAGCTATTGGTGCTTTATAACTTGACATAATATCTTACACAAAAAGAAAATTAAATGAAAAAGTGCATTAAAAAAATCTGGCCTTCTGAATATTCTTAGCGGTACTACTTCAGAATTTGTTATGTAAATGAGTTTGGGTTCCGTCCCCGATCGTGACGTATCTACTGTATGTGATGCCCGCGATATATCCAAGTGTTATTAAGTTTAATTTTCGACGGATATTAGGAAAATTCATACTTTATTAAATTCGGATGGAGGGAGCGTTTACTCTTTTGATACATCATTATGTTTCTGAGTATTTTATAATTATAATCAAGTGTATATTCCTTGGCTAATAATATAAAGCTGTTTTTGGCAGCATTTAACAGTATGGTGCATTTAAATTGCTTTTTACAATATTCTGGAGGCAGGTACGGCGTATGGACTAATACTTATTTTCTTAATAAATTTAAATCGTTCAAAAGCAATTTACGAGCACCCCACGCATTCACTTTGGAAATCCTAGATTTTATCTTAAAATTAGGCTTCACGCTATTGGCAAAGCTTTTGTTAAAAAAAAAAAAAACAATTGAACCCCGGGCTTGGCAACGTTCCCAGAAGAGAAAATTGATAAGCCAGCCGGCCATTTAATCGGTTCAGTCATCGTTTATTTAATAAATAAGTTTGAGCAGATGCTTACACGTCATTTTGGATAAATTAACGAGATTATTACAGATCATTTTAAAAGTAAAAGGTATATTTTGATGTACGTATGGTCTGTTCCAAAAGTATCTAACGAATATGTAAACAGATAGACCAGAAAACGTACCTGTGAATGCCTATTTGAAGTGCCACTGACAAAATGAGTACTTGGATTTAATTTATTTGAATAATAAAATCCGAAATTCAAATTTTAAATCACATTCTGCACCAGCGGGTCATAATAAAATTATAACCCGCTGTACAATATATATATATATATTATAGCCTAGATCTTTAATTTGCTTATAAATTATATGTCATGCAAAACTAACCTAACTTAACCTGGTTAGGTTAGGTTTGCATGACATATAATTTGACATTAGCAAGCAGGTGATGTGAAAAAATATTTTTCATTAGACAATTATTAAGATTATCTAAGTTTATAACATCAATTTTCGTCAATGGTTTTTCAATTACAATTAAATAATGTTATTTAAACAATAACTGTTGGTAATAATTTTGAAACATAAAGTTGAAACTTAAATAGGTACAGATTCCATTCAGTGAGTAAATGCGTAAGAAGTTAACCCGAACATGGTTTTTTTAACACTTTTAACAGGTTACAGTTGCCAATATACTTAAAACAATTGTTCAACGTATATGGTGGTCGACAAAACACAAAAACTAGGCTCCTTTAGGTACAAAGAGAACTCGAGGTCGAGGTGCGATAGAATGCGCATTCGCGCGTTTGGTCTAAATCGACCTCAAGGAATGTTCTAAGAATGCCGTGATGTAAACGGGGCACGATCGCCAGTTGCCACCTTAACAAAAACTCACTCAACGAATATTTGCAAAACAAATTCGTTAAGCGAATACTCGTCGTCCTAATTAAAACGTCTAATAATCCCCTTTGTCTCCAGATGCAGTACCGAGCAGCAGTTCCCGGCTGCGCATAGAGACGGCTGTATGGACGTTGTTATTTTTAGTGAGAAGACAAGTGCCTTCAGTTGTGAAGTAAAGTGCTAGTGTATTGTGACATACGGACAGATAGGCGACAGCTGTGTATTGTGACATACGGACAGACTAGCGAGTGCTGTGAGTTTTACTTGTTAAGTTGCGGAGTCTAAGGGGTGTCTGCGTTGGAGAGGTTGGAAGTACTAGCAATGTGGACAAGGAGGATTTGTTAAACAATTCCTCTTTATTCATTTTCTATTTTTGTTTCACGGCGTGGTAACCAGTACCAGTATCAAATTATTGGTGAAAAACCTCATCGATAACTCGTGACGGTCATTTAACAAGAATATGATTACCTGAACCCATCATTCAATAAACTATGTTAAACTGTTATTGTTAAGAAAAGTGTATCAGTATATTAAAAAAAAACCAAATCAGTTACAAATTGAATTGGCATTAGAACGAGGAGAAGGAACCGACAATTATCAAGAAAATATTCAATAACATTTAAGTGAAACCGGGCTTCAAATAATTATAACTTGTAGATATTATTGAAATAGTTAAGTAAGTGTAATCCGTCAACAGTAGTGTTGCGTGGCGATAGTAAGTTTAAATCCAACCCAATTAAGCTGCTGCGGTTTACCTACTCAAACATATTCCAGTTAATAAGAACGGGTTGCTTAACTATGCAAACAGTACGACGACGCCTTAACACTGAGTTTAATTAATTGTTCTCATCAAAATTAAATAATAAACTATACATAGCAATGATTTTAACTAAATAAAATTATTGCTATTTGCAATTGGCCTCACGAGGCCAATAATGTTTTTCACTCAGGCCTAACACGAAATAGCCTTGCCTTGTTTGGGTATGTTACTTTTTAAATCGGTATGTCAAAAATAATTTTGAAACATTGCTAGTATTCTTCAAAAATGTAAATAGATTCAATCACCGCAGACACTTCTACCATACAAGTTATGTAAAAAAAAGTTATTTATATTCTGCTGTGAGATAATCCGTTATAATGTATAAAGAAATAATATATTTTCATGAGGCTAATAAAATACACTTAATTAAATCTGTTTCTTATGAGCACACAAACTCTAACGTTCTAAATTAGATAAATTACAAAAATATATCAAGTCCTTTGCTCAATTGTTATTTATTATATTAATTGTTTTTAAGGTCAGCACTGCTTTCAATTCATAGTTTTATACGTTTCCGTTAAAATGTGATATACCTATTAACCGACTTAAAACAAAAGTTCGTCGTTCTGGAAACTTAAAGTAAAAAAATCCACTTCATCATCATCAACGCTTCAGCCCGGAATCACCCACTGCTGGATATAGGCCTGCCCTTTCTTCTGCCATACTTCCCGGTTCTGTGCGTCCCTCATCCAGACGTTTCTCCCGACTTTGACGATATCGTCAACCCAACGCGCTTTTGGACGGGCCTAGTTTCATAAATAAATCATTTATTTGCATAAAACATGGTATAAAACGTGTTAAAATCCTAATCCTAACTAATAATTATAAATGCGAAATTTAGTTTGTTTATTTATATGTTTGTTTGTTTGTTACGCTTTCACGCTAAAACGGCTGAACGGATTTGGATGAAATTTGAGCAATGATGCAAGTATAATAATATAATAGCACAAACATGTTTAGGTAGGATAAAACATAGCATGCAAAATTTGAGGGTATTTGAAAATGTTACAACGTACATCACTATTTTTTATCCATAAATTCTTTTAAACAATAGAAGCTACACTCATTGAACCACTTGTACAACTTTATCTTAATTTAATGTTTTGAATTGACTTGAACCTAACCTAGCCAACCAAAATACATTTATTAAACCTAAAACAGAAAATTGGCCCAGACGTCCTAGCAGAATCCCAGCTAAAAATAGACTCACTGCTATTCTTATTTCAGAAAAGTTTCTTTGAAGACACAGTATTACAAGGTGAAGTTAGTCATTGGAACTCCAAAATGGCTCGATTCGGTCTATTTTATTCCACATTTTACGTAACAAAATGCCCATAATTATTCTGAACTCGTACATTATTATCTTGTTTCTTGGATAAGTTGCCAAGCCACATAAAAATGTTAGTACATCCATATACAAGTTACCGTGGCTGAAGTCTTGCCAGTTTCCCAGTTATTACTGTTTAGTTATGTAAGATGTACTTGGCTGGGTACATAAGTACTTGTATTCTTCGCTGAGAATTGTTTTACAAGGACTGATAAGTAGTCTCTATCTGATTTAGTTAGAAACGTTAAATTAGGTTAAGTAACAAAAAAAAGTATAGCGTACATTGCAAAAAAAACCTAAATATTGGCAACAACATTTTCTTTAAAACTCTAGGAAATAAATACGAGATAAAGCATGTACGACGTATTCTATAATGCCAAATACAGACTTCTATTCCAGCATATTCTCCACAACAAGTAAGAATCAAAACAAAAAGGAATTTCCGTTCCAGTTACAATACGAAAAATCTAAAACGTATTTCTAGTACACTTGTGCACTTTAAATTTTCCCATTTCAATAGTTTCTATACAACTATTGCGCCATTCTTGGGAAACGGCTTTAAAAGACCACAGTGTCGCGAAACGTGGCAGCACTGAACTGAAAGCAGTACTGGCCTGTGTCGACACACCACAGACTTGAAGTCAACTCTAGATAGAATGTAATTGTAAATAAATCTTTTGAACCTAAAGGAACTACGAAGAATCGAGATTAAACTTTCTTTGCAATCCACTGCGTTTTCCAATTACCGTTCTGTTGATTAACTCGTATAAAGCGAGCAATGGACTGTGCAAATTAATTTAGAACTTTGTTTCTACTATTGTTTGAATTTACTTTGGTATGTTTTGTTGGCGGAAGCAAAATAAACAATATTATAAATATAATATTAAGGTATTTAAAGTCAACACAGACTCAGTTTGCGGTTGACGTGTTGACGACGATGTATTTATGATAAAAGTGAAAACAGACTGTCGTTTGTGGTTTTGTTATGTTGGCAGAACTTTGAAGTTTAAGTCGCATTAAGGCCACGAAGACATCTAAAGTAACCACAGAGCGACATACATATAACAACCACAACACGACTCGAGGGTAAGAACGCAATGCGTGGTAGAAAGAAACACGGTTTTACTATTTATCCCAAATTTTAATTACGTATTTTATTATAAAAGTGTTAATTTATACAGCATCGTTATAATTTTATGTCTAACATTCAGTACAGGATAACCCAAACTTCAAAAACACATCGGTGGTATATCGTAAAATTGAAAACATTACACCTTTGGTCTCGAATTTAGAGTAGGTTCCATAAAAGTAGCTTAAATTCACAAGCGATTTATTTATTTATCCTAAAGAACTACCTTTTTAATTACACAATGCTGTTTACTTGCTTATACAGGGGCATTTCTTCATGCCAAGTTCAAACACCTATTTTCGTGATTGTTATCGTCATCATTAACAACCGTTAACAGATTTAATTATGAGACTTGATACACTCTATTACCGATTAATTGAACATGTCATGCCCTAGGCATTTCATATGAACTAATTTACCTACTATTAATTAGATAGGCAGTAAATGTGCCTAAAATTAATAGACATTTCAAATGCACGCGGACATCGGTAGGTTATTTAGATGACTGTCATATTGAAACCGATTGACCTTTCTGCCACGCATTAGTATCAAATACTTGCAGTGTGATAAATTAACATGTACATTTTATTTGTAAATATATAAGTAAGTGGACGTGCCAATTTGTTAATAAGTTACAAATCACGTTAATTGATGTTTTCATATTTTGCATAAATGTTGTCAATTTTAAATTATGTTGGCGTACTCCCCCGATTCTGTGTGACATGCCTTAACAGATTGAACGAATATAATTGTATGAATTTAATTATTCTCAGGGTCTGGTAAAAATGATTAATTAAGTTGTTTTACGACTGTAATTAATTATTGAAATTTATATTCACACTGAAATATGTATTTATGTAATACATTCGTCATTCATGACGTTACTTTATTATTAGGTAGTAGATTATTCACTAAGGGGTTAAAGCAGTGTCTTAGGTCTCGGATTCTTCGTGTTAACTCCTGAGCGAAGCCAGTGAGTTAAAACTAGAATCCTGAGTGTAACGAGGGATTCAAGCTCTTCAAGATGAAGACAGATTTATACCCAGGCAGGATAAAGGTGTCTTGATTGACGGCAACGCGGGCGCAGCGGTAGGAGTCAATACGTACAAGCACCAAGTGCAAAGGGCAACTGATAGAAATCCGACGACTGACGAAACACGAAGTTTGCCGAGGGACATTAAGAAAATAGTTGTACTGTATGTATGTGGCAACTAAAAATCCTAAGCATACGCTATTGGAGCTTTATCAACTTAGCCGATAACTATACTCCTTTTTATTTTTTTTGAAGATGTGTAATTATCAAATAACTTCTCCCGTTCTGCGCGGAGCGGGAGAGCGTGTCAGACTCTTGCTGACTAAAACCCACTCGTGTTCCTTCAGTGTTGCCTGTACGTTGCCAGGGGCCACGGTATTCCTTTTTGGACTTTCCCGCAACCCCTGCAGGGGGTCCTAGCAGACCCCTTCAGTTGTGTTGACATCTCCTTGAGGCGCGCGTGGAACTCAACGCGCCGTCGACCCGGGCCTGGTCCTTATTGGACGGCGAGCTAACCATTGCTCACCGTCCGCAAGCCCGCGCCTACGGTGGCCGAGAATCGGTCTGCGATTCCCGACGCCCAGGGCGTCTCCTGCGGCGGCTAGGGGCGTGAGGGCGTGAAATTTGCTTCTCCCTCACACGTTCCGCCTCTTCCTTTGCGAGCATTACTGCTTCGCAGAAGGAGGTGACGGCTTCCCACGCCCTGTCGCTCCGTGCCATGGCCTGGCCCAGGGCCGGACGCGAGAGATCACGGCCACCAATCGCCTCCACAAGGACACGGCGGTGCCCCGCCCAAGCCGGGCAGACCTCCACCGTATACTCCACCATGTCCTGCGGGCGATCCACACAGTGGTGACACCCTGGCGTTTCCTCCCGCCTTATGCGGAACAGGAACCTCCCGATACAACCGTGTCCGGTGAGGACCTGCGTCAGGTGGAAGGTAAGGACGCCGTGGCACCTCTCTAGCCACTCCTCAAAGAGGGGACTTATCGCCGCAATTGTGGCGTGCGCAGATAAATATACCCCTGGGAATCAATTTACTATGGCAAATTGTAAAAGGTGACCTGCCCAGTCACGATTCTTAAACTCAATTGGATGCAGGAGTCATCAAAGAGACGTAGCTACGTACTATGCTCTGAACCAGATAATCCGATCGGGTTCGTTACCGCGACCTGCGTCTTAGAAATACGAAGGTATCGTATCGAGACTAAGGCTCTACACAGACGGACTGCATTTCAACTGAAAATTATTTGCAGTTTGAATGTAGTCCGTCTGTCTAGAGCCGGTTCTTCATACATAAACTCGTAGTAAGTAGGTAGAAACTACAGAACGCCACCTGTTACGATCCTCTTTTTGCCTTATTTACGATAGTTAATTCAATCAGGCGTGACTTTGCGGAAATCCATTATAAAATACAATAGACGACGTCTATTTAGTAACCTAATCCGCTTAACTGTTCTTAAAGAGTCATAAAGAACCCTGTAAGAAATCGACACGTGTTTCACCTCTCAACGAGGCATGCCCAGGATGACGATTGACTTGTTGCGAACCCGGACCCAACGTGTTGACACGTCAAGCGTTGAGAGCAGAGTGAGCGACTTCGCCCGACAACCCCACTTATATAGGATTACTGCCCCGCCCACCTCGGCTACTGTCATACATCTGTTCATACACGCACGCCGGTTGCGAGTACTACACACTTGACAGTTTATGAAGAACAGCACCAATAAGGTCAATGTATATCCTCCTAGGGCGTCCCCTCCTGGCGCGGCGTTGCCACTCACATTTGCCTTGAAATACCTTTTGTTAGTCGCCTTTCATTCATTACTGGTTGATATTTTAATGTAAAGGATCATCTTGGCTAACTGGCTTATCACCATTGTGTCTAATGTTTTGATTATTATATAGTTCATGTTTACACGACTAACTAAAGCTGATATCAGACGCTTCACTCGAATCAATGGGTCACTCGCATGAATGTTTATTTTTGCTTCATTCCACACTCACATGACACCAACCAAATTAAATGAGAATGTACGTTCATCTGCTTATTTAATTTTATCTTTTGATCATTTGGTCGACAAAGTGAAAACGCTGAGTGCCGAAATCCGACACGAATGTAACGGTTCACTAATTGAAAAAGACTTTTCACTTCGAGTGAAAGACAAAAATGAACAAAAAGTGAAGCGTCTGATATCTGCTTTACTGGTTGGACAATATATCTATCACTGTATGAGCTAAATGTAATGTTTTATAAAGTTTACGCTGATACGAGAGAATAAATAAACTGAAAATAAAACAAAGCTTTTATTTAGCTACAGTCTCGTATTTTAATGTCTCAGATACTAAGAAAATGAACTGAAATATACTGTTTTTTCATCAAATTATACCCATTCTAAGAAGATCTTTAAATAAGAGTATCGTTTGTAAAAACAGATTTCTTAAGAATTAATTTAATTGTGGGCTTTGAATTATTTTATCATATTTTATAAAGACATATTTATATAGACTGACTTTTTTATTTTAGTTTATTTTACGTGTTTGTTTTGTCATGTCAATTACTGTGGTATCGTTTTACCCAGTAACTGTATTGTGAAGGTCAGATAGGCAATCGCTCTATGTGAAATACTGGTAGTCAGCTGCATCCAGTTAGACTGGAAGCCGACCCCAACATAGTTGGGAAAAGGCTCGGCAGATGATTTTGTCATGTCATGTTTTTATAAGTTATTGTAAGTTGAAATAAAATATTAACAAAAACATGTCGCGAAAATCGTAGGGAGTACGCCAGACGTTATAAAAATACATTGTATATTGTACAGAATAAATTGAAATGTCTGAATGTCATTAATAAAAACGATTCCAGTACACGATTGTGTTATTTGAACCCCGACGATACAGTGTATATCAAATGTTGGTAGATTGTATCTCGCCAATTTATTTTGATTTGACGTAAACTAGACTGGCCTGGGAGGACATGCCAAATTGATAGGACGTTGTTTAATAGTTTCAGTTTATTTTGTTTAAACAACTACTATTATTGTTGGGACGAGATTTTTAAAAGTCTAGTGTAATAAAAAAAGGTTTCTTTGAAAAACATAAATGATTCATGTCATCAGCCAACAATGACTACAAGTACAAACTGATACTTTTATGAATGTCTTAGCAAAAGTGTTATCAACTAACAGCCATCCATATACCTTTTAGAAGAGAAAAAACGGTCTCTCTTTTTTTGGAACATGCAGATATCTAAAGATGTACGGTGTCAAAACAGCTGTAAACAGAAAACAGTCTTCCATTTCGAATTTCCACCAAAAATACGTTGATGGTACATTTTCACTTAACACAATATAATATCGACGGCGCCGCCTCATACTTGAAGACGGAACACCTGTCGTGTCACCTTAGTTTGCTGGCGTAAGTGTGAATTTTATATGAAATTATGTCGCGTCATGTGACGGCTCTTGCCAGTGCAAATATTTTATCTGAGAATACATGTTTTCTTTGCGTGTACTGTAGACTATTTTTATGCTGATGATTTTTTGGTATGGAAGCTGTTTAAAAAATATTATGATGGCTCAATAATTACCATCTTTTACAGTAACAAAAAAAGTGTTTTACGTGAAAATACCTCCTTGTATTATTTTTGCTTTTAAAGGTAACAATGAATCTCAGCATGTAATCACAGCACGAATAGCTTTATTTTAAAAGTATAACATTTTCGACAATCAATAAAAATCTAAAAGTTTTAAAATAATCATTTTTGAAAAGCAATAACAATGTGCAAAGATCTTTTTATATTCTCCGACATTTTACCTCTATCAATATTTAGGATGGACAGGTCCTATAAAGACTACAAATATTTGCGTAGAAAGGGATTCTGTTTTCTTTGCATATACTTACTGTATACTCGACTCAAGTGTTTGGCAAGGATGGCGGACCTCTCTGCGAGTTGGAAGATGCTTGCGACGTGAAATATAAACTTAGAACATAGATTTATATAAGATGGGTATATTATTTTATTTATATCTTAAACAGTAACTTTAAAGAAGTAAATAGCAATGGAATTATGAAAGCTGGATGAAGTTAAATGATATTAAAGATCCACGAACGGATAATTTGACAGTTGACAGGAGAGAATGGAAGAAGAACGTGTTGCACGGACCCCAAGTAACATGGGACAATAGCAGGAAGATGATGATGATGAGACTGAGATGGCGGGATGAGCTGAACTCCTCTAACAAAGATGAGTACTTAACAGCTCTGTACAGCGAGAGGTGGAAGAGAGTAGGGCGGCCTTTGCCCAGCATTTTTAACCGACTGCAAAATAAGAAAGAGGGTATCAATTCGATACGTATGTATGTAATATTATTGGAACTGCAACATATTCATAATATTATAATTATGACAATCTATGGTTTCCAAACAAATATAGGTACAAAGTTTTTATAGGTGTATATAAATGTATGTTTGTCCACGCATTTGTCCGAAACTACTAATCAAATTGTGACCATTTATTTGATACAGGCTAACATTTACTTCTACTTAGGGAACAGTGCATGTTTCATCAAAATCGGTTCAGCAGTTTTTCAAGATTATGGACTAATACGTGTAGGTGTGACGGCCTGGGGCTACAGTCTCGACATAGATAGCTATCGCTATACGACTGAATTCGGTCGCAAAGTCCTAACGGCGCCACTAGACCAAGCACGTACATTTTTTCGTTCTTGTCAAGCAATTTTGACCGTCTAGAGATGCCATTAGAACTTTGCTACCGAATTCGGTCGTATATCGATTGCTATCTATGTCGAGACTGCAGGGCCTTTTTTTTTTTTTTTTTTTTGGGTGGGAAATCATCAAATGACTCCTCCCGCTCTGGGCGGAGCGAGAGGGAGTGTCAGACTTTTACTGACTAAAACCCACCCGTGTTCCTTCCGTTGCCTGTGTGCCGGGGCCGCGATATCCCTTTCGGACAAACTCGCAACCCTGGCAGGCATTGGCCCTTACGGACCCCGTCAGTTGGTGCTGACATCTCTTTGAGGCGCGCGTGGAACACAACGCGCCGTCGACCCGGGCCTGGTCCTAATCGGACGGCGAGCTACAGACTGCAGGGCCTGGCTTATTGATTCGAGCTACGGATGTGGTGTCAAAGGGAAAACATCTCAAAACCTTGGTCAAATTCTAGTGCATGTAAGAAAAGTCATGTGTGGTTTAGGTACAACAACTAAAAACTGAAAAATAAAAACATTTTTACAAAAAAGTCTTTAGTTTTTTTTTTTTTTCGTTGTCAACCATCAAACATAACAGGAGGACAGTGGCTACCCAGGCTATTAATACAATATCCTTGTGGCCAAATTCCACATAGGTAGGGCAAAAATATGGTAGGTCACCATTTCCCGAGAACATTAATTTCTGTTTTAAAGAATGCCACATCATAAAAACCAACGATCTCTTTGCCTCACAAATAAGCTTAAAAAGTAAGAAAGTAAGTAAACCGAATAACTCCAGCATAAGTCCCAATCTTATCACCACTAACTTTAAACTCGTTCTAACTTCTGCAAAACCACAATTTTGCTGATTTAATACTTTTAGTTTGTTACGTACATCACTCGGCTGCAAAACTACAAGCTTGGGGTTATATTTTCTTAGTTTTTAGAGTTCCGTACCTCAAATCGAAAAAATTGAACCCTTATAGTATCACTTCGTTGTCCGTCTGTCAGTCTGTCAAGACCCATTTTCTCAGGAAATTGCAATTAATATCTAATACGTAGATCTATGCCTTGGAACTCTAAAAAAATCAAGCTTCTAAGTCAATAAAATAATAAAAAACGGCCATTTATGTGACATATTTTGATACTCGCAAACAAATCAAAACCTACAGGGTACTTCCCGTTGACCTAATCTTGAAATTTGGCAGAAAGCAAGGTCTCACCGTACAAGTAAAGTAAAAAGTCCGAAAATCGTAAATTTGTAGTTTTATCACATTTTTTTTTTTTTTGCCATTACAAACTTTCAGTTGAGAACTGAGCGAGACGTATATCTATGTATAGGAGAACATATTTTTCAACAACAAAGTTAAGTTGGTTTTTGAGATAAAGTCATCCAAACTACGGAACCCTTCATTGTGCGTGGTCCGACACGCACTAAGCAGGTTTTTTATATTTTAAATATTTGTAGGTTACCTAGGTTGACTAATAAATATCTATTCATAGGATAACTGGCAGTAATCGCCTAAAGCGATAATCCCGTCTATTGTATAACAATTTCTATCTTTTATTTTCATGGATTATTGTACTAAGATACATATCCATGTTTATGTATAAACGGCCGAAGCGAAACAAGAAAGAGGTAAATAATACAAACATCCAATTTCGAAGAAGTTCTTTGGAAATGCGGATAACATGAAACAGTACCTACTATACAAATATTTTTGAGTGAGAAGTTGTCAGTTCCCCCTAATTCAATTAATTAAACTTCACCGACACTGTTCAAGCCTTTACTTTTTCTTAATTCCATTCAATTCAATTCATTTATTCAATAACAATTTTTACATCGTGTCTGAATTTCTCTAACTAAATACCTACTTATGAAACATCATGCATGCAATCCATATTTAAATTATTACAATAAAATTATCAAAATTACATTACAATCAGAATAACAATAAAAATAATAAAGAATATAAGCTGCTGCACGCGGCTTCAGGGTACTTAAACCCTAATTCTTTTTCTAAAATAAAAGAAGTAAGTTACTCCTTATAATAACATCGGCTAACTGCCAGTGAAAGTCCCGTCCAAATCGGTCCAGCCGTTTCGAAGATTAGCCGGAATAAACAGAGACAGACAAAAAATATTTTAAAGACTAAAACGAACAAAACCTTTTGAGTTAGTGTAGTGTAAAAGTGCAGAAATAATAGTGACTATGACACACACACATGAACAAAGTGTTTATAATATTATATCAGACTCTACGAAATTGGAACGGACTTACGAGTATGTAAAGTACAATCAACACTATTCTAAGTTTTAAAATAATTATCGAGTAAAAAGTTATGTTAGATTAAAATTGCTTATTAGTCTTATAGGCTAGATTGTAATTAATTATTAAGAACATGGTTCTTTTAATAAAGGACAAAAAAAAAAAAGAAGTTTTTTTTGGTATAAGTACCGTATGTATCTGCTTCCATTTTCAAGCATTTAGTAAAAAGCTGTTATTTTGACATCAGAAACAGACACTTCAATTTTATTTATATGTTTGTAGTATGCATGTTTGTGTAGATAAAAGGAAGCAAATTATAGATTTGCTTTGTTATATTTTACCGCTTACCTACATATAAATAAATCATAAATAAAGAGGATGTTCTAGCTATCTAACAGAAAATAATATGAGAGATTGTGAGTGTAAAAATAAAACAGCTTCCGATTCTTCACAACTTTACAAGCTATGACTTGTAATAGTCTACAAAGAACTAAAATAAGGCTAAAAGGGTGTTATATATTTACGAGAAATTGTGGACATCTTCAACATGATCGGCAAGCATTCACAGGGTTTTCACATGGGTATCTGCTGAGCTGTGGAATAGGATAACACATGACATACATTCATGGAAGAAACTCAATCTAATTACAATTAAAAGATGATGATACTTAAGTAATGTGTTACGTATTATCTTTTTACAAAGATAATGAACTATTACCGAGCCTATATCCGACATGATAGAAGAACAACAAAATCTTCCCTTTCCGCACGTGTACGGAAAACTCTCTGATTGCAGTCCAATCTACATTTTCATCGTACGTGGGAAAAACTGGGGTATAAAACATCCTGAGTTGCACACAATTTTAATTTTAAATTGACGTATATTTTCTTTAGCCTGTACAGTGTACCGCACATCTGTGGTAATAATTGCACTACGAAAACCGACTGCCACGAGATAAAGGCGCTGTCACTGATGTGGGGTCGACTGTACCTCAGCATTATTTATGCAGCTCGATATGCAAGTAAAACAGTCAACGTTTCTCATTTGCTCGCAGATCTACCTGGAACTGGAATTCTTCATGAATGTAAATGGGTTTTGTATGAATTTTTCAGTCTTATATCTATCTGAGCAGTACCACAGATGCCACATGTATGTCAAAATGGTGCAATCCATACAGATTGTGAGCGAGACTGCCAAGGTAAAAACATCCGGTATGTAAATATAGGATGCAAAAAAAAAAAAAAAAAAATCTAGAAAGCTTATTGTTTGTTGTGCTTTACCGATTTTCCGTTTAATGGTACGATTCCGTACCCGACCGCAGGAGGCAACTGCAGGCGACGTGTCGCCGTGATACGACGAATTTCTATGAAATACCTTCCGTAGCTAGCGACACGTCGTTGGCAGCTAGCTAGTTGGGCGAGCGGCAAGTGACACGTGTAGCCCGACCGCAGACCGGTACTGCCGCCAACGCTCGAACGGTATCACGTTTTTCTATCTTTTATCTACCGACTGGAATACGGCCTGCTGCCGCCTGCGGTCGGATTCGGAATGATGACTGCAGCGACATGACGCCGCGATGCCGACGACGTGTCGCCACGACATGACGCTGCGATACGTCGTCGCCTGCAGTTGCCGTCTGGGGTCAGGTACGGAATGGAACCTTAATGTTCTATTCCCTGTGCGTGCCTCAATAATTTTTTTTCGTTCTCTTTCTTTTTACCTGACTGTGATGTGTTCGCGGATGAATGGAAGACGATCTAGTCAGTATGTCTGGATTTCTGTGCGGTATGAATTTTGTCCTATTTTCTTTAACTAATGTTTTTAAAGTAAAAATAAACTGCATAAGACATGTCTTAAATACAATGCAAGCGATAAATTTTACCTACGTATTATTACATAAATTGGTGACCGCAGAACGTTTTTGTGATCACAAAGGAGGACGCTGCCCTTCCTCTTGACAATATCCCTTATTCGACAATTTATAACATCCACGAAAAGACAGATTTGGTACCTAGTCTCACTGTAACGTACTTCTGAGTACTTCTGAGCGTACTGCTTATAATACGTTTTTGGTCGAGTGCCAAGTGCCAATATTAATACTTAAGTTTCAGCGAATTTGTTGAAATTAAATAAGTTTTTCAAGTACTCTCATGTCACTTAGATGTCACTCATACAAAGTCTGATGTTGTAAATAAACTTTATTAATAATACTTTGAGAAGACATTTATTTAGTGATTCATTGGTTTTTTATTTACAAATATAATTTACTTACTTTTTTCAGTAAGTTCGTGTGAACCTCAACCTAGGTTCACACGAAAGTCGATGATATTCGAAGACTTTAGCATAGTTACTACAAGAATGGTTGCTACGACGGCATTATGTCTTCAGTTTGATTCCCGCCCGAAACACATTCTGGCATCATAAACAGCTAGTTGTTGGGCTGTAGTAGGTTGGTACGTAGTAGTATTTGCACATTTGAAATAAGCAAGGAAAAAAAGGTTTTTTCTCAAACATGCTTGGAAATTCGAGTATTATTTTGACAACCTTCTTCGAGATAAATTGAAATTGCTGTACTGGCCGAATACATACGAGCCGGCAATGTTTGTATGAAAATCCATAGCTGTCGTGTTTAGTGGCCAATTAAATTACTATGAAAACTCATACCTGTCGTGTTTAAAAAAAATGGAAGGAACTTTCTACTTCAACACATGGCAACCAAGGAGGTAACTTATCAAAGACATTATTTTAATTTCGATTTGGTCTGCAAGTTGAGTTGTTTAAAGTAAAGAAGAAAGAAAGGAACATAATGGTGAGTGAAAAATTATCGTTGTTCGTCATTGATTCTGGAATTTATAATTAATTTCCTTAGTTTTAATTTCCACGCATTATTTGAGAAAAGTACTACACAAACCTTGGCTGCAACCAGGCTTTGATGGACTCACGTATGTGGGCCTGAGTGTCACCTTTGCCTCGGCCCATATTTACACGATCGTCCATCAATGCTCTTGTTGCAGGCCGTGAGAGTAATATACTATTTGTAGGTACATCACTAGTCTTAGCTCACGTTCGCACGGACGTAAAATATTCTAGAAAAAGAAAGCGGTGCATCTGTTCGCACAGCTGCGATTTTTTCCCGCCGCGATTTTTTATCGCAGTGTTGAAGTTTCAACGCTTAGCGTTGAGCGTTGAATGAATGCGATATACGAAGGTCTTTACGTGTCTTCTCACGAGCGCGAAAAAATCGCCTGCACTTGACAGTGCAGCGCACCTTTTCGTAGAGAGCAGAGGTACCACATGCTGAAGACCGCGGCACACGGCGATACCGAGCCAAAAAATGGGTGGAATAATCAGTCGGTAATGAAAATAAGTAGGTAAGTAAAATATTGGAAGTTAGTTATCGGACGTCATTGGAAGATATCGGTTGAAGTAGCTTATATACGCACACACTTTTTTTGTTAGATTGGTTGAGTTTGACCGACAACGTACGAGCATAGTTCAGCTGATGACCGATTATGTGCATTCGAGAAGATACCTACCTATTTTATGCACTGGAATTCGAAAAACTAAACAACATTACAAAATATCTCTTTCTATACAATAAATAATATATAATAAATAAAACAGTAACGAAGTTAAAACTGTATTACTATTAATACTGCCTTGAATATATTTGAATAAAAAGAATTGCTACGAGGTGTGGAGGCACGGTGAATGGAAGTGATGCCGAAAATGACGTTTTTTTTTTTCCGTTTTTTTGTCTGTATATATGTTCCGGATTGGCGCAAAAATGGCTGAAAGAATTTCGATGAAATTTGACACACAGATAGTTTATAACCTGAGTACTTTATAACACATAGGATACTTTTAATCCCGGTAGTACGTTCCCGTAAGATATTTTCGGATATCCACGCGGGCGAAGCCGCGGGAAAATTTCCAGGCGTCAAAAATTAGGCCCTTTAAAAAAGTTCAATATTCGAGGGATGCACAAACTTTCATTTCTTCAGTAGTCGTCTCCAGTCTTCACAAAATAGCTACCTCTAATCATTTTGCGGTCCTCACTGCACGAAGAATCAGTTCGAAGGGATTTTTAACACTTTTCCATACTCTGTTGAAGGGCGGAAAAAATCGCCCTAGGCGATTTTATCCCGCCGCAATTTATTTACGTCCGTAAGAACGTGGATAAGAACTTAGTGATTGGTGATATCAAGATAATAGTTAGTCTCCAGCCCATTATCTTGATCCCTTTTTACAATACGAGTACCTACAATATAACATTGAATGAACCAAATGAACCCAATGATGTTCCGTTCTTCACAAATATAATAGGACTTATCAATCTCATAGCCAGTAGCTATTCTATTGTGAGCCTTCACTGAGTATGAAATCAATCAAATTCTTAATTAAATCGAGTTAAGTATTATTGTTCGAGGGCAGTGTGGGATTCAAGAGGCGTCATTCAACAGAGGTCATAGCTCAGCTTATTGTTATGCTAATAAGTGAATTACATAATATTAAAGTTATATTTATAAACTGCCTCGTTGTCGTTGTCTCTTGTTGTTGGTCTAGTTGGTCGCAAGCGCTACTGCTGAGCATGATGTCCTGGGTTTCATTCCCAGTTAGGCAAAGTGCTATTGGATTTTTCCATCTGGAATTTCTCAGTAGCTTCTCGAAGTCTGGATTTGTGCCCAGTTGATGGCATTTAAACATTTTTATTTTTATTGCATTTCTTTTAAGCTATTGCATAGCTTCTATCGCGGGCCTTGAGCGTGGAGACCGAATCCAGAAATTCTGTAACGACAATAACCTTGAAAACCTAAAATTTTAAGATGCGCGCGCATCACTGTGACACAAATTGTCACTGTGACACAAATTGTATAAGTTGATAAAAAATGCTATGCAATAGCTTTACCGCGGCAGTCTCCGAGTGCCACACGTCTTTTTATTGTTATTATTATTTTCGAATACTGGGGTTCTGGCTTTAGTTTTATTCGTGTATAATTTGTAATTTGTGTTTTATTGGTGCAGAATAAACGATGTATTAGTTATTCTTCCTTAAACATAATTTAAATGAAAAGTCACTTTTTTTTTATTTATTTACTCACTGAAAATACACATAGTTATAGTATTACTATTTTACGGTTACGGTACTGCTTATTTCTTAAGAAATTTCTTCCAGCAGAGCTGCAGCAAATTTCTTAAAGGAGAAGTGAAAAAGAAATGTAGAAAATAGTGTGTGAGAGAGAACAAGAAGAGAAAATATGAATAAACTAATATATTAAATATACTTACACGTATAAAGCTTAAGTATTTATTATATATATAAATACTCACAGTTGAGAGGAAAGGTAATGCTCTTTTACTCGATATTTGAATACAGAAATAGTTATACATTGTTATTAGCTTGTTATTGACCCCTAAACCAAGAGTTCAAAAAGGTCTATTAAACTCGCCAACCACGACTTTAACAAACTAGATTTTAAAAGGGAACATTAAAAAACGAACTCGTGAAGCTGAAGAGAGAATGAAAGAAGTTTTCTCATCTAAAAGCATTCAGTTAAAATCATTGGCTCGTCACTAACTTAGTTAGTATCGAGCGCGACTTCTGATAGTGAAATATTTAAAGACGAGCTAATTTACATATTTTGTATTTTTGTTCTTTGTAAAGACTGTTTTTAAGTAAATAAATGGATGCAATCTTTGTTTTGGCGCACAAAAGAATCGGTATTTTATGTTTGTACTTCCAGATGTATTTTATTTCTGTATTTTTATACTACAAGGTTCATGTGATGTTTATATCAACCAAGGACAAACAAGGGTAGTAGTGTCTATGTAATATACACTACTTGGTATTGGGTACCTATCTCACACCCAATAAAATACTTAGAATATGGCTAACCACTGTATGAACGGCCATTGAACGTAGTTTTAACAGAAACGTAAGACTCATGACTGAATGAATAAAGGGAAAGGCTCAGTTGATAGTTTGCCAATGACGCTATTCCGTCCCAATAGATTTAAACAAGCCAGTTTATCGAGCACTGAGTCAACTGAACCTCTGTAATTAGGACATTTGCTAGCAGATCGAAGTCAACTGAAGAAATATAGTAGTCTGAAATCTGAATAGCGTACCGGATAATTTACTTTTGCCCACTACTCTGATTGGGCATCAAATTTATATTTAACTCCAAGACAGTGTTTAGTAGTAGATCTTCTTGTAAAAGAACATGTGGTAGAAGTACTATAACACCATACGTTTTTCTGACGCCAAGCAGCCTGTCTGTGGCCCAGTATGAAGAGTGTGTGGTGACAGCTAACCATCAGGTGGGCCATCTTGTTTGCCATCCCTTTAAAAAACCGGCCAAGTGCGTGTCGGATCACGCACAATGAAGGGTTCCGTAGTTGGGATGAATTTATCCCAAGAACAAACTTAACATTGTAGTTGAAAAACATGTTTTTCAAACCGCAGATTTAAGTTGGTTGATTATTACTCGTTAACCTGTACAGCCTACTTAGCTTTGATAGTTTTCCTTTTAATTTCGTTATAATATATACTACTGCTGTGAATTTTTTCATATATCCAAGTACAACCATTTAGCTGCAGGGGGACACTTGACTCTAACAAAAAAATCAGTTAAAAGCTTAATATTTCGTGAACGTGAACCTGAATCCAAAAATGGTTTTCACAAATCACAATATTTTTGAACGACCTTTCTAACGATATCCCACAACATGGGGTAGAGGAGAAAAAAAAAAACATCCTCACTTTACGTGTACCGGAGAAACCCCAAAAAAATATTTTTCTTAATTTTGTTTTACCACTTTGTTGGCATGAATAATATGTATACATATGCCAAATTACAGTTTTCTAGTACTAACCATCTCTGAACTAAGCCGCGGACAGACGGACGGAAAGACAGATAGACAGACAGACAGACGGACATGGTGAAACTATAAGGGTTCCTTGTTTACTACGGAACCCTAAAAATCAATAATAAAACCATACTTCTTCTGACACTTAAAATATACTTAGTTTCTAGTATCACGTTATTCTACGAGTAATTATAAGTGACTTTTTCAAGTGTCAGAAGAACCAAGTGTTTGATTATGTATGGCCTGGATTTGGGTCAATTTGGTCGTGTCCTTACGAACTAGGTCTAGACACTAAAACAGTCATTAATCCGGCAGTTAATTATCTGGTAGATTGAGCGTGAATGTGCGATATTTAGGACTCCTTAACGATTTATTGCATGAATGGCATGCGGTTCTAGTTAGAGGATAAACTATCTCTTAAGTTTCGTGAGTATAAGAAAAGCTGTCGTAACTGCCGCATACAGAGTTATAATTTAAGAGACAAAAGTACAGCTTCCTTCCAGCCTGCGATCATTGAAAGCATTTAAAAAAAAATTTGGTACTAAATAAAAATAAAAACAAATGCATTACATTTAAATTACCTAATGTTAAAAGTTGCGAATGTGACATCATAATTATTGAATGGAGAAAAACTGGGATTTATTATGGAATTTATAGACGAGAAATTACAATCTGGACCTCATATAACATCTCTTGCGGGGCGGCTAAGCTCGGCCGCTTATGCTGTTGGAAAGATAAGACAGTTAACAGATGTAGAAACCGCGCGTTTGGTCTATTTTAGCTACTTCCACAGTATTATGTCGTATGCCATTTTACTGTGGGGTCGGGCTGCTGACATTGAATCCATCTTTATTTTGCAAAAGAGAGCTGTCAGGGCCATTTATAATCTACGTCGCCGCGAGTCTCTCAGGGAACTCTTTAAAAATATTAATAATGACAGTTACATGCCAATTAATTTGTGAAAATAGTATGTATGTAAGAAAAAATCTAAATCTTTTTAATAAAATAAGTGATACACATCATTTTAATACTAGAAATAAAGATAAAATAGATCAACCATTTTTCAGATTATCTAAAGTACTCGTACATACATCTTTTTCGGGGTACTGTGTTAAATGTTACAACAAAATACCTTTTGATTTATAGCAATTAAATGAAAGAAAATTTAAAACTCATATTAAAAATACACTTTATATACAAGTATATTACAAATTAGAGGATTATATCCAAGATAAGAATGCTTGGAAACATGCTGGTCCTGCTCCATAGGATAATTTATAATCTAGACAAAATCAAACTGGTCGCTAATTTACATAATTGTGATTAATTAATTAATTAACATATTTTTTAATTATGACAGTGATTTTACATTCTGTGATTACTTCCTCACACACTGACTTATTAATTGTAAAATTTTAGGAATATCGTCTTTTACAATGTTTGTAAATATGGGAGGACCATGTATCTATCACATAATTAATTTATCTGTCGTTGCTTCATTTTCAATTCTAAGTCAAAGTCAAATCATTTATTTCAAACTAGCTTTAGCCAGCGACTTCGTCCGCGTAGAAGTCGAAAATGGTTCTAACAGGATTTTTATTGGTTTTTTACGTTATTAATTTTGTTATAACATATAAATTATTATGTTAAAATGTTTGAATACTTATAAAATATAACAATCTTTATTATAGTGTAGGGATTTAAAGGTTAAATAAACCTGAAAATGAAATAAAATTTTGTTAAGTAAATATATTTTATGAACACGAAGCTCGGCCTTAGATCTGGTGAAAGTTACACGGGGGTATTATCTTTTTACATCGAAATCGAAATACTACGCAGCATTTCTTTGTAAACAATATTTTGTGTGTTTCCTGCGGGTGCTAGAATCACCAGGCTACTCTGTGCGCTTACTCTGAAGCATGCCACATACAACTGGCCGTGGGAGAAGCAGCTTTCCCTCAAGTCTACTACCGCTACCTTAAGTGTTTGACCTTGAGCTTTGTTAATGGTCATAGCGAAGCAGACTTTGATGGGAAACTGCAGTCTCTTGAATTCGAAGGGGAAATTTGATAGTGTTAAGGGAATCCTAGGAATAAATACAAACCTCTGTAAAGCTTAGAAACCTTCAAATGCGGTACTAATATAGTACGGTGACTTTCGAGATATTCCAATATTAAAGAGTAATTGCATTGCACCAAGCTTTTATGTGAGTTCAACCTTTTTTGAATAGAATCGGATTGAGTTTTCAAACATGTGTCAAAATAAAATGATCAAAAGGACTAATGAGTATTGATATCAACTTCGAAGCAAATCACTCCTAAAATAACTTTCTACCCCTTTTTAATCCCGTTAAAGGATGAATTTCAATAAAACAAGAAACATGTCTTCCATTAATTCTGTTAAAGAATGTTTATGCAAAATTTGAAGCAGATTGGACCAAGGAATCACGTTGTCCCATACAAACTTTGCCCCCCTTTTTAACCCCCTTAGGGGTAGAATTTCGAAAAATCCTTTCTTATCGGATGCCTACGTTATACAAAGAACACATTCTCCAAGTTTCAGGTCTGTACGATCAGCGGTTTAGGCTGTGCGTTGATCCGTCAGTCAGTCATTCAGGACAAAGCATTTTATATATACATAGTTAGGCTATATGGGCCTATTTGTATTTTTTTTTTTAAGTGCTTCTTCACCACCCTATTAATATAATTATAGAACTAATGTATCTATAAAAAATATTGTAAAACATTTTAAAAGAGTAACGGTGAAGTTTCTTGCCCATTCTTCTCCATACGAAAACTACCTTTTGGAAGGAGCAACTAGAATCGATTCAATTTTTTTTGTAAAACTTGTCGTTCAAAAGTGCCATATAAGGGCCTATTTGAAATAAATGCTTTGACTTTGAAATCTGTTTTGTGAGAAAATAGCTCATATCAAGGTAAAAAATTTAATTAGTCAGCAACGCTGCTAGTAGGGCAAACAACAATGTGCTGGTCATGCGAATTGTTTTGCCAAGCGTGGTGATTCAACTCTAAGCATTTATTTTTATTAAACCAGTTATAGGCACTTTTAAAATGTCAAGGAGTCGGTCAGTCAGAAAGGTGAAACAAGTTGCCCATTCCAAAGCGCAGTGGATTCCTATGGAAAAGTACGAGCACGAAACTCCACGGGCACTCTTTTAAAAATCAAAATATTGTTACAAAATATCAGTTACATCATCTCTGTTGAAATTGTGCTTCCCATGCAACGCCAATAAAGAAAAATTTCTGAAAGGTGGTGTATATAGTTAATAATACGATACCAGCTTGTCGTTGCAGAGCGCCCCTTTTTCTATCAACATAGAACTCTGCTAATTCCAAAAGACAGTGCATCATAGCCTGCAGGTTAAAGTTCGATAGTAAGTTAGTTAGGAGACTTTGGCAGTCGAGCTCTGTCGCTGAAATATTCACGTTGCACTTATTTACTTTGTCCTCGGGTGAGGTCAACAGGCTGAGTAAGGAAATGTTCACTTTGGAGGCAAGTAATTTGTGGCTTAATATTTTAGGTACCCCTGAAAGCTTCATCTATACTTAACGGTTATAAACAGATAATAATGTAACAGCAGGCTCGGCAAACATACTGGCAATAGCAGACAGTTGCTGCTTATCCGCTTGTCCCCAATGACTTTATATGAGACTAACTTTTTACACGACTGCCCAAAAATAGGGATAGTCGTTTTATTCTTGACTAGCTGTTGCCCGCGATTTAGTCTATGATCCAGGATAAAAAGTAGCCTATGACCTTTTCCAGGTCCCAGGCTATATATTTGTCAAATTTCATCCAAATCCGTACTGCCGTTTTAGCGTGAAAGCGTAACAAACAAACTCACTTTCGCATTTATAATATTTGTTAGGTTTAGGAAACATTTCAATAGCGCAATAAATTAAGGAATTGAATTGAAATACTTAGGTATAACTTTCAATCACTTAAAAATTTGCCTTGATATAGTATTATACATTGATAAAAAAGCAATTCATAATTTAATTTTTCGCTTTAATTTCAGATTAGCGTGTGAAAATCTAAAATATATGTTCAAACCGGATTCTGCATAAATTTTCCTTCAGATATATTAAACGTGACCTATTTGTATGACACTTGTATGAAATATAGGCATCCGATAACATGTAGTTAAATATGTCTTTGGAGTTAGCTGTAGGGGTTGTGTTGAGCCTTCGATTCTCGAGTTTAATAAGGTTATGTAAAGGTCGAGGGAACAGATTTTCGGATTACCTAACGTCGTATAATTAGGTACTAATCTTGTTGTTAAAAATTGACATGAAAAAGGTATCTGTCAAAGTGCGTGCAGTAATCATTCCATTTTCTTCTATTAAGGGGGAATTAATCTAAACTTTTGTATATACCTAGTATAAATCTCATCCTACGAATAAGGTTTTGTATGGAAAGTTCAAAATGTATTCGCAGGATAAGACTTAAAAAGTTGATCGATTAGGATTAGTTATTAGGTTTTTCCATTAGGTATTTCTCAATAGCAGCCCTGAGTTTAGAAGTTGGCGGTGTGATACCCCCCTGCCTCGGAAACTGTGAGAGTGAGTGTAGAGAGAGTGAACTAAACTGTGTCTGCGCCCACACTCGTGCACTAATACCTCCTGCGTCAATGGCTATTAGCCTCCACTGAGATTGGCTGCCATGACCGAAATAGCCAATATAATATAGTCTTAATATATTGGCTTAAAATAGATGCATAATAATATTTCTTTAAATCGGCGTAAGCATAAAATCATTGGAACATTTTTCTTCAAAACTCTCGCGTCAATTGCACTTGCACTTTTACACATTGCTGAATAGAAGTTAATTTTGTCGTTTGTGTGTTCATAATTTTCTTTTATCCAGTAACGTAATTACGCGACAATTTTAACTTTTATCTTTAAAGCTTTCTTTTAGCTATTTTATAAAACAATATGAACTGGTATCAAAGGTCTTTTGTGCTCTTTCTAACGTTGCTCGGCTAGCAGAACGAATAGAAACATTGTTATGAGATTATGCTGTATGAGCATGCAAGTGTTGTTTTGAAAAAAGTTACATAAAACTTACTTCTTATATTTCTATGACAACGTAGGACTTGATAATAAAAATAGAAGAAGTAAACCAGCAGCAGTCCAGTTATTTAAAACCTGATGAATATTCGACGAATAACGTCGTGGAATATTCATCAGGTTTTAAATAACTGGACTGCTGCTGGTTATCTGATGATCGACGAATAAACAAAAGATTTACAATATGCAAATTATTGCTCAAATATTATAGTTTTTAAATACGCTGATGGACAAGAACCATACGTTACCGATTTCGTAAAAATACTACATATTCCTTACATTATATAATTATTTGGTACAATTATTTCCAGAAAATTGGATTCAAATTCAAATTCAAAATATTTTATTTCACATTAAACCTACAAGGGCACTTATGAAACGTCAGAAGCTAGGTGCACGGTTCCAATTGCTCATTTCCTATGGAGAAGAGCCGGCCAGAAACTCCACGGTTACTCTTTTAAAAATAATTGTTTTTTACTTTATTGTCAAAAACAGTATTAATAGGTATGGGAGGACAGTGTAGGTCTTTTAACAAGTACCTGGTACTTAAAAAAATAGAATATGGTTAATAAATCTACAGTCCACTAAGTCTACAGCGTTCTCACATTCACAAAATAGAAAAAAGAAATCTAAGTATATAAAATATGAATAATACGATACAGAATAGAATTCAATAAAATAATAATCTGACTGTTAAACATTTCATACTAAAAGCTACACTTCACTATAATAAACAATTGACGGGAAATATATTGTTTCAATTGCAATATCATTTCGAAATCTATCGAATACATTTAATAAAATATCCGTTACAATATGAAAACGATTAAAAGCAGACAAAAACTCACTATCGCTGCATGCAGCGCTGTTATTTTAAGGACATGACGGTAAATATCGTGGAAAAATATGATAAAGATTTCAATGGAGGGTTATGACCGGATCGGAATATCAGTCAAAATTCGATATTCCGAAAAAGTTACGTTAAATAAACAAAGGCTGGTATTTTTTTCATTGCTGGTCATTTGATTACAACACTAAAACATAAACAGAATAATTTCTGTAATCGTATGTGGCATCTTAATTTTATTGCCTACACTTTGTAGCCCATACCGCGTAGCACTGTAGCTCACTACGGCGTAGCATAGCAATCACGTAGCGGTAACCGAGAAATGCCGCCTACGCGGCTACGTTCGCTACGTTGAAGTAATACTTCCAGCAACACATGTTTGCATATTTCTTAAAGTTGGTAGTATATTTAAGACTTTCCTGTATATTTTAAAAGTGTTGGTGATATCTAGTGCTACACATAATTTGCTAAAATTGAGTAGGTATATTAGTAGGGATTTTTATATAGACTGGATTCCTTGAAGCAAATACGAGTACATAGAGGTGGAGATAAATCATAAATAGGCTCACTTTCGTAAAGCAGTATTAATAAGGAACTACGGCTAAAGGCTGTGCTAAGACCATCACAAATCATAAACAAAACCCTGTTTTGTCCGGAGACTCTTTTGTTGCATTGTTTTTTTGTCAGTTTTGTAGTGAGATAATCAAACTAATCTCCTAATATTTATTTCATTCATTTCCATTCAACGACGGCCCATACATAAAACACACATACAAAAAGACTTCATATTTTAACCAAAACAAACCTCAAATTACGATATTAATAACCGGAACAATATCCCCACGATAAGGATCAGTTTGTTTTACAAACGGTTCCTCCTCGTGTGAGGTTTCTGTGAAAACAGAATCTATTACAAGCCCGAAGGTAAGAGGATTTAATTCCTGATCTAACGCTCTCAGGTGTGATACCAGGAATTAGCTTTATGTACATGTCTCTACTAGCTTTATATGTTAGGAATTGAGTGAAATTGAGTGGAATCGAGTTTATCGTCCATTTTCACTGGTTTATAGAAGCAAGTTCAATCAATTTTGACTGAGGTACTTCGGTGTTTAAAGCTAAATGTGGCAGGTTGTGTTGTAACGTATGCTAGGTTAGATTGACATTTCTGCCTTAGATGTAATAGAAAAGATTTTATAACTAATATCAGCTTAACATCACAATACGTTTTGTATCTTTTGTACATGCCAGCCAGTTACTTATGTACTGAACTTGTGAGTGCGCTGAAAACATACTCTAAATACCTAAAAAAACGTCTATCTAAGTTTCCTAGTGATTTTTAAACAATCACAGCATCTATGTATGGTAAAAACAAATAAGTCTAACTGTGCAGGACAGCCTTTACCAGAAGTGGTTATCGTATTAGTAGTTCAGCTTCAATATCATCAGGATTGTGCCTGATTTTGCAGTTCATCGTGGACGTGGTACGACAGCGGCCCCTATACAGGGTGGCAGGGACATCGACGCGAAGCCTGTTCACATGGATTCAGTAAATGATTCTGAACACGAGGCGCATTGAAATTTTTCGTTGGTTTTTTTTTTTTTAATCTGCTGTTTAATAGAAAAGTGCAATACCTACGCGGACAAAATGTATGAAACCAACAGATTTTTTTTTCAGGGGCATTCAGAATCATGTACTAAATCCATGGTATCAGTTTTCGCGTCGATGTCCCTGCCACCCTATATATTCTTTGACATAATCTCCATCAAAGAGCATAAAGTGCGTTTTATAAAATAGTTCCTATCCGTAATGTTGGCTCCAATTAGGTAGCGCAGCCACTATTGTAGGATGAACGGGAATACGCTACGGCCGCAGGCTACGGTGCTACCTATGGTCTGTTGTTAAAGTTTAACAGTGGAGTCAACATTACGGCATAGGAACTATTTGAAGAAACGCACTTTAGAGAATCTCTGTCATCAGAAAACAGCCGCCACGCAACCATCGATTCGACGCTCTGATAGAGTGACAGTTATCAGCCAGTATCACTCCTAATTCCGACCTCTTCAGTGATTTCAGTAACTTCGTATCTAAACTACACGGCGCCACTTGCTGCGCAGTCAATACTATTAAAGGACTGAACCTAATCAACATCTTCAAAAGCGAAAATTTACAAGCAGACCTCCAGATAAATCAGAATTTAATTCTACTACTACAACAAACCTGACAAAGACCTATACACTACACCCTCCAGTGAACAACTTGCAACCACACCGAAATCGAGGAGGAAATAGCCGCCAGAGAAAACGATAAATTTCTCCGCGCACGAATATTAAAACTAGTGAAGATAAAGCAATAAATTGCTGAGGTCGTTGTCCGGTGCGGACGATAACGGACACCGGCCGGTAGCCGGACGGTACCCGGACGGTGGCCGTACGTATACCGCGACCATAACTCAAGAGGACTTCCCGTGCGTATCGAAAATGAAAAGATTTTCTTCGGTCTGATGATGTATGGGTCCTTGACAAGGATTTTAACTTTTTTCGTGACATTATATTTTGCTGAGTTTCCATAACGTTGGGTAGGAGTTATTTGAGAACTAATAGGTTATCTTTTGAAAATTGGACTCCCTAAACTCTTTAAAAAAACCCTCTTTAATGTCTTAGCTCTGGTTAGAGTTTAAACTCAACAATCGAATGCACGTTCTGTCCCTACCTAATTATTTTTGTGTAAACAGGAAAAGAGCATTCTTTTGTGGATCTATCCACACTAACATGTAAAGAATATCAAGGAAAGAATGCTCTTGATCTTATTCTGGTTCTATGTACGTTTGATCTAAACGCACCTTTACATACATCTATAATAAAAACTACCCTAGATCTAAAACAACTAATACCTCAAAATAGATACTTATTATAATATTTACGATATTTCAGGGATTAGGTAAATAATATGAAACACCAAGATATTTTGTCATTCATTTATATTTTATTGCCAACATCAAATTCAATATTCTACACCCTACCATCACATCTCTTATTCCCAACATAATATCTCTATTTATTTATGGCATGTATTTAATGCGGCAACTAAGTAAAATGAATATAGGTTATAAAAAAAAATAGAGTGGGTACCATATATAATGGGTTGGCAGCTAATAAGGAGTATCGTAATAAGTAATAGGTAGCATATTAATATATCAGTAATAAGCTCCGTTTTAATTTAAACTAGCATCAAGTTTTTCTTTTGGGAACAGAATTAATATCTAAGCGGAAACTTAATGGCGAAAATAAAATAGAAAATGGGCATTCATAAATAATATATTATTATTGTATTCTATATAATCTAGTGGTTTCTGGCACTCGCCGGCCGCTACCGCGGCACCGCTCGCTACGCTCGCTCGGCTCGTGCGTAGGAAGTCACAGTTTTAACCTAACCTAACCTAACCATTAAACCCTTTGCCACCCTACTAACATTATTAGTCGCCAAGTCATTATTTATAGCTCCTCGCCTAATATTTTATTTGACTGGTATAGTTTATTTGCTACCTAAACGCAGCTGCTAGTTTTTAGTTTTTATAACACCTTTAATTTTGAACCTTACATAATATAATAGTCGCGAAAATATTTAATCGCTGGCAAGTTATTTTATTTGTTGCAAACATTTAGTCGACTTTTAAGTTATTAGTCACTCGGAAAATAATAAGCCTTTATTTATTATTCGAATACTTACTATAAAACTAATAGGTTACCTTAATTTACAGCAGATCTCCAACAAATCATGCCAATCTATCTTTTAACCGACTCAGCCACTAGAAACATGGTACCTTCGCGCACACCCGAACCAGAAGGCCGTTGGTGCGCTATTTTGACATCTCGAATCTTTCGGTGTTGCCAGTACAATACCCAACAATTATGTTTTAATAAATTGAAATCTAACACAACACTATTTCTTTCGGCTTTATTTTCTAAATATACCAATTAAGCAGAACCATGAGTCACCTGATCCATGAATTTCTGAACCTAGTTTTCATTTTTATAACGTAGGTAGGTACTTTCGCTCTACGCCATTGTTATTCAGTATTCTGTGCACACTGTATTGTAATGCACACGAGTTACTCGTAGGTACACAATGTTCACGCCAGTTAATTGCCAATTATAATCGAAAGCAATTTAAATCCGGAATAGTGAACCTATTTTGTTGTACCTCTTCTAGCTGGTTTAATGCAAACCAAGTATGTTCCATTATACTTACATTGTTACGAGACAAATAGCCAGTGGAAGGTAATAAAAAATGTATACAACTTTAAAATTAATATTAAACCGATACTACATACATATTGATAATTCTAAAGTAAGATAATAGATTATACTCGTATAATACCATTTATTTCAGGCGACCTTCTTGGTATTTTTTCTAAGGACCTGTCCATAGAAAAAATACCAAGAAGAATAAATAAAAGAATTGGTCTTGATTGTTGCTTAAGCCTAATGATTACTTCATTATTCCTAAATCAGCAAAGAAAACACAAAAGCAAAACAATGGTAAAAAACCCCGCAACAGTCCAACATTCATTATTTAAAGCCTCCCATTTGGCCTCCCATCGAACAGAACTTGATGCCAGTCAAGAAAATGGCTAGACATCGCAAACCAGTACCTACAAAGGTACGATGTAGAACTTAATCAAACGTCGCCGAGTATGCATTCACAAAGAGAACAAGTTTTAGAAAAAAATGTAGTTTGGTAATGGAAGAAAAACAATTGAATTGTACGGTTATTTGGTTTGGAGATGTGTATGAGGGCCAATTCTCGTACTTAAAACAGGTCGTTTTTGTAAAAACCTTCTTTTTTTTTACTTGTTCTGTCAAGCTGCTGGGCAAAGGTCTCCCCCATACTTCACCATTCATCTTTGCGTGCTGCCTTTTCCGGGCAATCAGTCAAGAAAGAGTCTTCGTCGTCGCACCAGCGTTTCTTAAGGTGCCATTCCACCAGTGTGCACACTGTAGAGCGCAAATGAGCAAAAGTGCAAAAAACATACTACAAAGTGAAAAATAACTTTAGTTTCGGTAGTCGGTGGCAAAAAACGAAATATAAAATCAAAGACACCGACTTTAACGAAAGCTATTTTTCACTTTGTTATGTGATTTTTGGAAGTCGGTTGTTCCTATTTTTGTAAGTAATTTTTTTTTTACTGGATATCATTTTTCATTTTTTATTTTACTTCGCTTGAGACTTCATTCACTTATGAACTTCAAACCCCGTTTGAAGACGTCATCATTTCTTCATCTGTAGAGCCTCGAGGATAATTATTCATTATCACAGCATAATCTTCCACTAATTGTCATCTTTAGTCAAAAAATCATAGAACTGTTAGTTGGATTTGTATAGTAGAGATTGAAACTAGTTATTTCAATCACCTAATGTAAACGTTTTGTGAATCTCAATACTCAATACAGCGATGCAGCAAATCCTGCAGTATTCACCAACTTAGCTTATGTTTAGACTATGAGCGCAACTTGCGATGCAACTGGTTAACTTAGCTATTTGTGCTGCTTATATACTAGTGAAAAACAACTACAAAACAGTGATTAATATTGTATGTTGCAGTTCCTTGGTCTCAGAACATGATAAAAAAAAAGCGTTCATTAAGGCTGCGACCAGCCCAGCGATTGAACGCGTCCCAAAGGGTCATGGCCATTAGGCTGGTCAGAGGATACCGCACGGTCTCCCGTGAGGCGGCGAGCCTCCTTGCCGGACTTCCGCCATGGGATCTGGAGGCAAAAGTCCTCGCGCACATGTGGGAGTTGCGCGAGGAGGCGAAACGCCGGGGCGTAACTCCGCTGCCGCGAGAAATCACGGCACAGCGGACAGAGCTCCGGCGGGATCTCATGGCGGCATGGAGAGTGCGATTGTCGCAACCCAGCGCTGGGCACGCCACAATTGCGGCGGTAAGGCCCCTCTTTGAGGAGTGGCTAGAGAGGCGCCACGGCGTCCTCACCTTCCGCCTGACGCAGGTCCTCACCGGACACGGTTGTTTCGGGAGTTTCCTGTTCAGGATAAAGCGGGAGGAAACGCCCGGGTGTTACCATTGTGTGGATCGCCCGGAGGACACGGTGGAGCATACGGTGGAGGTCTGCCCGGCTTGGGCGGGGCACCGCCGTGTCCTCACGGAGGCGATCGGCAGCGGCGATCTCTCGCGTCCGGCCCTGGTTCAGGCCATGGTCCGGAGCGAGAGTGCATGGGAAGCCGTCACTTCCTTCTGCGAAGCAGTAATGCTCGCGAAGGAGGAGGCGGAGCGCGCGAGGGAAATGCAAGATGCGCGCCCTCGCGCCCCTAGTCGCCGCAGGAGACGCCCCGGGCGTCGGGAGTCGCGAGCCGACTTCCGGCCACCGTAGGCGCGGGCTTGCGGACGGTGGGCAATGGGTAGCTCGCCGTCCGATTAGGACCAGGCCCGGGTCGACGGCGCGTTGTGTTCCACGCGCGCCTCAAAGAGATGTCAGCACCAACTGACGGGGTCCGTAAGGGCCAATGCCTGCCAGGGTTGCGAGTTGGTCCGAAAGGGATATCGCGGCCCCGGCACACAGGCAACGGAAGGAACACGGGTGGGTTTTAGTCAGTAAAAGTCTGACACTCCCTCTCGCTCCGCCCAGAGCGGGAGGAGTCATTTGATGATTTCCCACCCAAAAAAAAAAAAAAAAAAAGAACATGATAAAAAAATATTAATAAAAACGTTGAAATTATTTAAATACCTTATTTGTGTGCGATAAGTATAAATTATTTATTTAAACTTATCGCACACAAATTTAATTTCAAATTAAAAAAGGTGTTTGTTGGTACTAGAAAATCATTCACAATATTATTAATTCTAGATAAAAAGGTATATTAGTCACAGGAGTTGATGAAACTGGTTCCCAAACTAAGCTATTTGTTGTGAATGTGAATATTTTTTATTGCTTATTAATTTACTTTTATTTTTCTTTTATATATTCAATTTTAAGGGATTATATTAAGGCGAAGAGGTGATTGTTGAAAAATTGCTGAAAAATTCAATGATGCTGTGAAAAAAGTCGAAAATATTCAGAATTTATTATGATAAAATATTATTATTGCAATGGCCATCACCGCTAAGTTTTACAAAAAAAAAAATACAATATGAATAAGTACAGTTTTAATGCAATGGAATGATTAAACTACTAACAAAATAATTATCTCTAAGTTCTTTAAATTCATTTTATGTCACACCGTGCACCTCAGGAATTACAACAAATAATATTTACAGATATAATTAATAAAAAAAACAAATATTCAAAAACAATCTTAATATAATATTTTATTTCACATAAACCTACACGGGCACTTATGATTCGTCAGAAGCTAGGTTCGCACGGTTCCATTTGGTCGTTTCCTATGGAGAAGAGCCGGCAAGAAACTCCACCACACCTACTCTTTTAAAAATAATTGCCTTTTACAATATTTTCAAATAACATTGTTAATGGGTATGGGAGGACAGGTGTCTTTCAACAAGTACCAAGTATTTAACAAAATAGAAGATAGGCAACAAATCTACAGTCCACTAAGCCTACAGCGTTCTCACATTCACAAAATAGAAAAGAATCTATATAAAATGTAAATAAATTAATAAAAATAAAAACCTATTTTAAACGAAATGACATGATTATTATTACAACTGTAACAAATTTGAATAATTATCATGTCCACAAAACCCACTATTGAAATTAAATTGTAGGTAAATGTCAAATAATAGGATGATTATGTCAAAGAAGGCAAAAAAAAAATGTCATATGGGAGCAGCTAATAAACTCTTACATAATTTGTCATTAATGAGGTACAAGTGAAGCCACACATGTGCAGAAGGAATTATTATCAAACTTCCTTTTCTTCAACGTAGTATTTAATTTTATAATATGCTTTCTTAATTAAGGACACGTTTGATGTGGGTTTTGAACTTCCTATCGCTAAGTTCTGTAACCGACTTTGGCAACTTGTTATAAAAGCGGATACTGTTTATAAGAAATGACTTGCTTGTTTTAGTTAATCTAAATTTGGGTATCACAATTTCATGTCTACTACGTGTATTATGGAAATCGCTTCTTATTTTGTGAAGTCCTGAGTTTTAGCGAACATACAAAATAATTTCTATGATATTATTCCAGATCTAATTTTTCTTACTGCATATGTAGCTGAACTTAATCTACCTGAAAGAGTTCTAATGTGGGCGCCCCATTGCAATTTTAAATCTGAAGTAATTCCTAAAAATATAGTTTCCGTTATTGCATAATTATAGTTTTTTGCCATCAAGTTTTAGATTTAGACCCACTTGAGGTACATTTCCTCAAACCTAGCATACGCAGACGACACGGTCATTCTGACTTATGGCAATGATTGGGCCACGGCAAATAAAACTGCTGAAAAAGCACTGCGCGAGACAATGTTCTGGTTGGCTAATAACAGTCTTACATTAAATATTTGCCAAACTCATTTTGTCACCTTTGGCCTCAGACCTTCCCTCCTGCCACCAGTTAACTCAATAGTACTCAAAGCGCATGTATGAGCGCTCAGTGTCTCGCAATGCGCATGCCCCTCCGTGTCCCTCGCGCCTGTCGTCAAATATCTAGGCCTACAGGTTGACGCCTGTCTATCTTGGCACTATCACCTGGAGAATTTCCGCGCGGGTTAGAAAACATATATATGTCTTCAAAAAACTTAGACTGTCCGCCCATAGGGAAGTTCTAAATATGGCTTACTGTGCTCTTTGTGAATCTATCTTAACATAATGCATTACAGCCTGGGGAGGAGCGAAGACTGCGCTTATACAGATGGAGGGGGTGCAAAGAGCAGTAATTAAAGTGCTTCTTAGTAAGCCTTCTAGATTTCCCACGCAACTACTATATATGGAGTACAAGGTTTTAACACTCCGACAACTTTTCATCTAACGCACACTAATCCGCAAACACTCAAACTTGCCATTAAACATCAGTAATCCTTCCACAGCAGGAAAAATCAGTAACCCCATGTCCTACAAAACCACGCACACGACTTTTGTTAAACGATACTACCCATTTCTAAGCGCCCTCACTTATAATAAATTTAACCAGATTTTGAATATCCCTTAACACATTTCATTGTAAATCTAAAAAAGAATATCTTTTAACTCTTGACTATAGGAAAACAGAAGACCTATTAAAATTGCAATATACATGGCCAAATTGACCAATACAATGACCACTCTATAAACATACCGCTACACACACACACACCCGCGCACACACACACACACTCACACACGCACTCACCAAATCTTTTTTACCTGTAATCATGTATAATGGCGGATGGATGACCCCTGTAACACAGGTTCCACCTAGCATGGGGGTCATTGATCAAATTTCTGTGCACTAATATGACCTACACTGTAAATGCTGCGCATAATACTTTGTACATTACTTTTGGAAAAAATAAATTATTTATTATTTGGTAATGATAACCAAATACATTTAATTTTATTCGAATTAAGTAAAAGATTATTAGCTGCGAACCATTTCATCAGAACAGTATCGTTCACATGTAAGACATCTGTATCTTTTCTGATCTTTTATTATTCATTTATTTATTCGAGTTACAATGACTCATACAATATTCAATACAACACACATACACCAAACAATACATTACATTACAATACAATACAAAAACCCAGTACACTAACACATTAATGGCCGACGACTGTAGGTGACGTGCAAGTCACTGCAGCGTCGTATATAAGGACAGTCGAGCCTGTCAGCTATCATCATCAGCACGCTGTTGGGGCTGCCGCGCACCCTGCGCACCAGAGACGCGCACCTCTTACGCATCGTTGCATAGAAGCAGTCGACGCTAGCTTCGGCAAACATTCCTGAGATTCCTCCTTCCTGTGATTTTTAATAAAGTAATAATATTAAAACAATATTTACTAATACATCATCATCAAATTTTTTAAAGGTTATACTTAGATTGTTTGGTCATGTTGAAGATGAATGAAGCGACTAACATAAGGTTACATTTACAAGGCAGATGTGAGTTGAAACGCCTCCTAGGGCGTCTCGGGACGGACACCCTAGGAGGACATAGTGAGTTTATAGGTGATGTTCTTCAGAAAGGTCAGGTGCGTAGTACTCGCAACTGACGTGCCTGTGTGAGCGTATGAACTTTAATTAACGAAGCAAATGGAGTATTTAAGGATCGCAGGTGGCGTTCTGTAGTTTCTACCTACCCCCATGAAAGGAAGGCGTGAATGTATGTTATGTCATCATATATTTTTAGGAAGCCACACAGAATTCAGATACTTTATAAAGCAGCCAGCCAATAATATATTAAAACTTACTAGAACTTAGCGAAAGCAATAGACGATGAATATTTAGTTGTTGCTCCAGAGTTAGTGTTGACGCGCTGGGGAACGGGCGGCAACTTTCTAGTTGCGCTGTGTGAACTAGAATTTATAAGCTATTTGTAGAAAATTATACTAAAGGCTAGAGGATGGCAGATGGAGTTTCTAGGAACTAATTCTATGGTTAGAAAAACGTTTATCTGGTAGTTACGTCTTTAAGTTATCTGTAAGAAAACATTGATTTGTAAATAGGATTGAAATCTAAATCAGTCCATTAAGCTATTGTTTAAAAAAAAAATAGAAATCAATAATTATAACCACATATTTGGGATGAATATTGTTGTATAGGTATATATATACAAATAAGTCCTAGCTTTCATTAAAAGTACAACCTGTTTGGCTACAACATCGTAACGAGCATTCAGTTTTCTGAAACGATTTTCAGAAAACTGAATGCCCGCTAGACGTATAGACATCATATTATTAGTTTAGTCATCGAACAATGCAAAATAAAGGTTACCCGCTGCCCATATTCTACGAAGACGGTTTTGTTAATACTCATGTTATCTACAGTTTAAACATTGTTAAAGGATTTAATTACTATATCAATATTTGGGTACTTCTTGAAGATCTAGTCTCGTTTACACGTCATGTTTGATGTTAGTTATGATACTAAGTTATGAATTAAACAAACTATGTTATTAATACTATTATTCTATCTAAACTAAAACACGAGTATTATTTAGTTAGCAGAGAATAACTAGTTAGACGCTTGTCTTAAATAGCGTTTTGAATAAGGACTTGCGATTAATAATATTTCTGAAACATCATTATGAGTTTGTAGTTGAAAAAGCCTCCATTCGATTCCAAAACAAAACGTAATATACGTAAACAAATAAACACGTATATAAACTGAATACAAAAACTAATTCCAACGTTATTGTTCCTTTTTTTTTTTAAAGGTCGTAATGAATTTGCATGGTACCAAAATGTTTGTTCTATTAACAAAACGTCATTTGAGGCCATTGTTTGCATACAAACTTGTTTTCGTGGACATAACATGTGACGAAAAACTCAATAGATGATCAACACATATTCTGCAGATACTCGTAAAACTCGATTATTACCCCTCTATGATCTAAATAACCTTAAAAAGTGTAAAAATCATAAAACAGTAATTTCTAATTTAGTATTCCGCGTCATTTATATTCTCCTAAATATCCCTATTTTAGTGGTAATAATGTTACTACAGTACCTTCATAAGGTAGGCCCTGAACTAGCCTGATCCCGCCTCCCCGGGGTCCAACAACAGGTCATATAATTAAATAATTACCCTACACGGTACGGGTACAAACATCATTTACATTTAATGTACAGATTCTAAATATTAGGTACTCGTGGGTATATAAATAAGACAATTAAATTTATTCAAGCAAGCTTTTATCTTCATTAATTTGTTAAAAGCAGTAAACTTCTGCCTGTTTCTGGTCTCCTGGTACACAAATAGGAAATTCTCAAATTGACTAATTCTAGCCTGGCTGTCACAATAATTAACACATTTTCAATTAAAATGTTTGAAGAACTGTTTGGTAACATAACTGATGTGAGGTAAGCGCAAGTACTACCTATAATTATTACTTTCTTGGATAATTACTTATTACGAAAGATAAAAGACAGCAGTAAGCTATTATTAGTCAAGTACATACCTTTTTGCTGTAGATCTTCTTGACAATACTTAAGTCCTTATAAATCTCAAGTATGAGAGGCTGCTAAGGTACTTTTACGCTAGACAATACCTCTCAACTTCTCTCATACATAATTAATTCTTCATACTCCCTTCAAACCGTCTTCGGGAACATTCACCGACTGATTTTTAGTACGTTTTAACGGGAGTTGCCAAGCACTTGGTGAAAGCTAAAAAGTCGCTTAAAGACTCAATATCCGAGATGGAAAACCTACTTAATTGCTCGAGCTCCTTTATAGAAATTCTTTTAGCTTCTTAGCTTCTTAGTTACTCAACTAAATTTCCTTTGCTTTAATAAAAAAAGAAGATTTCTAGGAAAAAATTGTTTGTTTCTGATGTTTAAAAAATAGTTGTCGTTTGAAATAAATTCCACCGTTTTTATCGCGTTTATATTTACCTTGGAATTTAGAAATTAAAAGTACTAGTTCAAATTTGAAGTAGGAAGAAGTGGGACAAATATGTATAATCATTTGTTTTATATCTTTATGAGGTAAAGGAATGTAAAGGCTCATCCTCTAGCATCCGCCTCGTATTTGATTGTCTTCAAACGTCGCCGAGCCAATCAAAAGTCAGAACGTGGGATGCTTTCATGGCTGTGTACGTGAGCGGAGACCAAGCCGCGGGCCGCCATGCGTGTCACCTGCCACCGAGCTAGAACAAAACTCGATTTGTACTTTTTTAGTATTAATAATAAAAATGGTCCCGCTTTTGACCTCGCTGTTGTCTGGTAGAGAGCAATGGAAGACACTTGTAATAACTACTTAGAAATCGATTACAGCTAGGCAGTTACTCATTCAAAAAATACATACTCGAAATTACTTTCTGATTGCAACTATCCTTTCTGCTCACCCTCTGAACTGAAGCTAGCGTGAACAAAAATCTCCTCCCACCATTATAAGGTTCGCAGGAAATCGCTACTCTTCCAGTAGCTACATAAATAGTTGAACTACAATCGTTTACCAACAGTAAACAGAACATACTTTGAAGTTACTTCAGCCACTCTGCAACGGGCAACCGGCAACTCTACGTACACTTTGGCTTGAACTAGTCCATTGTATAAGTTAATTTTGTCTGTAATATGGGATACTGTTAGTGATTGGTCTTTGACGTTTTCTATGAAATATTAGCATTACTTGATTATTGATTTACCTTAGTGAATTATTTGGAATATTATGTATTCAAAAACATTTTCTTTTGCTGTGTTTGGTTTCCATCATTCCATGATGGAATAACTCACACAAACAAAACTGAAATCAATGATGAAGGCTCGGTAAAAGTGTATTAGATGCATAAATCATAAGTTACAATATTCAATTTTATAATTCAAAACTTATCGACACTTAATTTAACCGTCACTTATTTCTATTCCAAATGTTGATTTTATCTCCGGAAATTCAGCAATTTAAACATCAATAAAGAACAAACCAGCAGATTCTAATTTTAGTTAGTAGATCGCTGAACTCATTAAGAGCAGCTTAATTTTAGAGTTGTTTACACAAAACCGGGAAGTGAGGAAACTTCTGCCTTCTTTAGAGAAGTTCAGAACTTCTTCTTTGACCAAGTTTTTTGTTTAACGTGGAATTTCAATGGTCTTGCTAAACGAGAGCTTTTTAAGTCCATGTTTTTCTAACGCATTTTCGATGAAACCTTCATAAAACTTAGTTCTGCCCAGTAATGTCCCCAGTTTCTTGACTTATGTTCAGTTAAGATTTCTAAGATTTTCGGATTTATTAAATGACAAAAAAAATTCAAAGTTTATTTTTTTCGCCATGAAAACTTTGTACTGAGATTGACGGACAGATAGCATGGTAATCTAATCTAACCTAACCTAACAACCCCGTGAGTGTTATCTGCTTCAATAACAGCTCTATTTCGAAGTTATTAACTACCGAAACAATAGAAAACCTTCCCATTCGTAATTAACAAGTACCCCTTTTCCCTTTACTCATAACAATCAGTTTCAGGACCAAAACAATACCTACAAAGTTATTCCAAGAGTCTTCTAATATCCTGCTAGAGATCGCAATTCATCATTCAAATGTCTTGCGGCCGATAAGACCCTGTTGTTTGCCGACGCCCCGCAAGCGCCCCGCGGACGCCCCGACGAGCCACCGATGGATACAATTATTAACAGTCACAATTGTGAGTTGGACCCTTTCTTAAAGGAGTTTGTACAATCGGAGATCGTACTTCAGTTTCGTTTCTGAGACAGGAATGGTTTCCGGCGTTATCTTTGTTTTTAATTTTAATTGCGTGCCAAATATTACCTTGGGAGGTTGTTTATATTAGTAGACAGACTGAAAACTCGTTAATTGAAGTGAACACCAATCAGCACAAAAATTACTAAAACTAAACTAGGCTGATGAATAAATGAATAACATCGCTTCGGTCGTGAGGGTTTTATTCCAATAAGTTTCATGTTTGGCAAGTCATAATTTATTATGCTGTTAAAACTGTAACAATGACGATTTATTCACATCCTCAACGTTATTCAATTTGATTGGTAAAACGAAAAGTTCGCGAAGTTCATTCCTCTGGCCCGAGTACCCTGGCTGGTTTAATTGGGTTTTTTTCTGTCGATACATTCTCGCTTAGTCCCGATTGGATTTGAGCCCGATATATGGCAATAGGGTCACACCTATTCATGCCTTAATCAGTGAACTGTTTTATCCATTCCTGATGTTTAACATTGTATGATCATATTTTTCTATCGTAGGATAACTTTGTGTAACTTTGCGTCCGCGGACAGTGAAAGGTTTTTTTATGGTTATACCTCAGTCGTAATTTATGCACTATTTGATACCTGGGTTACTCTCGTAAAATTGTAAGCTCTTTAACCTATTAAGAGGATGGTTAATGGTCGACCCGGTATTATCACTTGTCATAACATTGTCAATTCACCAGCTTTTTATAATATCTAGCCTGACCTTCTTATATACACTGTTTAAGTTTAAAAATGACTTGGGATTATTATATTTTTATTCATCATAATTTTTATATTTTCATCATAATTTTTATATTATTATATTTTTATTCATCATAATATCTGGCCTGACCTACTTATATACTCGTACACTGTTTAAGTTTAAAAATGACTTGGGATTTTATATTTTTATTCATCATAATTTTTATATTTTCGTCATAATTTTTATATTATTATATTTTTATTCATCATAATATCTGGCCTGACCTACATAAATACACTGTTTAAGTTTAAAAATGACTTGGGATTATTATATTTTTATTCATCATAATTTTATCATCAGGAAAAAATATCTCGCACTAAATAAATCATTTCTTCACTGTCCTCAGTAAAATTTGGTTTACTTACTTTTCTATTGTACAAAACCTTAAAACATTATATTTATAAAGTCATTTGCTACGTATCTAAAAGTCTTAAAGACAGCTTTCACTGCATTGAACGGATGCAGTTTTAACTGAGAAAGCGAAGTGTACACTGTAGGTGCCGGGAACCGACCGTCCAGGGGGCAGTTGTAACACAAAGTGCACCTTACAGTTTACCTACATAAAGTTTTATTTTCCAACGTATTTGTTTCAGACAGACACGGGCCGAGGGAAGAGTTTCATAGCTGAAACTTAGAAGTTACATGTGGAAGGTTTTAGCCGATAGCAATTTGAGCATTTTGTTAAAATGTAGGTGATGTTTAAAAGCGAGTACCGAGTTTTTTTTCAACTAAGTCTTTTGCTACACGATCACCTTACATTCCATTTATGGGAAGTTGATGAAAAAAAACTCGGCTGTTATTTAGTTAGCACACGGGTCTCAATCATTAAAACTTCAGCAGCGAAATTCAAATAATTATAAAGCAACATGATCATGATTGTGTCGTGTCGAACTCGAGCCATCGGTCATCATTCGTCACACGCTTCAATTAACATTGCTGTAGCATATAAACATAAGAACCTGACCTATATGGCAAGACAACACTGTGCGTGCACTTCATATTAACGTACTTAACACACATAACATCACGCGTGTAATCAAAGGGTTAGGCAGAGGTGTACCTAGCTATAGTACACCCACATTTCTCCAGTTATATTAAATTCACAAGTAATAGGAGACGAGCCTATTTAACTACCTACTTTATGATGATGTAATCACAATCTACCTTTATTATTAAAACCTTGATCATGTGGTCATGGTGATCATCTACATCGCCACATGCGAACTACGCATCTAAGACCTGACGACACACAAAATCCTGACGTCACACAAATCCTGCATCGCGCTAGCAGACTTTACCGCGCGATCGACATTTATATAACTTTCCGACATCAATCGTTGGGCAGTTGTCCGCCAGACACGACACCCATCTGATCGGAAGATCCTCCCTTTTCTGAAGAGGATGGATAAACTTACTTACCACATATATCTAAATTGGTGACCCCGATGTGATCATCATACCTCTAAAATCATAATTAGAATATTTTAATATTATCGATGCAAATGGAGACGTCATAAATTGCGCAGCAACTACCTCACACAGGCGAGCTACAGCAATGTCATCATCATCGCTTTCCTTAACTATGTTGGAGCCGGCTTCCAGTCTAACCCGATGCAACTGTTGTCCAGAATTCTACATGAAGCGATAACCTCCACCAGTCCAGTTACTGGGTAACACGATACCCTAGCTAAGATTGGTTGTCAGACTAGAGTAGAGACTTGGTAAGACTGATTGTCAGAAAATAGCTGTAACATGATAAGTTTAAATCAATCTGCCTAACCTTTAACTATGCTGAGGTCAGGTTCCAGCCTAACCGAATGCAGCTGAGCGACTGCCTATCTGACCTCCACAACCCAGTTATAGGGTGATCCTTCCGTATATCATGATAAGTTTAAATGCGATCATCATTTTCTTTAGGTGATTGTACACGTAACTTAACAATAAGACAACTATGAGAGATGACCTTGAATTATGATCTCAGGGACTCGGGGACAGCAGCCGAACGGTTGACAAAACACTAGATATCCTCGGTCAATATTAAGCTAGACGAGGCCCGAGGCCCCAATCTTAACCTAGATTAAATTCTAGACAAAGAGATAACTCGATCAAATATTTAGTTTGATTCAGCTTTGATGAATTTATGTTCAAAGGTTCTACTTTCGAGGACTTCTAGGTAAATAAATAAAATATAGTTTCGTTTACATAATAGAAGATCGTATTTCGTATTCATCTTGTATATTTAACAACAGATAATTAAATATACTCGTAGAAGCCAATCTTTCTATTTGAAATCGATGAGTCGCTAATCAAAAGCGACTATGGAGTTTAAAAAATACAAACTACTTTTTGCTTATACCTAAGGCTTAGGTTCTTCATACGAAAACTACCTTTCCGGAAGGGGCGACTAGAATCAATTCATTTTTTTTTTGTAAATCTTAACGCTCAAAAATGCCTTATAACGGCCTGTTTGAAATAAATGATTTGACTTTGACTTTAAGTATTTCAAAAATGTATGAATCAATGGATTATGAATATCCTTCAAAATTCTTCGGACTGCGATTGTACATAAGTGTGCTACGCTATTGAGGCGTTGCCAAAAACATCGGTAGACCTTTGATATAATGTTTCATATTAATGAAAAAAAAAATAGAAGAATAATATTTTGATTTATCACGTAAGTTCTACACGTCCATGTTTTACATCTAACATTATGACGCACACGCACGCATGCACACATAAACCAGCGCTCGTCAGTACGCACATAGATGTCTAAAGGGAGAGTACGCACGAAACAAACATAGCTTTGATCCTGCCATGATGACGCTATTCCGACGTGCGCGCGGCTTTTTTATACAGTGTAATAAGATTAGGTAGGCCTTAATACAGTGTTATTATTTGACCGTTTTTGTTTTGAAAAAGAGTGAAGTTATTCTGTTTTGAACACACGTCCATGGTCTTATGTTATGTTGTTAAATTATCAAAAGACCTTCATCGTAATAAAATCTTTCTGTTGACGTATAATTTAGGCTTTTAAGAATAAGCCCTTTCAAATAATAGAATTGATTCTAGTCGCCGCTTACAAAAGGTAGTTTTCGTATGGAGGAGCTTTACCTAAGCCTTACCTAATTTATACGTGCGAGTGGCATCAAATACAGAGATATTGCGCTATACGCAAAAAATTGTCTGTATTTTCAAAACGCCATAGTCACTTGATAAAAATAAGAGTGCCAAGTTACATAAGTATTCGTCTGCTTGAATCAATATTGTTTAATTCTCAAAATGAAATGCCTATTTAAGTATGTTACAATTGCGCTTTATTGTTTCGTCCACATCTAAACTAGCTGAAAACCAAATTAAAGATATCAATGACGTTCTCCTTGTTATAATAACGCCATTACTATCTACTAACCAACAACAACCCGCATACTACTGTAATCAAAATAGTAAAACCCATTTCAGAACCAATACCTTCATATTACTTCCCCAGTAATATACCATAAACAATACTACACACTCCATTGTGTCGGTAACTAACATCCAAACGTTCAGTAACTACTGTATAGTGAATATTTAATACAAAACATTCGGTAGCACTAACAGGCCGCAGGTGTTCGGTTCCCGGAGGAGGTCGTTTTTATTTCAACCACCGTTCACATTGTTATATGCTTTCTCAGTAGTATTTCTTTATGCTTCACTGTTTCTGTGAACTCCTTGGGTTTTATGCGAGCCTGGTATGTTGGGGCGTGGAGCGTTGCTGGTAGCTGCTTGACTCCTCGTTAGGGTTGTTAGCTGATGGAATTCTTGGGAAGAAACATAACAACAAAAGAAAATACTACGTACTCGTATATCCTACACACATTCTGGTTGGCAATAACAATTTTTGCTAGAGCCTGTATTGTCCCCATTATTAAATTACATTATCAAACCGAGTGCTTTCCGATACCTTTATTATATACCTTTTTCTCTAGGTCCATAACCTACCCAACAATTAAAAACAACTTGTCCTTATGAAATAAATATTTATTAATAACCGAAACACGATCTTCCAAAAAATCGAAGGGTTAGGCAAAGGTGTTGCTATAGTACAACCTCATTTCTCATTAATATAATATAAGGACAGGTAGGTTAATAAAATAAGTCATTACTGTATATTATTATGATGAATCTCAAGTTTGTCTCAAGTCTCTAATCGCCATATAAAAATAACTATAGCGTGAATATGATACATAGTAAATAAGAAAGATATTATTTTGTCAACGATCAAACGAGATTACAAAGACATGAGGCCTCCTTGAAAATATGTGGATTCCTTTACAAGTTCCTGAATATTATAATTAACTTACCTATTTTTTGTGGTCCTCAAAATAAATAACAATCTTGTTATTAAGAGGTGTTTGGGGTGTAGACAAAATTTTCCGTGGAGTTTCATGTTTACCTGAAATAGATGTATTGCTCGTCATATTCATAGAACGCTATAAAAAGACAGAACCCTATAAAAAGATAGAGATTTCTAAGTACAGGGTCTAACGTTTTGTTTAGTCAAATGTATCCCTAAGTATTGTTTTGCTTACTGTACTTACATGCATTGGATGCTTGCAGAACTCATTATATGAACCATTTTCTCTCGGTAAACCATTAACACCAAGCTTAAAAGGTATATGTATTAGTGAATCTATGTATGGTCTGTTCCGAAAGTATCTGTTGAAAATGTAAACAAATGGATCAAAAAACGTTCCTGTGGATGCCAGTTTGTAGTGCCACTTATATTTGAGTGCTCTGATATGACTATTTGAATATTTTAACCCGAAATTCTAACTTTAAATCACGTTAAAGATGTTTTCCATTCGACATTTGGGGTTAATTTTATAACCTCAAATTTTGTCGCTGATTTTTTAATTATAATTACGCAAATAATGTTATTCAAACAATATTTGTTGGGAAAAGTGGTAAGATATAAAGTTGGAAACTTCTAAATACAGAGTTGGTTTATATTTTCATCCGATACTTTTGGAACAGCCTATATGCCAGTGCCCCAGATCCATCTGACACATTGTACCCCTCATGACACATACAGCACTGCGCAAGTTTCAGCATCCGTATCCTCATGGCCGAAGTTACGACTTATGATTCACTAATATAATGAAAAAGGGTATCGTAATCGTATCGTAAGAGGTATGAACCGGAACTTTGATGCGCCATGACGATAATAAAATATTCCGTCGTAAGGGGGGTGCCCGCGGGGTGCTGGGGCGGATAAATAAAATTTATGGCCGCTCCGAACAAATTCAATAGTTTTATTACTGAATTTCGATTCGGACCGTGAAATGAGTGTCGTTTCATTAAGACGAAGCTCTCTCGGGACAGTGAGGCATCTGCTTTTTATCTGATTCTTGAGTTCTATTTTTTCGTTATGCGGTGAATGAACTTTGTAATAAATGATCCTACATTGTCTTTGTAGATTTTTGCTAGACGGTTTGGAGAGCGGCGGCACGCTACTATTTAAATATTTAAACAAGCATGACTATTGTCGAAGCTCGTGGTGCTACGGAAAATCCAAAATTTGGAGGGTATCAGTATAAGAAGATAGACAGTTGAAAAATAAATACGTGCACTATTAAACAAAATTTATAGGTAATATAAGCAAAAATCATTGAAATTACTCCATAACGTTGATTTTCTCAATGGGTGTAAAAAAAAAACCTGGAGTCCTACGGCAAGGTATCTTCGAGACCTTATCGTTTATCTTTAGACCAGAAACACAAGATAAAAAATAGATGTTATCTCTAACATTCACCGCACACATATTGTCTTTATAAATTCACCTTTCGAACAGAACCTACCCTTAAAAAGAACTTGTTATCAGTCGTTGGTGCGCTCTCATTGGCAATCGAAGAACTTCCCACCCTTACTTCTGTGTTATCTACTTTATACCACTTTTACAGGTACCTAAGTACGTACGCTCTTGTAATAACTTAGGAAATAAGTTCTGAATCAAGATTGTTTTATAAGAAACGAAAAATATTTGTGGTAAGGTAAATGTGGTGAAACTTGTATGTACTCTTTGTTAGGAACGTAAATATGATCATTATATACAGCTGAAAACGTAAAGCCTAAGTTTGCAACTGACTAAAACCTCAACTATCGCGAAACATGAAAAACTTTTTATTGAAGTCTTCCGTAGGAAATGTGCATATTTTGGTGCTTCATTGGACAATAAGAGGCTGGAAAATAAACTATTGAAATATATTTTTTTTGGTTGAAGCTAGAACACACCAAATAAGTTTTGGCACAAACAAAATCTGCTGCAATGGAATGAGCATCTAAATCACTGCGGCAGTCAACATGCACAGTTAAAACAGCGCCAAACCACTGCCACGGCTAGAAGCCGCGATTTGGCATTAATTTGGCTGGTTAAAAGATAAAATAGCTCTAAATAGGCCGAGAACACAATCCACACAATTATGGACCGCAGCCCAAAAGTGTGTGGCGACGCACGACGCAACGCAAACACATGTAGGTATGCGTTTAAGTACGACGCTTCCTAGGTAAGCAGAGGATTTTGATTTCCTTGAATATCATATTTGGTGACTAAGGGAAAAAGCAGATGAAGGGACACTGTTACTAAGAAGGTGCATAGCGTATATGTACCTTGACTTGCCCTAAATTTCAAAAAAAAAAATCATACCATTTATTCAGTTCATCTATTCATTATTATCACTCGTTTATTATTTTTAGTTTGTTCTTTGTAAACATTTGTAATTGGTCATCCATGTTCTACTGTCACATGAGGCATGCAAATCATTTTTATTTTTTTTAATCTTTAGAATAGAATAGTTCTTTATTTGCACGGAAAGTAGGTACAAGTTCAGATGTTAAATTTGAAATGATCCTTAAACTAACTACCTTAACTAAGGCATCCAAATAGTTAAAGCTATAATAATTCACTTAAATATTATTAACAATTCAATCAAATCAATACAAGTTTACCGTGTCAAGATGAAATTCAATAAATAATTTGAAATAGGCAATACGATATATAATGTCAAGTTTATTAAAAAGGGATTATAAATTCGTCAAGTTCGAGGTCAATACAGTTAAATTAAAAAATAAATGATTTAGTACAAGTCAGGAGTACAGAGATGTCATATTATCAATTTGAATTCCTGCGGCGGCTAGGGGCGTGAGGGCGCGAAATTTGCCTCTCCGTCACGCGCTCTGCCTCCTCCTTCGCGAGCATTACTGCTTCGCAGAAGGAGGTGACGACATCCCACTCCCTCTCGCTCCATGCACGCACCATAGCCTGGACCAGGGCCGAACGCGAGAGATCACTGCCGCCGATCGCCTCCACAAGGACACGGTGGTGCCCCGCCCAAGCCGGGCAGACATCCACCGTATGCTCCACCGTGTCCTCCGGGCGATCCATACAGTGGTGACACCCGGGCGTTTCCTCCCGCCTTATATGGAACAGGAACCTCTCGAAACAACCGTGTCCGGTGAGGACTGCGTCAGGCAGAAGGTGAGGACCCCGTAGCGCCTCTCTAACCTAAAGAGGGGACTTATCGCCGTAACTGTGGCGTGCCCATAATTAATAGAGCTGGCAATTTCTTTTTGAAAAGTGGAAATGTCTCATCTTTTATTGCATCGGGTATTCTGTTAAATATCATCGTACCCATACATATAATACTTTTCTTTAATACGGCGGTATCAGAACCACAAAAAAATCGCAAATTTTTATTCTGTCTCCTGATTGGCCGGTTTCTATTTTCGGACACTTTATTAAAAAGATGCATGTTTGATTTAACAAAAACAGTCACCTCGAAAATATACGTAAAGTGATGGGAATGTTAGTAATTTTAGGGACTTAAATACAGGTACGCAGCTATCTGTTACTATTAAATTGCACGTAGCTCTTATACAGTGTTTTTGAGCCTTGAACACCTGTTCCCTCAGACTACAATTTCCCCAAAATAATCAGTAGTTCCCTCAGACTACAATTTCCCCAGAATCTCAAAAGCAATGCGACTAACTCGTGGTATGCAATTAACCTTGTGGTCATATTTACTTTTTTAGACAAGTTAAAGAGTACATACGCAGCTGTACTAAGTTTTTTGCATACTTCTTCTGCTTGCGACTTCCAAGTTAATTGTCTATCTAACACGTGGAATACTTTGATAAAAATGCATTATATTAGTCTTTGTTATATTAACTGATTTTGTTCAAGCCAGCGTTTAATGTTTATTAAAGTATAATTTATGTCATATTTATTATTCATATGTCTTTTGTCAGTATTAATCAAAGCAGTACTATCGTCAGTGAATAAAACCATAATATGTTCAATGTGGCGAGGTTAATAATTTACTATGTGTTTTGTTAGGTAAGGTACGATACGAGAGAAAGACAAAGATGAATGCTATCACCTAACGTGTGCTATGCATGGTAATTTAATTGAATAGATTTGCCAAGACTTGTGACTTGCTAGATTTAATCACAGTGAGTGCATTGTGATTAAATCTAGCAAGTCACAAGTCTTGGCAAATCGATTCAGTGCAGTGGCACTTTACACAACAATGACATACGCCATTATTGCCGTGATTGTACGGCCACAATATCTGCCAATTTACGCTAACTATATGTACATTATTACGGAGATTAATTCTCTACTGACGATACAACGTAAGGGCCATTGTTAAGCTCATTTTCAGTAGTGTATGTTATAGAATAAAATCATAATAAAACAAAGTAATCTTCTCAATAACACAGGCTCATATTGTGAGAGTATTGCCCGGTTGGACCTCAATAATTCTACAAGGTTAATATTGATTGAATTAAAACACTGCACACATCGTTACCCCCAGGCCTCTGTATACTCGTTTATATTAGCGAGCGATATATTAATTATTTATAGCTAAGTTTGGATCGTGCCTGCACTCAATTTAGGCCTGAGTCACGTCGATAACTTGTGGCAAAATTGTATTTATTAGATGATTCACACATCTTTTTTGGAAACTGTACCTAGAGGTCAGTAAACAATCTTTTTTTTTTGTTTTAGGTAGCCAGTTTAATAAAAGATAGTCTCAACTGAAAAAATATAGCCTTTTTGTGATCATCTAACATCTTTTCAAGCGTAGAGATGTGTTTAGCACAAAAGAAGTGAATTAGAACTTTGTAGAAAGAAAAAGTTTAAATTTGACGTTGTTTAATAGGTATAGAGATAAGAGAGATAGGTATCTAAAGTCACCTTAGATTATTACATTTAATGACAGAATTCTTAACACCGTTAGTAATGAGAAACGTCAACTTTTCTAGACATATGAGAGCAATATATTATGCTTATTTTATTTGTACCTGCGTAAAACACGATCATTCGCAATATGTCTCATTTTGAAAGTTCAACTACATTCATTGCGTTATTTAAGCAGAAAAAATATTTCGAACATACGAGTATGAAGCAATATTCTTCAAAATGATTCAGAAGATTGATCGAATGTTTAGCAATTAGGGTGCTGAAGCAGCAACTGTTACTTAAAAATATATTTTAAGAACTACCTAACTTACGAACTAACAGACAGAAATCACACAATGAATTATGAATATTAATACAGAATGTTCTCATGACAATGGCATGTCATAGACACTGCAAGTACTTCAGATTAGGAGCCACGTTTGAAGGTCACACCAACCAGACTGAGCACAAATATTTGTATTAGTGTCCAAATATTTAGAGATCTGAAGAGTTTAGTTAACGGCTTCGAAATTATAATCTACTAGCTACCCGCCCTTGCTTTTTACTACTTGACAAAACATCGATATTTCTTGATTATAAATGTAAGTTTAATATTTATAACTTATACACAAACATTCCGGAACAAAATCTCTAAATGATAGTGAAAACCACATCAAAGTCCATTACGTAGTTTAGAAGATCGACGCGGTCACACGGACAGACACGGAAAGCGAATTTAATTTATATGGATAGATTTACCTATATCTACACCTAGGTTGGTATACAGATGTGATTTTCTAGTAAAAATAGTTGTTATAATGTCTTCTGATTTTATTTTCTACTAGCTTTTGCCCGCGACTTCGGCCGCGTAGAAGTCGAAAATGGTTCTAACAGGATTTTTTATTGTTTTTTTACGTTATTAATTTTGTTATAACATATAAATGATTATGTTAAAATGTTTGAATACTTATAAAATATAACAATATTTATTACAGTGTGGGGATTTAAAGGTTAAATAAACATGAAAATATATTTTTATTTTTTTATTAAATATATTTTATGAACACGAAGCTCGGCCTTCGATCTGGTGAAAGTTACACGGGGGTATTATCTTTTTACAACGAAATCGAAATACTACACCTACCGCAGCATTTCTTTGTAAACAATATTTTTTGTTTTTCCTTCGGGTGCTAGAATCACCAGGCTACTCTGTGCGCTTACTCTGGAGCATGCCACATACAACTGGCCGTGGGAGAAGCAGCTTTCCCTCAAGTCTACTTCCGCCACCTTAATAGTTTGACCTTGAGCTTTGGTCATTGTAAGCAGACGTTGATGGGAAATTGTACTCTCTTGATTTCGAAGGGGTAATTGATTGATTGATGGTGTTAGGGGAATCCTAGGAATAAATACAGACCTCTGTAAAGCTTAGAAACCTTCAAATGCGGTACTAATATAGCACGGTGACTTTCCAGACATTCCAATTTTAAAGAGTATTTGCATTGCACCAAGCTTATCAACCTTAACCAACCAACCTTCGAGTTCAACGTTTTTTGAATAAAATCGAATTGAGTTTTCAAACATGTGTAAAAATAAAATGTAATTTAAATCAAAAGCACTAAGGAGTATTGATATCAATTTCGAAGCAAATCACTCCCAAAATAACTTTATATCCCTATTTAACCCCGTTAGGGGATGAATTTCAATAAAATACGTAACACGTCTTCCATCAATTCTGTTAAAAACTGTTTATGCAAAATTTGAAGTAGATTGGACCAAGGAATCACGTTGTCCCATACAAATTTTGCCCCCCTTTTTCACCCCATTAGGGGTAGAATTTCGGAAAATCTTTTCTTATCGGATGCCTACGTCATACAAAGAACACACCCTTCAAGTTTCAGGTCTCTACGATTAGCGGTTGAGGCTGTGCGTTGATCCGTCAGTCAGTCATTCGGGACAAAGCATTTTATATGTATAGATAGATAGATTGATGAATCATATTAATTGCAAACCACCGATGCAGTATCATACATACGCATTGGGTTTTTGCAATCCAGGAGTCTGAATTTGTACCCAATTATAGACATCCCCCCATCCCATGCCCTCTCCATCACCCATGACCCTTTGGCTATTACGGATGTTACAAGGGACTAATGAGAAAATGTATACAGGGTCAAATAAAATTAGCTAGCGAAACTGCATAGATGAGATTTTCTAAACTCATATTTTCAAGTTACTACAATAACAGCGCCCGTTGACCCCGTATTCAGCGGTACTTGAAATCATGAGTTTAGTTTTTTTTTGTTTTATCGTCATTTAATAATATCGATACTCATGAAGTCTGCGTAGTTCCGCTAGCTAATTCAATTTGGCCCTTTTTTTATAGGTTCATCTCTGCTTACTCCATCGGAATTTTCAGGCGTGATGTTATATTGTGACGATTTCACAAGTAAGATGAAACCAGTTGGTTTATGTGCACATTACTAACAATGTTTCCGTCACTTTGTATGCAATTTGGACCCGTCTCACAATATTAGAGACAGATTGCAGTTGTGTGCAGACGGACTTCAAAGGTTGTGACAAAATTAAATGTCACCATTTCAGATTGTGACTTGTTGTATCGTGTTTTTGTAACGTGTCTAGAGGGAGCAATATGTTATTCTCGACATTTCATTGTGTGTGTTTACTGTGACCACAAAATTAACAGAAAATGTTTCATGAACAACAAAGTTTGCTTTAGTGTTTGACATTATTATTGATTTATCTATTGTTCTTGACCTGAATTCGAGCCCTTGGTAGATCAAAAGCTAATACTATTTACTTTTCTAGGGACCTACCTAGTTGAACTACTTATTCTGTGATGGAAGACATGAGTTGGTATCACTCTCTGTAAAGAAGTCTTTGTTCTTCAGTAAGGGTCAGTAAAGTTGCTGTAATAATTTCAATCGTGATAGTGTTATCAAACTTTTACCCTCAGTAATATTATAAATAAATTAAATTTTATAATAATGTAATTTTAAATTTATCTTAATTTTGTTACTTGCGGATAATGTAGTGGGCTGCAATATTGTTAATACTATTTATGAACCTATATTATTGTTATTTGTAAACATTTTATATTGTAGCTGTTTATTGTCCCTTAATAAATAAAATAATAATATACATGTTAGTTATTAGCTGCGTTAAATTAATTTAACTTGACCAGACCATGACACAAATGCATGACTAATTAATATTTTAAACATTGACCTAAATGCTACAAGCTCATTAGGCAAAAACTGCAATTACCAGGCTAGCATGACATCAAGGTGACAGGCTGCGTGGCGCGACTAATTTGTAGTGAAACTATATGCATTTGCATCTAGGCTGGTGGAGTGGCATTTTACAAAGTTATTTAATAACTACCTGGGTTTAGTTATGTGCGCCTTGTACATGGGAGACATAACTAACATAATATACGAGTATAACATTGCTGAAGATTCGAAGATGTATTGTACCTACCTACTGTATATTAGTCCTACTAATTTGGAAGCCGTGACGTCAAACAGTGGCAAATAGCATTGATTGTCTCAATGCATTCTGTGTTAGTAATCTTAAACATAGATAGCATTCTCTCTGAGCTGATCGTACAAGTTCTGAAACAAGCTTTGTGTTCAATTCACGTTAAAATGTTAATTTAACTGTTTATCCAACTGCATGAAATTATACTACGCGTGAATTGTGTAAAATAAACAGTTGTTATTAGGTTCCACGGCAAGTTGTTTACAATTCGCATGTCTAGCTTAATTTACTATGGTCTTTGACAGCTACACATTATATTTTGAAGCATCTCATAAATAACGCTACGTTATTTACTAGCAACTCAACTACCAGGAGGGAAAAACATGAAAGAGGTAGTCCATACTGCTATAAGGTAATTAGTAACAACACTATAATACCCGTCACCCAATTTGTAATTATAAACAAATTCACAATACATAAACATGGTATATAATGTTCTTCATTAAATGTGTGGGAAACCATGTGTGTATTTAATTAATTGAAAAATTGTGGTTACATAATTATTTGATTTCATATTCGCTCAGTTTATATAACTGAATTCCCAACACATTACGCGCAATCATCATACATACTATTAATTAATTAGGGCTTATATTAAACCAACAGCACTTATTTATCTACACTGATGTAGGTAATTTTTTGTAGACAGCATTAAAAAAAAATAAAGATCTCGTAACAATGCAACAGTATGAAGCCAAAACACACACAATTTGAATCTACATCTCTCACATGTCCTTTTCAAAACGACAAATAAAGATTCGCTAGATAAAGTCACTCGTATGACGTCACGGTGTCCAAACTGACAGTTAAAAAGGTTCCAGTCAGAATGGGTCTCCTTTGTGGTCTTCTACAAACAGACAGTGGAAGCAAGGGAATCATGCGTCTATTTCACGGTAGAATATTTTAAACCCCGTTGTAAAACTTACATATATGCCTCGGGCAGATATTATGGGCTGACACTGCCAAAATGTTATTAACTCTGTGTAGCTAAATTTAGAGTTGAATTCTGAAGGTTTGTGGTAGTAGAATAAACGAATTATTATGTATAGGATGTAAAACACATTCGATATGACATGTATTGTGGACAATGTTATGATATTTTCTTTGTGCCTCGAAGGATTTTGAGGTAAGCTTGATCCGGAGAATGTATTGTAGTGTTTCGACGTATTATATTCAGGTACTTGAAAAGATAGGAAAAGGTTCCAGCGATTACGGTTTTTCTTTTGTAACAATGACAAAAAAGAAATAAAAGCTTGAAGATATAACAATGATGGCCGGTTGGCGTCAGCTGGAAATAAACCTCAAATAGATCGCGATGTAACAAAGTTGGTAAAATTTTCCTTCATAGGGCAAAGGTCGAAGGTATTGTGTAACACTGATCAGGTAGATTAACTATAGAATGGAAATATTGTTAAGGTGTGACCACACCGCGAGCGTTCGAGAGCGTATGTGAAAATTCTTTTACGAACAAATTAAGTGATTCAATTGGACATTGCTGTTGCAACATTTTCTCAGTAATACTCGGTTCAAAATAGACAAATGCTCGTACGGAACCCGAATGCTCATTATGCACGAATGATCGCAGTGTGGATAATTTGACTTCAGAGTAAACTTTACTTTGTCGTCTCAGAAGTTTAGGTCCTAATTTCCTTTGTCTAGGAAGGATCCCACGTAATAATACTCCATCAAACAGGTTGTAATTTCAAACAATTTCTTTAACTTTGCCCTTTGGAAAAACCTATGTCAAAAGGTTCTGGGTTCAGTAACAATTAAAGCCTCCTTTAATATTTAACAAAATTTGAAAATTACAGGGATTGCTAAACAAACCCAATATTTTTTGTACGATGAAAGGCGGTAGGTACCTACTTAACGAAGTATTTTTAGGGTTCCGTACCTCAAAAGTAAAAAACGGAACCCTAATAGGATCAATCGTGTGTCTGGCACAGGCAAGTCTAATGGACCAATTAGGTTGAAATTTGGTACACATATGTTACTTATATAACGTAAATAAATGAATTTTGAATACGGAGGTTACATTTGAGGGCTAACAAGACAATAAAAAAAAACTGTTTTGCAAACTGTACTGAGAGACTTAATTATCAAATGAATGAAAGAAAATAGATGCAAATTGCCCATTAACCCCACATTATCTCCGAAACTACTGAAACTAACATTTTGAAAAAAATGCAGATAATTATAGTTCTTTACTCATAGATAGATAAAACATTTATTCAGTGCATACAAAAGACACACAAAAGCACAATTAAAAGATAACACATAAGAAAAGAAAATAAGAAAAAGAAGAAAGAAAGAAAAAACAAAGAAATCTGTTCTTAAAATAACATGGTAAATCTCTCAATATTGTGCGTACAAACTTACATTTGCAGTTGGAATGTATCAGAGATATTTTTCAACTACAATGTTCAGTTTTTATTTAGGATAAATTCATCCCAACTACGGAACCCTTCATTGTGCGTGGTCCGACACGCAAGTGGCCAGTTTTTTATTATTACGTTCTAAAGAAATTTTTAATATTTTCATCATCTCTACCTTCTAGCCGGCTCTTCTCAATGAATGCTTTGCGGAAAAAAATAAGGGAACGGTCCCGACATACACTTGATTGGCTTAAACGGTTCGTGTGTAAAAGTGTAAACAAACCCTGTTGACGTAATTTTTTCACGCAATCACACTCATTTAAGGGAATTAGTAACACATTCATCTATATTTAGAAAGTTTCAAATTTATATCTCAACACTTTCTAAAACAATTATTGTGTACCTTATTGAAAAATCATCGACGAAAATTGTTGTAAAAAAATTACCTTCAACCAAAATCAGGTGATTTTAAATAAAGAATCAGGCAAAATTTTCAAATAATTAAAGCACTAATTTATAAGAGGCACTACACATTGGCATCCACGGATCCATTTTCTGATCATTTTTGTGTACATTTTCATTAGATTCTTTGGAACAGACCCTATGCGACTTATTTTGTTGTCGCAGAGCCACTCGTCCGCTTCGAAACGCTCAAGCAGACGCTACCATAGTCATTGGAATTGAAAGCGCCGGTTCAAAGTTAGTCACCAACATGACGTACAATCGTTTTCATAAATAAAACGTTGTTATTATTTACACGCACAGACTTTAAGGTTTCAAGAGTGGTCCACATGCCGATGCAGATGTCTACAATAAGCACATATTAACAAGGTTCAATAATAGTTCCGTCTATAATAACGTAGGTACGTTAGTACTTAAATATCCAATTACTATCAGTGTTAACATCTCAAATGAATAACAGATATACAAATAACATCACGCTAATTAACACTAACGACGCAATTAGTTGAATACAATCAGGACTTGGTAACGTGATTGGAATTAATATTACCGGTTCATCGGTTTAGTGGGTGCAAAGGAAGGAAATATAAAAGAAAATAAAGACATTGTGATGAATTGGCTAAGAAAATTTAAAATAGTGAAACATACAAAGTGCGTATATAAAATATTATCAGCTGTCCTATATAAAATATTATCAGCTGTCCTATATAAAATATTATCAGCTGTCCTTTATAAAATATTATCAGCTGTCCTATATAAAATATTATCAGCTGTCCCATATAAAATATTATCAGCTGTCCCTTATAAAATATTATCAGCTGTCCCATACTCCGTAAACCCCTATACTGCAACTTTCATCGAAATCGTTAGAGCCGTTTTCGAGAATGTGATTACAAATATATATTCTACTAATATTGCTCATTTAATAGTATAGAATTTATAAACATAAATACCTTTTACTCATGTTTTCCGCATTTTCAAGATCGGTCTCATCTATTTGCCTACAATAATATCCCGTAAATTCGGTACAATAAATATCTGCCAGAACTCTTGAGATAAACCCGACCTTTGTATCGTCGGCTAATAACAATAAAAACAAAAGCAATCGAAGAGAACCTTTTCACGCAATCCTACAAATTCTAGACCTATGTCATGAAGCAGTAGGAATAAATTTTAGTGCCTAGGTTATTACGTCGTAAGGCTGGGTTAGGTTAGAATAGATAGCTCTTATATTTTTACAGATAGCAGATACTGCAAAAAATATGATTTATTTGTCAAATACAGTGAGACTTTTTTGTGGTGCGTTCTGCAATATTTGCTATAGTTTGTAAAACCGCGTCCCCACTAGAGCCGCGCGGCCCGTGAGGCCAAGCCGCGCGGCCGAGTCACGTGAGTGTGTACGTTTACAAACTCACGAGGCACGGCCGGGGCCGCGCGGCCCTGGTGGGGACGCGGCTCATCAAAACTCCGGTTAAAACGCCATACATTCAGGACTCAGATTTCTTCAGAGGCCTTTTTGTTTCTAATCTCCCGAGGGCAAAGAATGAAAAGATTGTTTAAACTTTTTTGCAGCTTTTTGTGCTGTCATGTCAAGAAGATACTTTAAGGTCTATGAACTTTTTAATAACAAAAAAAAACTTATTTTATGACGGTTAACATTGAAGCAGGCTTGCCTAAATTCTCTTTAATTCTTAAATCACCCAAGACTCAAGGACACGACTGCTGACCTTACTAAACACACCTAACCTACATTATAATTTAACCAAAAATAATGCTGATCCTTGTGAACAAACAAGGGAGAAGTATATTTTAATTATCCCGACGTAAAGGTGGGCAGTACCAGGATAACATAAACACGAAGGGACAGGTTAAAGGTCGTAAGCACGCCATCAGGCAATCATGTTGCGGTTCGCGGATGATTTGAGAAAGACACGAGGCAGTGTGTGGTTTTTGAAGGTGTTATTAAATTAGCAAGAAATTCCCATAGAATTCTTTATTCTATGAGAATTTCTTGCAGATATTGTAATCATAATTAATTAAAGAGTAGTTTTGCTAATCAATTCAAACTTTTTGTAATTTTTGGTACTTTTTAACCGTGGCGTCATCATCGCTACGACTTTGCCTATCTGGGAAGGTAGGACAAGTGAATCTCCTAATCTAGATAAAATCTCAATATAGCAATTTCCTTATAAAAACCAAGTCTTCTCTTTAATATTTTGCGGCGGGATGGGTCGAAGTTGCGGCAAAAGCTAGTAAAAAAATATTATATTATAATAATTATGACATACGAATAACTGTCGTATCTAATTCAATATGCCACAACTTGTAGATAGATTACAAACCTACTTTAAACTTGGTAAAGTAACACAATACAAAACTTATAAGCGACCATTAACTGTCATACTCCGGCCACTTCCTTCTCATCCCAAACTTGTCTTGTTATGTATCTTGTGAGGATTGTTTGAAGTACAGTCGAACGAAAAGTTTGGTGTTCAGGCAAAAATATCTATAAAACGGAGGAGGATTTGTCTCTTTATTTATTTATATATACTTTATTGTACACCAGATTATACATTACATAAAGAAAAAGTAATACACTACAAAATATACAATGGGCGGCCTTATCGCTTACTGCGATCTCTTCCAGGCAACCTTGGAATGGACAGTGATTTTCTGGACATAAAATGGGGTTGTCTTAGGTGCAAATAAATGGTATATAAGTACAATATACTATAATAGATACTCAGATAAATGCTATATAATAGATACATGGATACATACATACTAACTATATAAGCAACGAAAATAAATGACGAATATTATTACAGCTAACGATAAAAACAGAATCATAACGACAAGTAATGTTCTTTCACGAGTCTTTTAAACACTGGCAATGATTGCGCGCGCTTTATTGGAACTGGTCATGCATTCCACAAACGAGCAGCCTGGACAGTAAAGGATTTGTCAAGGAAAGTTGTGGAATGCATTGGCATTTTAAGCTTCAAGTTATCTGATGACCTTAATAATTTCGTGTGAGAGTCACAAAGAAACTGGAAACGTTTCTTGAGATAAAGAGGGGTGGAAGGGGAAAAGAGCACATTATACAAAAAGGGAAAGAATCTCTTTCGTTATTATCAGCCATATTTTTATGACTGTGGGTAGTGTTGGTTATTGTGCAATAGACAAACAGTTTACAGTTCAGATCAAATTATAATTTACTATCAAATTAATCACAATAACAATTCACACACTGTAGGTACACGACACAACTATTCGGAATGCGCGACAGTTTCTAAACGTGTTCACTGCTTGACCGCCACCGATGAACTCTGCTCAGCGCCGGCCGGTCCGAGCGTTATGTTGTATACTCTGACGAACGCCGCTAGGCGGTGCTGACGTCCCGATTAGTCAACTCAGTAACGTATTTCCGACATATATTTAAACTACTCTGCCGATCATCATCTGCCTAGCCTTTACCCAAGTATGTTTAGGTCGGCTTCCAGTCTAACGGGCTGCAGCTGAATACCAGTAGTTTACATAACCTCGGGTCCACTACTCTGCCGATATTCATTTCAAATGATTTTGAAACAACTGATTTCTAATAATAATTTGATTCTGTACAATACCACCTACACGCACAGCTTTTATAAAAAAGTTTGCCCCCTACCTTGGCCCATCACTCTACAATAAAATTAACGCAAAAATTGAGATTTACGGCTTAACTAACTTTAAATGCAAAAAGACTGTTCGCTCCTTCTTTCTAAACTTAAACTTCAAGGAAACTAAAGAATTCCTAAAGAAGTGATCTCTCAAATACATACATGCATCACACGATACATAAATTAACACACTTACAAAATACTCACCACACCAACATACTGAACTTTTCTTATTCTTAATAATGTATTTTCAAAAATTTTTATTTTTAGGTTTATGTTTTTTTTTTATATTGTTTATTAACCTTAATTTTCTTATCCCATTTTGTAGCTTGCTGTAATGATTACGATTTACATATAATATTCATAATCAACACGTGCTTTTAAATAAGTCAACCACTTGCGACGGGGCTCGGAACTGTTTCTCCTTAACACAGGTTATTTTGTAACCTATCTAGGTGAACAGTACGGCAGCCACTAACTAGATTTAAGAAACCTTATGCTTGCGCTTTATTTAATACCTTGCCATGTAATCTAGTCCTAGTTAAACAATAAACAATATATTATATATATATTTTGATTATGTAATAACTTTTTACGCTTAAAGATCAACACACGCGCCCGGCTCGTGTTGAGTTGATGATGATCCCGTGCAATGCTTATACTTACGCGCCCGTTATCAGCATCGCCTCAACTCGAACCGTTCACGATTCTTTCTATAAAGTGATGCCGTCACGATGGTTATAGGTGTGCGTACACTTATAAGCATCGTGACGACATCGCTTCGGCTCGGGATTAATTAGTAAAGATGAAATGAGGTGATGCTGATCCCTTGCAGTGCTTATCCGTGTGCGCCGAATTTAAGACACAGTAAGACGTTCGTTACATACTTATTCATCAATAATGAATTACGAGTGGCTGATGGAATAATAGCTAAAATGCTACATAGATGCAAACGCCAATCATCACAATAGATGGTTATCCATCAAACATATGCGTCTGCCGATATGCGTGACCTATCGATTAATGTACAACTGTACAAGGATCTTTTGGCGCCTGAATCACATTTATGTTGGTGAACATTTGTGAAATTGTCACAGTGTTGCATTTACAAAACAAGATGGCGGCGTTCGTTCCGATTTTGGGCACGCGCCAAACGAACCTTGTGGCGTTATATTTACTCGTCTAGTTTGCCCCTTGTAAGAGTGATGTCAAAGACTCACCTACTCAGCAACTCTCAACATAGTTAAAAAGAAGTTTCAAGTTTTCTGCCTGTATACCAATCTCTTTGTTCGACGGCACACCATAGTCGTACGCATACGGGAAATCCTCCCACTCACGCACGTGGAATAATAATCAGACTATTCAGTTCAGCATTTGTCTAAACCGAGATAACGTCTGCCTTCGGAAATCTGGTTGGTTACTAAAATATTATGTTGGAAGGTTCCTGGAAGATGTTATAGGCGATTAATATTAATTACCGTTTCAGGGAATCATGATCAGCATGTAAAATAGTCTGAAAGGTGCAAGGTTCATGTTTGAACACGAAAACGACCTCCAATATCCCATAAGGAGCTAGTGGTATACCACTAGCTATTAGTAACTGAATCAATATTATCACTAAATACTAAACTTTGATTTTAAAGGTTCGTCATTGGAAGGCTTAGTTAAGTGCTATTGACTAGCAATCATTTGTTAAAGTGTAAAAATTTACGTAAAACGGAACATATCGGTAGATAATCATGGAATAAATAAACAACGTCAAAAACTAACAAAGACCAACAACCGCCATCAATGAAATTCCATCTCCTAAATAAAAAATTAAACAATTATTGTCGGAATAACTTGATGCAAACAATTGAGTTTAATACAAAATTTTCTAATTGCCCACCCACAGTAATTGGAAAACAACGGATAGCCGAGCCGTGAACATTACGTGAGAGAAATAGACACTTGTTTGGTAATAAAACGGACGGGAAATTGCGTCTTTTGGCCCTTTTATTCAGGTAGATCAAGCAAAAGTGCTTATTTTCTGAATGTTTAATAACAGGGTAAAACTGATTATTTTTATCAAACATCAAGCCTGTATTCTCGAGAGGGTAAGGTGAGGAATAAAATACACCCGCATTTACTTATCTAGTTCCTCTGCCTATCCCTTCGAGGACAACAGGCGTGATTTTATGTTATGTTATTTAGCTAGTCATGTTGAGCCTATTGCAGTCTTCAGGAGTTTGAAATCTGAACCGGCGTTTGCCAACAGCTCGACGACGCGTACCTTGTTGCTTTGTTTGTACAAGAACAGGCACTTATCTTGCAATACCAGTCATGAATGCGATGGCTGAAATCACTATCACACAATAACTAACAAAATTTTATGAAAAGAGGTCGTCACCACGTGACCGAAGGCCTCTTTTCGTAAGCCGTTACAAAGTGAACAAGCCAGATTTGAGTGGAAACGCCGGGAGGGGACGCCCTAGATGGACTTGACCATAATGGTGAGGCTCTTCAGAAAGGTCAAGTGCGTAGCACTACCCGCAAGCGTGTATGACCAGATTTATGAAACTAAACGAAGCAAAATGAGTATGTATGGATCGTAGCAAGTGACGTTCTGTAGTTCCTGCCTACCCCCATCCCCATGGAAAGATGGCGTTCAACTGGCCTTGAACTTGAACCAATTGCTGATGATAATGCTAAAGACAGGTATCATAAACTTATATGTATAACCTCCGTTACACCCCAGTAATACTCTCATATTGGGGTGTAATAATATCTATTAGACTAATAAATCGAGAAAATACGGATAACATGCCATCAAATTGGATTGGTCAGTGAATGTTGTACGTCATGCAGAGGTAATTATTGGGAAATGGCCAAACAAATGCTGTGGATAGTAAATATTATTGCTTCGAGTGTATGGGATCCTGGTAGTCACGGGCCAATAATTTGTGATTAAGATTCGTTTATACAAGGCTATTAGTGACATTTTGTGGGATATTGATATTAGTTAAGTTGGATAGAGTTAAATATTGTATTGCTTTTAAAAGATAACATTTTCAGATGAAGATAGCAGTTTTAGCTACCGTAATGATGAGGAGTTAAAGTGGAAAGATCATATAACAAACCGTTATCTTAACGGTATCACCTCAGTTTCTTATAACCTAACAAAATTGGTAAACCATTTGACCCTGTGAAATAAACGGCCAAAAGCTATTGGAAAAGGTTCTACCGTACTTAGTCGAGGCGTGAACCCTTCATAACCAATAAATGGAATCAAAATATTGACACGCTTATGACCAACTTTGCTAATCTAATTCTGTTCCTTATCTGAGCTATTTACAATGGAACACTCACTATATTAAAACTATGTAGATTTATGTTAATTTTTCGTCCAAACAATTCTGGAGCCATTCGAGAGTTGTCGGTATACGCTCTGAATTATAATTTGTATTTTAGAACTTATATTTTTTAAAGAAATATGGTTGTTGATGAGGTGACGTGATTCCTGTCAATGATGCAGATCAATACCGCATCATTCTAAGAGATTAAAATATCACGACGAAAAAGATAATCTGGAATATACAGAAAAAAAAATATTATTAAAAAAAGGATAAAGCTACCAACATTATTTCAAACATATATTTAGAGTCGACAACAGCCGTCAAGCCTTTTAAGAAACAGTATAATAATATGTCTATTTTATACATGTAGCTACAGTAAATCACTGGAATCATGAATCTGATAACGACAATTTACCGCGGCCAAACCACTTCCTATCTCGATTTCCTAGGGATGAAATAGATCAAGAGAGACAAACTCCCATTTCAATCACCTCCGATCATCTTTTATCGACCTCTCCTGGATAATAACCGGAGATTATTCCTAACACCTGATTGGCTGATAGCAAGTCTCTCTAACTCGCTCGACCAATGAGCTGATGAGGCTAAATACTTTCCGAATGAATGATTTTAATAGTACGTGTTTTCACGAACATTTAATTTGCGAACTTTGAGATAAGGGTTTCCATGTGGCTGGCCTCAAGTCGGATTAAATTAAAGATATCTGACCTCTGATAGGTGGACACGTTCTAGTAGAGTTTGTGGCCATTTGATTGGATTTTATAAAACTTATTGGAGAGATAAAACTGATCACTTATGTGAAACCATTGTGGTTTGGTTTTCATATTAGGTACTGACTACTGAAAGAAAAGTTTGAGTACAGTTGTATTACTTAGTTTCATTCTTAGTCTAAGTTGAGTGAATACTTCATTCTAAATATTTTAAATTACGTCTGTATTTTTTCCATGTTATTATATTTATATTTATTCTCACAGACTCCTTCAAATATAACTCAATTTACGTTAGCATAAAAGTTATTCATCATATTGCTCAAAAGAACTTAAATTAATATAGTTTTAGTTGTATAAAGTAACTTTAATTAAAATTTCGATTACTGTAAAGTGAATTCATCACATTTTAATTTGCTTGATGAACTTTAAAAGAGTTCTAGAAACAAAAAGCTTTGGAATATTATATTTTGCCTTTAACAGAAATGTCTATGTTAAAAATGACCTAAAAAAGCGGCCAAGTGCGAGTCGGACTCGCACACGGAGGGTTCCGTACCACGGTACAATTATTTTATTTTTATTATTTGTTTTTATAACAGTCTTAGGTACACACTTTGTAAAAAATTTAAGTGTCTACCCTATTTTCGGTTCTAAAGATACAACCCTGTGACAGATGGACGGCCGGACCTAGTAATAGTCTCGTAAGCACCCTTTGGGTACGGAACCCTAAAAACTGAACTGAGGTAATTGAACTTTTAACCGTAGATATTTTTTTTACATTATGTAGATCAGTTACACCTAAAGTTTTGGGAACGAAGTTCCGAAGTTGGCTGGTAGAAATCGTCACGTAAGGAAAAAGCGTTATGTGACTCTCTCTCTTCATGTGACTTTCTCTCTCTCTCTCTATCTCTTTCTATTATATACGAGGACGTATGTGCGTGCGAGTATCGCGTAAGGAACTTCGTTCCTGACGGGGGTCCCCCGACCGCACACGTTTTTTTATTCGTTACTTATACGCGTATACTCATGACCCCACAGAAAATACGCAAAATAGCACTCAGCTTTATCACTCTCAACTGTTTCGCCCATAACGTATTCTTTCACTATAATATTTCCTGAAAACTACCGCAGCATGCATCAAATTAAATATCCCAACGCGTTTGAATGTTGCAACATTTTGAAATATCTCTCTGACGCTATATCGAGCGCACGCTCTGCGCTCTCGAATGATCGAGTTTCGAAACTCCTAGTGTATGTTGGTACAGAAATTTTCTAGATTTCATTTTCTTCAAAAGAAATTCCAGTGAATGGAGTCACGTGTTGAAAACATTAGTTTATTTCGATTGAATAAAAACGAAAACTGCTCTCTGTTTGTGCGAAATGTATTTGGAAATTGGATCTGTGTTTAGAATGCTTTTATTGAAATTGTATTGTATTGTATTGTTGTTGCGTTATATATATTGATATATTATTTTTGACGCTCGTATAAAATTTTCATAAACATTCTTACACTATTTCGGTGTTGTAGTTTGCAAATGGGAGTGGTCTCTGAAAATTGGATGGATTTCACAATGGTTTCACAAAGTGATGAAATATTATTATTATATGAAATTGAGTAAAAGTACACACACACCTAAATAAATGATTATGATTTTGATTCTCTTCTCAGCAAAACTCATTCTGCTTCAGAGTTTCACATGAAGCTAGTAATGTCTCCTTGTCACAGTATTAGGTCGGGTCCTACCAACCACCACTGACTGACGAATATTATTGCATGCTCTTTCCATGTTCCTGGCCTCACTTTAACTACTCTAATACAAACTCTTACATTCCTCTTTCAGCACGAAACATGACAAACAAAAAACGATTCAAGTAAACACAAAATCGTGTTCACAGACAAAGCAAAGAAAGTAAAATTGGCCCAACATTTGATAAGCTACACTTAATTGTGTTGCATTTTGGATAGGCAACCTCATTATTGCTTTGCCACTTTTGACAACAATTCCCAATAAATTGAAACGGAAAATATTTAACTAAACCTCTTAAAACTCATTGATCTTCTAATAATGTACGCTTTTTTTAATTACTTAACCTCTTAAAACTTTTTGGAATTCTAATGACCCACGCTTTAAAAAAATAAATGACCCTTTTTTAGCTAGGCTAAGCTAGGGTACCCCGACCAGAGGCCGTCACTTCCTTCTGCGAAGCAGTAATTCTCGCGAAGGAGGAGGCGGAGCGCGCGAGGGAGAGGCAAGATGCGCGCCCTCGCGCCCCTAGTCGCCGCAGGAGACGCCCCGGGCGTCGGGAGGAGTCGCGAGCCGACTTCCGGCCACCGTAGGCGCGGGTTTGCGGACGGTGAGCAATGGGTAGCTCGCCGGCCGATAAGGACTAGGCCCGGGTCCACGCGCGCTTCAAAGAGATGTCAGCACCAACTGACGGGGTTCATTAGGACCAATGCCTGCCAGGGTTGCGAGTTTGTCCGAAAGGGATATCGCGGCCCCGGCACACAGGCAATGGAAGGAACACGGGTGGGTTTTAGTCAGTAAAAGTCTGACACGCTTTCTCGCTCCGCCCACAGCGGGAGAAGTCATTTGATGATTTACCATCACAAAAAAAAAAAAAAAAAAGTGTACCCCGACCAAACGGGTTAGGCTAGGTTAGAACTGTGACCAACCGCGTCGCTACATCCAAGTTGGCCGCAGTTTCTTGTCTATTTAGTATTTTTAGGTCCCCAAAATAATTATTATTTCAAGTTCACAGAAAGAGGCACAATCATTATATGTATTTAGTTATTTGGTATTTAATTGTTCATTCTATGTACTCGTATTTTATTTTTGTAGCTTTCATATTTCATATTATTGAATACTCTATATTCAATATTATTTTGGTAAGCGCAAATCTTGAAAGCTTGAAATACAAAATAGACCTTCGTGTTATGAAATGCAAGTGACATCCATTCAACCTTGTGGTGGTTAAGTAACTACGAGGTCGACTATACGTAAACATTTTTGAAAGTTGGCCCAACATTTGATTAGCTATATTTGCGTTGCATGTCACGGAAACCATCGCGTGTTTCAGTTAAAATAATTTATTCCTTCGTTATGTGGGGTTTAAGTTAATTTATAACATAATATAAAGTTCGCACTTTACAATATATTTGACGCGTGTTAGGCGTGTCGTAATCTGAAGGTTGTATAGAAGGTTTGTGTTTTATGATTTTATTGTTGTGTTGTAAGCTAATTTTATATTTATGTCTACCACGAACATATCAGGGAACTATGTAACTTTGTATTTTGATGTTTTTCTTTTGCCAATCTTGGTAGACATATGCATGCACACTAAGTCACCTTTTTTGCTAATAAGAATTATTGAAATAGGAACTATTTAATTAGTACCATCTATCCTAAAATTCCCAGTAAATTCAATACAACACATTAATAAGTCTGTCATCCCGTAAACAGGGTTCCGTTCACGTTGGCCTTATGATTAATTCAGGGCCACTAAAAGAGTAGCCGATAGCCGCGGCGGCTAGCTCGGTAGCCTTGCAGTGGCCATGGCACTACAATATTAAAATGGCGATCAAAAGTCGGCTGAGTAGAATTCCCTTCACCCTAACGGTTGTTTGAATTAGTAAGAGCCACAGAAAATTGAAGAAAGGGAAGGAAGAACGCCCTTCAAAACAGTCAACAACGTGTTAGAGCAGTATAATTATGATAACCATGTATTTTTCAGCAAAAAAGCGAACTTTACTTTTGAAATAGACTTTGTTGGCTGGAAGATAATGCCGTATGACATGAAGTCCATGGTAGGTGCTATAATAATCTCTACGTTGACGTCGTGGTGGGGCTTGCGCGCTCCGAACTCTAGGTCTTTGCCAGTAGAGTTTATTTTTCCGGAACAGGTCTAGGATGAAGAGCCAGACCAAGAAAGATACAGAACCCCGCAGGGCAAAATGTGGCGAGCTGTTGGGCAGTAGCTACCCCCCGGGAGAAGTCTGGTTCCTCATCACTGGTTTGCCTTTATTGACCGGCTGGAGTGAACACTGACGACGAACAGAGCTCTCAACTCATTCTTTGCGTTATTGGCCGGCTGGAGTAGAAAACAAACGTGTTCGGAGGAAGGAAGTATTCCAGTAACGGCTGGTAGGGATCTTGACCATGGGATTGTTCTGATAGCCATGGAATACCTCTCCACTCATCAAGCTCTTCAGGACATGTTGCCTGTTGTTACGTCACTTTATGCTAGCGACAGTTTTCGGGTCCATTATTGAGTGTGCAAGTCACCCCCTACCATTTTATTCATGTACTATATGTGATACATATAAAACATAGATCAAGCAGGGGCCACAGTCCTTCATACTTCCAGGTAACCAGTCCACTGTAACCACCCAAACTCATAGTCTAATATCTTTGTTTCTATATCCCGCAATAGTCCTATACCAACCGGGGGTTGTCTTTGGATGCACTTGCATAGTAAATACAGGGATAATCATCGGTTAATGCCTCATTTTAATAAAAACGTCGGGCCTCTGCGAGTTGGCTTCAGCCCCTCGTACGTCTTCCAAAACCTCGGGACCCTAGGGTCCCGAGAAACGTAAAAAAAGCCTCTTTATTCCTTAATAAAAAAGCATAACTAACAAGAAAATATGTAATAAAATTGAAGAAATTAATTAAGGACCCTTATTTGAGTAAAGGCCTCGTTTCTGTCCTGTGTCCTGCCGTAGGTGCTATACCACCACAAATAGTATAAGTCTATACTTATAATCTTATTTGAGAGTTTGTATGTAGGTTGGTAGCTGTTTGTAGGTTATTTATGTAATCTTCAGAACTAATGATCGAATTCCGAGAATTCTATCACTAATGGGAAGCTACAGTATTGCCGAGTGCCATTGGATATGTTTTATGTTAAAAAAATACCCGTGTAGAAGCTAGTAAGTGCCTAAATTAATGTATTAAACTTGGGAAAACTGACCTTAATTTTGTTTCATGAACTAGACTAATAGCTTCACAATTTTTCTAAGTAAAATGCCAAGCACCCGTCAACGGGTTTACACGCTCCGAATTAATACCTTTCTAAGAAAACTTTCAGTTGATTTTATCACAATAAATAAAACGTTTTCTAATAAAAGGTCGGTAATATTAACGCGATCATGAACATTTTTGTTTTAAGGTTAAATTAGGTTTTTATTTACCTAATATTTTATGGTTCAATGTTTCGCAATGTTAATAATTACTTTCCATAGTATATTGTATCACCAACCAACCAACTCCCAACCAACCCTCTAACCACCAACCAATCGACCAACCTATTCCACTCCTACCAACAATTTTATCAATATTATGGAATGCAATAATGAATAGAGAATTGAAAATCAAAGTCAAATAATTTATTTCAAATAGGCCCTTACAATAGAATAGAATACTTTTATTTCAGACAGATTCCATAGGGTTAGTAACAATTTTACTTAACATCTAGTGTTAGTAGGTACAGACACAGATTAACATAAAATTAAAATTCAGCGCGCAAATTCAAAGTACTTTTGAACGTCAAAATTTACAAATCTTCATTTTTAAACTTCTTTTTTTCAGCCAAAGAACTACGAAGTGATGAAGGGCGGGAGTCTGGAGGGACTGCCTAATGTAAAATATGACCTATGTGATCCTATTTACGATTAAACAACACAGCCTAATTTGAATAAATGACTTTTGATTTTAACTTGTGTTCCATATCGGATGGATGGATTGAACTTCCCGTAAACCAATATAATTACGGTATTGCAGAAAATCAATCCAAGCAAATAACAGTAAATTAAACCGTGAAAATGGCGCATCGTGTTTTAGCAAAAGTTTGGCTTTGTAGAGCCTCTTCCCTGTCACACATACCTACCTATATGACAACCTCTTCGTGAAACCCGGGTATAACTGTGTTGAATGAATTGAGTGTGATCTTGTTTCCCAGTGATCTAATATCACTGGGAAACAAGATCACACTCAATTTGTAAGTGTTACCCAGATATCAATACACAGATGGATGGTAACCCTAACACCTAGCGTAAGCCTTTAGTTGTTAGTAACAACACGTACGCAAAGCGATGGAATGGTGACCAATGACAAACAATAAATATTTGCTACAATAAAATATCACTATTACTAGGTCTGTTACTTTACAAATGGAAAATATTTCTCAAGCAGTAAAATTGTTCGAGATAATTTTCCGTTTTATAGTCTCCCAAACCCTCTTCAGGTGATAAAAGCAAATGTGTCCCTGTTAGGCTAATGTTTACTCGCCCACAGAATATCTACTTTCCATACACGTCGTGCTCTGCTACTAAATTATTACTAATTTTAACTTTTGACAGTAGTGGTCGTCAGCACGAGTACCTACTTAGCGTGAAATTCTGGGTTCGATACACAGATCGGGAAAAGTATTATTAGGTTTTTCCATTAGGAATTTCTCATTAGCAGCCACGGAGTCTGAATATGTGCCGGAATGATTGCAATAGGCTCGCCCCCGATTACATGGGACTAAAGCATTACTGGCGAAATGTGTATATTCTAGCTATACTACACTTTTGCCAAACCCTTCGTATACATTCGTGATTTATAGTGTTACTAATTGTGTTGTCTTACATAATTTTGACGTTCGTAAAAGGGCTGATTCTCAGCCTAGTTTGAATAAATGACTTTTGAATTTTATTATTTCGATAATCTCTTGCAAGCCATAGTAATTCAAAATGTTGCTGCTGCTTCTAAAATAAAAGGTCTTCGGGCGCTAAAAGACGATCTTGAAATGTGACTATAGTGAATGTCGCTCAATACACACACTTATACACAGAAAACACATAGAAAGATAACGCCACAAGAAGTTCTAACTCAAATCTTTCCGTCCACCTAGATATCTTCCCAATTCCCCTAAACAAATAGACCACTTCATCGAAACTTTGACGAAAAACAAAAGAACGTTGGGCCAATAAAAGTTTTAATAAAAGACGTCGGGATTTCAGTACGATGCGACGCGATGCCAAATACTTATTCAGCTGCATGGCACCACAATTTGTACCAGTGTCAGTTGTGTGCAGCCGCAATCTGGCATGCCAATAACGATAGTTTTTCCTCACAGAATTTATATATTTGTACCAGTTTTTCGGTTTTATAGTGGTCATATTTTTTAAGAATTGTTGCTGCATTTACATACGGGTTAAATGGGATTTAAAATAAAATTGTCGGTTTATATAAATCATTGGGATTATGACCTGAAAGAGTATAAATTATCAAGAAAATACTTACATTTGCAATTACAATCATTTATAAAATAATCCTGAAACAAAAACGCGTTACTAAAAATATCCACATAGAATAAAATTCTCCTCACACGAAGCGCAAAATTGGACTTGTAAATATATCAATGGCCTATTATGATATTTACAATTCAATAACTTGTCTGCCAAACTGAATCGAAATTAAAGTCTAAATACGAGTTTTATTTGCAACAAATCAGGCACACGCATCACGTATTCTGTCGTCACGTTTGCTTTATTTACATGTTGTTTTATTTAACATTTCACTAAAGCAAATATTAAGAACTGTAACTTTGATGTCTAATTTAAACACGGTAGATAATTATTGTCTAAGAGTGTTGGGTCAGTACAAGCTAAATGATAAGAGAGTAATGTCATGTTCAAATCTTAGTAATAATGATGTTGATAGTGACTACCCAAAATGCGTCAGATGCACTTGTAGAAGCGTTTTTAATAAACCAAAATTATCACTTACGAAACACTTAGGTATATTTCAAGAAAACCTGTAGGTACCTAAGTTTACGGTAGTAACGAACTAAAATTGAAACCTGACTGTGATTTTACCGACCTTTCAACACCTATAAACAATAAATGAAGGTCGCTCGCAAATAAACGATTACCTTCGTGACTAAGCTTAGGTGAAAATAGCTCCCTAACTACATGTTGGACAAAAACAAACGGCAAATAAATCGTCTTGTTTGTTAATTACATTACACAACTTGCCGGGCGTGGTTGAAATGAAAATTAAGGGGTAACCCTGCGTGTGACATACTGAATACAAACTTAACCGAACAGTGACAAAGGAAAATAGAACATATTGATAGGGAAATAAGACTTATGTGAAGTGCTAAAGTAAGTTTGTGACATTGAAGTAGTGGTGGGCAAGCTATAACTCATAGAGAACGAGCAACGAATTTAAAGTTGGACCTGAAATAAAATTCGTTTCACTGAGTTATTTATGCGATGTTACCCTGAAACGAAAGAGTGCTAATTCTTCAGCCGAGACAGTTAATCTGAATATAATTAAGACTTGTTTTCCGCTTCGTAATAGCTCATTTGGAAGTTTTGTTTACTTACCGTTACTGTTTGGAATGCCTAACAGTATTTGGTTTTATATATAGGCAATAGATTTTAACTAGGCTATGAAATTACGCTTCGTTGTGCCTCGCCAATAAGCGAAGAAACGACTAGGTATTAATTTAACTAATAGTGGACGGAAGTAAGAAATCAAGAATTAAAAATATCACCACAATGTATTATTTCGCCACTCTGTAATCAGCCCAGCAGCAGCAACGAACCATATTTTGAAACTAAAATATTTCGAGTCTCGGGAAATCTTGAGACATAGACTTTTTGTCAATATTTTGAGCTGCAAAAATGATTTGTGTCTAGGTACTTCTTTTCGGATCAAAATAATCCACCAACATAACATCACCACCCTATTTCCCCGAAGGGTTAGGCAGAGCTGTACCCATAGTTCACCCACATTTCGCCAGTTATGTTTAAGTCTCATGTAATAGGGGGTGAGCCTATTGCTATTAACCTGGGCTTGTGTTATCTTTAGATGGGTGCAAGAAACTATGTGGATATAAATAACTACCTTTCACGAAGCAAAAATGCTTTATGGTCGTTTTAAAATCACATAGCTCATTTACATCAATAATGAAATGAAATTGTTTATTCTGTAAATAGGATATCGGAATCACTTTTACACGTCATATAAAAAAATATTAAAAATACACTAGGTGAGGTCGGTGTTTCCTATCTGACTACTCTGAGAAGAAAAGCTGAAACAAACTCAGAGGCCGCAGTCTCTTTTAAAGTCCAGACATAATCTTGGTCAGGCCATATGCGGACCATGTAGATTAGTGTCTGAAAATGGTCTTTTGAAGAAAGAATCACACAAATTTGAGTGGACCAGTCCAGTCAGTGCAAGCATTTGTCAGTAATCGTGGAGTTCAACTCAGAACTTAAGGAGCTCAACTCGACGAACAGTACCAAAGAAAGGACATTTGGGTAGGCCCCATAAACTACTTAAACTGCCAGACCATCATTAAAACTAATTGAGAAAAAAAAAAAAGAAAAAAAAAACACATAGTCCTCACATTCACAATAATTAAAATAACGTTTGCACGGTAGAGTTGTGTGTACCTGATGAGCACTTGGGGCGACGGAGGCGACCGCCGCTGCTGTGGGTGCCGCCCGCTCGCACCAACCTGCTGCAGCACGCGCCGCTGACGCGCGCCCTGCATACACTCAATATGGTGTCACAACAGATTGACTGCTTCAATTGTACTCTGAGTGAATTCACACGGGCCGCATTTTGTAAAATTGCTCTTGGTTGTTCATAATAATATAATTGTAAGTCTAATCTTTGTAAACTATAACTAAGACCACACTTTTGTAATAATTAGGTAAGCCTGTGATGATAGTCGCATCAATCAATCTGCCTAGCCTTTTCTCAACTTTCTTGGGGTCGGCTGATAATGGTCGTATGTGATTTTTTAATAAAAAAATAATATAATTGATATAATACTCTACAAAGTAATCATGTCATTATCAGCTTTAACATCACTCCTGAAATAAAGTCTAGATATTTATAACAAAGAGATATGAAATAAGATACGTACGCGCACAATCGTGAAAGAAAGTGAAAGAGAGAGATTTAGTACAACTTTCTTAACGCACAACTATACGAATACGATACTAAGACTATACAAACTAATAAAGACAAATCCCACAACTAACTTCCAGTTAAAGATAATCTCACTATTCTGGGAGACATTTGGCTAAGCGTGTATTACGTCACAAGCCAGTGTAACAAGCCTTAAGGCGTTGGGAACTAAGCAGTCACGACTCTGTCTTTGATTTGTGATTGTACTTCAAGTAGAAAGCTTAGTACAACACCCTGTAGCCACTCAAAGCTCAATGAAACATCCTGTAGCTTCACAAAGGAATAAATGAAAGAGAAGAAAAATAAAAGAGCTAATAGTGAGCAACAGTAGACAAAGATGTGATGATGAAATGTCTGTTTCTCAGTATTTCGAATTCTTTATGTCATATTTATGTCTTTCGACTATGAGTTTTATTATACTTTTCTAAAAGTAATCAAAGTGTTCTTACTTTCATAAAAATGTAATCTTCATTCAAGTCAATTTTATTATATTTTTTTATTATGTCGCCGGTAATTATTCTGGGTGAAGCCAAATGACATTCATACTAATATCATAAATACGAAAGGAACTCTGTCTGTTAACTATTTACGCCTAAACCACTAAACCGATTCTTATAATTATATATTATTATCTATATATATAAAAATCTATTGCTGTTCGTTTGTCTCGCTAAAACTCGAGAACAACTGGGCCGATTTAGCTGATTTTGGTTTTGAAATGTTTGTCATAGTCCAGGGAAGGTTTAAATGGCGGTAGGTAAGGTAGGGTAGGTACGGTAGGTAGGGTTGGTAGGGTAGGTAGGGTAGGTACAGTCTCCCCAGAGATGTGCCCTAACAGGCGCTGCACAGAGGGGGTTCCGGATTGGTCTTTTGAGAGGTAACGGTGCTTCCATGTGTGAGATGGTGACCACCGGGGTGGTTTTAGTGAGGTAGGAATCCCACACTCCCCGGCCTTTTCCCCAGAGCCCGGGCGCCTTTTGAAGGTTTCCCCCGGAAAAAAAAAAAAAAAAAAAAAAAAAAAAGGTAGGGTATATAGGGTTGGTAGGGTAGGTAGGGTAAGTAGGGTAGGTAGGGTAGGTAGGGTTTAGTGCTACCCGTGCGAAGTCGGGGCGGATAAAGCTAGTATTATTATAAAATTTGACAGAGAGGAACCCTGGAACCTGGATAAAGACATTGGCCGCTTTGCAACCGGGATATTTGTGTAAAATTGTGTATTTATGTATTATGAAATACACGCAGACGAAGTCGCGGGTTTAAAAGAATGTTAATCAATAACTATCGTGAAACTTAACCACCTCATTTTTTTAAATTTAAAACTATCTCTATCCTTACAAAATACTCTTTTAGAAGCCAGCTTGTTTGTTCCACTGAAATGTGGGACGAACTTATTTTTGCACACGTCTTTGAGAAAGTCTTCGAAACGACGGATTCGTAGGTAGGTGGTTATTTGCCAAGTTATCTTTAGCACATCATTTTGGTTTATTTGGACTGCCTCGTCTTGTGGTCGCAAGCGCTACTGCTGAGCATGAGGTCCTGGGTTCGATTCCCAAGTCGGGCAAAGTGTTTGTGCTTTTCCATCTGGATTTTCTAAATAGTAGCCCGGAATCTTTGACAAATAACAAATACGTACTCTATAACATTCCAATTCGCCAAATAAAGCCATGATTCCCCATCATTTATGAAATAACTCAGCAAGTTCGAATCATTACATCAAACACCTCAATGGGATCCCAATCCATCGAACTTTATTTCCTTGCTAAGCAAATCCACGATTGGAAATGAGTCAAAGAGCTCAATCTCGAGCGAACGTTAAGTTACTGTGGAAGTGTAAAACAGTATCTCAATGAAGCTATTTTTGTGATATTACCTCTGCTGCTGCAAGCGGAGCGGTGAAACGGAGTGCAGAAGCGGAGAGGGGAAGCGGAGCGAGGAAACGGAGCGGAGAAGTGGAGCGGGGAAGCGGAGAGGCGATGCGGAAAAATACGTGAACTCGGTCTAGCTGCGCACAGTCCGCAACACCGCTCCGCTACCTCGCTCCACACAATCCGTAACTCCGCTCCGCTACCTCGCTCCACATCAAAGGACAGACACTGTCCGCAACTCCGCTCCACTCTGCTGCCATTCGCTTCTCCGCCGCCTCGCTCCGCTTCAATGGACAGGCAGCCTAAATCAGGCTTTAGGCGAATGTTGTCAACCATTTCATTTTTAAATTGTTAACGACCGGGCACATCAAAACGCATCCATATGCCACGATGTGTCAGGCGATGACTAACTAAATTGCAAAACTCACTAGGTTGTGTGTGTAGTGGCGCGTGTCTTTGTGAATGCGTCGAGCCAGGCATTTTTTCGAAGTTGGCCTACTGTTTATTACAATTTACTGTGTAACCATCCTGTTGGGATCCCGTAAGCCTTCCGTAATTAAATGGCCGTGTTCTTTGACAGTTTTGCCGTATGTTCAAGTATTTGTCAATGGCAATCTGTTCAGGAATTAGGGGAGGAATTGAATCAGGTTTGATTATGGTATTCAGTGGAATTTGCTTTGTAGAACTTGAGAAATAGTTATTAATGTTGGTAAAATATATGGTGGTTGATTTTATACTGAGACCTAAAAACGATACATGTAGCTATTTTGTTGAATGCAATAAGTCAATCTTTCTTCCTGCATAAGGCATCCTCAAAATAAATTATTAACAACTTGTAAATGCCATTATTGGCTTTTCTTGAAATACCCGATAAACTGTAGCGACGCGATTTAATAACGTGATACGACAAATCCTTTTCCGTTCATGGCCGCGTAATAGATTTTAAAGTGCGACAAATCATAAAATTCCACATAGGGGAAAGTTTTCCCGTTGAACTTGGCGGCAGTGAAAGGGTTGAACACTTGGCAGTGATATACTGCAGTTTTATCAACTTTTAACCTCTATGTGCGTAGTGCAAAATTATTAACTTGTTACTTTAATGTTAAATGTTTCCAGAAATTGTATTCATTGGAAGATTAAGAGTATAGTAAGATTTTGTCAATCTTATCAATTCAGGGTCTCGCGAATCAGCTCGCCGTCCGATAAGGACCAGGCCCGGGTCGACGGCGCGTTGTGTTCCACGCGCACCTCAAAGAGGTGTCAGCACCAACTGACGGGGTCCGTAAGGACCAATGCCTGCTGGGGTTCGGGTTTGTCCGAAAGGGATATCGCGGCCCCAGCACACAGGCAACGGAAGGAACACGGGTGGGTTTTATTCAGTAAAAGTCTGACACGCCCTCTCGCTCTGCCCAGAGCGAGAGAAGTCATTTGATGATTTACACCCTCAAAAAAAAAAATCTCGAATAACAGATGACACAGGTAATGTAACACAACAACATGAAATATTTAATTATGAAGATGTTATGTTCCTGGACACAAAGAAAGTATTTTTGTAACTGCAACTCTTGGTGGATTAACGGCTCAGGAATAGTTAGTTAGATCATTACTGAAACTAGAACAGCACACTCATAACAATATATTCTCTTATATATACTATAGTTTGACGCAATCTCCTCCCCATTATTTCCCTTCAAGTGATAGATGGCTGAATAATTACTAACCCTTGCCACAAGAAAGTAATAAATATTAATACTACCACCCAGAGTATCTAGGGTAACAGCCGAGGAACATGCGTTAATTTAGGCTGGACAAGATAATACAGTTTTTTAGTGAGTTTAGGCGACAAACTGGAGGATTATAATAATATCCGCCTCTAAAGACCTCTTCACATACCTATAAACTCGTACAAGGAACGAGCTTTGATCATAACTATTTGTTGTGTCCATACTAATCCTTATTAAAATACTAATTTTATTATTATAAATTCGAAAGTAACTCTGTCTGTCTTTCTGTCTGTCTGTCCGTCCGTCTGTCTGTATGTTACCTTTTCACGGCTAAACCACCGAACGGATTTCGATAAAATTTGGCGAGGAGATAGATGGCATCCTGGACAAGGACATAGGGTTCCTTTTGTCTCAAAAAATAATGGGGTGATGTAGGGGATCAAAGTTTGGGGAAACCCAGCATTTCTTAACTTAGGGATATGAAAATTCAAATTTATGCTTTTGAAGAAATATAGAATCACACGTTTCAACGTTTTTGTAATCATCATGAAATAGGGGTCGATTTAAAAATCCACATGTTGTCTTGTCTTTTTTTGTCTTCTTTTCAAGAGATTTAAAGGATTGTAAATATCGTCATAGGCCTTGAATGAACATTTAGTCTATATTTAATTAAAATCGGCCCACTCTGAAAAAAGTTATTACAATTTAAAGTTATAAACTAACCTTTCTAATATTACGTGGTATTACGTGGTCGATGGCAGCACTAAGTAGATATCACAAATTAATGGTGATGATAATAGCAAAATGAATAAATATTATTTTAAGGAATTTAGAATCTAGAATATAAACCTGTTTTATTTATTTGAAAAAACCGGACAAGTGTGAGTAGCCCTACTGACACTGCGCCCTGAGGGTTCAAAGCTGTGGTTGCTCGGCTGCCCGAATTTCCAAATCCGGATTGAAGGACCAACTAAACTTTTCAATAGAAAAATAACTTATAGTAGATTGGAGAGTACCGATTTGAATGAAATAGGTACAGACTAAATGTTACTTCAAGACACGCCTATGAATTTTTGATCCCAGATTTCACTTTGCAGTTCATAAATAACTATAATATAAATTAACAATTTTCGGATTTGCCCCTTTACTTGACCTTGCTTCTCGCCAAACTTCATGCTGCTGGGCCGACGAGAAGTACCAAATAGGTTTTGGTTGCGAGTGATTTGCGAGTGTCAAAATATGCGCCATAAATGGCCGTATTTTTTTTATGCGTTGTCTTGGAAGTTTGATTTTCGTTACAAGATCCAAGGGCCCTTGAACTTGATACCTCCACGAGTTCCTGAGAAAAGGGGTCTTGACAGACAACGAAGTCATCCTTTAAGGGTTTCAATTTTTCATTTTGATGTACGCAACCCTAAAATCTGCTTGTTACCTTTTCATGCCGTAACGGCTGAACGGTTTTAGTTGAAAGTCATATGGATAGGGCATGGCCTGTGTTGGGCCATGACATAGGATACTCTGAATCCCGGTAGTACATCTCTGTGGAATATTTTCCGACCTGTACGCGGGCGAAGCCGCGAGCAAAAGCTAGTACTTTATATAAATGTTAGTTTGAAGAAAATAAATAAATAAAACATTTATTTCAGGCTATAATGACCCATAGACATGGCATATACTAAGGTATATTTTGTGAAATGTTTTATTTATTTATTTTCTATTCCAAATAGGTTTCCCAGGAAGTTTTTCTGATTCGTGAGTGAGGGATAAGGTAACTATAAAATAAGTTAATACACTGAAAAAGACATATTAGGTAGTATGTCTGATTAAACCCCTAAACTAAAAGAAACGGTCAACTGTATTTGTTCCTTTTCTAACATTTGCCTAGTAAGAGAACATTGTTACAGGCGAAAATACTGTACTTACGCAAGAAATATACCTAAATTAAATTTACATGGTCGACGCTTGCAATAATCGGGTTGCCCATACGAATAGAAGGACTACATAGAAAACGGGTAACCAATTTGCGCACACCGAGTATGTTTGTCCGTGGTATAAATCTACGAAGGAGGCCCAGTGTTATATTAATCAAGCCTATCCCAGACATTTATGCAAATACCCCCGAATGGCACAAGTTAGGGAGAGCAAATGCATGTGTTTAACGACAGCTGGCGTTTCATCAAATAATTCAGTTTTTGGACCTCCGCTGGGCACTCATTTACATGAGTGCCCAGCGGAGGTCCAAAAACTAACAAATTAACAACAAATTAACAAATTATATGCAACATATGGGTAACCATATGTTGCATATAATTTGACTGTTCATAAAAAGTTCCATGGTAATTCATCACTTTAATTAGAGGCTCGTTATGAACATTTGTGTCGGGTTCTGTTCTTATATCCAAAGACGAATCGTTGTTAATATATGGCCGAGTTTCTTGCCCGTTCTTCTCCATAGGAACCTAGTATGCTTTGGAATGGGCATCTAGCTTCATCTCTCTGACTGACCGACCACTTGACAATTCAAAAGTACCTGTAATTGGTTTATTTGAAATAAATACTTTGAGTTTGAGTTTACAACTGATTGCTTGTCAAAGTTACTAAAATAAATTGGTTGACCGGGACCCAGGGTCTATTTATAAATAAATTTATTTATTTATTTAGGCAAACCAACTAAATACACACAAGGACATTCAAAGTACATGTCATTAACAAATACAATAGAATTGCATGCATCTAAATTATAGGTAAGCACAGCATTTTAATTAGATCTCATTATACAATAATAATTAATACAAAGATGGATAACAATTTAATTAGAACCAGAATATCATGTATCTACTTAAAATTAACTTGTAATAAAATTAAAATTAATTGAATGAAATTAAATTGAATTGAATGAAATGAAAATAAAAATAGAAAAAAAAAAAAATGAAATACGGTTTATTAAAATAAGTAGGGGCAGGTACAAGGTCCAACAAAAATAAAGTTAACATTTAGAAGCATTCATTAACTGGCTGTTCCAATCGTAACAATTGTGTTTATAGCTTCCAGATTTTTGTAATCGAAATATTTATAAAAGATTTTTGTTAGACCTTAATTAGGGTCTGTTTATTTCCTTCATAATTCATATGAATGCGCTTATACCAAATAATACACAATTAACTATTTACACTAGGCACTAAATAAAATGTCTAATTCGGGTTCCGTAGTAAACAAGGAACCCTTATAGGTTCGCCATGTCCGTTTGTCTGTCTATCTGTCTGTCCGTGGCTTAGCTCAGAGGGTCAGTACTAGAAAGCTGTAATATTATAACATGGGTATTCATTAACCCCTAAAAATGTATTGTCTATCCGATAGTGTGGGGTGACGTTGGAAAGGTCTTTCAAAAATATGAGTATACGGAAACCATTTTTGGATTCAGGGATCCGTTTGCGAAATATTATGCTAAGTAAGCACTTTAAAGCATAATATTTCACTTTTTTTTTTCACAGTTATGTGTATCCCCCCCCCCCCTGCCAGCTAAATGGTTGGTTTTGTGTATGTGTGTATATGTGAAAAAAATCTCTATTCTCGACTCATCAAGTTAACGAGTAATAATTGACCAACTTACATTTCCAGTTGCAAAAACGCAAATGAAAACGAACTTCAATGTTAAGTTTGTTCTTGGGATAGATTCATCCAAACTATTGAACCCTTCATTGTGCGTGCTCCAATACACACTTGGCCGGTTTTTTATTTTATTTTCATGACTCCTGTTATAAACTTAAAATGATAGAAGTGTAATTTCTGTACTTTACTATAATTTACTGTTGCACATGACAGCATTTTATTTAAATTTTCCAGAGCTGCGAGCTCTCACCGCTTTAGCAAATACCAGGACTTCAGATACAGCAAAGAGTTGACTCCGAACTGAAAGGAATGAAATCCGCTTTCTTCACAGTGTGTGCCTTTTCACTTCACTTTCAATCAAGAAACGAGGGACTTTCTATTCTCAACTTTTGACGTTTTATTTCGTTACGGAGTACAAAGAAAATTTTAAAATGTTTTATAAGAACTTGAAGGTGGCTTTGGTGAAATTTTATACTGAAGTAATATTGAATCTTCGATCTCAGTATACGTACGTAAGTATAAAAGATGACGCTATGACATATATATATATTTTTTTTTTAATTAGCGTAATGTCGGGAGACCCCCGTCAGGAACGAAGTTCCTTCTCACATACGATTTAAAACAAAAACAAATTTTTCGCCGTTATCATTTTAACGGCTCTATCGGCTTCGAAAACCATGAAAACGACACCCATGAAAAATTTTAAAATTTTCGCAGCCGGCCTTTTGGATTTTCATTTTGACTTCATTATCTGATTTATTACCCTCGAAAACCGTGCAAACCATACCAATGATGAAAATTTTGCCAAAATTCCATAGTCACATCGAGCATAACGCTTTATCGTTACGTGACGATTTCTACTAGTTTAATTGTACCGCAAGCTACGGCTAAAGAACTTCGTTCCAATAAGAATCGAATGTCATCGATGAACTGCAAATACAGGTCATAACTTCAAAAACAATTACAATTTGTTTGAAATAGTAACGAACATTCCCATTTCTATGAGAAAACGCCGTTCGATCTTGATTTACACGCGCATACATCAGCAGAGACAAAACCCCTGAAAACCCAATACAATATCATAAGATAGTGCCACAAAAAGTTATAGAACCTACTTGTTGAAGCTCCAAAAATGCACTTTCGTCCGCAGTCACGTAAGTTGCGAGCGACCCCTTACTAGGACAATAGACTGGCCGACAATAGGCCGGCCCCCATAATGGCCACGATCAAACGACTGAATACTCGGCCAAAAGCATTTTATATCTGGCAACGACCACAATAACACGACAGCCAATTTTGTCACAACTCATTGGGTCTTATCTTGACCACGAATCCGAACCCCTACTCCCAATATGTTAAACAAAACCGCATTGTAACTATCAAAATACATTGCTTGTTTCCCGGACAATAGCTTTTAAGTGCCGCAGTATAAGAAGTAATGTATATGTGACCCACAGAAAGGGTAGCGATGTAATAATAGGCTGGGAAAGCGTGCCAAAGGAAAAATGCCCATAGCTAGGCAGCGATCGTCGACATAATGCCATCTTATTTATTTCTTAATAGCAAAGAAAACAACATTTCTGGGTAAACCGTGCGGGATTTCAGCTAAGATGTATGAGGGACGTAAATAGCGCCTAACTCGTGACGAAATGGGCACATTTAGGCACAACTAAGGCCATTCAAAGATATAGTTTCTCTTGTAATTTTGGCGTAGGAAGGTACTTCAAAAGTTTGAAAATTTTCTGTCTGAGAAAGGTTGTCCAAAATTATAATAGGGGTTGTTTTAAAGATATTCAATATCAGAATCGCTAAAGCAAGACAGCTTAGAAGTCTGACCTTTGAATTAGAAATTGTGAGTTTGGTAGGTATTAATTTTAAGAGCTAATTCGTTAGTCTAGATTGGTTGAAAGCAAAAGTTCCAGTGAAGAGTTTCTTTCTTCTCAGATGTATCAGGTTCTTGGAAAGTAAATAATGATAAGAATAAATTAATCTTCTTTGATGATGCTCATTATAATATCTTTATTATTAGAATTAAATAATAATTAAGGTAAGGGTAAAGGATATATCAGACAAAATATTACACATAAAATACACACATATTCGAAACAACATGACATTTGCAACAATCAGTCATTCATAATCAATCACAGACGTCATGTCCTCTTTAGGCACCTGTACCAGCGCCGGCGATTAACGAGCAACGAGTACAACTAGCAACGAGCAGTGAGTGCGATTACTCACTGGTGTGCGTATGTACCAATCGTGACTCTCTCAGCGAGTGTTCTGCCCGCTTGGCGAGGTCGCTGAGCAAGTAGTCTCTTTGATAGCTCTTGTCGCTGCGACAAACGAGTACTCGCCAGCGAGCTGTGTGAACAGCCAGCGATCAACTATTAATATTTGTATCTCTTTTACTTACACGCTTTTGTACGTTTCGTGAGTGAGAAAATCGTTGATAGTTAGTCGCTTCCTCGTCGGCGCGGCGGCGGTGGGACAGACGCCTAAAGCAGCTTCATCAACGCCTACAAATGTTAACACGCCGAAACGCCATTCTATCAGCATTAAACAAAACAAGACATGCTCCAGTGAACCAAGTACGGGTCCCAACGAGCCGGAACTATCACACTACACTCAATAACAAGCGCTAGAGGAAATGCGCCAGTACTTGGCAGGACACCAAAAAATACCACTTGATAATTAAGTTGATATAATGTGCACTTTAATTAACTGGTGATACTCAAAAGATGTAGTTCAGAAGGTAAATTCTTTATCAAATGATCCACTGCAACCGCAATAGCGTGGCGCTTTAGTTGGCTTACACATAAAGTAGTTTCAAGTAACTTGGATTATTCTAGAGGCAATGGATTCCACGATGACTTATTGACATCCCCTGAACATAGTCGGCCTTATTACATAGCAAGATTTATCTTTAGACCCAGATTGAATAAATTAACCATCTAACCATTTTGGAATTTCAAACTTTATTCAAATAAAGTAAAAGTTTTAAATAAATACAAAAAACCGAGCAAGTGCGAGTTGAACTCACGTGGTAAGGGTTCCGTACGATAAATATGTTATCTACCATGTTTTTATCCCAAGAACAAAAGTAAGTTTGTACGCACAATATTGAGTTTAAAATGTTATTTTAAGAAAGACTTCTGATACCCAGATTTCTTGTAAACTATAAGTAAAGAACCATTCACAATTTTTTTTTTGTTTAATTGTAGGTTCAGTAGTTTCAGAGATAAACATTGGTTAGTTTTCATCTGTTTTCTTAAATATCTTTAAAAGTATATATTTTTAATTATTAAAATAAACAAATTGTAATCCTCACGACAAGCCCTTTCATTTAATATGTCACACAATATATAATAATAATTTCCAAACCTATTTTTTTAATTTTCTTATTTGCCCCCTAAAAGTGACCTGCATATACAAAATAAATTTATTTACGTTACATGACCACGTTTGGGTCACAAAAATTCATATGTATACCAAATTTCAACTAAATTGGTCCATTAGATTCGGAGCAAATTGACAGACGGACAGACAGACAGCCAGACAGACACACGAGTGATTCTATAAGAGTTCCGTTTTTCATTCGGACGTACGGAACCCTAAAAACTGTTTAAAAACCCGAGTCGAGAGTTGTCAATTTATATGGAAAACTTTACATCTGTGGGAATAAGATTCCAATCAAAAACTGTCTGAAAAGTTGAAGCTTTGGCCAAAGTTTGACCGTTTTGTAATAAAATGGTGTCTGGTTCTATCCTCTAACTCTCTACTAATTGCTTGAAGACACTCTATTAATTTGTATGGTTAAGCTGAATGGTGCTGATCCCTACGTCATGTTCGTGAACGAGCGCCGTCAGTAGGGGCTGGTCAGCTCTTAGCTACTATGGCTTATTTTAATTTTTTAATTGTTTTTATCTTTTTATGACGGACGCTTTTAACGTTTTTTTAACACAGAAGTTTGAAATTGTTGTGTTTGTCAGCTAAGTTTTTACTCTAGGTTCTTTAAAAGCAACCGGGATATAAAATGCTAGTGTCCGCAATGAGTGGAACTTCTGTGTTTAACTATTACATGTTGTTAGGTACTTCTGTCAGTAGTTAGTGGCTATATTTCTTGTGTGCTGCAGTTTTGTATTACATTTAGAACACAGCACTGTCTTTGTCTGCGAACTCCGCGGTCGGGGAATTAGAGCTAATTTTGATAAATGTGAGTGTAACCAGAATATATTAACTTCGAATGAGAAGTGTGCTGGCTGGTGTATCGGCTATGAATAAAACTGTGCTGTGATTTCCCGTAGGTGTCGTAAGAGGTAAATAAAGGAGTGTTAGGAAGTCTTCATCATACGTTTATGAGTAATTGTATTGTTGCTTGTGGTTTCCGACAAAAAATGGCGTTACCCAAATGGACGGATTCTCCATGTCTTTTTTTCATGGTAAAAATAGACATGGATAATCCGTTAACGAGGACGGGCTAGCAATATTCAACGGTCTTATTGAAAACTGGCAAAATATGGATGTGACAAAAACCTCTGTTTACCTCTTCGCGGAATACACGCATGATTTTATACAAAGTGTAGGAATTATAATTAACAAACTGTGATTCAATCAACGTTCAACGAAATCTCCACACGGCTGGTTGAAACTTCCCGTGACACAAGAGCTGGCTTTTACCTTGACCAGAGGCTAAGCATTGCCATACAACGTGTCAATGCCGCCAGTCTCTTGGGTACATTACCTGTCGACAGCAATGCGGAGGAACTTTTCAACGCCATATTTTAGTTTCTTTATAGTTAAGTTAGGTTATTATATTTTTATTTTAATAGTTTGTTAGTTTATCCAGTGTTTACAAACTGTGATCCAATCCATCTACCAAGTGTGATACTTAATTGAATCAATTATTCTATTACATTTGGAGGTCTATGTTGAATAGTGGACATTTAAGGGCTGATTTGTGTGTTAAGGAAAATCGTACAGTTATTATATCTAACATAATGAGAATAAAGATTCAACTAAAGATATTTTATAGACTGCAGTAAATCGTTCTAAATTATAATCAAAAGACAGTTCCAATGCTCATCGCGTTGATTCTTCATTGCTCTGATTGCATATTTTCTAAGAAAGATCAGTTCTTTTTGTAAAATCTGCCAAGTCATGCAATCCTTTAAAATCCCTATTTTTAGCCGAGAGGTTATGGTCCCATCTTTAATTTTAAGGATTTTCGCTCGGTTGGCAGTTTGTAAATTCTTGAGCCTGTTACAGCTCGATCATTTCCGACTCTGCCATTAGGCGCGTGGGCTGAGTGAATCCATCAAACATCCACAAAAATTCCCTCTTAAGAGTAAATATTATGTACGTACAAAGGTGTATGCAAAAAAACAGGCCAAGTGCGAGTCGGACTCGCACCCGAAGGGTTCCGTACCGTATTAGCACCGAGCAAAAAACGCCGAGAAAAATTCGTTTCTTGTATGGGGAGCCCCTTAAATTGTTAATTTTCATATTTTTTTGTTATAGCGGCAATAGAAATGTCAACTGTCTACCTATTACAGTTCATGAGATACAGCCCGCTGACAGACAGACAGACGGACGGCGGAGGCTTAGTAATACGTTCGAGTGGCAAATATTAAATAAGTACTTACTGTAATTAAATATTGTAAAAGGAATATTTATAAATTGACTTTCGAAATGCACAGAAGTACTTATTGAATTTTCGTCACACCTTTTTTCTTGTCATTATTTCCTTTCCTAAGTCGTTCGTATTTTCCACTCTTGGTTGACAAGTTGGTGTAGCAGGTGGCGTTCCTGCCTACCCCCATCGGAAAAAAGCGTGAGTCTACGTAAGTAAACAGGATGACAAGAGACTGAGAAAGGCAGCCTGCAGTTGCCATTTCGTTGGCTGTAAGTAATCTGTTAGTAATCTAACTTCCAATTTAGGTGGTCTAGGGTGAAATCAAATGAAACATTCTTCTTAAATTGTTTAAAATATTCCTAATCTACCGGCACCCACCCCATCTAAATTATGTAGGTCACTTTGTTAACCCGGACCGAGGCTAAAAGTGCCAACAGTGTCAAAACATCAATACCAACTAATTTCTCTATACAAATTGCCCAAGTAATTTACGAGGAGCCCAGAAAGTTTTCTAATAGATAATCGAGTTAATGAAGTTCCACATAATGGGCATTGCAATCAAAACCGGAGGCTGTGCTAACTAATGACTAGGAGAATTGAGGCAGCACAAACAAGTGGTGGTTGGAATTATATCGCTTGTTATAAGTTCGTTAGTCTAATGATTTAGGTCGCTGCTAAAGACCCGCCGTAGTTTATGTTATCCTGGTACGCCAGGTTAAAAGAAAGGTGGTTTTTCTTTTAGGAGGTGGTTCTTGTAGACGAATGAATACTGCTTTATTTAAATGACCATGTTTCTCTAGGCCTAAATAATAGGCCTAGAGAAACATGGAAATATTGCTAATCGTAAACAAAAAGACCGACTTTTATACACCCGGAAAATTGCATTTTTCCGGGTGCTGGTGGTCAATCGAATGGAAATGAAATATTGCACTGATAAAAATAAAAATGTGTCTTAACGCACATGGGGACTCCACATGATATATTAGACCATTGCTGAAAATATATCTATGTAACTCTTCAATAAAAAATATTCACGAGGCGCCTCTAATTTCAAAATCTTATGAGAATATGAATTTAATGAAGTATTATTCTTAATGTTTGAATGACATTAATCAAGACAAAAGACTTATAACTTTATTATATCCTAAACAAAAGCTTGTCCATCATCGTCAATTAACCCATTTACGTGATAATTGATAAACAAATACCTACTGAAAGCTAACTAATAAATAACTGGGACTAAAGAAGTTGTCTAAACAATGTACGGTACACATTGTTTAGACCTCTCTGATCGACATTATGTAACTTTAGAAGGGTTATTAAGATGCTGGGTATTACGTTTAAAGATGATATCTATCAACGCATCTCATCACCGTTCTGCCCTTATCTCAATTTATATTATAGGTTCGTACAGCAAGTCTTCTTCTTCGACGTTTCTATTAGCCGCCATCTCAGTAGGCACCCCCTTTTTGGCCCTATCATTATTCACGCAAGCCTTCCATCGTTTCTTATCATAGTCTTCTGATGGTGACAGGCTCACTGCAATTACATCAACATACGTTACATTTTAGAGAATACATTCCTTAAACGTACAATATTTAACACTAAAACCTTTCACAGCAATGAATCCAATTACAAGCCTAATTGATGAACAAACACTAGAGGCTAACTAATAAATGACTGGGGCTAAACAAGTGATCTAAACAATGTGTATATCGGCACAGTTAATCGCTCCAGTATTAGGGGTTTAGACTCGACTCTCGTCTATCGGCATGACTCCACCACAGAATAGATAGGTACAGAAGGCCGAGTACACCATCGAGTGAAAACAGGTGCACGCACACTTAAACATGCCAGTCACACATACGACACGCGGCAATCTCGAGCAAATGCCAGTCGCAAGTGCGCTTGCACTTGCTGAACGTCAAGAGTGTCTATGTGTGCGTGCGTTTTAGCTCGTTGTATGGAGCCTGCCTGTACCTATCACAAATAGTAAATTCAAGTTGGCGGCAACGACAATTTTCAAATTTTTCGTCATGGGTACCTATCGTTTTCATAATTTTCGAGGGTGCCTTTTTTTTTTTTGAGGATGGGAAATCATCAAATGACTTCTCCCGCTCTGGGTGGAGCGAGAGGGCGGGTGCCTTCGGGCAAGATTAGAATTATAATTTTAAAAACTTATGCGGTCAGGAGACGTAGAAACAAAGTTCCTTGTCACATAATTTAAAATAAAAAGAACAGTCCTAAATGCATATCATGGTTATGTTTCATCAGTATTACGTTACGGTCTAGTTATATGGGGTAATTCAGTGGACGTGGACAGAGCGTTTAAAGTACAAAAAAAGTGTATCCGAGCCATGAGTGGAGCAGAATATTTAGACCATTGCAGACCATTATTTAAAGAATTAAAAATTCTCCCACTCCCGTGTCTGTATATTTTTGAGGTTTGTTTATTTGTTAAAAAATACCCTCATTTATTTTCATTGAATGAACAAGTCTCGGAAAGATTGAATAAAAAAAATGCTGGCAAACTGTTAGTTCCTCCTCAGAGACTGCATCTCTATAGTAGAAATGCCAGTTGTATGACGATCAAAATTTATAATAAATTACCATCTGCGTTCAGAATGTTACCAATAGATAAATTTAAATGTAAAATGTTTGTATGGCTATTAGAGATGTGCTTTTATTCAGATAATGAATTTTTAAATCATAATTTTTGATATTGTAATGAATATTCTATGTTATTAGTATTTTGGCATAATATCTATAATTATTACTTTATTATGGAGCTTATATTTTTTGGACATAACATTGTTTATTTTGACATTTTAATTATATTTTCTGACATTGCAATTAATCTTAATAACACTGTATTACTTTGACTTTAGAACTTGTATTTTGGACATAACAAATTAATTTTTTATTTTTACTTTTTAACATTTTAATTAACTTAGTGATGATTTGAATGTGCTTAACTTTTATATTTTTTTTATATTTCTACGCCAGCAATGGTAGTATATGTGGAACATTATTAGTGTAAGATCTCAAAATACCATATACTTGGAAATAAATACATTATTATTATTTTTGTAGTGTTTTTTCTTCTCAGCTCTTTAGCTGGTTTTTGCAGCATTTACGGACCGAAGCCAAGTAAATGCAGCGTGTGGTGTGTTATGTTGAGAATGTGTTATGATGAGCACCTATTTCGTTTTCATCTAATTGTATGAACTTTCTCACGATTCGACATGTATTTAAAATTGCAGCTTTTTGTAGGGTGATATAGAGAGATTCTTTTAGGTTCAGTAATTTAAGGCTATGGAGAAGATGATTTGGGATGACGCCTGTTGTGGAGAGGACTATAGGGACCACGTAGACTTTTTGCTGTCGCCAAATTCTAATTACTTCATCTTTGAGTTCTGCGTATTTACAATTTTTTTCAGATATTGTCTTCTGAATATTATGTGTGTTGGGAACGGCAATATCTATTAGGTAAGTAACTTTATTTATTTTATCCTGTAGGGTTATATCTGGTCTATTGTAGTGAATTGTTCTGTCGGTGAGAATGGCGCGATCGTAGTATAATTTATGTGTGTCATTTTCTAGGATGGTTTGTGGTGTGTAATTGTAGTACGGAGTGTTTGTGTCTTGTATTAGTGTGTATTTGACTGCTAATTTTTGATGAATTACATTTGCCACCTGATTGTGCCTGTGTGTGTAGTCTGTCTGTGTGAGAGTTGTGCAAGCTCCTGTTATGTGCTGAATTGTTTCTGGTTGGATGTGACACTTGCGACATTTATCATTTGTTACTGAAGGATCTTTGATAATAAATTTTCTATAGTTTTTAGTGTTAATAATCTGGTCCTGTATTGCAATTATAAAACCTTCAGTTTCTGGGAATAAATTGCCTATTTTGAGAAACTTATTTGATGCTACTGTGTTCACATGGGATTGTTCTAGGTCATGAGGATGACGACCATGAAGTACCTTTTTCTTCCAGTCCTCAATTTTTTGTTTCTGCGGGTCATCGCCAGTAATTTGTGGAGTATCTGGCTGTTCACTTAAATTAAGTGGTGTGTAGTTGAAATCATTTTCAGCTATGGCTTTATGAATGTTACTAGTGCGGGACTTTGAGTGGAAGAATGTTTTTAGTCGACAGACTTGTTTCCGCCAAAGGTGCTGGATGTCTATTAGGCCTCTCCCTCCGTTTTGTCTTTTGATAGTAAGTCTTTCTATTGCAGATTTAGGGTGTAAGTTGTTATGTTTTGTAAGAGTGGTGCGTGTGGTTCGTTCTAATTGTTCTGTGTCTGTTTTTGTCCATTTAATAACTTCGAATGAGTATGTTTATATGGGTATGGCGAATGTATTTAAGGCCTTGATGAGATTTTTACCCGAAAGTTGAGTTTTACATATGGCGTTAACTCTCCTTTTATACTCTGTAGTAAGTGTTTCTTTAATCCTAACATGATCTAGTCCCTTTAGCTGCGTGTACCCTAAATATTTGTATAAGTCGGTTGGTTCCATTGCTGTTATGGTGTCGGTGTTATTTACTACATAGCTGCCGGGTCGTATCTTGCCTCGTATGATATGAAGTGTTTTACATTTATCCAGACCAAATCGCATGTTTATATCTAAACTAAACTCTGCTGTGGCTTCTACTAATTTCTTCATATCTTTTTCCGTTTGTGCATATAGTTTTATATCGTCCATGTAAATGAGATGTGAGACTGCTGTTTGTTCTGTAGTGTGTTTGAGACAATACCCGGCCCGACAGCGCTGCAAGAGGTGAGACAGGGGGTTTAGTGCGAGACAGAACCACAGGGGACTCAGTGAATCACCTTGGTAGATACCTTTCTTGATAGATATTTGTCGCGTTGTAACATTATTGTGATTGCAATTAATTTGAAGTGTGGTTTTCCACAGTGGTATTATGTTTCGTAAGAAATCTATTATTTTTGAGTTTATCCTATAAATTTCTAGTATTTGTATCAACCAGGAATGTGGAACACTGTCGAAAGCTTTTTTATAATCGATATAGGTACAATGAAGATTTCTATTCTTTGTGCTGGCATGTTTATGGATAGTAGAATCTATAATTAACTGCTCTTTGCATCCCATATGGCCCCGCCTGCATCCCTTCTGCTCCTCCGCCATTATGTTGTGGTGTTCAGTGTGTGAGTTAATTTTCATTGTTATTGCTGATGTTAATATTTTATATATCGTGGGTAGGCATGTGATTGGTCTATATTGGGAAGGTTGTGGCGAATTTTTAGTTTTAGGCAGCATGTATGTTATACCTGTTGCAATAAAATCGGGTATATATTGTTGTCCTAATATAATTTCTGTTAAGTTTTTTGCTATGGGTTTGTATAATGAAGTTAACTTTTTTTACCAAAAATTGTGTATTTTGTCTATACCAGGAGATTTCCAGTTATGTAACCTGCCTGTTAAGTGTGTGATATCGGCCTCTGTAATCTCCACAAATTCCATTTCTTCTATTGCCCTCCATTTTGTTTCTTCTTCTGTTATCCATGTTGCTTTGTCGTTATGTTGTTCTTGTTCTTCCCAAATGCTAGACCAATATGTTTCTAGTTGCTCTTTTGTAGGTCGGTCAGGTGCGTCTGTGTTATTTTCATTATTTGTGTCGGTGTCTGGTTTGTGTAGGTTTCTATAAAACATTTTTTCATTAGTGGCAAATATGGCATTATCATTTTTGCGCTGTTGTGCTTTTTTGTATCTTCTGAGCCTATGAACTTTAAGTGCTAGTTTTTGTTTTAAGGTATCTAAGAACTCTTCAGGTTTTCTGTTGTTATTTTCGTGTCTTGTGTGCGTGAAACTGCTCCTAAATATAGCCTCAACTCTCCTTACTACTTTACTTGACCTGTTGTTGTTAATGTATTGTGTAAGCCTACTACAATCTGCTCTTAATTTTTCTATATCTTTTTCTAACCTCTGTTGCCATGCTGGTTTGATATTCTGTTTTGGTCTTGTGTTTCCTGAGTGTTGCGTGATTTTAAAGTTAAGTTCTTCAGATATGACTACCGCTGTGCAATATATAAGTGTGTGTATATCTATAAGTTGTGTGTCATCGGAAAGAAATTGATTAAGTATGTTTTCATTAAATAAGTTAACTAAACGGAAAAGATTAGGGCTATATCGAAGTTTAGGTAGTTTTGGGCGAACTGTTGGGTCCATCCCAGAGTATTGTGCTAGGGTTGTTCGGAACTTGTCATGTATTTGTTGGATATACAAATCTGTTGTCAGATTTTGATCTACACTGGTTAAGGTTTCAATATCATTTTCTAGAGTTAGGGTTATAGATTCGGTTTGTGTGGATGAGTGTGATGTTTGTGTGTAAGCTTGCGATTGATTGTATGGTTGAGATTGAGTATAAGGTTCTACTTGGATGTGCGATTGATCAGCAATTTCGGTTATGTTTTGTGATAGTGGGATAGCGTTAGCGCCTGCATTATGTTCTGCTTCTTGTAATTTTATTCGTGTTTCTTCTTTTAATTGTTCCATTATTTGTTGAGATAAAAGTTTATTTCTAACTATAGCTCTTCGCTGATCTGAGATTCTTTGTTCTGAAACGGTTATCTCAGGATATTGTCGGGTAAAAAGTTCATGCAATTGTTGTCTGTAAGTGGTCATGTCGGTCTCTAATTTAGTGATATAAAAGTAAGTTCGCATGATAAATAGGTTAACTTCTTTGCTCCATCTCATGCGAACTCTTGCTTTTCCAGCCTTGGTGGACGCGGGTAAGAAGGAACTAACCTCCCACGCAACATTCAAGGTCGGAGTTGGTGAAATTGAGTTTAAACTAGTAATGGGAGGTGATAGTGGTATGGGTGACGATGGTATGGATGGTGATGATGGTCTAGAGGGTGTGTAAGACACTGTGCTTGGACTATACGGTTCTACAGGGGTGTTTGTCCTGTCCGTCAGTCTTTCACCATCGTCAATGATTTCGGCTGTAGCATCTTTGTCGGTGGGAGCCCGCCTGTTCAACTCCTCACCGCTGACGGTTCGCATGCTGAGACACCCAGCGTCAGCTCCAGGTGCGCCCCGGCGATCGCCCCCGGGCAGCGGCCCTATACGTTTACTTTTCGATCGTGTCTCCATTTTGAATGGGTTTCCAGAGCCACGTTAGCCACGCCAGTAATTTCTCATTCGTGTGTCCGCCCCCCACGTGATTAGATGGTCAATCAGGACGTGTGGTTGTTTAGGGGGCTTATTATTATTATTTTGGGGAGTGTTTTTTTTTCTCAGCTGTTAGGCTGGTTTTAGCTACATTTACGGGCCAAAGCCAAGTAAATGCAGCGTGTGGTGTGTATTTAAGATGAGGGTGTGTTTTCTTCCTCCAACTGCATGAATTTCCTAACTATTCTGCAGGTGTTTAGGATGGCAGCTTTCTGTAGGTTGATATAAACGGATTCTTCTAAATCTATTAATTTCAGGCTACGGAGAAGGTGGTTCGGGATAACGCCCGTCGTTGAGAGAACTATAGGGATAACGTATACTTTTTCTTGTCTCCAGATTCTTGAGACTTCTTCTTTAAGGTCAGCATATTTACAAATTTTTTCAGTTATCGTTTTTTGTAGGTTATGGGTATTCGGAACTGCAATATCTATAAGGTAAGTGATTTTTCTTATTTTATCCTGGTTTAGGTTATGTCTGGTCTATTGTAGTGGATAGTTCTATCTGTAAGTATGGCGCGATCGTAGTATATTTTGTGTGTTTCATTTTCTAGTATAGTTTGTGGTGTGTATTTGTAGTAAGGAGTGTTAGAGTTTTGTATGAGACTGTGTTTGAGTGCTAGTTTCTGATGAATAATGTTTGCAACCTGGTTGTGTCTGTGAGTGTAGTCTGTCTGTGTGAGGGTTGTGCATGCTCCAGTTATGTGTTGTATGGTTTCTGATTGAATGTGGCATCTACGGCATTTATCATTTGTTGTGGTAGGGTCTTTAATGATAAATTTCCTATAGTTTTTGGTGTTGATTATTTGATCTTGTATGGCTATCATGAACCCTTCTGTTTCAGGGAAGAGGTTTCCTATTTTAAGCCACTTATTAGACGCCACTATGTTAATATGGGATTGTTCTAAATCATGAGGGTGTCTACCGTGCAGGACTTTCTTCTTCCAGTTTTCAATTTTTTGTTTCTGTGGGTCAGAGTTATTTGTGTCTTGAATATTTTGTTCATTTAAGTTAAGTGGGGTGTAGTTAAGATCATTTAGATAAATAGCTTTGTGTATGTCACTAGTGCGAGATTTTGAATAGAAGAATGTTTTTAGCCTAGTGATTTGTTTTTGCCAGAGGTGATGGATGTCGATTAGGCCTCTCCCTCCATTCTGTCTTTTGATGGTGAGTCGTTCGATCGCAGATTTAGGGTGCAGATTGTGGTGTTTTGAGAGTATTGTGCGCGTGGTTCTCTCTAACTGTTCGATGTCAGTTTTTGACCACTTTATTACTCCGAATGAGTAGGTCAATATTGGTATGGCAAAAGTATTCAAGGCTTTAATAAGATGCTTTCCTGATAATTGTGTTTTGCAAACTGCGTTAGTTCTCCTTCGATATTCTGTATTTAGTGTCTGTTTAATTGCTGTGTGATCGAGTCCCTTAAGTTGTTTGTATCCTAAATATTTGTATAAATCTGTTGGTTCCATTGCTGCAATTGTGTCGGTGTCGTTAATTGTATAGCTGCCAGGTTTGATTTTACCTCTTATGATATGTAATGTCTTGCACTTATCCAACCCAAATTTCATGTTTATATCTTGGCTAAATTCTGTTGTGACTTCTATAAGTTTTTTCATTTCTTTTTCGGTTTTTGCATATAACTTAATGTCATCCATATAGATGAGGTGTGAGATAACTGTGTCTTCAGTATTATGTTTAAAGTTGTACCCGGCCTGACAGTGGCGCAACAAGTGAGACAAGGGGTTAAGGGCTCAGGGAATCTCCCTGATAGATACCCTTCCTAATAGATATCTGGCGTGTTATAAGAGAAGTGTGGCGATTATTAAGCTGTAGTGTTGTTTTCCAATGTGGCATTATGATACGCAAAAAATCTATTATTTTTGAATTAATTTTGTAAATCTCTAAAATTTTTATGAGCCAGGAGTGTGGTATACTATCGAACGCTTTTTGGTAATCTATATAGGTACAATGAAGGTTTCTATTTTTTGTGGTGGCATGTTTATGAATGGTGGAATCTATAATTAACTGTTCTTTACATCCCATGTGGCCCCGTCTGCAACCCTTCTGTTCCTCAGCTATAATATTGTGATGTTCGATGTGTGAGTTGATTTTTGTTGTGATTGCTGATGTTAATATTTTGTAAATAGTAGGGAGGCATGTGATTGGTCTATATTGGGAAGGTTGTGTTGTGTATGTAGTTTTAGGTAGCATGTATGTTATTCCCGTTGCAATGAATTCGGGTATGTTCTGTTGTCCTAATATAATAGCTGTAAAGTTTTTTGCTATAGACTTGTGTAGTGTCGTTAGTTTTTTGTACCAAAAATTTTGTATTTTATCTATACCCGGTGACTTCCAGTTATGTAATTTAGCTGTTATATTTGTAATATCAGGCTCTGTTATCTCTTTAAATTCCATTTCATCTATTAATCTCCATTTTGTTTCTTCTTCTGTAATCCAGGTTGCTTTATCATTGTGTTGCACTTGTTCTTCCCATATGCTAGACCAGAATGTTTCTAGGTGTTCTTTTGATGGTGTGTCTGTGTTGTTTTCTATTGTTGTGTCGTTGTGTGTTTTCTGTATGTTTCTGTAAAATACTTTTTCATTCATTGCAAATGTTGCATTATCATTTTTGCGCTGTTGTGCCTTCATATATCTCCTAAGCCTATGAACTTTAAGAGCTAGTTTCTGTTTTAATGTATCCAGAAACTCCTCTGGTTTTCTATTATTACTTTCGTGTCTAGTGTGATTGGAATAATTTTTAAATATTGTTTCAACTCGCTTAACTACTTTATTTGATCTAATGCCGTTGAAATAATGTGTGAGCCTACCACAGTCCGCTCTTAATTTTTCAATATCTTTTTCTAATCTCTGTTGCCAAGCTGGTTTAACAATACGACTAGTTTTTGTGGTTCCTGTGTGGTTAGTGATTTTATAGTTGAGTTCTTCAGATATTACTACAGCTGTGCAATATACAAGTAAATTTATGTCTATAAGTTGTGTGTCATCAGATATAAATTGTATGAGTATATTTTCATTAAATAAATTAACTAAACGAAATAGGTTAGGGGTGTATTTAAGTTTAGGTAGTTTTGGTCGGACTGCTGGATCCAGCCCAGAGTATTGTGTAATTGTTGATCTAAATTTGTTATGTATTTCTTGGATATAAGTATCTGTGGTTTGGTTTTGATCTGCGACAACTAAGGTCTCAATATCATTTTCAAGCGTTAGGGTTAAGGATTCGGTTTGTGTGGATGTGTGTGCTGTTTGTGTGTAACCTTGCGATTGGTTATATGTTAGAGGATGACTATTAGGATGTAATTGAGTGAGCGATTGTGGTTGTTCTTGCAAAATATTTTCGTTTGTGTTTTCTGATTCTTGTCGCAATTGTGTGTGTACTTCTTCTTTTAACTGATCTAATTCAACTTGTGATAAGAGTTTATTCCTAACTATAGTTCTTCGTTGATCTGAAATTCGTTGTTCTGAAACGGAAATCTCAGGATATTGACTTGAAAATCGTTCATGCAGTTGTTGTCTGTACGTGGTCATGTCGGTCTCTAATTTAGTGATGTGTAGATAAGTTCGCATGATGAATAGGTTAACTTCTTTGCTCCATTTCATGCGAACTCTTGCTTTTCCAGCCTTGGTGGACGCGGGTAAGAAGGTAGATACCTCCCGCGCAACACTCAAGGTCGGAGTGGGTGAAACTGTATTAAAACTAGTTATGGGAGGTGACGATGGTATGGGTGAAGATGGTATTGATGGTGATGATGTTCTTGAAGGTGCGTACGATACTGTACTTGAACTATAAGGCTCTACAGGGGTGTCTGTCCTGTTTGTCAGTCTATCACCATCGTCGGCTTCGGCTGTAGCATCTTTGTCGGTGGGAGCCCGCCTGTTCAACTCCTCACCGCTGACGGTTCGCATGCTGAGACACCCAGCGTCAGCTCCAGGTGCGCCCCGGCGATCGCCCCCGGGCAGCGGTCCTATACGTTTTCTTTTTGAACGAGTCTCCATTTTGAGTGGGTTTCCAGAGCCACGTTAGCCACGCCAGTAATTTCTCATTCGTGTGTCCGCCCCCCACGTGATTAGATGGTCAATCAGGACGTGTGGTTGTTTAGGGGGGCTTATTATTATTATTATTATTTTGACATTTATTTTATGTTCTCGGCTAGCCGGCAAGAGCTGATAACACGGGCCTAAGCCAAGTGATTATCAGTTGGATTAAGTGCGGTCACGTGCAGAGGATTGCACAGAAGATGGTAGCGTATTTGTGTTTTGATGTGGGTTTTCTGATTCACATTGCAGAAACTTTCTCACGAGTCTGCATGTGTTTAATATCGCTGCCTTCTGCAGCAGATGGAAGGTATTTGGAGGTAAATTAAGAGAATTTAGTGACTGGTGAAGTTGTTTCGGTATTACTCCTGTTGTAGACAATACTATTGGTACTATTGTAACTTTTTGCAGATGCCAAAGTCGGGCTACTTCATCTTTTAATTCAGTGTATTTGCTCAGTTTCTCTGCTATTGTTGTCTGCAAGTTATGTGTGTTTGGTATTGCAATATCTATTAAATATCCAGTTTTGTTAATCTTGTTTATAAGTGTAATATCTGGTCTATTGAAATGGATTATTCGATCGGTAAGAATGGCGCGGTCAAAATATAGTTTTGTTGAGGGGTTCTCTAATACAGTTTCTGGATTGTATTTGTAGTATGGTGTAACGGAATCTGTAAGTTTGTACTGGTGTGCTAATTTTTGGTGTATGATGTTAGCGACTTGGTCATGTCTATGTTTGTAATCTGTTTGGGCTATTGATTTACACGCGCCTGTGATATGCTGAATCGTTTCTGGAGAACTATTGCATTTCCTACATGTGTCATTATTTAAATTCTTTATGATAAACTTTCTGTAATTTTTGGTTTCAATTACCTGGTCCTGTATAGCAAGCATGAACCCTTCAGTCTCCGGGAAGAGTTCGCCTCGATTTAACCACGCGTTCGACGCTTCTTTGTCGACATTTATGTGGCATAAGTCTTGGCGATGTCTTCCGTGTAGAGATTTCTGGGTCCAGTCTAAGAGCTTAATTTTGTCGTCGATTACTTTCTCATTTCTCTGTTCAGATATATCTTTTAAATTTAGGGGTGTTAACTGTTGATCGTTGTGTATTATAATTTTGTGAAGAATAGAAGTCTCCGTTTTTGAAAAAAAGAATTGTCTAAGTGCTTTAATCTGTCTATTGTGTAGGTTTAGAATGTCAATTAGTCCTCTACCTCCTTCTTTCCGCGGCAGTGTTAATCTCTGCAGACATGATCGTGGGTGGTGTTTGCGGAATTTGGTCATTGTGGTATTAATTTTACGTTGAAGGTTTTTCAGGTCGGTTTTGGTCCAATTAATTATCCCAAAAGAATATGTGAGAACCGGTATAGCGAAGGTGTTAATCGCTTTTATAGTATTTCGAGAATATAGCTGCGTTTTCAGAATTGTGTTTAATCTGTGTTGAAATTGTAGTGTTAATCTTTGTTTAGTTTCTTTATAGTGTATTTGTCGTGATTGTGTGTAGCCTAGGTATTTATAACTATCTTGTTCCTCTAATGGTTCTATATGTTCTCCTGTTCCTAAAGTGTATTGGTGTAGGTAATTCTGTCCTGCTCTGATTGAATTTATTTTACATTTATCTATGCCGAATTCCATTTTAATATTGTTTGAGAATTGTTCTGTCAAGTTTGCTAATTCATAGAGTTGAGTCTCACTTTTGGCGTATAATTTAATATCATCCATGTACAACAGATGATTTATTTCTATTTTTTGAACCTCAGTATTGTCTTGGGTAGTTGTATTTTTTAATGGGATTCCTAACGTAGTTGCGTTTAATATATTAGATAGAGGATTTAGAGCAAGACAGAACCACAGTGGGCTTAAAGCATCTCCCTGAAAGATACCTCTTTGAATTTTTATTGGTCTGGTATCTACTGTTTTAGTAGAGGAAGTTATTCTAAGTACAGTGGTCCAGGTTGTCATCATGACCTTCAGTAATGTTACTATTGTTGGATGTATTTTGTATATCTCTAAAATTTTTATAAGCCACGAATGGGGAACAGAGTCGTAGGCTTTTTTGTAGTCAATATACATGCTAAACAGATCGGTTTTGGTTTTCTGAACTTTTTTAAGAATTACTGAGTCTATAATTAATTGTTCCTTGCAGCCTTGGCTGAATTTCCGGCATCCCTTCTGTTGTTCAGCTAAGATGTTATTAGTGTCGATGTGTTGATATATAAGTTCAGATATACAAGATGTGATAATCTTGTACAAGGTCTGCAAGCATGTTATAGGTCGATATTTTGCTGGATTAGAGAGATCATTACGATCTTTAGGTATCATAAAAGTTGTACCTGAAGTTATGTAGGATGGTATTGTTTTAGGGTCCCGCCTTGCTATTCTGTAACCATCTCACCGTGAAAACTTAGGGGAAGTGATCGTGGAGTGAGCTGTCAGTGTCACCCAACCCGATGCTAGGGATGACCAAGCATTACATTTACAATCGTAATCGAGATTTTAATTAAATGTTTTATGCTAATTCTATTGATCATTTTATATTAAGTATTCTAAGGCTAGTAGATATTTAACCGCTTATGTCTAAACATTACTATTTATGGGGATTAGCGCGCAAGTAAAATAAAATTGCAAAACAGATATCCAATCAGACACTCAATTTTGTTTTATTCAATTTTGTTCCTAGACTAGTCCCTTGATATAAATAGCCTGAGGCGCGACGCGTTACGCAGGTAGGTACCTACCTACAATAAATAAAATAAAACATACATATCTGCATAATAAAGAAAATGCGCATTGACATAGTTTGTTATTATGAACCCATTGTTAACTTATATTATGTAAACGCAATCGAGTGTTAATAGGGTGTAATTTAACCCCACACAAACTATGTGGGAACCTACCTAAACGATGTAGTCATTTAAATAAAAAGATATGTATATTGTATGTACCTACCTACCGAATAATTTATTGGAGATAACCTACATAAGCGTTGAATAAAATCATATTCATCAAATCATTACAAAATTCATAAGTTCAACAGCTGACACTTGCAGCGCGCGCACACCGAATCACTTCACCACGTTGAAGTGGTAAGAATCGCGCTTGCGCGCTAGGCGCTACACTATCACATTGAGATTTGTTTTACTTACTACATACCTACACTTATTTAAATTGTATGTAACGCGTCACGTACTTGCGTACTAAATACCAACGTCCAATAAGTACCTACAATGTTTTATTCATCACCATCATATATAAGCCAAGTAAAACTGACACTTGTAGAGCGCGCGCATCACATCACCGAAGTGTTGTCGCCAAGGAAATAACACGCGTGGTAACCTTAAGGTAACCACTATGATAATATCATGGTGGTAACTATGGAGACCACGCGCGTGATCACTTCATCCGATTCTATAATAAAGAATCGGATGAAGTGATCACGCCGCGCAGCCGCGTTGTTACGCACTTTGTTTTTTTTTTCCCTCTTTGACGGCCATGTCCATAATCTTATACGTATTCAGAGACAATAATTAGTACCTACCTATTTATTTCAATACTTTTAGATAATTCAATGTCTAAATCATACCGTTTTGTACATTAAAAAGTCAGTTTATTGCCTAGATACATTTTGTTTTCAATAATTAAACAGTTTTTTTTTTTTTCAATGAACTAGTTACGTACTTACTACATATTTAACCTGTAGGTGTGTAACGCGTCACGCATGTGCAGTCAGAACATAAATCAAATAAAATGCAATAGGTACCAATAAGTACAGCTGCTACAAAGCGCTTTTTCGTAGTTTGCGCATAGTTAGGTACTTACATTGTTTGTTTTATTATAGAACCTATTGTCATCTGATGACTTGGATGCAATCAAACTCCTAGCGTGATTAGATGCGCTTTACCTATTTAAACGATTTGCTCATTTCAAGCTGACTGTTAAAAAGACGTGCGGATTGTTGGCCTACGCGTTGCCAATAATCAAATAATATTATTTCGTCGGCTGTTGAACTGTTGAATATTGTCAGTTCAACAGCAGACACTTGCAGCGCGCGTACCGGCGCACTTCAACACGCTGAAGCGGTAAGAATCGCGCTTGCGCGTTAGGCAGTAACTATCACATTGAGGTTAATTTGACTTACTAGGTACCTACCTACTTATTTAACTTGTAACGCGTCACGTACCTACCTATGCGCACTAAATACAAAAGTCCAATAAGTACCTACAATACTTTATTGTAGATAGATAGATAGGTAAGTACCTCCTTAACTAACCGTGGCCAATAATAAAATAATATTCATCAAATCTTAATCATCATCATACTGATACTATGAAAAACTGACACTTGTAGCGCGCGCACAGGCGCTCCTCAGTGTGTCCACTTACGTTTTTGGTTTTGCCCCAGTTATTTATCCCTAAGACACCGTTTCTTTTTTGACCATGATGAAAATAAATAATAACAAATCATTCCACATATTTAATAGCATTAAATACCTACAAAACTTTCATTAACTGACGAGATTACAAAACATTAATTATTAATCGAGTGAGACGAAACAAACTATAATGCGACTTAGTTCCGATGTCGTCTTTAGCCACGATAATAGTACAATAGACGGATTACATTCATTAAGAATTTTTCCCCGCAATTCCCTAAATCCCTGTCTACATAGAATATCCCTAAACCATGCATAACATCGGTAATTTTATTTTTCCCTAAAAAAGGGAGAAATCCCTAAAAGTGGAAACAATGCGCTCACTTCGCCTCGCCGAAGAGCCGTTGCCAAGTGGAGTGGTCTCCTAGGCAACCAGCACGCGGCGATAAGTTTTTTTTTAATTTTCCCCTAATTGACGGCCATGTCCATAGGCCTATTCGTATTCAGAGATGATAATTGGTACTTATTTATTTCAATGTTTTTATATATTTCAATGTCTAAATCATACCGTTTTGTACAGAGGCCAGCAGGTCAAGCTACCCGAAACTGTCAAATTTTCGCAATCAACCTTGAACCTTATGCTGTAGTGCTAAAGTTGAAAATCTATTAAATAAATTTGACAGATTGTAGTAGCTTGATGTGCTGGCGTCTGTACATTAAAAAGTCAGTTTATTGCCTACATTTGGTTTTCAAATATTAAACTGATTTTTAAATGAACTAGGTACCTACTTACCACTTATTTAACCTGCAGGTATGTAACGCGTCACGCATGCGCAGTCAGAACATTTAAGGCGAAAGCGTCAAGGTAGCCCGCGAAATTCAAATTTTCTTACGTTTTTTGCAATTTGCAGGTCAGTATCATGTTGTATGTTGGTCTAAATATGATTCGCGGCCGTATCAAATGTTTAAAAAATGATCAATACAACACTCTAAGTTCATTTAATAGCATTGAATGACTATTTCATGAAATCATGACATTTGCAGATTGTGCTTACATAAGGAGTTGTATTGATGATTGTAATGATTATAATTTTATGTAAAGCCTTATTGGTTACGGTCGCGAATCATATTTTAATCAACATAAAACCTCACACTTACCTGCAAAATGTAAAAAACTAAAGAAAATTTGAATTTCGCGGGCTACCTTAGCGCATGCCCCTTAAATAATAAAATGCAATACCAATAAGTCCCTACAGCTGCTACAAAGCGTCTTTTCGTAGTTTGCGCATAGTTACTTACATTGTTTGTTTTATTAAGAACCTATTGTCAGCTGATGACTTGAATGCAATCAAACTCCTAGCGTGATGAGATGCGCCTTACCTATCTATACGATGTGTGTATTTATCAAATCACCTAATATTTTATTGTACCTCCATAACTAAACGTTGCCAATAATAAAATAATATTCATCAAATCTTAATCAACATCATAAATTAATACTAAGTTCAACTGACACAGCGCGCGCATTGCACCTCGCCGAAGTGAAGTGCTGTTTCCATGGTAACCACCAGAATGCCATGAAGTGAACTTATTCACGTCGCGCATGCGCACGAGGCGCTGCATAGATATAACACACGAAGTGAAGTGCTGTTGCCTGGCAACCAGACGCTGCATAGATATCACACTAAGGTTCTATTTTATTTCCCGTCATTGGGGGCCCATGTCCTTATTTATGCGTATTCGTATTCATAGACAATAATTTATTAGTACCCATTTATTTCAATGCTTTTAGACCTACATTTTATTTCAACAGTTTGATTTTACTTGAAAGGTGAGATTGAGCAACTTCATAAAATTTGTGCTAGGCAAGTAGGTATTCAGTGTTCGTTTACTTACTTATATACATAATACGTAAAAAGCACATAGGTAGTAATATCGTGTGGGTCTATCTGGCTGGCCCCAACGAGATTTATCAACAGGTGATAGGTTTACATAAGGACATTCTTTTTTACCTATATAAAATGAATAAGATGTATTTTTTACCTCGACAGTTTTTGATTTTCGACTTTCTGTGAGCTATACTTTAGAGGATATTCGATATCTAAATAAATATTCAACCAACGGACCTAGTTAAATTTGCGAAAGTCCAAAATTTGGATTTGTAAGGTACATAATAGTTTCTAACTCCGAGCACTACTGGGCGATCTGAAAGTATAATAACAATAAAAATAATCACAAGGGGGGCCCGCTAGCAAGACATTTCATAGAAACGTCGTTTAATCAAAAACTGTCGAAGTACAAAATACATCTTATTTATTTTCTATAGGTAAAAAATTATGTCCTTATGTAAACCTGTTGATAAATCTCGTTGGGGCCTGCCAGATAGACCCACACAGTAATACCAAATCATCTAGATTGTTAGAGATAAACCACAGTACAAGATACAAAGCTTGTAACATAAATATACCTACACACAAATTGCGCTTCACTCTTGCAAACAAGAAAAATTAAAATTATTATAATTAATATATGTATTTATTTATTTATTTAAGAAGTGTATGTGCGTTTATTTTAAGCTGATAAAATTATGTGTGTTTAGGTTGCTGTAGTCTGTTTAGGTACTGTTTTACACACTGTCTATGTCTCATAGATGTAAATCGACACTATGTCTGTCATCCAATTCTCCTGTCGCAGGTCTGCTGGAAACAAAATCTAATAATAAATCTTTATGTATTTTACATTATGTGTTTAGTGTGTAGGTACTTATATAAATAAATAAATAGAATTTATTAATTTGCATCACATCAAATCAATTTGCTAATACATTTTTGCTACATTTTTCTTGAGGCTGGGAACGGAGCGCTGTCGGATGTGTGTGGACTGCACACCACCACTGCTGGAAATAATGGTAAGCATTTATTACTATTTGATTTATTTCATTCCTACACTCATCCGAGTATTATTTTTTACAATCAATTGAAATAATATTGTGATTATCATCAGTATAGTAATGTAGTACTTTCAATAAGAAATTACTTATAATAGGTACTCATTTCAATCAATCATTATGAGTACAATGAGTTGCAACATTTATTAATTCCATGCTCCTGCTCCAATTTATTTGCTCCATAATTATGTAGGTACCTATGTTTATCAAAAAAAGTGTGTGCAATACTGAATACTAACCAGGATTGATGTGATCAAATCAAGTAGAGGTGGTGTTCCTTTACTGTCTTCAGTTCATAAGGCATTACTTAGCAACTGCTGGGTCGCATGGGCTCATCTGCCAAGAGATAGAATATTTATCAGATTAATAATATTCACTTGTTTTAAATGTGTGCCTATTCTTTTAGTTAACTTTTCAGTGTTCCATAAGTTGTGCCTTCGCCGGCTAATCGGTCAGGAACGAGTCCAAATCGCCACGACAGCGTTTCTTAGGCCTGGCTCGGTATCGGGCACCCACTGTGTGGCGATCGTGGCACGTGGCCTATTTTTACCTTAAAACTATTATTATCACCAAGTTAACTAAGTAGATACTTGGCATACTTACCTGACTGACCACCACTCGTTCTTGCAAAGCTAACCATCAGACTGATGATCTACTACATCACTTATTAAGAACAGTAACACAGGAATTGTATAGTTTAGGAATCCTCATCGTCATTTTAGACGAAAGATGTCCACTGCTGGACATAGGCCTACCCAAGCACCACCACGGCGCCACAAGCCGCGCCAAAATTTATTTTTGATACAATTACCAGTATCTACATGTCAACACTACGTCTTATTGTCACATTCACGATTACACACTAATAATTATTGTCACTGATAAACCAATTCAAAGTAGGTACTATATAATTCAAACTTTCATTTGTTTTTATAGATATTGTAAATTAATACCAGTTTTGGTTTGCAAGTTCAAACAAAATGCAGTTCAGAAAAAGTTGCAGGGCTAACCATAGACAATTTCACCACAGATTATTAAGATTTCGATTTGATGAAGTTTAGTAATCAACATCAACAAAAAAACCATGGATGGTTCAAAAATAATTAATTAATAAATAACTACCTAATTATCGTTAGGTTAAAACTATTCAAACTATTTCAAAGTACCTAGATACAAAATTCAAAAATTCATTTTATTTTGTTTATAATAGAGCTGCAGTTATTTTTGAAACTTAGGACGATGCGGCGCTAGCCAGTGTTGAAACAAGAATTTTAAATTACTTTGACATTGTTGAGATTTATTGTGGCGTCGCATGTAGGCGACACGTAACCCTGCCGTCAAGCCCCGCTGTCGCTTCTAAGCGACGCGCGACGGTCAACTCACGCGGCCTAAATCTCTATTTTTTTTTGTAAAATTATGGTCTGTGGGCTGTTTCACTATATGGCGTGACGGTTCTCGTCAACTAATTATTGAAAAAATGTTACGTAACACATTGTTTTTTTTTGTATGTTGAAAGTGACGTGACGCGCGCGTCAATGTCAAACCGCGGTGCTCGTGCTTGTTACAAAATGGGCGGGGATATATAGATATCAGCTAACTAGTCTGTGTTGATAACACAGGTATTTTGTTTCCTTGAAACACAGATTAGTTCAAACTTAAATGCTTGCGCGACTACGATTGCGTGGTTATATTTCTAAAGGCGTAGCAATGAAATAAAATAAAGTAATTACATCTACAACTTGTAAAGACCGTGGCGAAATACGGAACTACATAAAATGAATACTGGATTTGACAGATGTTTGACGTCATCCAGTAACTCTTGGTGATAAATAATTTATTTTTATTCTATACATACGTATTTTTTATTTTGGTATAGCTGCAATAATTTACTAGAAGTGGCGCAGGGAGAAATTCTGCTTTCGTTCCTAGGTGTTACACGCGACTACAAGTACGACGGCCTCTAGTGATGGGCGTTGAATTAACGAACTAGTTAATTCGACTGTCGACGTACTGTGAACGAATCGACGGTTCACCGATAATCGATCGACTAGTCGAACGATTGAACTGAAACTCGCAACGCGACGACCGACGCGAGAATGTAGTACAAATTCATTCGTCCGTTGAAATAAAGCAAACAAATTAAACTCTAAATCTAGTAGAAGGGAGTTGATATTTATACGGGTCGAATGAAATTATTGTTAAGTGAAGAAAAGGATGGCATGGCGTTATGGTAGTTTCCCTTGTGCAAAAGAGTAAGGCGATGGACTGGTCGAACAATGAGACACCGGGACAAACCGGCCTGTACTTGTTTCTGATTGATAGTAAGTTGTTCATTTTGTTTTGACTTTTTATGTTCAGTGTGTGATTCAGTATTCAGCCAATCCTAAGCCTGGAAAAGTATGAAGGGAAGATCAAATTAATAGGTACCTTCCGTCGTCATCTTTGACTTCGTCGCAAAGTTTATCCAAGTTGACGCGTAAACTAGTCGACGAATTCAACTAGTTAATCGACTAGTCGATGAACGAAGTTGGACCAAATACGTTGACGACCCATCTCTAATGGCCTCGCTCGGGCGTCTGAGACTTCTGACTTCTGAAGTTCTGAGTGGCTATTAAAAAAAAAAAACCACCATAGACAATTTTACGCGGTTTTCGTAACTTTTCGACTTTTCAGTTTTGATAATTTGTTTTGTTTTGTGTTGGATTAGTTGCGACTTGTGAGTAAAGTTTGCGTTGATTAATTTCCGTTCTTAGCTTCAAATTATTGTAAAGTGTAGTATTTTGCATAGGTAGGTAGTGCAAGATGAACAACAAGCTGATGTATCGAACATTGCGGTCCTAAACGAAAGGATGCTATTGCTTATTTATTGCATACGTTTCCTGTTAGTGAGATCGGACACAAAAAGTGGCTCATAGGTAGTCCTGAGCATTAACCATTAACAGTGATTATGAGCTCAAGACCTTCACAAACTATGTGTGTACCAGAAACACTTTGAAAAAGCTACATCAATGAGAAGTTCCTATTGGGTCGAAGTTGGTCTAATCCTTCATTGTTTTCGGCCGAAGAAATTACCACAGGAATAGTCACAATATTTTATGAAGGTTCGTACGTTATCAATACTACTTGCTAATCTTAAAGAATTAAAGAATATTTTCTTCCAATCCACTCAAGATTTTCTTTGCCAGCATGATTTTTTATTTGAGCTTCTAACAGGCTGTCCAACTTTACTATAGGGTTTGAGTTATTGGCAAAGTTAATTAGGTTGACTACAACCCTTAAAAGTAATGACAAACATTATTGATCACTACTCTACGAGTATCACTCCATACATAAATGTAAAAGAAGCCTGTCAACATAGTTTAAAGAATACTATTAATGTATACATGTCTTTTTTCAGATGTGTATCAGCATTATGATCATAAGTATTCTCAGAAAATTAAACATGAAGACCATAGTTATGCCCACCTGCCTGGTAAGACTGATATTTTAATTAACCGTTTAAAATCTATAAACATTCATTTGATTGTTATTTGTGTTATTGATTCTGCTGATGATTATTATAAAATAAAAGTAAACACTTTTTTGTTGATTTTGCGTTTTAGCGTCATTTTAAATAATATATTTAAAAAAAACTTGTTTTTCAGATACCTCACTTGCAGTGCCTTTGATATTAGAAAATTGTGCTTGAGTTTTCAAAAAAAAACAAGTTGTAGCCACTCTCGACTTATATAATTTTCTCAGTTTTGTAAGTATTTGTGTGATATTTGTAGTATATAACTATGATAGATTTCATGTTGTAATTCCCAGTTCACTTAAAATAGAAATGATAATGTTGTCATTTACTAGCATTTAAACAACCGGTCCCAATAATTAGAATAAATCAAGCAATTTTTGTTTTTATTTATTTAGTTATTCCAGTCATTAATGTAATTGTTGTGATTTAAATATTTCTGATACATGTATTTTCTGAAACTAATGTCAGTTTTTTTTTTCAATTATCTTACTTTATATGATAGTTCACCAAGTTTAATTTGAGTGTCATTTGTTCCAGGCGCAACATGCTGTTGGGAGAGTAGTTAGCGCCACCCTTAACGAAAATACTGCTGAAAGTGCTGCCACAGTTTTTTTTTTTTTTTACTATCTATCTGACTCAAGAATGATGCTTGATTGATGTTCAAATAGTAAGACATCAAGAGAGAAACCCGCATTACGCGCATCCTGTTCATCAGATTCACCACACCAACGGTACTGGCAAGAAGCCATACAAAAATATAAAAGATACTATTTGTTGATGTTAAAGGTAGGGAGACAATAGTGCCTGCATAAAAAAATAGGATTACCCCGAAGGGTTAATCTTATTTTTAATCAAGCCTAAGTACTTAATTGACTTATTATAATGTGAAAAACACAAAATTAAAAAGGGCTTTCTCGACCATGGGGTAAAATAAATAATTTTCAACTGATCTTGAAATGTATTCAGATTATTAGGAAAATCTCCTTCGAGAATGCTAAATAAAACATACATTAAAATTAAAATTTAATTGAAGAATTAAAATCATAGTAAGTATTTGTTGTGTTTTATTTATATTTCACATTAATTCCCTGGAGTTATAACGTTACTGATGAGTTCCTATAACAACTCATCAGAAGTAATGCGGCTAACAGCAAAAAACAAAAATAAATTGAGATTAGCACATAAACTTATCAAAAACGAGCTGTTATATTTTCCAACTCATTGACAGACTACTTTTTTTTTTGGCAAAAAAAAATTTGGCGCGGATTGTGGCGCCCCGTGGCGGTGCCTCAACTCCACAATTCCTGTGTTACTGTTCATCTCTGTGTGAACCATGGTCTTAATATACTCGTACCATGATGTGAACTAGATCATCAGCAGTCTGAAAGTAAATTTACCCTGCATTCCGAGTTACGCTGTAATCGATTTGAGCGTGCTTATTCGGTACGGCCGTTAGCACCGTGAGCGCTGTCAAAGATGACAGTTGTGCTGTTTTGTTTTGAGTCGCATCATAACTCTAGACAAACGTGGCATCTTCGAAATTGTGCTTCTGGCTACCGTGGCCACCTAACCAACGAAGAAGAAGAAATGTGTAGTTTAAACACAAAGAAATATGATATGCAAGTTTTGACATTGTGTGAGCACCGTGAGAGCGTTCACGAGCGTTCCGAATTGTTGACAGATCTCAGCTGTCATAATCGTGATATCTAACTCGGAACGCCAATTATTGATGTCAGCGCTGGGAGCGATTACGTTCATATTCGGAAAGCGGTCTTAGATATCGCGATAATGACAGCGGAGGGCTGTCAACAATTCGAAACGCTCGTAAACGCGCTAACAGTGGTCGCTCAACGTCAAAACTTGCTTATTCTTTGTGTTTAGATCACAAATGGCTTCTTCTTCTTTGGTTAGGGGGCGACGGTAGCCAGGAGCACAATTTTGAAAATGCCACGTTAGTTTAAGCCCACGTTCGCACGGACTTAATAAAATCGCGGCGAAATAAAAGCGCCTAGCGCGATTTTTCCCGCCGTTGGAACCGCCTCTTCGTGCAATACGGATGTACGATGGGTTTCGCAAAATTATTAGCAGTAGCTACTTGTGAGACCAAGAGACCCGTGCGGCACGTCTGCACTCTACGAGCCGGCGCGGCGGCGCGGCGCGCGCCATACATAACTGACCAATAGGTATGGGCGTTAATCGGCGTTATTTCACGTCTCTAGTTACAATAACTGGCTACGGGGCAAGTAGCCGAATAGCTAGTTTCGAGTCAAACTGTAACCACGCACGTTACTTTGAAAGTAGTTACAATTTCGATACTGCATCGAAAATGATTGTAACTACTTACAAAATAACCGTCATAACCCTGAATAAATTATGAAAGGAAGTTTATTTTGTGTTAATACTACGACGTAACTGCATATGTAACGTATTACATAGGTAATCATTTGTGTTTTCGTTTCGCAAATAACTGTAACACTTCCATAGAATCACCATTTTGAATCACTGAATAGAATTTGAAAAAATAATGCACTTGACATGCGAATGTACTTTAGTAAAAATGTACCGAAGGGTTGAGATTCATGTATGAAACCAAAATAGACATGTCGATAATTTTGTAGTAAAAATTACTTAGTAATTATTTTTGTTTATTTTTTTTTATTGTTGAATGTTTTATAACTTTTTTATGACCATTGAAGAGGGTTTTTTTTTTTTTTGTGCTTGACCTAATTTACTATTGAGATTACTTACTTAATACAAATTTAGTTACTTTTATAATTTAGTTATTTTTGTAGTTATTTTCTCTTCATAGTAAAATGTAACTAATTATGCAACAGCTTGCAGCATGTTTTATTAGGATTCAAGCAAAATTCGGAATGAATACCGATATCGATAAAATAAAAATTAATGGTACGGACTTCTCTTTCCGCTACCGCGTCCCCCGCTAAAAGTGATAGAATTTTTTGTTCGTAATAGTGTGCTTAAGGCTTCTCCAGTGTTCTACACTCAAAGCGCTTCACGAGACATCGCTACCGCGCTCACGCTAATTCGGTACGGATGTAGCATGCTCAAATTGATTACAGCGTAACTCAGAACGCAGCCTTTATAGAATACAATGCAACATTCCGGAGCGAAATGTTGTTATATGTTTAACATGTGATGCTATAAGCCTTTCCTTATCTATTTCCTACACTCTGTGTAAGTGAGAGCAAGAAAGGTATACTTTAGACAGGCAATATTTCGCATTAAATTCGATTGTAACGCGTCGACTCAGCGTTTTAGCGGCAGATCGGGCAGATCGAGTTCCAACCAAAATCTACATTTTAAGCTGTAAAAAAAACAAATGAAAGTTTGAATTATTTAGTACCTACTTACTTTGAATTAGTTTATCAGTGACAATAACTTATTAGTATGTAATCGTGAATGTGATAGTAATAAGACATAATGTTGGCATGTGCTGGTAAAAGTTTTTCTAAAATGATTAAAAACTGAATTTTGGTGCGGATTGTGGCACCGTGGCGGTGCCTCAACTCCACAATTCCTGTGTTACTGTTCATAAATAAGTGAACTAGATCATCAGTCTGATGGTAAACTTTGCAAGAACGAGTGGGGGTCAGTCAGGTAAGTATGCCATGTATCTAGCTAACTTGCTGATAATAATAGGTAAAAATGTAGGCCACGATCGTCACACAGTCAGTCATCACCATCACCGAAGTCTAAGAAACGCTGTCGTGGCGATTCGGACTCGTTCCTGACCGATTGGCCGGCGAAGGCACAACTTATGGAAAACTGGAAAGTTAACTAAAAGAATAGGCACACATTTAAAACAAGTGAATATTATTAATCTGATAAATATTCTATCTCTTAGCAGATGAGCCCATGCGACCCAGCAGCTGCTAAGTAATGCCTTATGAACTGAAGACAGTAAAGGAACACCACCTCTACTTGATTTGATCACATCAATCCTGGTTAGTATTCAGTATTGCACACACTTTTTTTGATAAACATAGGTACCTACATAATTATGGAGCAAATAAATTGGAGCAGGAGCATGGAATTAATAAATGTTGCAACTCATTGTACTCATAATGATTGATTGAAATGAGTACCTATTATAAGTAATTACTTATTGAAAGTACTACATTACTATACTGATGATAATCACAATATTATTTCAATTGATTGTAAAAAATAATACTCGGATGAGTGTAGGAATGAAATAAATCAAATAGTAATAAATGCTTACCATTATTTCCAGCAGTGGTGGTGTGCAGTCCACACACATCCGACAGCGCTCCGTTCCCAGCCTCAAGAAAAATGTAGCAAAAATGTATTAGCAAATTGATTTGATGTGATGCAAATTAATAAATTCTATTTATTTATTTATATAAGTACCTACACACTAAACACATAATGTAAAATACATAAAGATTTATTATTAGATTTTGTTTCCAGCAGACCTGCGACAGGAGAATTGGATGACAGACATAGTGTCGATTTACATCTATGAGACATAGACAGTGTGTAAAATAGTAACTAAACAGACTACAGCAACCTAAACACACATAATTTTATCAGCTTAAAATAAACGCACATACACTTCTTAAATAAATAAATAAATACATATATTAATTATAATAATTTTAATTTTTCTTGTTTGCAAGAGTGAAGCGCAATTTGTGTGTAGGTATATTTATGTTACAAGCTTTGTATCTTGTACTGTGGTTTATCTCTAACAATCTAGATGATTTGGTATTACTGTGTGGGTCTATCTGGCAGGCCCCAACGAGATTTATCAACAGGTTTACATAAGGACATAATTTTTTACCTATAGAAAATAAATAAGATGTATTTTGTACTTCGACAGTTTTTGATTAAACGACGTTTCTATGAAATGTCTTGCTAGCGGGCCCCCCTTGTGATTATTTTTATTGTTATTATACTTTCAGATCGCCCAGTAGTGCTCGGTGTTAGAAACTATTATGTACCTTACAAATCCAAAATTTCGACTTTCTATGAGCTATACCTACTTTAGAAGATATTCGTTACTTAGACAAACGTCCAGCGAGCGGGCCCCTTTTTAAAATACTACTCTTTAATATCATACAATTAGCATAAAGAGCTTGATACTATTATGTACCTTACAAATCCAAATTTTGGACTTTCGCAAATTTAACTAGGTCCGTTGGTTGAATATTTATTTAGATATCGAATATCCTCTAAAGTATAGCTCACAGAAAGTCGAAAATCAAAAACTGTCGAGGTAAAAAATACATCTTATTCATTTTATATAGGTAAAAAAGAATGTCCTTATGTAAACCTATCACCTGTTGATAAATCTCGTTGGGGCCAGCCAGATAGACCCACACGATATTACTACCTATGTGCTTTTTACGTATTATGTATATAAGTAAGTAAACGAACACTGAATACCTACTTGCCTAGCACAAATTTTATGAAGTTGCTCAATCTCACCTTTCAAGTAAAATCAAACTGTTGAAATAAAATGTAGGTCTAAAAGCATTGAAATAAATGGGTACTAATAAATTATTGTCTATGAATACGAATACGCATAAATAAGGACATGGGCCCCCAATGACGGGAAATAAAATAGAACCTTAGTGTGATATCTATGCAGCGTCTGGTTTCCAGGCAACAGCACTTCACTTCGTGTGTTATATCTATGCAGCGCCTCGTGCGCATGCGCGACGTGAATAAGTTCACTTCATGGCATTCTGGTGGTTACCATGGATACAGCACTTCACTTCGGCGAGGTGCAATGCGCGCGCTGTGTCAGTTGAACTTAGTATTAATTTATGATGTTGATTAAGATTTGATGAATATTATTTTATTATTGGCAACGTTTAGTTATGGAGGTACAATAAAATATTAGGTGATTTGATAAATACACACATCGTATAGATAGGTAAGGCGCATCTCATCACGCTAGGAGTTTGATTGCATTCAAGTCATCAGCTGACAATAGGTTCTTAATAAAACAAACAATGTAAGTAACTATGCGCAAACTACGAAAAGACGCTTTGTAGCAGCTGTAGGGACTTATTGGTATTGCATTTTATTATTTAAGGGGCATGCGCTAAGGTAGCCCGCGAAATTCAAATTTTCTTTAGTTTTTTACATTTTGCAGGTAAGTGTGAGGTTTTATGTTGATTAAAATATGATTCGCGACCGTAACCAATAAGGCTTTACATAATTATAATCATTACAATCATCAATACAACTCCTTATGTAAGCACAATCTGCAAATGTCATGATTTCATGAAATAGTCATTCAATGCTATTAAATGAACTTAGAGTGTTGTATTGATCATTTTTTAAACATTTGATACGGCCGCGAATCATATTTAGACCAACATACAACATGATACTGACCTGCAAATTGCAAAAAACGTAAGAAAATTTGAATTTCGCGGGCTACCTTGACGCTTTCGCCTTAAATGTTCTGACTGCGCATGCGTGACGCGTTACATACCTGCAGGTTAAATAAGTGGTAAGTAGATACCTAGTTCATTTAAAAATCAGTTTAATTTTTGAAAACCAAATGTAGGCAATAAACTGACTTTTTAATGTACAAAACGGTATGATTTAGACATTGAAATATATAAAAACATTGAAATAAATAAGTACCAATTATCATCTCTGAATACGAATAGGCCTATGGACATGGCCGTCAATTAGGGTTTAGGGGAAAATTAAAAAAAAACTTATCGCCGCGTGCTGTTGCTATGGTAACCACGTGCTGGTTGCCTAGGAGACCACTTGGCAACGGCTCTTCGGCGAGGCGAAGTGAGCGCAGTGTTTCCACTTTTAGGGATTTCTCCCTTTTTTAGGGAAAAATAAAATTACCGATGTTATGCATGGTTTAGGGATATTCTATGTAGACAGGGATTTAGGGAATTTCGGGGAAAAATTCATAATGAATGTAATCCGTCTATTGTACTATTATCGTGGCTAAAGATGACATCGGAACTAAGTCGCATTATAGTTTGTTTCGTCTCACTCGATTAATAATTAATGTTTTGTAATCTCGTCAGATAATGAAAGTTTTGTAGGTATTTAATGCTATTAAATATGTGGAATGATTTGTTATTATTTATTTTCATCATGGTCAAAAAAGAAACGGTGTCTTAGGGATAAATAACTGGGGCAAAACCAAAAACGTAAGTGGACACACTGGGGAGCGCCTGTGCGCGCGCTACAAGTGTCAGTTTTTCATAGTATCAGTATGATGATGATTAAGATTTGATGAATATTATTTTATTATTGGCCACGGTTAGTTAAGGAGGTACTTACCTATCTATCTATCTACAATAAAGTATTGTAGGTACTTATTGGACTTTTGTATTTAGTGCGCATAGGTAGGTACGTGACGCGTTACAAGTTAAATAAGTAGGTAGGTACCTAGTAAGTCAAATTAACCTCAATGTGATAGTTACTGCCTAACGCGCAAGCGCGATTCATACCGCTTCAGCGTGTTGCAGTGCGCCGGTACGCGCGCTGCAAGTGTCTGCTGTTGAACTGACAATATTCAACAGTTCAACAGCCGACGAAATAATATTATTTGATTATTGGCAACGCGTAGGCTAACAATCCGCACGTCTTTTTAACAGTCAGCTTGAAATGAGCAAATCGTTTAAATAGGTAAAGCGCATCTAATCACGCTAGGAGTTTGATTGCATCCAAGTCATCAGATGACAATAGGTCCTATAATAAAACAAACAACCTAACTATGCGCAAACTACGAAAAAGCGCTTTGTAGCAGCTGTACTTATTGGTACCTATTGCATTTTATTTGATTTATGTTCTGACTGCACATGCGTGACGCGTTACACACCTACAGGTTAAATATGTAGTAAGTACGTAAATAGTTCATAAAAAAAAAAAACAGTTTAATTATTGAAAACAAAATGTATCTAGGCAATAAACTGACTTTTTAATGTACAAAACGGTATGATTTAGACATTGAATTATCTAAAAGTATTGAAATAAATAGGTAGGTACTAATTATTGTCTCTGAATACGTATAAGCTTATGGACATGGCCGTCAAAGAGGGAAAAAAAAAACAAAGTGCGTAACAACGCGGCTGCGCGGCGTGATCACTTCATCCGATTCTTTATTATAGAATCGGATGAAGTGATCACGCGCGTGGTCTCCATAGTTACCACCATGATATTATCATAGTGGTTACCTTAAGGTGACCACGCGTGTTATTTCCTTGGCGACAACACTTCGGTGATGTGATGAGCGCGCTCTACAAGTATCAGTTTTACTTGGCTTATATATGATGGTGATGAATAAAACATTGTAGGTACTTATTGGACGTTGGTATTTAGTACGCAAGTACGTGACGCGTTACATACAATTTAAATAAGTGTAGGTACGTAGTAAGTAAAACAAATCTCAATGTGATAGTGTAGCGCCTAGCGCGCAAGCGCGATTCTTACCACTTCAACGTGGTGAAGTGATTCGGTGTGCGCGCGCTGCAAGTGTCAGCTGTTGAACTTATGAATTTTGTAATGATTTGATGAATATGATTTTATTCAACGCTTATGTAGGTTATCTCCAATAAATTATTCGGTAAGTAGGTACATACAATATACATATCTTTTTATTTAAATGACTACATCGTTTAGGTAGGTTCCCACATAGTTTGTGTGGGGTTAAATTACACACTATTAACACTCGATTGCGTTTACATAATATAAGTTAACAATGGGTTCATAATAACAAACTATGTCAATGCGCATTGACATAGTTTGTTATTATGAACCCATTTTCTTTATTATGCAGCAGCAACGTGTAGATATGTATGTTTTATTTTATTTATTGTAGGTAGGTACCTACCTGCGTAACGCGTCGCGCCTCAGGCTATTTATATCAAGGGACTAGTCTAGGAACAAAATTGAGTGTCTGATTGGATATCTGTTTTGCAATTTAATTTTACTTGCGCGCTAATCCCCATAAATAGTAATGTTTAGACATAAGCGGTTAAATATCTACTAGCTTTAGAATACTTAATATAAAATGATCAATAGAATTAGCATAAAAAATTTAATTAAAATCTCGATTATGATTGTTAATGTATTGCTTGGTCAATCCCTAGCATCAGTCAAATGACACTGACAGCTCACTCCACGCAAGTTTTCACGGTGATATTTTTACAGAATCGACATGCTGGATGAATGTATTTATGTGATTATATAGAAAACTATGAATAGATGTAAATTTTTTGTACCAATAACTATGAATGTTATCTGAACCGGGTGCCTTCCAGTTATGTAAACGAGAAAGTACTTTATGGAAAATTTCTGGGGATATGTGCTCAAATATCATTGCCTGAATATTTGTGTTGCTGTTTGTTAGTTCTGTTTGTATCCAATCTGCTTGGGCATTATGTTCGATTGGTTGTTCCCAAATTCCTGCCCAGAAGTTTTGCAACGTCTCTGAGTCAGGGTTGTTATGATCATCGTCATTTAGATCATTATCCTGAACGTTCGATGTCGCCTGTCTAATATTGCGGTAGAAAAGTTTTTCATTGTGGGTGAATTGAGTGTTTTGTAGTTTTCTTTGGGTACATGCTTTGTATCGTTGTAGACGGCCTGTTACAACTGACAGTTTTTGTTTAAGTGTGTCTAATGTGTGTGCTGCTTGTGTATTTGGCTCTTCATGAACAGTGTGAATTCTATACTCTTCTATTATCTTATTAACGTGTTTAATTATTTTACTACTTCTAATGCCGTTGATGAATTGGGTCATTTTAGCTATCTTCGATCGTAAATCATTTAATTTTCGTTCTAGTCGTGTCTCCCAGTTAGGTTTATATTCTTTTTTTGCCATTTGGGTGACTACTCTTGGTTGAAGGGTTATCTTTGCTCCGTTAACTTTAGCCGCGGTCCATGCCGCACAATATATAGTAGTCTGTAAAGTATAGAAATCTGTTTCTTTATTAATGTTTTCAGGTAAAATTATTTTGTTTAGGTAGCTAACTATACTGGCAAGTTTTTTAGAAGGTTTTTGTTTGGGAATAAAAATTCTATTTGTAGGGCTAATTTCTTTATAATATTGGAATGCTTGTTGGAACGTCTCATCTATTAGTGGGTCCCTATTTAGGTTTACTTGTTGGTTAAGTAGCATTTCTTCTGTAATGTTAATTTCAGTATGATTTAAAGTAACTGAAGATTCTTGAGTGGAGTTAATGTCAATGTCAAATTGAGTTTCAGAATTATTATTGTGGTTTGGGTTTACTATCGTCGTTTCGCCTGTGTAGTTGCTAAAGTTAAGATTATCTAGTTGTAATTCTTCAGATATTTCTAGTTTTATTGAATTTAATCTGTCACTAGTGATGTAATTATTGTTTATAATTGCTCTCCTCTGATCAGCTATCCGTTGTTCGCTTAGATGAGCAAGAGCAGGAAAGGTGTTGATAAAATCATCATACATGCGTCTTCTATATACTGTTTCGTTTCTACCTAAATCTGTTACACGATAATAAGACCGAATTAAAGCTTCATTTTGTTCATTAGTCCACCTCATGCGAGTTTGTGTTCTATTTTTAGTACTAAGTGCTTCTGTGGTTCTAGGTTGAGTTTGGGCAGATTGTGTAGGTGTAAGTATTTGTTGTACATGGTCGATCGAGTTTTGTGACTGTTGGGTGGAATGATTAAAGTGTAGACGATCTAACTCTTCTTTTACGTCGTTTCGTATCTCTTCTATAGTTTTTTGTGGTAGTAATTTATTGTTTATTATAGCTATACGTTGGTCTCCTATTCTCTGTCGACTAACCTCCATGTTTGGGAATTTTTCTATAAATTTAAGGTGGAGCGGTTCAAGATAAGTTTTTCTGTCTGTGTCTAGTGCGGTCAATTTAAGATAAGTGCGCAGTATGAACTTATTCATTTCAGGTGTCCATCGTCTGCGCGTACTTGGAGCGCTTGTAGTGGGTGCAAGCTCAGAGTCAAGGTTGACTTCCTGCACAACACTATCAAGCGTGCTGGTGGTGGACAAGCTAGCTGTTCTTCTTGTCATGTAGGAGGGGCGAGTCGAAGGGATGGATGAAAATAATGAAATAGTATCATCGCCCGTGGAATCGGCTGTGGCTTCTACGTAATGAGCCCGCCTGTTCAACTCACTACGATCAGCTGTAACAATTTTGTTGGTAGGAGCCCGCTTGCTCAACTCCTCACCGCCGATGGTTCGCATGCTGTGGCATCTAGCATCGGCTCCAGATGCGCCCCGGCGCTCCCCGGGAAGCGACCGTAAATTATAAACTCTCTTATTACTCATCTCCATAAAGGGTTACCTTTCCTTGTTAGCCGCGTAAGTTTTTTGTACAGTTGTACAGTACGCGTGTCCGCCCCCCACGTAGCTAGGTGTTCAGCTTGGACGTAAGGTAGGATTTTAGGGGGCTTATTATTATTATTATGTCTTTGACATTTCTCGGGACCCTGGGGTCCCGGACCTTTGGAAGGCTTACGAGGGGCCGAAGCCAACTTGCAGAGGCCCGTTAGGCGTTTTAATGAAATGAGGCACCAACCGACGATTATCCCTGTGTGCACTATGCAAGTGCACCCAAGGACAACCCCTGGTTGGTGTAGGGCTATTGCAGGATATGGAAACAAAGATATTGGACTATGGGTATGGGTGGCTTAAGTTGACTGGTGACCTGGAACTATGGAAGGACTATGGCCCCTGCCTGATCAATGATATATGATATACACGGAAAAAATGGCAGGGGGTGACTTGCACACTCAATAATGGACCCCCGAAAAACTGTCGCTAGCACATGGTGACGTAGCGACAAGGGAGCAACATGTCCGGAGGTGCTTGAGGAGTGGAGAGGTATTCCACGGCTTTCAGAACAATCCCAGAGCCCGGAAGATGGTCAAGATCCCTACGAGCACTTACTGGAATACTTCCTTCCTCCGAGCACGTTTGCTCTTGCGAATCTTCACTCAAGCCGGCCAATTAAGGCAAGAATGAGGTGGGAGCTCTGTTCCTCGTCAGTGTTCACTCCAGCCGGCCAATAAAGGCAAGCCAGAGGTGAGGAACAAGATTTCTCCCGGGAGATAGGGTCCGTGGGGTCGCTACTGCCCAACAGCTCGCCACATGCTGCCCTGCGGGTTTCTGTATCTCTCTTCGTCTGGCCCCTCATCCTAGACCTGTTCCGGCAAAGTAAACTCTACCAGTACAGACCCAGAGTTTGGAGCGCGCAAGCCCCACCACGACGTCAACGTAGAGATACGGCGGTGGGGTTATTATTATTATAAAAACAAAATGTTAAAGTAATAAAATAAATAGAAATAAAGTTTCCACACTATTTTGAAACGATGAATTGATGGAGTACAGTAAAAAAAAAAAAAAAAAAAAAAAAAATTTTGCTAAAGAACAAGCCACCTCATACCACAGTTGTAGGTTGTGATTTTCTAAAAAGGCTAACTTTTCAGCATTGGACATAATATGTGGGTGGGTAATTTCATTGATAAGGGAATCGTATAAAGTCATTCAAAATAGATTTGATTTGCCAAAACAATAACTCATATCAGCGTTAGGTATATTTTCCTGACTCATGCTGGGTTGGACTCCCATTTGGTGCAACCTTGAGACGCACACCGCACTTTGAATGATTCATTATTTTAAAGTGTCTTAGCCAATAGTGTCATCACAATGTCTTGTTATCTTCTTTTTTTTTTTTGTATTTTGTCACATTGTAGCTATATTCATGTATTTAGTTATTATTTATTCATGTTTTTGTATTTTGTTCTATGTCTTTTGTGTGCACCAAATAAACGGTATATCTATCTACATAATTATTATAAAGTAGATAGGATAATTATGTTGTTATGCCATGTACTACAACATTATAAGGGCGGGAGCAGCATGTGTTGCCGTACAAATTGTGGGTGAGGTATTTTTGTGTAAAAAGGTTAGCTATCAAAACAGTTGCCCGAAGAAAAGTGGCTACAACCCCTATAGTTACCATCAACACAGCCAGGTTGGCTGGTGCGTTGCTAATCAAGAGAAAATGATATTGTACGAAAATGAAAAAATCTTCAACAGTACAATACAAAGATGCACATAAAGAAAGAAGAAAGAAAAATGCGTTTATTGGCAAACACCAGAAAAATACACCTTATAACTAAAAAAAATACAAAAAACAATGATTATAATGCCAATAGGGCCTCAGCTCAGCATAAATGTCAGATGGCAACACATAGTGGTACCCAGATATTTTCCATAAGTGCAAATAAACAAAATAAAAACTTTTGTCACTTGAAACTTGAGACCTTTAAACTAACTTTTTCAGGCATAACTGTTTTTCGTTACGTGACGATTTCTACCAGTCAACTCCTACCGAAAACCACGTTAAAGAAATTCGTTCCAAAAACAATGTAATTCCTTTGTTTCTCAACCTCTTCAAAGCATGCTATCATTCACTACCCAAAGTAATAGCTGCCATTCGGTGACGTAGCTGCACTCTGACGTCGCTCCCGGAAATCGGTGCCGTGTCCGGCGCAGCGCCGGCACCGGTCCGGTCCGCACCGCGCCGGATCGGAGCGAACCGCGCTATGTATCACATCCCTAACACCCGTTTGATTTACAATCGGCCGCGTGACACACGCACACGCCGCAATCGGCATTTATCGTGCCGTAAATAAACCGGAAAGGGTAGTTACGTTTAAATCTATAGTAATCTCGGATTTGGGAGTTTATTCGGGGTGATCCGGAGCCACGGTCACGCTCAGTATTTATCGTGATCCGATTCTGTTCGGGTGTCGCAATCAATATAAGGATCCATTATTGTCAATACAGATAAAAGCATGTGGTTGCTTTTAATTTAAATGGAAAATATTGATTGTTAAAAGCGTTTTTACAAAATTGATCTTATTTTATGTGGTATAAAAAACATGAACAACATTTTATTTCGCGATACATAAAATTCACATAACGTTCAGTTATCGACAGCACTTTTTAGGGTTCCGTAGTAAAGAAGGAACCCTTATAGTTGCGCCATGTCCGTCTGTCTGTCCGTGGCTTAACTCAGAGAGTGTTAGTACTACAAAGCTGTAATTTGGCGTGGTTATACATATTAATCACGCCGACAAAGTGGTAAAATAAAAATAAGTTTTTTTTTTTACGGTTCCCTACACGTAAAGTGAGGTGTTGTTTTTTTTTTCTCGTCTATCCTATGGTGTGGGATGTAGTTGGAAAGGTCGTTCAAAAATATTGTGGGTGTCTGAAAGCCATTCTTTAATTTAGGGATCTATTTGCGAAATATTAAGCTTTAAAGAGCAAATTTTTGTTAAAGTATAGTGTACCCCCCAGTTGCCAGCTAAAACTAACTATTACAGCTAAGTAGGCTTTACGATTAACGAGTAATAATCGACCACGACGACGATTTGCAGTTTGAAAAATATGTTCTCCCATACATTCCGTATGGGAGAACATGTTTTTCGCCACAGCTGTGTTGCGCCACTTCTTCTTCCCAGCTAACGCACTACGAAGTGGTGAAGGGTGAGCGTTTTGGGGGACTGTCTTATGTAATTTTGACGTTCGAAAAGTGCTGTTTTACAGCCTAGTTTGAATAAATGACTTTTGAATTTTAATTTCAACTACAATGTTTTTTCTTGGGATAAATTCATCCTAACTACGAAACCCTTCATTGTGCGTGGTCCAACATGCACTTGGCCTTTTTTTACATTTCGCAGTATATTAATAACACGAGCCAGTGTATCGAAAATCCCTGTGTTAATTATTACTATCCATCACAACACCATACTGTATACAGAATATTTATCACGTTAGTTATTGAGTAGCGTTCCCTTACAGGAATGCCTTTATCCGGCGGTAAGTGGCTATAGTAGCCAATACTGAGCACTACAAAGAAAATTCCTTACAGATTAGAATTTCCTAGGCCTTTCTGTCTCGATTGAATACTGGACAAAGGATACCGAGATGTATTAGGTTACATAGTTCCAAGCTCTTTGGTTACTCTAACTTATCTCTAAGTTCTAGGTTAAAATCACTAAGTCCGTTAACTTCATTCGTAGATCTTTGACAGGCGTTACGGGTAGTCAGAAGCCTAAAAGTCTGACAACCAGTCTCACCAAGGGGTCTCACATGGAGGTCAGATAGGCAGGTGCTCCATGTAAAACACTGGTATTCAGCTACATCCGGTTGGACTGGAAGCTGACCTCAACGTAGTTGGGAAAAGGCTACGCAGATTGGTTAACTTTACCAATACAGTGCCGTAGAAAATCTTAATCGTTTGTGGTTTTTAAATTCTTTTAGATCACATATTTTAGTTTGATTAAAATTATTTCCATTGATCGGTATCAATGGATATACCTAATTTAAATAATAAATATATTCGTTTTGTGAATGTATCGGTATACATTCACAAAACGAATATATTTTTTATGCGAATCGGGTTTAAAGTATGAGTTCATTCTTCATCAAAATTAAAAAAAAAAAACGCTTATTCAAACTAGGCTGAGAATCAGCACTTTTCGAACGTCAAAATTACATAAGGCAGTCCCCCAAAACGCCCACCCTTCACCACTTCCTAGTGCATTAGCTGGGAAGAAGAAGTGGCGCAACAAACTCCCCAGCAGCACAGCTGTCTGTTCAGTTAGAAGAACAAAAAAAAAAAGATTCTATTTAATAGTATTCAAAATAATTTACATTACGCAACACAAAACATAATTTAAATTATTAGCCATATGTTAGCTAGCACACGCCAATATACAAAACAAAATCATCGAGCACTATACTTAGGCCGAAATAAAAAACTAAACGTAAACAGAACTTACGAGTAATAACTAAATAAAAAGCCTCCAGGCATAAAGGGCGTGCATCCTAGAGCCGCGGCTGTTTGCCAAGATTGCTTTAAAGAATAGAACAGGCACTCATTTCCTTCGTATTGGTTCCGAACACCCACTGTTCAATATGTCTCTTAGCATAATCAACCCTTAATGTGCACTCCTAGGACACAGGCCTCCTCTTTGTGAGAGGGAGTAGGCCATAATTCAACATGCACACCCAGTGCGGGTTGGTGTATCACATGTCTTAGAATTTTAGGTTCTAGGACATACCAGTTTCCTCACGATGTTTTCACCGTTTTGAGAGCAGTGGTGATGAAATAAATTACACAAAATAAAGCGCCTGCTTGGGTTCGAACGACTTACACTCGTAAGTCGGGGCCGATATCACTGAACCACCACTGCTCTTAGCCACCACTCTTTGTACATATTTCTATTAATCAAATCAAAAGTAAGTTTTAAATATAAATCCCACTTTATATCCCAAATGGTTAAACGATAATCTTACGCATATTCTTCCACGCTGCTAACATCAGCCAAACTTGGCAGATTACGAAGCAAAATCTACTCAAAACTAGTTAGCCTCCTTTGCACAGCTCAAACTTTTAAAGCCAACAATTTTTCATCTTAACTGCGTCTGACATAGTGTCAGCAAGCTAAATGAGCTCCCATTGCGGCTGCCTCATTAGACCCCACATAACAAACTCCGCAGCGACCGTAAACTGCGGGGTAAATGCATAAGCCGTGTCGGGAGTCCCGCTCGCCTTTAGATGATATGAGGATAAAATGTTTTAAGTAACTTACCATGTAGGTTTTTGGCATAAACATTTTGAGGTTGTAAAATGTAGATGTGGAAATTTCTTGGAGTGAGAAAAATGGAAGATGTAGTGTGTAAGTGGTTTTAGTAAGATTAAAACTTTTTGTTCTTGATTGACATGGAGGTGTTTACGAATAAAATTAAAAAGTAATTTTAATCAAAATGTGTCAATGATGAATCCCACATCATAGCCACCATTTTTTTATGGCAGTCCGTTGCTTTGATGAAGGAGGACGCTGCTGCCTTTGATTTTTATTAATAAATATTTACTTTAACACACCCATCATTCTTCGGGCAGTTCGGGCAGACTTTTTACGGAGTAAGACTAACTACTTTTATGTATTTATGAACAGATCGCTATTATATTCGTAAATAACAATATTTTCTTCTTCTCTTTATTTTTACGTTATTTCAAATACTTACAGCTTCAGATATTTAAATTCAATTCAATTCAATTTTTCAGTGTAATATTTTTATTTTGACGAAAAACAAACTTTAATAGACGACTGTAGTTTCAACTAAGTAGGTAAGTAAGTAATTTTATTCGAGTTTTTTATTTTAGTTTTTACATTATTTAGGTACCTACTTAAAGATAAAATATTTCAGAAATATTAAAAGTTTGAATACTGCATAGTTAGATAGGCACTCTAAAAACCACCATAGGTACATTTTATTAAAATGACCAAACATCCCTTAATATCAAAACAGGAAAAAATCATAAAATAGTACCATTAGGTGGGTACATGTTCATAATTTGACCATTACCCAACCCAAAAACAAAAGACATAAAAATGAACACACAACAAACAGCTATTATATTAATCAAAAACTCACCAATTACAATAGAACCAATAATATGTATGTATTCTGAACTCATTCGATATGGGACCTATTATTCGCAATTTTTACAATGAATGCCTCTACAAAGTTCATTTTAACTGGATACGGAGTGCTCTCAAATTGACAGCACAAAAGAGATTTCTCCTGTTTTCGGAGTTGTTTGGAGTCGACCTTCTGATCGGCGCACAAGCACAGACACGACCATACAGTCACTGACATATAACACTTACACAAAATTCAAAAGCGATTTACTCCTAAAGTATTAATAAAAATTGTACAGTGTTAAGAACATAGAAGTTCAAAAACCATGTTAATATGAAACAGGAATTTTCCGAAAGTTAAAATCGTAATTTTACGAGAAAATCGCTTTAGAATTTTGCGTAAGTGTAAGGTATTTACGCTCGTGACTGTACAGTCGAACTAAGTTAGGTATACCTATAGGGCAAATATTCATATTTTCAGTACCTACACTGCCAATAGGGATGCTGACAATTTTTTTTTTGTGTCCTACTGGTAGATTATTGAAAAATATTGGACACGTATTTTTTCTTTTTTTACGTAATTAAATATTAGGGCAATACATTGAGTAGGCAATGCGTTAAAATGTAGCATGACGTCACTGGCCGATAGATTATATACTGACTTGTGACGTAGCGCGCCCCCACTCCCGGACTTTAATGCGTTTTATCTAAAACATTTTTTATTAATTTGATAAAGCAAAAAATACGTGTCTAATATTTTTTTATTATTTGACTGACGGACTAAACAGTTATTTTTTTCCATGTCAACATCCCTATTTAGATTTTTGGGTTTAAGTACTCAAATAGCTGCGACTCGTACGTGCGCTTGCGTTCGCTGTACAAACGTAAAGTAAGACCAACCCTCACTGGGCCCGCGTGGTGGATTAAGGGCCACTCCTTCTCACAGAGAGAAGGCCATGCTATGTTATGCTAAAGTACGTCTATGTGCGTGCATTATCTCTCGATGGAAGGAGTCGACCTTCTGTACCCCTTTACTCTGCGTCGTCGGTCCTAAACACTCTAGGGGCACAATTAGGAAGTTCTTTCGCAACGACAAGTCAATAAACAAGAGGCGAGAAGGGCTAATAAAAGGTGTAATGATTGACAAAAGGTTTTTCTTTCTCTTTTATCTTTAGATCGAGGCTTTCATCCGGAGTGCCGTGAAGTTGAAAATGAATAAATAGCTGCCTCTTTTTGTTGGGTCCGTACTTAAAATGGTGGTCAACAAAAACTTTTTTGGACGGGTCTGAACTTCTTCCTGTGGAGATTTATTAAAAGTACCGGTAGTAGGGCGATCGAGCTCTGCTCTGGTGAAAATAGAGAATGCTTATTTAATAGTATGGGATAGTTCATTCTAATTCCATGCTGCCATGATAGTAGGTACTTACTTATTCCATGCTGCCATGTCATTATTCTAAGGTAGCCATCTTGTTCTAAACTTTGGGCGACCGAGCTCTGCTCGGGTGAAAATACGGAGAAAACGAATTTTCCAAATTAAGAGACCTAGCTAGATAAATTTGTCGCCCCCGAAAACCCCTATATTGCAACTTTCACGGAAGCTGTTTGAGCCATTTTCGAGAACGTGATTACAAATATTTAAATATACAAATATTGCTTGTTTAATAGTATAGGATATAATTATATAGGAGGCAACATTAAAACGAAAATATACTCAGATCAAGAACTAGTTGTTCCAGTTATACGTATTAATTTTACAAAGTAAGTGGAAATAAAGCACTTTTAAACAATGATGGTAGAACAAAGAACAATCAATCTTTCAATTTTTTTCAAGGTTAACTTTCTTCTAATATAATGACAACGTAATTTTCCTCAACCGGGAATCAAATCAGTGAGCCACTGGACACAGCTTATTGCTTTTATTCCCTCAAACCATCGGAAACCAATGTTTTCATGTACCTATTATTTAGTTAAAACTATGGTCTACATATACATATTTAACATTTACTCGTATCTAAATTACTAGAGCAATTTGCGTTGTTATCGTGTCAGTAACCAAATAGCCGGGCTGTGAGCTGTGTCAATTACACAAAGTAATTTGTATGGAAACCGACAGTTCATTTTGATTTTATCTGGTTTTGTGTATCGCGTATAATTTTTCATAGAATTGTACTATCTAAAATCTATTTGAGTTACTCACCGTTTGTTTATTATGACAACTTGAATATGACGTCTCTGAGTGTAGAAATAGTGACTACATTGTTGTATTGGGTTCCCACCTGTAAAAAGAAATGTAAGTGGTAATAGTAAATAAATAAACGTCAATAAGTCATCATTAGTCACATTACAGAAACCTAACATAATATGTAAGTAGGTATAACACATTATTAAACTTTCGTGAAGTATGAACAAACACAGTGTATATTTTCAAAATATGCAAAAAAGTATGAAGCGCACCTTTTACGCATTGTTGCGTAAAAGCAATGATGCCCCCAAAAGTTTGTTTTAACATTCGACGACCGTCAATCCGATGTAGGTACATAGGCCGCACGACAGTGGCAACACTATGCCATGAGATTGAGCTCGCCTAGCGTAGTACTGAGTTTTGAGTTCAAGTTGTCGAGAGGCGTCACAAGAAACAAAACACTATCTACGCCTCTTCTCGTAAATTCTTAAATACATCCCGATCATTTGAAATGCGTTGAAAAATATCCCTGGCGTCAAATAATAAAGCATAGCAATATCATAGCATAACAATTTCATTGTAAAGGCGGCCGCGGGTGACGCAACTAAAGTGAAGGCTTTCAACCAATCCACGACAACCTTTTACGATATTGAGATGTTACAGGACAGATGAAGAGCCTTACAAAGTTATATTTAATGGAGAAATTCATGTTCTCGTAATTTTAATGTCAAATGTCAAAATTCCACTTAAATAGAGTACGTTTTGATATTACAAATGCTCAATCTGCTTAGTGTGATTTGGATGATAGGGCAAAATACCGTAACCACTTTTTACACGAAAATAAGTCTAACGATTTTTGTGCTTTACGAGTATTTCAGGGAAAATGAATAGAAAATTGCTTCATACATAACCGAGCTTAATTTTGTTGAAAAAATGAAAATAATTCCCTCGATTTCTATTACCTACCTACCTACTTGAGGTTTAACCCTACACGTGAGCAACTGAGTTACAAAAACCTAGCCATAGCCAATACGGGAAATGAGCTCCTAAACACACAGATCCTATACCATAGTGCTCATTACTATTCCTGTTAAGCCCTCAAACTAAACCCTCCAGGAACCTATTTAACGTTTGAGCCAGGAGTGGATTAACAAACAATAGTTAACCAACTAAGGTTTGAACTCAGACCCAATCAATCAAGGGCTTTAACCTATGCCAATTGCCAACACTCAAGGAATAAGACCCTAAATACACAAACAAAAAATACCCGTCATTAAATCGTAACGGTCCCATTCCAATACTATTTTCAAAAATAAATTCCGCGTTCCAACTTCGATAATGTTCGTAATTCCGATGATAGCCGAACATGACGTATCGAGGGTCGTAACTTGCCGAAGTTACACGATCGTGCTGTGACGTAACGGCGGCCTTGTAACATTATTTTTTATCTGCAACTTCGGTTGTAAATCAAATAAAAAAAGTATTTCTTTCTTCCTGTGAGCCAATTTCACTTTTTCAGTTTGTTTATTTGTATGAGTTTTTACGATGTGAAGTAGTTAAAAGAAATAGTTTTAGTTCGTATTCAGACTAATAAACGGATCTGGGTGTAGGTTATTTATCATGGCGATCAATAAGACAATGCTTAGTAATGCTGTACGAAATGTACGCAATATGGATGCATTATAGGGTCGTGACTTAATAATAACAGCCTTTTGGGGTCGATCGAAGGTTAAGCTACTCTTGCCGCGGTCGGTTCGTGGATGGGTGAACATACATTACATACCGAGACTTCTCCGTGCCTTGGAAAGCACGTTAAGCCATTGATCCCGGCTATCATTCGTAGATCTTTGAATGTCGTAACGGTAGTCAGAAGCCCTAAATTCTGACAACCAGTCTTACCAAGGGGTATCGTGTTACCCAGTAACTGGGTTGTGGAAGTCAGATAGGCAGTCGCTCGAACTTCTTGAAAGGCCTACACTGTCCTGCCAATTATTTTAAAAACCGTGGAGTTTCTTACCGGCTCTTCTCCATAGGAAATTACCAATTGGAACTGTGCCCATTTAGAGTTATGTGAAATAAAATATTTTGATTTATTTTTGCTCCATGTAAAACTGGTATTCAGTTGCATCTCGTTAAACTGGAAGCTGACCCCAATATAGTTGGAAAAAAGCTAGGCCGATTGATGGATGCATTCACTTTCGAAGCAGCATCTAGACTAGCTACAACACAATGCCCCTATCTCCAACCCACGTCATTCGTACAAATCTCTGGTTGAAATAAAGGGATCTGTGCTTGAAGCAAGGGATTACCCCACGTCCACATGTCCTTCAGAGTAAGCTGTGTTTGCATTTGTGTGCTTGACCGATGTTACTGTATCGCTCTGTACCACGTACTAGCCAGTACTTTAGTCACGTACTAGTCAGTTACTTTCGCTATAAGTAGCGGAGAAATTGTACATATTAGTATTTTATAGCTGGCGAAATGTGGGTGTACTATACTTTGGGTGGGAAATACAGGCGTGATGTTATATGTTATGTATGTTAGTATTTCAAAAGCGTCAGAGGATTTCTAGCCTTTAGAATTCGGTGCAATTCTGCGCCCTAGTAGGTATTATTGTACCACTTTTGTGTACAAACTATTTCAAAATATGCCGCGAATAGGCAGACGGGACATTAATTATTTTCATATTTTCGTTTGTTAATAGTTTCAGTTAGTTTAGGATATTATATTTTTTTATTTTTTATTTATTCTTTGTTAGTTAATTTAGTCTAAGAAGTTTATCTAGCGTATTTATTTTTATCCTCCGTTTCATAATAAATTAGGTCTTGGGTTCGATACCCAGGTTCGGAAAAGTGTTATTGGTTTATTACTCGTATATCTATAATTTCTCAGTAGCATCCCGGAGTCTGGATTTTTGATCCCGGTTCATAGCTTTCCCGCTTTTTTTTTTTTTGGTGGTGGGAATCAAATAACTTCTCCCGCTCTGGCCGGAGCGGGAGGGCGTGTCAGACTCTTACTGACTAAAACCCACCCGTGTTCCTTCAGTTGCCTGTACATTGCCAGAGGTCACGGTATCCCTTTCGGACTTTCCCGCGACCCCGGCAGGCAGGCTTGCTCCCTATTACATAACTGGTGAAATGTGGGTGGGTGGAACTATAGATACACCTCTGCACTCAGCCTAACCCTTCGGGGAAACAAGGTATCACGTTATGTTTATGTGTATGTTATATTATATTAGTGAATTAAACACAATAACTTTGCTTAAATAATATCAACTCTGTGCACCTCTTTACGTCTCTCAGCCAAAATGCGCTTCACTGACACTTCTTGATGATATACAATCATAAAAGTAGGTACTGACTTAATAACAAAACCAACACTAAACTAACCACTTGAAAATCCATCGTTCCAAAACTGTCCCAGATTTATCCTAGTTAAAACCCAGCGCTGCACTTGTCTCCCGATTCTTTTATTAAAACCGGCTTCGAGATGCAAGTCGTTCGACTTTGGCGGGCGTTTCCGTCGGCTTCCATTAGCCGAAGCCGGATATTGGGCGCGATACGTGACCCACCCCCGAGACTCCTCACGATCGCAACGCCTTCCATAGTAAAAGCTTTCGAAGATATATCTCGAATCGGTGCGGTTAATTCGTTCTTTGTTTGAATAATTTTGTTGATCTATTGAAATATATTGCAAGTAGTATAGTTTATATTTTACTCATACTGGTTTAAAAGTATTTTTATTAGTCATAATTATATACATATATTCATATTAGCAAAGAGGTTTCAATGCCACAAGAGGCATTCTCTGATAGTAATTTTTTTTTTTTTAATTCTACGAATGCGATAAACATGACTAGACTTTCTTTTTTTTTTTGAGGTTGGAATCTATCAAATAACTTCTCCCGGTCTGGGCGGAGCGGGAGGGCGTGTCAGACTCTTACTAACTAAAACCCACCCGTGTTCTTTCCGTTGCCTGTACATTGCCAGGGGCCACGGTATCCCTTTCGGACATTCCCGCGACCCCGGCAGGCATCGGTCCTAGCGGGCCCCTTCCGTTGTGCTGACATCTCTATGACTTGACTTGCCCCTGAGACCGAAAAGATGCCTAAATAAAACTAGAATTACATTTTCTAAAATACGAGGCAAGTTTTATGAACCGAAGGCTACAGAGCGACACTATTTCACCAATATTAACCAAATACGAGGAAAAATTAATTCTGAAAATTCAGGCAAAGAATTCAAAGAAATACGTACCTACATCCAATATATGCTCGATTTGGTTTGAATTTCTCGCTCCTTTCAAAATTTTGGATTTTACTGCAAAGTTTACAGCTTTCAGGAGGAGTTGACACGTTGTTCTTCTACAAATCTAGATTTTATAACAAACCGTAAAATGTCTTAGTGGCAATATTGAAGAATTTGGATTTGAATACTTCAAATTGGTATGACAATGAGTTGAGTTGAGATTGAAGTTTACCTGTTTGTATAGGTCTTGAATTTCATTCGTTTAATCTCTTCGAAGAATATTATTAATGTTTCTGTGTTCAGTTAGGTACCTACCCAGTTTAAAGATTATGTAATAGGCTTTATAAGAATAAAGACAATTGTTATTACTAAAGAATAAAAAACACTAAATTTGGGACATTAAACAATTTAATCCTAATGAGTACAGCAAGAGGCACACGCACATTCCAAAATTCTACCTCCGAGATCTAACATAGTCCGTTCATACAAAAAGCACATCCATCAAATCAAATAACAAGACCTGCATTCACCAACCTGCATAGTTTACTTGCTCCTCTTCCAATCTTCCACCACCTTCAAAATGGTACCAGACCAGCGTCACGGCGTGTTCGGCTTTTGATGTCCTTACCCGAAGACACAAAGGCAGTCGCGGGAGCACTCAGACTGATTGTATCTGGAACGTGTCTTTGTTAGCGTCCTGGTCCAGGAAGCATGTCAGCACAGAAGTTCCGGAAAGCTAGTTAAAGAAAGAAAGACAATTGTATTTATTTGCTAAAACTATAAAAACAGAAAAAAAAATGCTTATAATGCCAATAGGCCGTCAGCTCAGCGTAAAGAAGGTGGCTCATGGTCAGGTGACCCGCGCTCGCTATAAATAAATGGAACGAATATTGTTTATTGTGCACCATCTTGAAACATCATCACCTTGAAACATGCTACTCCGAATAAAATAATGGGTGACCGCTATATTTTTGGTTGGTTCGGTTTTCACCAAAAAGAAACCAGCATTTTTCTGCGAAAGTACGTCCAAAGCGCTATACCTAGTTAAAAAACAGTACTTACGTGTCAGCAACGCTTTACACTAGTTTGGAAGCAAAAAAATAAAAGCTTAGCAAGATAACTGCCCTAGTACTTTACGGTAATCGAGTACAAACACGGACTACGCGGGCACAATCCCAAAACAATTTTCTTTGACACAGCAATTATATTTTGTCTTGTCCTAAGTCGATCTTCTGCCTGTTCTTGCCTAGTGCAATCACCGTCAGTGTTAGCCTGAGAGCCTTAGTGCCAGTGCCGGCGTGTTTGGTCATACAATTCACTTAGGTCTCAAATAAACTACTTCCTTTGGGTCACACTCGATAGAATGCGCTTTTGTTTTCGGTTGCCGTTCATTAAGTATTGAAGAAAAAACTGATTGGAGTTGAAAGCGGTAATTTTAGGTATTTTGCTATCGATTTGGAAGTCGTGGCTGGTTTCACAGCTATGCTGGAGACCCGTACGGCGCCCGCAGTGCTCTGAAACGAGGGAGTAGTACGATAGGTTTTTCGGGTTCTACCAGGACCGGGTCGCGTACGGACCATCGGCGTCGTTGTGAAAGTGCTAGCGCCTCACGTATATCTCCGTTCCGGGAGCCCACACGGGTGGCCCGTACGGGTCTCCCGCACAGCTGTGAAGCCAGCCCAGAGGTTAATGATATTTTTAGCATGAGGAGAGGATGCTGATTTGAAATCTGGCTTCGGTATCCAGCGCAACCTAAGTAGTCAGTCCCACTACCAACCATTCTTATTGACAGCAGGGATGAATTCATCACATCACACTTCGGTAAATGATAAATAATATTTATTTCTGTAAATTGATTGAATCTAAACTAATATTATAAAAAGAAAAGATTCGATTTTTCGTATGTTTGTTTGTTACGCTCTCACTCTAAAACGGCAGAACCGATTTGAAATAAATTTGGCACATGGATAGACCTTGACCTAGGCTAGGACATAAGATACTTTTATCACGATATTCTTACGTGATCGAGAGTTATGGGAGTGAAACCGCGGGGCACTAGCAATATTTTAAAACCTGATGAGGTTGGTGTTTCCTATCCGACTACTATGAAAAAAAGACCGAAACAAACTCAGAGGTCACAGCCTATTTTTAAGTCCAGACTCAATATTGAAAAGGTGAAAGGTGCAAATATTAGCTTTACAGCATTATGAGCTTGCCCTGTAAAACTCGTACTGCTACAAAAAAGAAACTCAAACAGTTTGTATCGAAACAAAAATCTATTAGCAAACATTTTCGATTTGCCAAAGCGTACAATCCCAAATATTCTCGAAGTGCAGAACTTCGAATATGCGTTTAATATCCTCCTAAACAACGCACATACAGGCTTAATCCTGAACTGAATGTTTCTATCCCATCTCTAAATACTGGCATTAGTGTGCAGTTCCATTGAAATTATTACTGGTAGAGCAGGCTAAAATGCAATGAACGCTAAACGCTATTCAGGCGCATTACTTGATGGCGCTTCAATGGATGGCTGGATTGTTCGAGTTTTGTTTTGTTGAGGACGTTATTGTTTTTGGCTTTGTTTGATTATTGTTAGGTTAAATAATGATTTTATTGTCAGTAGAAATAACGATGCAAATTCGTATTCACTAAAATTAAAATGATTAAGTCGCATGTACAGATTAGTATAGATGGGACTCTCAACGAAATCATTAAATAAAAAGCGACGTTTGCTACGACACAATAAAGTGCAATTCAGGTCGCATAGCGCCTATTACCTAACAGTTTTATTCACCTAGAAGTTGCCTCTATTTCTATCGCGTAACTTTTATATCTTCTGACTACGTTACGCCCACTGAATTCGACAAGTCGAGCCCGCCGCGTACCTACCTACTTGTACCTTCGTAACTAAAATGCGGAGTGTCCAATCTGTTTTCATCTGTGTCCCATGGAAGTAGTGGCCAGCCGCAGCAAGTATATAAAAAATATATTAAAAAAAGTTGCATGCATAACAAATCTCGTCTGTACCTATACCTCGAAGGATATTGTACCCTCATTACGCTAACTTATCAAATTATAATTAAAAGATAAGAATCAAGGTAGGAAGGGAAAATGAACACCCACTTCAGCAAAGTAAGTACTGATACTTAGTATAAATTATACGCAGGATATCCTGCCGTTACCTGTCAGCTTATTTTTACAGATAGTTAATTGACCCAGGTGTGACTTTGCGGAAATCCATTATAGAATACAATAGACGACGCATATTTACTTAACCCAATTCGCCTAACTGCTCTTAAAGAGTCATCAAGCGCCGAGCACAGCGTACAGTGTGTTACACTGCGCTCGGCGCTTGACGTGGCGGCGCGTCGTGTCCAGGTTCGCGGCGGGTCAGTCGTCATCCTGAGGATGCCTCGTTGGGAGGTGAGGCACGTATCTTTCTTACAGGGTTCTTTATGACTCTTTAAGAGCAGTTGGACGGATTACGTTATTCAATAAGCGTGGTCTATTTTATTTTATTTATTACATCAAAATATGGGCTCCAATAAGCGCCAAGCGTCAGCAACATAGGTAAAATTAGCTACATATCTTGCTTGCTTAGCTAAGTACCTATCTTTTTTCGAAGGGGTCAACACCCAGACGACTGGCTAAAGATAAAAAAAAACTATAGTCAACGTTGAGATAGCAAAAACGCTAGAAGCCAAAAAAATTTATAAAGATAATACATTCTGTTATGTAGGTATATACATTCACACATTCAAAAGCATCTTTGTAAATTGGACAAAAGGCAGCTTAACAAAAAGGTGTTTGATAAAAGACATCTTTCGTAAGCTTAGCTCCCAGAGGCGCGGCGATATAATCATATTTTGTACAAATATAAACAAAACTGCCCTCCTGGGCTGTTTCCTATGGAAAAGTAAATTGGTGTAGAGGACTACGACATTGTTAGGACAGAACTGCACGATAGTTTGGAAAATGGTAGGGACAGGATGTGAGTAACATTGGAAGTCGTAAGAGTCGACTGGGAAAATAAAATCTGATATTAGATATGCAATTAAATAGCTCGTTGTCAGTGTTGTACCAATATTAATAAACTAGTTTCTGCCAGCGCCTTCGCCCGCGTGATATCTGTATAAATTAGGTATAGTCTATGTTACTCAGTGATAATACCTATAGCATTCTACTGGTGAAAGAATTTTTTAAATCGGTCCAGTAGTTTTTGAGTTTATTCATTACAAACAAACAAACAGAAAAAACCAAATCTTTTCTCTTTATAATATTTGTTTATATAAATAAAAAATATTTATTGCAGGCAAGCATACGTATAGGAAATACTAATAACGTTAAACAAATAATAGTGTACCTTTCGACAGTTTCTAGAAGTGTACCGAAGTGAAATTGGTAAATGTGTTTAAGAATTCATTTATCCTCGTTTTTTGACGGCTCTCGTTTACATATTTCATGGACAGATTCTTACCATCCTCGCTGCGGGCAGTCATTACTTTTGTACGTATTTTCTAAATTGTTTTTATAATGTTAATATTCAGGAATAATTATCGTAAATAAAATTAAAATAATTATGTTTTTGATTTAGCAATGATTGTCCCAAAAGAGGCTGCGTGCAATTTAACCAAAAAGTAATACCCGATACTTCAGATTCCATTGATATCAATAATACTTATTCAGAAATTGTCCGCATCCCTTACATTCAAAATCAGAGTATTCCAATAAATAATGAGGAATCCGTATTGAAGTAGGTACGTTTTCCGATCATTACGAAAAAATGAGAAATACGGCATTCAGATGCAGAAGTCAGATTTAAAGCGAGTGATCGAATTCATTATTTATTTGTAGAGTCACTGATCGAAATGGAAAAGCAGACTGGATTTAAATATATTGTATTGTGTGTATTGTGTATGATTGTTACTCGCGTCTGGAATATTACAAGCTGACTGATATCGAATTGTAGCCTTTTTAGGGTGCATCGATATATATTTTACACGAGGGACAATAAAATTCATTTATTTATTTAATTGCAAGACCTCTGGTGGCTAGCGTTTTTCTTTTTTTGATGGTGGGAAATTATCAAATAACTTCTCCCGCTCTGGGCGGAGCGGGAGGGCGTGTCAGACTTTTACTGACTAAAGCCCACCCGTGTTCCTTCCGTTGCCGATATCCCTTTCGTAACCCCGGCAGGCATTGGCCCTAAAGGACCCCGTCAGTTGGTGCTAACATCTCTTTGAGGCGCGCGTGGTCCACAACGTGCCTTCGACCCGGGCCTCGTCCTAATCGGACGGCGAGCTACCCATTGCTCACCGTCCGCAAGCCCGCGCCTACGGTGGCCGGAAATCGGCTTGCGACTCCCGACGCCCGGGGCGTCTCCTGCGGTGACTAGGGGCGCGGGGGCGCGAACCTTGCCTCTCCCTCACGCGTTCCGCCTCCTTCTTCGCGAGCATTACTGCTTCGCAGAAGGAAGCGACGGCCTCCCTTGCACTCTCGCTCCGAACCATGGCCTGAACCAGAGCCGGACGCGAGAGATCGCCGCCGCCGATCGCCTCCGTGAGGACACGGCGGTGCCCCGCTCAAGCCGGGCAGACCTCCACCGTGTCCTCCGAGCGCTGGTGGCTAGCCTGGCGATATATCAAGCTAATCTGTTCACCAGAGCATAATGATAGGTATTCCCAGTTTTGACCAGATGTATGAACGTAAACGAAGCAAAAGGAGTATGTAGGAGTGTGTGTGTGTGTGTGTTTTGCGTGGATGTGACGCATATTTCCCCCAAATTGTTTATTTCCGTGTTTTGTTTTTTTCTTGCGTCATGTGTACCGACACATGACGCAAGAAAAAAACAAAACACGAAAGAAAGAAAGAAAGAAAGAAAGAAAATACGTTTATTAGCGGTCTAATAAACGTATTTTCTTAATTTCTTTCTATCTATGTAAGGATCGTAGCAGGTGGCGTTCTGTAGTTTCTGCCTACCCCTATGGGAAGCAGGTGTGAGTTTATGTATGTATCTATGCATAGTTATTCCCACCGTGAACCAAAACCTAAATGTTATTTAAAACATATTTTTTCTGTTACACTGAAACCTTACAAAAGACACACACACCGACTCTTCAGTCTGCATATCATAAACCAAACATACAAAGTCAAGTCTAAAACACAGTTTATCACGACTGAAGGCTTTAAAGTACCACAATAGAGTGACAGCTCCCTCCCTCACAAAGACCTTTGTCCTTTTAAAACAGACATTGACTTACACACCGCCTGACGTGCACTGACGTCGGCTGACGTCGCGTGTGACGCCGGTGTGATATCGCCCTTAATCCTGTGTCCCAGCGCTATGATCCTTTGGAAAAATAAATGGGAAATAAGTTAAGCGTGACTCGGCTTAAAGTAACATGACGTGAGGAATCTGTGTGGACAAGAGGATTTAGGTTGATTGCCGCTGGAAGCAAAAAGTTTTATTTTTGGGATGGTGAGGACTCATTTACTTTGAGGAGTGGGTGCCTCTTTTTGTTGGTGAAACAATGGTTAAACCCGAAGTGTAGCTACAGCGTGGTACTATGTCTTAATCTAAAAGCTGAAACAACTATACCAACCTTATCTTTGAACATTTACATACATGTATTTAGGAGTTTCTCCTATTTATTTATTTATCATAAGCACACCAACAGCTCAGTCACTTACAATTCAAATTAAATAACATCTAAAATTAACATTTCAGTAACCATGCAAATGACAGGTATGCATGACAAGAAAATACGAATAAAATAATAATAGACATAAATCTACAACGCTACAAAACAAACCAATGTGGGCTAGATAGACGGGCACTCATCACACTGTTTAAATAGGGAGCGCCTGTGTGAAGCGAAAGTCATGGAGAAAATATCAATAGGGTAATCCGTCAAATTGGACCCTTCATTATATTGCCTTGCCTTCAGTGTAAGAGGGCTATTAAATGTAGTATTCAAGGTGTTTGTAGGTAATTCAAAGATACGATGATGACGCTTAATACGTTGGCTAGGCCTAAAGTTAAAATAGTTAATTAACTGTGCATCAATGGAACCGTATAACCTATACGAGTATAACGAGTGTTACCTTCGTTTCCATATAACATATACAACTAGTGTTAACAGATACAATGTCTCATTCAAGAACACGTACAAAGGCTAAGGTTATACACATATTTGTTACGTTAGGTACACGAATCGATCATATACCCGCAGACAAAACTATTCGCTGAGTTCCGCATTCCGTGACATGCTACCTAACGCAGAAACGAATTGCTCAACCACTACGACAATCGATCCAATAAAATAATCGATTTATCAATCACCATTGGTACATCACAATCTCACTATTACAGCCTAAACAAAACACTAAATGAAAGAAACTCAATCCAATCTCCATCGCAGTGATAAACGACATCCCAAGCCACACACATCCACTTCATCATTTATTTCCCCAGTTTTTTCCCAGTTATTTGTTATTTTCGAAGAGTTCCATCCTGTGTGTAGTCCCGGCCTTATCAAGATAGATAACGCCTCAGAGACCTGGGGTAATCTTCGGCCTGTCACCCATAGATAATGTCGCGGGTAGTTTATCTAGGTCATGTTGAAAGCTTTAGTGGTAGTGCTTGGATAGGAATAAAGTTTTGGACATGAGGATGAAGTGCCTAATATTCTGTTATAGAGGATAACTTGATCTTATACGGCGCCATCTAGTTTTAAAATATTGACAAAAATTTACTTATAAAATTTTCTTAGAAGACTTACTTCTAGAAATAAACATTTCATTAATATAATTGAATTAATATTTGCAAAACTCAGATTCTAGATGCAAAATCATAGTTTACAAAAGTAACGATCGTCAATCTGCCTAGCCTTTTCCCAACTATATTGGGGTCGGCTTCCAGTTTAACCGGATGCAGCTGAATACCGTATTTTACATGAAGCGACTGCCTATCTGACCTCCACCCACAACCCAATAACTGGGTAGTACGATACTCCTTGGTAAGACTAGTTGTCAGACTTTCGCGGTTATGACGACCCGTAACGACTGTCAAAGATCCATGGATGACAGCCGAGAACAACGGGAAAACGTGTTTTCCGAGGCATGGAGTATGGTCACCCACCCACGGATCAACCCCGGCAAGCGTAGCTTAACCTGATGGATCGAACCGTGCGGCTGTTATTACTTAGCGTAATTGAGAAACGTTCGTTATTGAGAATAATAATTCGTTGTCAAGTAGGAAGCAAAAATTACTAAGTATGTTAGTTTGTCATCACTTGGCAACCAAAGAAAACAATAAATACAATATCAAATAACTACCACAAACTCACAATTTTTTCTGGAAGAGTCTTCGAAGTACATAGATTCTTTCAAACGTCCAAATAAACGTATCCTCGACATATCAACGGTAATATCACTAGCACAATGAATAATATTAGGACAGAATATTAGTTCCCTGGCCGTATTATCTGGACATGGATCGCGCTATATAGACGATTTCGGATCGTGGCCAGATCATATCTCATCGTGGTCATATTAAGTTCCGATATTTTACTAACACGTATATCTACTGTCAAAGAATAACTACAAGCGATGAATAAACTCGACGATAATTTGAGATATTTTGAAATCATATTTAAATTAGTAAGCTGTGTAAATCGGGTATAAACCCGACTCCGGCGAAGCAAAAAGGAGGGTTATGATTTTGACCAGTATGTATGTATGTTCATCTGTTACCTCATAACTACTAAACTACAGATCATAATTTGGCCATTTGAATTTTGTACATATGTCTTGATTTCTGTCTGAAAATTATTTTTTCTAGTTTTATACTTTTTAGAGCGCAATTTTTTAGTAGTCGGGTTTTAGTTTTTGAACTTACTTTTTTTACAAATTCCATTTGTTAGCTATCATTATATTTTTGCAGCAAAACGCTAGCTGATACAATGATAGCTAAAACTAGAAAAAAAATATTTTCATGAAAAAATCACATGTAGCTAAATGACAAGTTTTCGAGATGGCAACGTTGCGTTTTATAATAATTATCCATACTAAATAAATAAATACGAAAGTAATACTAACAGTCTGTTACCTTTTCATGCCTTAACAGCTGAACAGAATTCGAATTCTTCATGACCTGAGTTAGGACAAAAGATACTTGTTATCCCGTTAGTGAACTCCAGTGCTATAATATCTGACCTCCACGCGGACTAAACCGCGGACAAGTTAAGTTAAAAATAAAACACCAGCATACCATACACCATTATACCATCATCATTATTATACAATTATATCATATTGAGTCTCAATGTGATATAATGGTATAAATTGAGACCCGAAATAAATTCCTAAAGGTACCATTCAACCATTGACAAATTAAATACACAAAACCGATCCGAAAATAAAAGCAGGTGAATGCCTCCCAACACACGTATCACGGCGGGATCCATACAAAATTAGTTCCGCAGATAATGCTAATGGATTCCCTTCAATTTTTCCCTTTATATGTAGGTAATGGAAGCTAATGAAGGCACGGCAAGCCTACAATCCCTACAGTTAAACCATCTTTAACAATCGCATCACAATTTCTACCTTATCACAACAGTTTAAAGTTGAGAATAGCATGGCTGTTTTTTGTGACACGTAGACACGCTTTTCATGTTTCCTTCTCAGCACGACTGTTTGGTATTTTGACACGCGATGTAAGTAACGCTATTGTTGTCGACAGATGATGTTGGAACAAAATATTGGACAAATATTTTGGGCCAATCAACGATGTACCGAGTTGCACTAATCACTCAATGTCTTAGGTGGAAAGCATATTTTTGGGAATAGGTACACACGGCTACACATCAAGCTATACATTTCCGGTATAAGCTGACCACGCATTGTACGGAAATCCTTTAAAATTCGAGATCAGCATAAACTGGAAATGTACGTATAGCTTGATGTGTAGCCGTGTGTATCACTTAAGTGAGTGAATTTTTTAGGTAGGAGATTTTAAGTTCAATTGTAACTAATTTTATAAATGCGAAACAGAGTTTGTTTGTTTGTTAGGCTTTCACACTAAAACGGCAGAATGGATTTGGATGGCGCATGGGTATCATGACATGAGTTAGGACATAGGATAGTCGTATCCCGATATTCCCACGAGATCGAGACTTATGCGGGTGAAACCGCGGGGCGCAGCTAGTAATTCCATAAATTTAAAGGGATGTACGAGTATGTATTTAAAAGCACTTTAAATTTGATAAAAACAGCAATAAAATTGTATATTAACACTCTAAAATAATGATACATTTATAATTTAATATTATCACTTTAATAAACATGAACCAAATTTGTGCGAGCAACTTGGAAGTAGCGCTCGCCGTCCGCTAACGCGGCACCGCTCTCTACGAACACTCGGGTCGCGCGCGGTTGGTCGATGTTCTAACCTATATCACCCAGTTCAAAATGTCGAATTATACAATCTGCCTGCTACTAGATATTTAGACAATCCAACGACATAGTAATAAACAAAGCATATTTATAGTGGAAACCATTATTTTTATAGTTCATTCAATTAATTTATAAGCTAAACATTTTAAAGTGTGAAACATAATTTTTAAAGTGCGTTATTATATTCCCCAAATTTAAATGGATTCTTGAAATAATATTCAAAAAATCATCACCATTTCTATTCAACACTTCCATAATATTTCAAAGTACACAAAATTTCATAAAATTGCTGAAAAATATTATAAAAACTTCGCTTTTAACTTAGTAGATTAAAAGTAAACAGTTATTGTAACTACCAGCCGACTGAATAATCTAGAAAGTGATAACAAATTATAGCCTATGTCACCTATCAAGTCTTTTAAAACACAAAGTTCAAGGTTACACGTGGCTCCCAAGTTCGTTGTTTTAACACGGATCCCTAAAAGGGTCATTTCTAGCGTCGAGCTCTTGGCCGTGAATTATCAAGTCTGGCGGCATACGGTGCCGGACCCCTAACTTATTTGATGACGTTATGGCTTCCCACCTGGAACCCTGTAAGCGAATCTGACAGTTTATAGTATTAGTGAGGACTTATAGGCAGTTTTTATGTTCAGAGTCGTTGTTATTAAGTTCTATAGAAAAGAGATACCAATGGGTCTAACACTAGGGTGGATTTCACCAATTAAACTGAACGCGATCAGAACATCTAAACCGCGCTTAAGAGCTGTCAGTGTCAATATTACACAACAGTGATGAGACTGACAATTCTTGAACGTGGTTTAGATGTACTGATCGCGTTCAGTTTCATTGGTGAAATCCACCCTAAAAAGATTCTCAAGGTAAAATAAATATTTAAAAAAACGGCCAAAATCTAGAGCTATTAGCAAAAACAGTAAAAACTAAGTGAGTTCTTCTTTTCTGAACTGGAGTAAACAATTGGATACAGTTCATCACTGAAGAAAACAAAGATAGGTCAGAAAGTTATCTATTAATTGATCTGTTCGCTCAGGTCACTGCCAGCTGATTGGTAAAAAACTGAAGAGAACTGGCTCCGGCTCCAATCTGTTTCAATTATTTACGACCTACATAGTCCGGCGACTGCTTTCACATGGATAGTGCTTATTTTTAGCAATTCGCACCGATGAACACAGGTGTATAAAGGTAAATCTTAGAATTGCCAACTAATTTACAGCAATGATTCAATGAAGAATTACGGGAAATATAAAAATAAACTGGATTTATATCACAAAAATTAAGTTGCCCAAAACTTTTACCATAATATGATTGTAACAGTGCAAGCTACGCCGTAGCCCGTAGAAAGCTACGCCGTAGCCCGTAGCAAGCTACGCCATAGGCCAAAGCTCGTCCGAGATGCAGGCGCGATAGCAACTCGGCCTTCTATATTTCTTTGGTGAAGTCTACAAACGGAAAAGGTTTTAAGCTAAAGTTAATGAAAAAGTTGTTCGTTTTTGCTGATGTTTACAATAATATTTTAATTACCCAATCAACTTGCAAATGTCCAAAAATTAAAAAAAACCTCTTGTATTATAAAAATTCCATAGACTAGACATCCCCAATCCCATCAGTTTGCGGGCCTTGTCAGTGCTCTTGTAGAGATTGTGCAAAAGAACTCATCAGCCAGGTGCGTCCAACATTGTGTGTGCTATCAGCGAGTGGCATTAAACGTGTAATGTCTAGAAATGGCTCCAAGTGTTCTGAACTCTAACCAAAGCGATGTCCAACGTTATTTACCCCTGTGTACATTACATAGTGTACCGCAATACAGTAGGTTAAGTTGTATAAGTTTGTTTGTTGGAGTCGTTGGAGTGAAATGATACAGACAAGTTTTGCAAATTAACTACTAACATTTTGCAACAGTTGCATAAGCATGCTTAAGGGATTATTTGGGCTTCAAAACTTTAAAAAATATACGTTAACCTAATAACTTTCACAAAACTCTAGTAAACAAACGCAGAGAGTCGGTCACTACGAGGACAACATCGTCACGTACTTCTTTATTTTCTATTTTATCTTTTCGGCCATTTGTACCGACCTTTTTTTGTTTTTTTTTTTACTGTTTATCAATGGAAACTTGTAACTGGCCTTCAATTTCATATTGTATAAGAACACTGTAATAAAACTGTAAGTTCCCGAACAGAATAAAATAAAATAAAATAAGTGTGCATAAATTCCAGGAAATCACTGAAAAAAATACGTACATAAGTTTTAGATTTAATAGTTCAATGACCCAATTTCTGAGCATACAACAACATAATACAATGTAATTTTTTCAAAGGTATTAGGAAATACTCTTTGGCAATAATTTATAGAAAACAAGAAATAAATAAAGATAAATATTTTATTTGGGACACGCACAGGAAATACAAACAGTAAGAAATAATAGAAAAAGGAGCATTTAAAATCTAACAGAATAATAACGACCTGTGCGAGGCCAAAAAAGGCCCCAATCTAATGCATAATGCGGCGATATTTTAAAAATAAAAAATACCGCCGCGCTGGTATTCTGATAGGGCCCACTGTGATGTCACGGACACACCTATGGACTTAGATAAATCCCATTATTTAGCCTTATGATAATTTAACCGTCGAAGGCTAGCCTCCCTTTTCAAGGTAAACAGGCATGATATTTAAAGACTGTCTAGTCTAGATATTTAATTACAGAAAAATCGCCATGCCTCTCTGGTCCCACTAAACCTCAATCCCCAACAGACCTGCCTCTCTGGTCCCACTAAACCTCAATCCCCAACAGACCTGCCTCTCTGTTCCCCCGACACTATGCCATGTTGGCCCCTCGTGAACCACTTTGTCGGCGTTATCTCGACGCCAGATGAATGCTATCTCGCTCTTTTGTGCGCTGCTGCTGGGAAATTAACACGTTTTGCATTTTAGCAAAACAATTACACACGGCCATTGTGCGATACTGCGGGTAGCGCGACGTTTGTACAGCAAGTACATAGCTAGGGAGGTAGGTGCGGGGTATTGTTAGTTCTGAGAAGATGTCGCCACTCAAAGGTATTTAAAGGTAGAGTCACTTTGACGTGGATGAATGTATTTTGAGGTTTGATGTTTTTAAAAGGTCATGTGTTCTTTTCGTTGTCGGTTAAGATGGTCAGGGGATAAGCTGCGTCAGCATAGTCCTAACGATTGCAGGATCATCACTCACTGGTTTTAAAGACCGTATGTATACAGGGTGACAGGGACATAGACGTGAAAACTGTTTCATGGATTCAGTACATGATTCTGAAACCACTTGCGTTGAATTTTTCGTCGGTTTAAAAAAACAGCTGTTCCATATATTATAAACACCTGTGGTCATGGTGGAAGATCGTATCTATTAACATGGATTCTACTTCTATTTCATCTTGAAGAACCTCATCAAAAATAATTATATTAAGGAGATAATATAGTCGGCATCGTAAATGCGTCACCCTAAGGTTGAATGTCACTCGCACGTCATTAAACGTCATGGTCTATTTTTGCTTCTAGGGCCTATGTATCAGTTTCAACCTTAGTTAAGTTTGAATTTACCGGGAGTTTTTGTCAAAAGCAATAAAATTACGAGGTCGACTATACGAGGTCGAGGTGAAAGCTATCTGTTAAACTGAAGAATCAAAGGGAATGGAGATTCCCTTTGATTCTTCAGTTTATCAGATAGCTTATACTCTTTCATCTTTTCTCAACTGAGCGTAATTTCACCGCTGCATACATTTCTCTTATCTATGCTCATTTAATATTCTTGTCCTCACCATTCTTTGACTGCGCTTATCAGCAGGCGCGTTGCCAAGGTTACTGCAACCAGATAACTTACATAAACACTTGTCTACCGTATCTATTTATCTCAACTTCTTGCACGCTTTCTGAGTCGCAGAAAAGCCTTAAATGCAAACGTGTTGATAACATCTGCAAGGATAGGTAATCTCTTTTTTGATAACATCTGCAAGGATAGGTAATCTCTTTTTTAGAGGTAGGAATCTACACATAAGAACAAGAAAATTTGCTTTGATTTTTATTTATGTAACTATATATTTAGGAATTCTCTCCTATGTACAAAACAATATTTTATAACTAACAATGTGTCTGCAAACCGGACTGGTTATGGATATCTCCCTTACGTCATACGATACACAGTAGAATTCAACAGTAGCGCCATTTTACGTAGTATGGCTATACATATGTATGGGCTATTATAACCTAATAGAAAGAAAGGAAATACGTTTATTAGCGGTAAACACGACGCAAAGAAAGAACACAAAAAATAATAAGTTGGGGGAAAATATGCGTCACATCCTCGCAAAACGGCCATCGTTCAGCGTAATGCTGAGAATTGTATTATACGGGGTGTCCGGGACATCGACGCGAAGCCGGTTACCACTGATTTTGTACATGATTCTGAAACCCCCTGCGTTGAAATTTTTCGTCGGTTATAAAAAAACAAAACAGCTGGTATGGAGGTATGTTTCACTTTTCTATGAAACAGCAGATTTTTTTTTAAATAACCGACGAAATATTTAAATGCGGGGGGGTTCAGAATCATGTACTGAATCCATGGTAGCACACAGGCAACGAAAGGAACACGGGTGGGTTTTAGTCAGTAAAAGTCTGACACTCCCTCTCGCTCCACCCAGAGCGGGAGGAGTCATTTGATGATTTCCCACCCAAAAAAAAATTTTAAAAAAAATGGTAGCCGGCTTCGCGTCGATGTCCCTGCCACCGTGTAGAGATGTCTAGATAAAGCGTTTTGCCTCTGTTTATCACGTGGACCGTTAATCTTTTTTTCAGTAGATCCATAGAATCATCATCACCCACAATAGGCACCATAAAGTACAAAAAAAATTACATTTCACCTTGAAACCTATCCTTTTTACACTTTAAATATGTTTTCCTGACAACCTAATGACACACACATACAACCCAGAACAAGTAAATCACCAAAACGCCCACGATACGCGTCTAATACGCTGAATGTACGCTAAACTTAGAGACTGCTTTGTTCGTCATAATGGCAGCATTGTTCTGATGTGTGCCAAAAATTTATGTTGCCAACATAATGGGACGCGAGTTAGGAAGGTTGGTATGACTGAATGGTGAATTGTGGGGTGTGTTTGTGAAGTGGTGGCAGATATATTGCCTGTACCTTCATGTGGTAAGGTACGCGTTTTGTAATAATCATTATAATAATAATAAATGCTTTATTGACACAAAATACAGGTGTAACATACTTATTTGAAACCCTGGCTCCTGAGCTAGGTAGCAACCTGTGTTACAGGAGCCAGTGTCTTCCTCCGTTTGTGGTACATTTCATAATATATTAGCTGTACAATAAATTAACTTAAAAACATGGTATAATAAAATAAATTAAAGATGCACGCTAGCTCTTTTGGTATGCAATAAATGTGCATAAATGGGTATGTATATGTGTGTGCGTGTGTGTGGGATGGTGTGAAGGTGTGTGCGCGTGTATGAGCGCGTGTGTGTGATGGTGTATGTTTAAGTGGGTGATAGTGTGTGGGTTTGTGTCTTATGAGTACTGCTGTTGGTTTCTTGGTTTGTACTGCATTAGGTCTTCCGTCTGGTGATAATTCAGTGTTTGAAGCCATGTGGAGATTTTCTTTTTACTCTCTCTTGTTGTTAAAGGGTTTATGTTCAGGATATGGTTTATTTTATTGTAAATATACGTAGCCATGTTAAAGTGTTGTCGTCTAGCGGACGCGTTTTTACAAATTACTGGTCTACATACGTCTGTACGGGTAATCGTTCTCTTTAATTTTGTGGTGTGTCTTACCGGTGTAATTTGATGATGTCTCATTGTGAGGTTATGAAGGTACAACTGTCTCACGGTAAGTACTTTACAGTTTTCGTACAGATCTTTCGTAGGAAACCGGTATGGTTTGAATGTCATGACCTTTAGCAGGGATCTTTGGGCTCTTTCGAGGTTAATCATAAAGGTTTTGCAAGCGCCTCCCCAGGCCGTGATACCGTAGCTTATGATTGACTGCGCCAGCGCAAGATACACCGTTTGTAGTAGTTCAAACTGAGCCACGTGTCGAAGCTTTTTAAATGCCCATATAAGTTTCCTTACACGGGGAGTGATCAATTCAATGTGAGGACGCCAGCTTAGTCGTTCATCCAGAACTACTCCTAGGTACTTCACTGACTTTTTTTGTGAGATTGGAAGACATGGACACTGGTGACCGTTACAATCATTACAGGAGTGTGCTTTGAGACTTATTTCCAAAGGTCTAGTATTGGCGAAAGTAAATTGTAGATATGTGGTCTTTGAAATATTCAGGGTTAGTAAGTTACTTTCCAGCCAACGGATTATTTCGCGTAGGCCCAGCTCTGCCGCTTGTTGCGCTGCTTCCCAGTACTGAGATAGGTCTGTAATTTTTAACCTCATCTTGACCCCCTCCCTTGTGAACAGGCGTTATTAGAGATTTTTTGAAGATTCGGGGGAAGGTTCCTTGTTCAAAACATATCTCAATGAGTTTTTTAAGAGGTGGGACTAGTATATGTTTACCCAGTTTGAGTAGTTTGGCCGGAATTGAGTCCCATTATCAACCTGTTGCTGTTAGTTGTTGCTATGGGCTTCCTCGTGGATCACAAAGAACGGCCCATATTTATGACATAATGACAAACTTAGCAAATCCACAACATGCGCAGCATTCTTAAATAATGCACTTTGCGCAAGCTTTGTTTGCTTGAGAACTGATATTGTAAACAGCAATATTTACAATATCGGTTCTCAAGCAACAAAAGTTTATTATTTATCATTGCTCCTGTTATGAAATATAATTATCTACATTAAGAGAACCACTAGCCTTTTCTTTGCCAAAAACCACATCGACAATGCAGGATAACATTCAGGGCCCTTTTTAATATAACTTACAATACGAAGACATATTTGTCACATTCTCACAACAAGTGCTGTTTAATAAAATAGAAAACCTTACAAAATTGTCAGATTGTCGGATTATCGCCTATCGGTTTTATTAAATAGGCCCCTGATGGCACCATAAAATCATCATCTTTTTGAGTAGGTATCTATCCAATTATCAAATTCATTTAAACACATCTTCTTTATTCTTTTTCGTGTAATTAGTGACTAACCTGGTGTAAAAGTTTTAAATTCACCCATGGGCCTCTGACTTGGCTTCACATGCCGTCGAGAAATATCTCTCAGGTTTCCTCACGACAAACACGTTGAATGCAGATAGGTATAGGTAAACCTATATTATGCCGTCCAAACAAACATGAAAGGACGGTTTAATTTAAGACTCCCTATTACGCAAAGTAATCTTATTCATCACGATATGTCATGAAGGAGGTCATGCGAAAACCCTTCACTCTATGAATTACTCGAACCCTTAAAAATCGAAAGGAGTACAGGGGTTGCAAACCTTTGGAGCGCGATAAAAAAGTAGGTAGGCACGGGATTTAATTGGATTTAAAATAGGTAATTAGTCGTATGTCAGGCTGTAGGTCAAGGCTAACATTGATCAATATTTAAGTCTTATTTTTTTGTAAATGAGATTTTGACCTGTAATTCAGCCTGAAATTGAATTTGGCACAACCACCACAACGCAACATGGTCAATGGTCATACAAAAAATGCATAGCATAGTCACTTGGTCAGCTTTTTTCTGTAAAGAAGTGTAAGATTTTAATGGTTCACAACCCCTGCATTTTAGTTCCTTATTCGACGGGTCAGAAGTCACGCTTTTCACAACTTTCAATACACGTTAAGATCTTATAATGTTAAGAAAGTTGAAAGGCGACATTTGTGAGTCCATTACTAAAATTGCTTGCGATTTCGCCGTAGGAGTATGGTATATGTACTCGTATTTTATAAAAATATATTACTCATATAAGTATGTTTGGAAAGTTCTATTTACTTCCTGACTTAGTTTACTTAAGGCACCAATTGAAATTACTGAAAAGAATACTGTTATTAATATTCGAAAATTATGAATGTACTAGCTTCTGCCCGCGATTTCGTTCGCGTGAAATTTGTGTCACGTTTCACCCGACCCATCGCGTCGCATCACATCGCCCGCCTGCGCTATTACTTCGTTATCGTTTAGCATTCTTTCAGATTTCGTTTTTTGCTCGTCTCATTAGGGTCGTAGAGCGTGATGTTACATAGCCTTTATATTTACTTCCTCGAGAATTGGGCTATCCAATGCAATTTTTTTTTATCAAATACGACTGGTAGGTCCGGAAATTACCATACAAACTAACAAACAAACAAATTTTACTTCTTTATAATATTAGTATAGACTAATTAATACCCAAAGAGTGGGGGTGGCTAGTAATTAAAATTACAATAATTACATCTATACATATTATAAATTAAAGTCGCTTTTCTTGTCTGTCTGTGTGACCGCGTTGTTTTTATAAACTACGCTAACGGATTTTGATGCGGTTTTCACTACCATTTAGAGAACTTATTTGGGAACGTTTATGTGTAGAATATATTATAATAAACTAAGACGTAATAAAGAAATTTCGATCTTTTGTCAAGTCGTAAAAACTTGCGAAACATGAGTGGTTCAGTAGCGTATGGATTTTCATTGGTCACATTAAGCTATCCTAAAAACAGCAAAAGGAATGGATTTCACAACAAAATCATCCCTAACATCAACCGTGTATATGAACAATCAACACCCAAGCGATCAACTCAGAGGAAACTATAACACAGTTCTAAGATTATCTTTAGTTAGTAAAGACAGTCAAGTGCTATCCCACCTAATGATAACACTACCTAACACTCACACGATTATCAACCCTAAAATGGAAGATGTAAGAAAGAAAATGGCGTGAAAACTTCTCTCCATTTGGAGCAACATCTGGTCAACAGTACGGATAAGGTCTTGAACCGTATCAACTAATTAGCTTAACTAGCTGTTGTTGCTAATTGTGGAACATATTTGTAAGACAAACTTACTTGGATTTGGGAACAACTACCTACTTGTTACCTACTTTGTTTACTACTTACCAACTTAGTTTTGGTTAAAACATGTTTATATTTTTCTCCAAGTGTATGGAAAGTCTTTCAGGAAAACTACTAACGTACTCGTACCATCACATTATAATTCTCGCTTATTATGATACCACTGTTTACGAAGGTTTTAATCCTATAACATGCATATTATGCACACTCATCAAGTGAAGAACGGATCAACCATTGATAGGCCAGAAAAAATTGTTCTAGTTCATTGTGGCTTCGATTTCAACGCACAACTTTTTTTTAAATTTATTTATATCCTCTTCAACATCAACGCCGATTACAAAAGAGACCAAATATGCAAAAAAAAATACCAATTGCAGGTCGGGCTGACACACGAAGGGTTCCGTACCACCGTATATTAACCGTATATTTTTTTATTACAACTATCAACCTATTACGGTTCATGAGACATGTACAGCCCGCTGACAGACAGACGGACAGCGGAGGTTTAGTAATAGGGTTCCGTATGGTACCCGTCGAGTACGGAACCCTAAAACTGGACTTGATTAAAAATATTCGATTGCTACTAGATTACTCACCATAGCGTAGGCGTTGACGTGTGTTACCACGCATCTAAATTAAAATTAAATTAGTCAAATAGCAACAGGCGCCTCAGCTTAGTATTCGCTAAATTGGTTTCAAGTATCACCATTAGTAACGAGATTATCTAGATTGAAGTGCGCTAATCTAAATGTACTTATTAAGTTCAACCCGATCTTCATTAATCCGCTTATAATTAGTCCCGAGTGATTAACCTCCGACGAAGTTATGGAGAAATCATTATCTTATTAAATGTGAATTTACGAGGTATATAATCAGTGAACATACAGTTAATTTAATAATAACGCTTTTAAAAATAGCATATGCAGTCTGAAATTCTTAATTTAAAACAAACTTCTATCTCATTCATCATTCTCCGGCCACATACCAATTTATTAGTGGTCGGCACAACTATTTCTCCAATACTTCTCTGTTAGTGGTCATCTCGGTAGTCCCATCCCTTTCTAGCCGTATCATCTTTTACCAATAAACTTCCCATCTATGGATTCAATTTAAATTGCAGGTTTTATTCAGTCGGTCCATATTTTAGCGTTGACCTAAAGGCTGATTTTGTGTATTGATTTGTGATTCTGTACTAATGTTTAGACCTATAAAACAGTTGAACGCGACCTTAACACTTTCGACTCCACCAACTTTTCATAGAACTTATACGCTATGCCGCCATACATATTGGAAGTGAACCTTCCGGGAGGGTTGCCGGCATTACAACGACGCAGCTATACGTGTCACGTCTACATCACACCACGAAAGTAGAGGAGGTCGTGGAGTACATCAGGATGAAGATCAAGTTCACCTTGAGAGTCGAGAAGTTGGAGTCGCGCCATAAGATTAACTTCAAATCTTTTGTGGTGCGGGTTCCGACTCATCACTTGCAGACTTTCATGAAGGAGGAATTTTGGCCGACGGGTGTCGTGTATCGGCGTTTTTGCGGAAAGCTACATGACACCACGACTCAGCGCAATAATACGTCGCCGACTCAACGTATTAACTCGATTTTGTAGTGATGTTTTTTATTATGTATTAGTTTATTATTATCTATGATTATTTTGTGTATTCTGTCTATGGGCCTTAGTTGCCTGAAAATAAAGCAATTATTATTATTTCGTTTATTCATATTTTTTCAAATAAAATTACATTTTTAAATATTTTTTACAAAAGATATTAAAAAAAACATTTAAAAATAAAAATAAATAGTGGTCCGCCGGTGTCGGGAGCAGGGTCCAAGCTACCGGTGGTTAGGGCTGCAGAGACAGGAACCTCCTCACAATGCGAGCCGTATCGAGGAGTACTGCCTTCTGAATCAGGCCCTTGATCCAACCGCCTAACGACAGCCTCGAGAGATGATGCTTTCGGCAATCAGGCCATTGGCCGTTACGACAATCGGCACAATGATAGCCGAGCTCACATTCCACATGTCGACAACCTCGTGTGCTAAGTCGAGATATTTAATTTGTTTCTCTTTCTCAGCTTTCACGAGGTTCCCGTCATGTGGGATGGTAACATCGACTATCATTGAGAACTGGGTCGGGCACATACTTGTAATACGGTACCTCAGAGTCAACAAGTTTATATTTCATTATTTTTATTATTATTATTATTACGTTTGTGCTAAAGTTAACCATCGCAGACGGGCAACGGCATTAGGTTTAAAATCGTGTTATAAAACACTGTAAAACGAAGAGAAATAGTGTTTTCAGGAGGTCTTGTCACTATACGTAGTTTCAAACCTTTTAAATTTTTTGTGAATATATATAATAATAATTATTATTTAATTATTTATTCTCTCTCCACAAAGCTGACTTAATTTATTGTTGTTATTCTGTACAAAAGAAATGTCTCAGCTGTATTCCACCTTTGTGAGAGACTGGTGCCTGATATAGGTTTTGAGAAAAACCTGTGTTACATCTCACCAGAATATTTGGAACGGTAAAAAACAAACGGAAATGCTTGGATTTTAAAACCAATGCCTATACTAATAATTTTTGTTAAAATATACATCAGATTTTATTTTCACGGTCTATAATGCTGTATTCGATAAGAAGCTCCCGGCATTGAACGTGTTAATCTTTCATCAAAATCTTCCAAGCAAAACCCGCTGACATTCAAATAGCCAAAAAGCACAATGAATGTCATGAGATTAATCACAGAAATAACAGATGCGGGTCTGTTGGCCGAATGGGCCGAATCTTGGCATTGTCGTATGATCTACGGGCTTGTCCGGCCAACGCGCCGCTGGCTGCACGATAGCGGGCTTTAAAAGTGCCGCATTTGCAGGGTTATGTCGCGGGGTTCTACATTTTAAAACATGGTGGAGTTCTCATGCATGATTGAAGATTTAATTTTGGGGTATAGATTAGGTTAAGTACCCAGCCACCAAGTTAGAGAAAATTATCAATGGAGTACTAGTAGAGCCCTGAAACTTTCTTAATAAAATGCAATCATCCAATTGAACGACAATGCTGCATTTTGGACGCCTATATCCAGCAGTGGACATCTTTCGACTAAAATGATGATGATGAGGAATTGAAGGACCTGCACGTCTTCTGTAACTTGATGCTAGGGACTGACTCGGATTGACAACTCACTTCCAGCTCACTTCACCTAAGTTTTCTCGGTACCCATCGGTTGTTCTTTCGTCTCTTAGTTTACTTTCCATAACTTTACTCCACAATATAAAATAAGGTAAGTAAAATACCCATTAAATTACGAACAAAGACAACCAAAGGCATGAAATAGATTAAACACGAAAATTGTGGACATACACCCGCTATCGAGCGACAGAACAATACTGTTTTCAAACAATAATAAATTCATGACGGGGGGAGTGGAAACAATATCATAACGTATTCAGGGCCCGACTGTACTCCGTACTCCGGATATTTAGTGGTATCTCGGTGTCAACGAATCATAGAACGTGGTGGTGAAGTCATTGTGAGTGGTTCGAGGTGGTGGAATGATTGTTGTGTACTTCCGACGTGGCTAGGCGTTGGTGAATGGACTGGAATTGTAGGCTTTAGGTGTCAAATGTCTCTGTGCTTAGTTCGAAAGCTTGGAAGCTGAACTGATTTTTTTTAGTAACTTACTGTTACTGTTGTTGCTAAAAAGTGTCTGGTTTTTGGTTACCATTGCGCGGTTTCAGTTATCAGCTTTTAAGCGCCAATTATTCTATGATTCCTTTTTCATTTTCGAAACTTTTGTTATGTTGATACGGCCTAAACAGATTCATATTAAATTTTAAAAGGAAATAAAACTACTACTATTATTTCTTAATAATTATTTAGGGGTATGAGGAACAGGGTGTAAAGTTCACTCATCCCCCATAGAAAAGGGAGGATCCTCCGACCAGACGGGTGTGATGTCTGGCGGGCAACTGCCCAGTGGTTTGAAGTTGGGAGATTCTATATATGTTTATCGCGCGGTAAACCCTAATTGCGCGATGCAGGATTTTGTGTGACATCAGGATGTTATGTGACGTCAGGTCTTTGATGCGTAGTTCGCATGTAGCGATGTAGATGCCGCTAGATCACTCCCCTCCGGAGACCGGAGGTCGATAGTGGGCTGAGTCTTGAATCTTGCGATGCTTCACAGTGCCAGCTGTGGTTCCAGTGAGTCGGAACCGGGTGCCGCATAGTTCGCGGTGAGTCGGAACTGTCTGCGATGATTCCCCAGTGAGTCGGGGTAGCGCTGCGTTATGATCCAGTGGGTCGGATGTGGTACAGCGCTGGGTTGTGGCTGAGGGTGATGACCAGGAATGCGCGTTCGCTGCATGCTGGTGGTCAGGATACCCGTTGAAGCCGTGGGTGCTGGCTGGCTGTGTGACTCGCCTCACGAAAGCTTGCGGGAGTGATGATGATGATGACGTCACGCTGAAGTAGTTGCACGAAGGCTGCGTTGACGTTCATATTCGGGGTCACCAATACTTTAATGATTATTTTCACTAGTTTTCTATTGAAAAGTAAATAAAGAAAGAAAAATAAGTTTATTTGTCACAGAAACACGTGCATACAAAAATATAATTAACTCGAGTAGAACAATAAAACACAATAGATTTAAATATAATCACGAGCACAAAACAATAATATTCTACAGCTGCTGGCACGTCATGAAACTTTTTTTTTACTGCAATTCTAAGAATATTTAAATGTTCACGTGGTGTTCCCGCGTGAAGTTTTATACTTATTATGGATTTTTGAAGAAATCCCACATTAAAAGAAGGCAAAATATTGAGGTGAATATTATTCCATTAGCACAAATCTTTTAAAATCACACATAGCAACCGTAAATCTGTGTGAAGGCCATCTTGTGGATGATTGTTTCAAGAAGTTAGGGTCCGTACCCAAAAATATAGCCTAATCCTCTTAGCTGATGAAGAACTCAACTTATTTATGTAGCTTTTGTTACAGGTATATTTTAACACGATAAATTCAATTTTCTTTGAGTGCTCATAAAAAAGTAAAAGATTATCTATGGCTTATAAATGGTAATGGCACACTATCGTGAACGATCACCATAGTATATACTGTGTGATGATATAGTGAGCTATCATTTCCGTGCCTACATAAATATTATTAAATAATTTGGTACATTTTCGAATTATGGGCGTTTACACAAATGCCTTGAATTTCCCACTGAAACATTTATGACCAAATTATAGAAGCACAAATCGTTATTTTTGATAGACATTTATTTATTTATTTCCAACTTACATCTATCATTACAGGGTAACCTATTATGATAGCGTACATATCTAAGTCTTATCCTAAATTATTATTAACTTATTATTTACTTATTAAAATTATAATATTTTATTATTATAATTTTAATTAAACATAAAGCTATTGCAGTGAAACAATCAATCTGCCTAGCCTGCCTAACTATGTTGGGGTCGGCTTCCAGTTTAACCGGATGCAGCTGAATACCTGTATTTTACATGGAGCGACTGCTTATCTGACGTCCACAACCCAGTAACTGGGTAATACGATACCCCTTGGTAAGACTGGTTGTCAGACTTTCGGGCTTCTGACGACGTGTAACGACTGTCAAAGATCCACGTATGACAGCCGGCACCAACGGCTTAACATGCTTTTCGAGGCACGGAGGAGTCTCGGTATGTAAAGATGGTCACCCATCCACGGACCAACCCCGGCAAGCGTACCTTAACCTGAGGGATCGACGTGCAGCTGTTATTACTTAGCCATGAGCTCCTCCGTTGCTTAAGGTAGCTACGGCTTTTTAATATGTTCTCTATTTATCGACTAATAGCAAAAACTAGCGTATGCCAGATACTTCAGAAATACGAAGTTGAAATTCACACATTAAATGAACTCGTATAGGTACTTTCAGCCATATTCCAGTATCCATTAGCTACCTTGTTCAACAACGTTAGTGCTGTCATAGTTATTGTTATATCGCTAACTTTTCAACCTAGCCCAGCCTAACTTTTAACTTAGCAAAATATAGAAGAGAGAAACCTATTATATTTTAAAGTTTAAGTGTTTTGCGAAATATGGCTTGGATTATAATACTTTTCATACAGAGAGCTCTTCGTAAAGGAGCTCATGTATGTAAAGTATTATAATCTAAGCCAGGATAGTACTGCTAGTCGTGCCACCACGTTGCTGCTCTTATGTGTTCCGGTTTGAAGGGTCTGTAAACTGAGCCCTATATGTATATAACTGTTAGTGAAAATTACGTTATTGTCACATTTGCAGTCACTGTTTATTAAAGCAGAAAACTATGAAAAAATCTTATAAGATTATCAGAATGTCAGACTGTCGTCTATCACTCTCCTGCAGGTTTTATTACATAGGCCCCTGGTGTAATAACACCAGGAGCCACGAGCTTCCAATTAAATGTTTGGGTTTGTTTTTCTAGCCCTGTTGCTCAACAATGTTTCGTCAAGAGAGGCATCGGAGGCATGTCTCATGTGCTTGTAGGTTATTATTACCTACCGATGCCTCTCTTGACGAAACATTGTTGAGCAACAGGGCTATAAAAACAAACCCAAACATTTAATTGGAAGCTCGTGGCTCCTGCCTGCATTATTCATCGCGCTTGCTAGTTCTGAAGGCCCACTAGGCGGCACGTCACGGCCTAACACGGCACAGCATTCACATTTGTATAACCCGGCATGCCGAAGCATCCCGCGGTATGCTCAAGTCTCTTTGTGTTGATATAAACGAAATATGAGTGCTAAGGGTATAAAAATAAGATTCAAAATCATTTCCGAGTTCGGAAATCCTTATACCATACTATGCCGCGCCGTGCCGCCTGGAGAGCGCCAGCCTTTATACATCTTCCTCCTCATCTGACTGACATAGGTAAGTAAAACAACTTCTCATAATACCTACTTCACTAGTATTAAATGAACAGATGTACCCAATTTCCTCCGCCCAGGTAGAATGTTCTCGAAGTTCTAAAAAGGCTATACTCGTATAGAAAACTGCACTTGACAATTTTATTACGATGTCCTTTCGCGTCGAAAGGCTGCAAATGACTATAAATGGCTTTCCCTGTGATCCACTGGCTTAGTCAAAGTACTACATACGAGTAGGTATGTATTGACCTGGATCCACACTCTACTATACATTGTAATAGCTAATCAATTTCCCTGCCTCCTTCTTATGACTTAGCCAAATATTTGTTGATATTTCGATAACTCATGACCTAAATAATATGAATTAAAAATCTCCACTAATTTAAAGAAAAATCGCGGGTATTCTGGTATGTTACAATTAATTTGTCATGCAGATTATTACAATTTGATATGGCAATTTCTGTACCTACGTCGATGTTTTACTGACAAAGTGCTCAGCGACACGACGCCGTCGCCGCGCCGCCACCGCACCGCCACCACGCCTCTAAACTGTGTATTAGTGTGTATATGCAACATTGCCAGACCTCTGCCGCGCCGCCGCCGCCACCGCGTCACCAGCACACCGCTAGTACTGTTTTAACTGTTTTTTTTATTCCATTGCTGGCCGCTTGCAAAAATGCACTCGCTTTAGCACGCTTAGCGGCGACGGCGCGATGGCGGTGCCGTGTACACCAGCCCTTAGAGGACCTGGTAATAACCTATCATTTAAGTAAGTACTCCTCGTTGTTGTATTTTAATATTCTCAATTAATATTCTGCTAATTGATCCTGATACCGTAATACTTTGAACAGGAAACTACACATAACATAACATCACGACTGTATTCCGCGAAGGGTTAGGCAGAGGTGTACCTATAGTATCTTCACCTACATTTCACCAGTTATGTTTAATTCCTATGTAACAGGGGGCGAGCCTATTGCCACCAAACGGGCACTAATCCAAACTCCGGGCTGGCACCCAATAACACTTTAACAGGAAATTATTTTAGAGCTATAGTAGGTACCTATAATTATCTAATCCATTAGAGGGAACCATGTGTCCTTGATGATAATGTAATTGAACTAGACTTAGTGTACTCAAATCTGCGAAACTTTTGAGGCAGATACATAAATTAACATTTCCAAAAGAATATCAAGGGACACAAAAGCGGCAGATTAAAATAACGAGATAACTCTCAAGGGTTTTATTAATAATAATAGCTTTACACCTGTTAACTCTCTGAGGATCATAGACTAAAAGCAATAAATCTAATTCTAATCTAGAAACATTTCAGTATAATTGCTGTAGGTTTTAGCAGCAATAATTATTATTCCTAAAAATAATTTATGAATAATTTCTGCACTATCTCGTAACAAATTTAAATCAATTAAAATAACAGGCGAACAACGAACTACGAATATTATGTACAAGTACGTATAGGAAGAAATAAAAAAATAAAGGGACGAGCTCATTAGACATAAAAAATGGCGGTTGATCGTCTCCTCACGTGACCAGAGGGTTCCACTAATTTTAGGTCAAAGAGTCAGCATTGCCATCCAACGTGGTAACACTGCCAGCCTTTTGGGCACTTTTCCCACTGACAGCGATGCGGACGAATTTTTTGATGCCCCATGAGCTGTACCCTTTATTTTTTTTCCTGTACATAATAATATATTTTAGTGTTAGAAACAGTAAATTAAATTCAATGTAACAATATCTATATTTAAGTTTGTAAATACCTAGTTTTAGTTAAGTTAGTATATAATTTTGCTACTTTTTTTTTTTTTTTTTTTTTTTTTTTTTTATTGTTTATTAATTAAGGAATAAAATTAAATATAAACAGAAACATCACAAAAACCTCAATAGGTTTGTCCGGATGTTAAAACACTTTTAAGCAATCTTAATACTAACGTAGTTGTGGTTAAACATAGTTTATAAGACATTGTGAGGTAGATTGTAATAATATCTAAAAAAGCACAAAAACGAAGACGGCGCGGGACAGTCAGCCCGTCGCTGCTAATTACTTATTGAATGAAATTTAAATGATGCATTTTCAAAGAGTATCAAAGAATTTTTTGTATTTATTTTTATAATTATTATTTGTTATTTCCGATTGAATTTTTGTTGGAACATCATTAATTAGAGTAGGTATTAAATAAGCATTAGTTCGTTTTCCGTAATAGTTTTTGCATCTCGGTACTACCAGTTTTGATTGGGCTGCCATTCTTGTTGCTATGCTATGGGGGAATTTTATTTGCAGTTCTTTGTTGGTGAACTGTTCTATCAATAGCCACTTTCTTATTTTAGTGTGTATTGGTAAGATTTTACAATATTTAAAGAAACCTGTTACGTCATCACCATCATACAGTGTTTATTTTATTTTATTTGGTATTATTATTTTTAATAAACGAAGTTGTAGATTATATATTTTGTCTAGGTAAGTTTTAAATGTTCTGCCATAGCTAGTAATTCCATAAGAAATGATTGACTCCGCGAGTGCATTATAAAGATTAAGCAATATTTTAAAAGGTACTTTGTATTTAATTATTGCAAATTTGGCAAGCATTGCTCGCAGTTTATCACAAATGGAGTCTATGTGATAGCCCCAATTAAATCTGTTATCAACGACTAAACCCAAATATTTGTAGTTGGTAACCTGCTCCAGAGGTTCACATTTGCAACCAAGCCTAGATAATTGCACTTCATGCAAACATTGGTGACCGTGCGCAACTATTTTAACTGGCTCGCAGAGTTGAGTAAGTGATTGGACCGAACGTGGATAGTCTTAGTTTTACCAGCATTAAGCACCAGTCCAGCATCATGAGACCACTTGCACAAATTATTAAAATCATTTTGAATCGATTGCTCAGCCTTAGATAAGATTTTATCAGCTGCGACGAGACAGGTGTCGTCCGCGTACTGATATACTGAGCAATTGCTTATAACATTCTCCATGTCATTGACGTAGGCTAAATAATGCAAGGGTCCTATAACTGAGCCTTGTGCTGTTCCCTTAATTAATTAGTTATAAATTGTTTGTACCCATTATTGCAATATATTTCTCATGTAACAATATGAACGGAAATGAAAAACTACAAATACAATGCATGAATGTCAAACTACGCATTTAATCGAGCAGATTGTACCTACCTTTGTGAATACATAAACGAACCTTCGTAAATACATAATTATGTAAAGCTTACATCTACCTTTGTACACTAAGACCCTCCGTGTATTCTGATTAAAGACTACATACCATACAATATTAATATACTGAAAAGCTCAAAATTTTAACACAAAAAAGGACCATTATATTTAAATCCAAGAATCTTTGATTACTTAATGAAAAGCGTTCTCAGTCTTATTCATCTAAACCTCCAATTCAATTACGAATAAAGATTTCTTCAGCTTTTCAGATATCATCGAGATAACATTTTCGAAGGTTTTCTTGTAAACTAGGTCTCCGCTATGTGTCTCAGGAGGGAGGGGAAGACAAAGACTGTGATAAAATCTGTAAACGCCATAAAACGTGACGCTTTTGTTTATATCACCCAAAAGACCCGCTCCGGCCATATTGATTGCCTGAAAGAATACTCACGATAACGGTAAACCACTGAGGTAGAATTTAGGTTAGACTAAGTACCGTTAAACCCAGTTTGGATCTACCAAATGGGAAGAGAAAGCAGCTCTTACTAATATCAGTCATTTTTCTTTTTGGTATATTTTCGGTAGTTCGTCTGAATCTGTTTTAGGCAGAAAGATGGGATATTTATACTACTTTCGTTCCAGGAAAATAGAAAACCTTTACATGTGTACGATAAAACAATTTTCGTCTTGCCAGTCTTGACTAACTAGTCTGAGCTAAAATTATTTATCCTATAACTTGTACTTTTGAGAAAATAATAACTAAGCAAACTACTATAATGACTTCCTAATGAGAGAAGTACATAACACATATTATGGTTATATTTCCTTACCCAAACATGTCTATGATGACTATGATGAGCTATGCTAATTAGCGTGACAGCTTGCAGTACATCGTTTGTTACTGATCTAAATACAAACTAACATAGGATATTAGCATTGTTAATTTTCATATTTACTGCGAACTCTGTTACACAAATACACGGCAGTAGTTTCTATTCAACCGAGCTAATATAATCATGCTTTTTAAGGAATAGCATGCGGGTAGGAAACTCAAACTCAAAGTATCTATTTAAAAAAAAACATTTACAGACAGGTTTAAATTCTGATTTAATCGGTGAGTCAGGAATATGAAGCTAGCTGTCCATTCCAATGCGAAGTAGGTTCCTATGGAGGAATGGAAAAGAAACTCCATAGAGACCATGGACACTATTTTAAACGCAATACAGGCCTCGTCGTTGTGTTGTCTCTTGGAAGAAATGTATGGCCAGCAGTCATCGACACTAGGTAACCTATTTTATTTGTATGATGACGGACATACAAAATACAAAAGCACCTTCAAAATACGTTAGTATCAACCGCATAAAACTAACCAAATAATCAACCTTCAATTATTGTGAAACTGCTCAAAGGACATAGCAATTGCCATATTAATGTCATGTCGTATGTCCTGCATTGGATTTCTTTTTCGGGCGATATGATGAAAAATCAATCATTATACATGACCAGACTAAAGACTATTATCTGCTCAATCTCCATCAATATCCAGAAATCTAATATCGCAATTCTTAACCCCTGTTACTAGGTTAAGTGAGCTCGACGGGGCTTAAGACGGGTTTCAATAACTATTGGAAGTATAAGTGTACTTGATCTACAACTATCCTTGCTGATCTCCTAGAAACAGATCTAAGTCCATATTATATTCAGTAATATTAACTGGTACGTAGTTAATGAGCTCACTACAGTGCAACGTAATTCGTGAAGTAAAATTGTATAGAAGATCAACCTCTGATGTGAGAGTGCACTAATACCAATTTCTTTTTCAATTAGTTTTTAAGTAAGTATCTAGATTGTGGATCTACATCGCCACATGTAAACTACGCATCAAATACCTGACGTCACACAAATCCTGAATCACGCAATTAGAGTTTACAGCGCGATTGACATATATACAAGCTAACGACTTCAACCATTGGGCAGTTGCCCGCCAGACACGACACCCGTCTGTCTGGTCGAAGGATACTCCCTTTTCTATAGAGGATGAGTGAACTTTAGATGAGTGAACTTTACACACTGTTCCTCATACCTCTAAAGATAAACTACAATAAAAAACTTAAATATCTCTCAAACTTATATTACATTTTATTCACTATCATATTTTATATACGAGTATATATTACGTAGATAACGTAGATATCCACTTTATTGTGTACTAGCTTTTACCCGCGGCTACGCCCGCGTGGGAATTATCCCACGGGAACGTACTATCGGGATAAAAAGTATCCTATGTCCTAACCTAGGTCATGATTTACCCATATGCCTCAAAATTTCATCCAAATCCGTTCAGCCGTTTTAGAGTGAAAGCGTAACAAACAAATAAATAAATAAACGAACTCACTTTCGCGTTTATAACATTACGCATTTATAATATTAGTTAGGATATAGGATTGCAACTTTTTTTTGTATGTTTATATGTTTTCTTAAATAATTACGTTGTTGTCTTTATAGTGAATGCTGCGTATATCCTGTAATAGGCATACCTACTTTACATAACAGCACTTTTTCGAATTGTTTTAAATTAATGGCTTTGTATGTTTGTGCTCCAAATGAAAAAGACCGTGACTGCTAACTGAGTCTGCGACTTCAGACTATGTATAACTTCCTAGTTTTGTCACATATTTTCTCCACTGGAAAAAAAATGTGTCAGAGGTTATCGTACAAAGTTAATAAAAAAGTACACGTTATTATAATAATTTTGTCAAATTTGTGAGCTTTTTGTGAAATGTTTCGGAAACGTCCCGGTCGTTTGTGGAAGTAACTACTTCCTGTCTCGTAAATATATGTGGTGCCAAGTATTGCTGTGTCAGTTAAGTGCTCATATACACGAGCGTCACGTTGTCGACGGCTACAGTTGCCTCTGCCGTTGGCAACGTGCCGCTCGTGTAGATGACCACTTAAAGGAGCCATCGACGAATAGTAACTATTTCTTGCTCTATACGTTGTATATACAGCAGTAGACAGCTTTGGTTGTTGACAAAGACTGTATTATATTATACTAGCTGTTGCCCGCGACTTCGTCTGCGATCCAGAATGAAAAGTAGCCTATGTCCTTCTCCAGGTCAAGGTCAGCCCCTGTACCAAATTTCATCCAAATCCAGTTCAGCCATTTTAGCGTGTAAGTGTAACAAACAAATTCACTTTCGCATTTATAATATTAATTAGGAATATCGGGCTGGTGTCCGCAACTCAACGTCCAAGCGCGTATTTTGATGATGATGCACTACATTTTGTATGGAGCCATGACAGTGTCTAGCAGTTAAGACTATTACATAATCTTATTCGTGACTATAAATAGTCATATAATCCTTATTCATCATAAACTCAAAAATTATTGGTGGTCCCACCCCAGAGGGTTTTTGTGCAAGTATATGCTGGGCGAAAAGTTGATAACTGAGGACGTGCGGCATGATGAGAGAACACCGGAAATATATTATAATATTAGGAAACAATATTCTTAACTTCCTAATTCATTGACTTACCTACTATGGCTACGGAAACTATATCTGGTTATGATAATTAATATCCCAACACAGCCCTAGCGAGCAATAATTCGTGCAAATAGAGCGAGATACCGCGGTGTCGGTCGTTCAATTTTAATTATACTTGCAACGTTGTCGCGCAATAATCGTTAGGAACACGCCGAACATCGGCCATAGCGTTTATCCGTTTTATGGGAACAAGGGACTGGGAATAGGTACCTATGGGTATGTAAAGTTGGTGTAGTAAAGGTACGTTTTATGAGAATTTTACTAATTAAATGTGGAGTAGAAGTGTGGATGTAGATATGGATTTAAACGAGAACGTCACATGCATTGAAATGTTAGAACTTATACTTTTCAAATATTTTACAGATTGGAAGTAACATGCTCCTGCTTTCCTATCCACAATACTTCTTAAAACTGTTAAGACACCGAAAATACCATATTAACAGAATTATCAGTGGCGTTACTCAAACCGTCTGGAATTTAGGACACTATATCACGTAGGTTCAGTACAACTATCTTCTTAATGTCCCTCGGCAAACTTCGTGTTTCGTCAGTCGTCGGATTTCTATTAGTTGCCCTTTGCACTTGGTGCTTGTAGTATTAACTCCTACCGCTGCACCCGCGTTGCTGTCAACCATAATTAGCAAGTGCAAAGGGCAACTGATACAAATCCGACGACTGACGAAACACGAACACGAAGTTACACGAAGTTAAAAGTCTGGAGGTCAGGATTCAGTGTAAAGCCTAACACTGAAATATAATTCAGGTCCTAGGTTATACTATATAAATGGTCCCAGTAATCTAAATTTACGAGCGTATTTCATCTTTTTATTGTTTTTATTTTAGCAATAAAAATGCCTTTGTAGTCCTGAATAGAATAAATATTATAATATTATGAAACACAGAAAGAATACAATTATTGCAAAAGTTTTATCATAAATGTACGTTATATTAGTATCCGTCCCTTAGAGTTGAGACGGAGTACAATCAAGCACAGAAGTGAAATGAAACAAAATTGTTTTTGTAGAATTCTGTAACTTTTTCGTGATGGCCCAGTGGTTAAGGCCTCTCATGAACGAGGCTGTGGGTTCAAATACGGGCAAGTACCAATGTGACTTTTGCAATTCTTAAGTACTTTCTGAGTTTATCTTGGACATTACATACTGACATCGATGAAAGAAAACACCGTGGGAAAACTGGACTTTAGTTTAATATAAATCTGAAATCACCAACCCATCTTGAGCAAGCGTGGTGATCAATGCTCGTGCCTTCTCTGTATGAGAAGAGGCCTTTGCCCTGCATTGGGACAGTAAAAGGCTGGTGTGTTATGTAACTTTTTGATGGTTCCCTATCCATTTGCATAAATTTTTTAGACATAATATAACATGGCATACTTTTGTTTATCCTAATTATACTTACGCATAACATTGTTTTCGCATAATAGCTTACGCATATTTTTTTTTAGCATAATTTCTCTAATCATAATAATGTTTAAGCATAACATTCTAAAGCATAAATTTGTTTACGCATAATGTTATTTAAACATATATTTTTAAGCATAAAAAATACGCAAAATAATTAACTTCTAAAATGTAACCATCCATGCAGCAAGCATCTGTATGCTTGCTGCATGCATGGTTACATTTTGAATTTTAGCATGGTGTATGCTTGTTTGCATGCTGTCATGCAAACAAGCATACACCATGCATGGAGCAAGCATGCAGCATGCAAACATGTAAACTAGCATACACCATGCATGCAGCAGGCATGCAGCATGCAAGCAAGCATGCAACATGCAGCAGGCATGGTTTCTGTCATGGCTCCGGCGCTGCGGGGCTCCGGCGATCCCACGCGAACTGCTCGTCGCAGATGTGTTTAACGCTCACCACCGCAGCTTCGGCTTGCGGCAAAGCCGGCCAGCCTCAGTCACGGTGGCGAGCGTTAAAACCACCTGCTCCTCAGCTCGCGGGCCGCCTCGTCCCTCCGCGCCTACGCGATTTTAAATAACACTCTAGGGGTAGGGCAGACAAGATTACGTGGAGTCGGTTTTGCAGCGATTCGTTTCTGTCACAAACTTTTCTAGCAATTTAATTTTTAATCAATAATATTATTTAATTGTTACAGAAACCTTAATACTATTATGCTAATAGTCATTAGGGCTAACATTATGCGAATTAAAATTATGCCAAAACAAATTAGTCTTAAAGATAATTATGCCAACATAAACTGTATGCCAAAAAAAAATATGGCAAAGAATTATTATGGCAAAACAAATTATGCCAAAACAGTTATGCCAAAGTATATTAGGAAAAAGAACATTATGCGAAAAAAAGGGATCCCCTTTTTGATACATTTGAAAATATTGATTTGATTTTATGATAATTATGAATGAATGTATAATATTAAATTGTTACTATTTATGTATTGAAATACACGTTATTTTAATTTCGAATCCTTGATAATTTATTTATGCTTGATTAATTGATTATTGCTTTGCCTAAATTGAATGTGCTCACTTAATCTGTGAAATTCTGTATGCCTCAACGCGGATTCTTTATAATTTCTATACCTTATTTAACTTCTTGTATAAAATCTATGTTTACCAAATAAATGATTTAAATTTGGTGTAAACTAAAAATTGGGTCAGCTACCTACAAAGACAATTCTATAGTTTTTTGAAAAAGAAAAATGTTTATTTGATGTTGACATACGTGAAAGATCTTTTAATATGCACATAAACAGAAAAAATAATGTTTTTTCCATCATGTTCTTTTATACCACCTTGATATAAAAGCTTGATATATTGCTTATCGTATTGAAAAGCACAATATATGTAAAAAAAAAACTTTTTTTAAATATATCCAAAAAAAAACAAAAGCTTTCATTTTTTTTTTTTTTATCCACCTTGAATTTGCATATTTACATATCCTATTGAAAAGCACAATGCACGTACGTTTATTAATTAATAACTCTTAATAAAATAAAGTCTACATTGTAAAATAATTGAATTAATCAGTTTCAATCATCGTTAAGGATGCCACATGATATTCATTAATAATTTATATCCATCAGTTTTGATGACGTAGTATTTTATGCTTTTTTGAACGCTCATTGTAACGAGTTCATTCGGTTCACGACCTGAAATTTTATTGTTATGTTGTTAGTACATTATTATTTATATAACAAAATAAAATAGCAAGTCATGGACTTGCCTGTTTTTCTCCATTCTTCCTCTTTTCGTATCGATAATAGTCTTTTTTATTTATTTTATTGTTTGGGCCCAATATGGGTCACGTTAATAGCGGCATCAGTTGGATTCTTTAGGTGTCCGATGTGTAAGTGAACGGGCGCATAGGACACTCCATCAGGTTGGACATAGTCTGATCAAAAGCACCTCACTCGCACTGGATGTTCTTCTCTATAGAAACCTACTACGCTTTTGAATGGGCAATTAACTTCATCATTCTGACTGGTCGACTCCTTCGACAATTCAAAAGTGCTTATGATCTTCTTAATAAAATAAAATAGTAACAAAGTAGAACTTTTTTTTTTTAAGTCATTGAGAGCTACGAGGTGCCGAAAATATAGATTTTGAATAGAAATATAAAGCTAGTTGCCCATTCCAAAGCCTAGTAGGTACCTATGGAGAAGAACGGGCAAGAAACTCCACGGACACTCTTTTAAATAAATTGTTACAAAAATATCGGTTACATCTTTCCATGTTGAAATTAAACATGTGAGAACAATGTAGAAAGACGTGCACGTCAGAAGCGTTCGTAAGAAAAAGATAAAAAAAATAACAATTCAAAAATTTTAATCAGCCAAGGCAGCTAAGAGTTGACCAGTCCCAACTGACGGCGCCGTTCACGAACATGACGCATGGATTAGCACCATTCAGCTCAACCATTTTGAAGGGAGCTAAATGATCCAACACACGCGCCACCATCAGCGAGACATCTGAGTGAGCATGATATACTCACAGCCGCCAGGGCACATTCAAGTCAATAAAAGACGTATTACCCGGTAAATGTTAGCTCTTTAGTACATAGTACTCACACCAAGGAAACACAAACACACAATGGAAATTGATTTTATACAATGCAAAGATGGTCTTAAAATCTTCAGCCGCTCCAACAGTACTTAGCCATCCTGCAAGAGATGTTAAATGAGGACCCCATTGTAGCTTTGAGTAGAACGTGATCCCTAGGAAAAAAGTTTTATCGACGAATTCTAGTTTCTCTTGATTCAATACTATTTCACAATTACTACTTTTGACATTTGGTAAAGTAAAATTTCTTATTTTATGAATGTATGTTTCAGATTGACGCAAAAACGGCTGAACGGATTTGGATGAAATTCGGCACACAGATAGTTTATAACCTGGATTAAAACAAAGGTTACTTTTGATCCCGCTAGTACGTTCCCGTGTGATATTTTCCGACACTTACGCGAGCGAAGCAGCAGGAAAAAGCTAGTTATGCAATAAATGCTTTAAGTTTGAGCACCAGCCTGTAATTGTACTCCGGGAGGACAAAGTTCTCTTCTCACGCAGAGAAGAAACGAGCTTTGATCACTTGCAAGCAAAAAGAAAAATCCTAAACACTTGTGTACTCCACAGTACACACTTATTTATTACTTTGTCTGTGCTCATTACCAAAGTTGTGCGCGTTGTACAAAATACACTAAAGATTCCTCTCTGATTACAAACGTGTGCTGTTCATTATTTTGTTGATTGAAATATTTAAATGTAAGTAGGTACTAGAAATATATAAAAGCTTGGCTTTTGAAATTTTAAGACTTACTAAAATAATTTAGAAATATTAGTGCAATGTTTTTAGCTCTGGAAATAGGTAAAATACATACTGAATTATTTTTATTGACTTCTGACAATGCAGTGATAGCCTAGTGGTGTGACCGTCAGACTGCCAAGTCATAGGTCTCGAGTTCGAACCCAAGGCACGCACCTCTGACTCTTCGAATTCATGTGCGTATTGTAAAATTATCACTTGCTTCAAAAACGGTGAAGGACAACATCGTGAGCAAAATGCCTGAGAGATATTTCGCGACGGCATCTGAAGCCAAGTCAGAGGTCCATGGGCGGCTTTAAAACTCACACGAAAAGAAGAAGAAGATTGACTATTGACTGTAGGTTATCTACAGCAGACTATTCTCCAGATTTGTTTATATATATATTTTTTACTGATATGGTCACGTTTTTTTCTCTTTTTCCTTATGAAATGAAATGAAATGAAATCTTTTATTACCAGATAAATAAAATCCACTTAACTAACTAACTACAAGTTTCAATAATACATACATATTCACACATAAATAACATAATAAATATACAATAACATAAATATAAGATTCATACTACACACGCTCATTGTTTTTTATATAATCGGTGTGTGGTAGGACTGCCACCTTTTATGTAAGGGGCTTTGGTTCCAATGTCTTACCGCGGCCACCAAACAATTGGCCGAGCGATGTATGGCGGTGCGTGCGGCGGCCGACCGGCTCCTCAGCAGCGCTTATCACAGCAGGATATGAGTGTAGAAATAACATAACATAGCATCACGCCTGTATTTCCGGAAGAGTTAGGCAGAGGTGTACCTACATAGTATACCAACATTTGACCAGTTATATTTAAGTCTCATGTAACAAGGAGCGAGTTTATTTCTATCAGCCACAAATCCGGACAGCCCGGAGTCTGCATTTGCGGACGGTACTACTACTGAGAAATTCTAGATAGAAAAACCCAATAACACTTTGCCGGACCGGGGAATGGAATCCAGGACCTCATGCTCTGTCGTAGCGCTTGCGACCACTCGACCACCGAGGCAGTACTTCATTCAAAAGTTTTTTCAATATTACGATAAATATTTTTATATATGTGGAATGTTTTAACTGGACATCTTCTACATAATTTTACTAGATACTCATATGTAGTAGCAGTAAATATAAGATAAAATTAAGTTCTAAAATCTAGGTGAATCACTCATCCCACATGTCCCACATATCAAAATCTACAAATTTATCAAAATGATTTATATTTTTCCAAAAGATATTAATAAAACAATACACACGAACCGCAGACAAAGGGCTCAATATCGTGTCGAATGTTCAAACACAAGTCTATAAATTACTTTTCTTTTAGATAAGAAATACCGAGCTTTGTAGCCGCGTCTTTCATTGTCAGCCGTTTCATGCCCTTTGTTCTAGCACATGTTTCATAATCCTGCTTTATATTTGATCTTATTGTCAGAACAGCGTTTGTATTAAAAAAATTAAAAAGCCTCTCAGATTGTAAGATTGGATATTCTTCGTCAGTATATTTTGAAACTTCTCTATCATTACAAGTTTTTATGTGCAACATTTTCTGTGTTATTTTTACATAGTTTTATGCAACAATCATGTTTTTTTTTTCTGCAGTTGTTGACACAAGAACTACATAAATAAGCACTTTTTCTTCCTATCTGTAAACCGGACCATATTAAAAGACATTGTTAGAAAAGCACATACAAAATTAATATTATGGAAACTTTATCAAATTGCTTGTATGTCCTCTGTGCTAGGTTTTGCAATTTGCAAGTTGTGTGTTAGAACTTTGTTTAATATCACAGTTTCCGCCCCGAGCTCCGTTTAGTGCGTCCTGACAAGTTTGTTAGTCATTGTTCCTACGCCTGCGCGGCTGCCTGTGCTTGCACGCTGTTTTGTATGATAAAACTGGGAACAGTGTCAAATAAAATTTATAATAAGCTTGATAATAAAATTGATAGCAAATTCATTAATAGAATCGTATTTCTACACGTAATAACAACGTTAGGATCAAATTATTTTGGGAGAAAAAAACCTAAAACAGATTTTTTAAAGGAAAAATTCAATTAGTAACTTATTCAATTGTCTACTACATTTTGGAAGAAAAAACAAAGAAATCCCTATTTACCTAAAAAAAAGAAACACATTCCTAAAACATTTAGGTAGAAATGAGTTTTATTGCACCGAAATGTTTCAACGTTGTTTTCACTCTAGGTATTACTTCACCTTTTTCTATTTCAAATAATAGATAAGCAATATTAAACTCCATTTTATTTCCACACTTTCCCTATAAAACACAAACCCCAAAAACAATACTAACGGAATAAGACCAGAAAAAACCCAGTTTTACCTCTACGTAAACACATATCCTCTATGCATACTAACCCATAAACCTACATAGGTAGACGTGAACCATTTGTCGGAGTCCGCCAGACTCCATAATATCCGGAGCGTGGACCTATAAAATGAGCACTCACTGCTGGCTAGTTTACGGCCCTAAGTAATACTACCCTCTATTTGCCATTAAGAAGCTCTGGACTCAGGTCTTGGACCTCGTATAAGTAGAGGTCTATAAATCCTGACGTTTGTGTTTTGTTTCGGGATTTTTGAAGGGCAGACGTGTACGTATTAAAAAGTACACATGATATTGAGCGCAACCTAAAAAAAAAGAAGATTGAATGAAGTCTTGAGTGAAAGAAGTCATTCTACCAAATTGTTTTTTGACTGTCTTTTCGAATGTATTTTTGGTTATATAAGTTATAAGTTATTGGTTTAGTTTTTATTGTCTTAAGGATCTTACAGTAAATAGCTACGTATAGGTACGTTTAATCATGCTGGAATTCCTGAACTGTCTTTACGAGTAGTGTTCGGCAGGTGTGTCACTACGCTACAGCTAATAGGTGCAGCATGCAACGAACCATCCCTGCGAGCTAAACAATATCCACTTAAAATAATAGATAAGCTAGGTACTAAATTGATTTTGATAATGTCGTAAACTGTTATGCAAGTTTCAAATAGAAATCCAGGTCCCCTACAAAATAAATACACAAACCAGCTGTATCTTCTTGACATCGGTAGCCAGCAAGTGGTCTCATCAAAGCAATAGTTTATAAGAGTTCCGCATCTTCCCCGAATTAATACGAACTCAACTCGACTCAACAAACTCGGGCAACTCCGAGCAATGTCGGTTCCTGATCTGAGTAATTTAATTACTTTGAGGCGGCCGCCATTTTTCTTAGTTTTATTTAAGATTGCTTCTTAATTAGTTGTACTTATGCTTTCTTGGTGTTCTTTTATAAGGTTTTCAGTGGCTATGTGTGTTTTTAAATAGATAGATAGACTGATTGACCGCTGAGGAGCACTTCTTTTAAGGTAACATTGCGCTATAACATTCGAAACTGATACAGTTTTACTATGGGTGTCATCAGTAATGTCATTAATGGGGCCCAAATCTACAACCACATAATTGTTTAACTTAGAGATCGTGGACAAGCAATGAGCAATACAACTTTCCACCCTTAGCCTCGAGATCAATCATTCGTTCGTAAACCTTACATGGTTTAAGTTTATTCATCGATATTCAATGAACATATCAAACGTCAAAACCAAATCCATCTAACACGAAACATATCTGTTACCAAGACAACTTATTCAGCCATAGAACAGTCTTAATTGATAGATGGCAGACATTCCACCAGCTTCATAAGTACAAACACCACTGCCAATTAGAGGCAATTAAATCGTGCCAGTTTACAGCACACGAATGCGATTCCATTGAATAGAGGTGACGAATTTGCTTCAAAAGAATAATTTCCGTCCCTGTTGCAAGCAGAACTGTGCTTGCCTTGATGATAGGTCTTTTTGAAGTTACGCTGCTCGTTTGCTTTTGAAATTTTGTCGTGTTGTGCCGTTGCAGTTGCAGCAATTTGGAAAGGAATTGTGCTTTGGGCTTTGTTGCGGGGTGAAATTGTTTGTTGTATTAAGTTATTAACTAGTGCTATAACACTGTATTTTGTTGCCTGTGGCATAATGCAATTAACGAAAGGTCACTTAATTTTGCTTCGTCTTTTTTGTATTGTCTTAGCGGTAGTTCTGCTAATCTGCTTAACGGAGGAGGGTATGTGTCTCTTTCGTTATTATCAGCAATATTTGAACTACTGTGGGCGTACCGTGGGTAGTGTTGGTTATTGCGCAATAGAAAAACCGTTTACAGTTCAGATCAAATATTAATTTACTATCAAATTAATCACAGTAGCAATTCACGTACTGTAGGTACACGACACAACTATCTGGAACGTACGACAGTTTCTAAACGTCTTCACTGCTTGACCGCCACTCATGAAGTCTGCTTAGCTCCAGCCGTTTAGAGCGGTATGTTGTAGACACTGTCGAGCGCCGCTAGGCGGCGCTGGCGCTCCGATTAGTCAACTCAGTAACGTATTTCCGACATGCTTATATTATTTGGGTCCAGCGAATTACCACTGTGATTGCGGCCTGATTGGCGAGACTCATTTGGTCTCTCAATATTATTATGCCCAATGCTGTTACTGAAATGTATCGACTAAGACTATCCTTGTTATGGCAATATCGCATAAACTTCATTACTCTAATCTATAGCAGTGTTAAAGCACGCTTTCAGGCTGTTATACTAAAAAATAATGTTATATACCAGGGAAACAGTTCCATTAAAAATAACTTCGTTTACCTTGTAAACACAAACTGCAGTATAACGCGATGGCATAACTTTGCCTATACATCCATCTAATCATTAAATTTTTTAAACGTAATTACGCTCACAATTTCCGTAATTTGCTCAAAGTTGAGTGGTTGTCTGGCATCGCTTTTTACTGCGGTATCATTACGCTGAGAGGCGCGGCCGGTTTATATCGTGACACCCTTGACAACGACGCCGACGTTGCAAAGTCACGTCGGCTGTTGGAGTTAATTTGTCGATGTGGGCGTGAAAAGTACATATTAACACTTTGCGTTGGCAACTTTTGCGCGGATTACGACAAGAGCCCTAGCTTACATACATGGTGATGTATACACTAACGTATGTATCTGTTAATCTATACATATCTATTATGAATTCGCTTTTCGTGTCTGTTTGACCGCGTTGTTCTTCTAAACTACGCAATGGATTTTGATGTGGTTTTCACCATCATTCAGAAAATCTATTCCGGAAGGTTTATGTGTATAATATTAAACTTACATTATAATAATTTATCTGGTATTCGTATTCAGCTGCATCCAGTTAGACTGGAAGCCGACCACAATTCAAGACAATGTTTATGTTCTTTCTCCAGCTTACGTACTGACAAGTTATATGAGTTTATATAATTGTTTATTTTATTTGACTTTTTAAGTCAAGTTATTTTAATTTAACTTCAATTTATTTTTGACAATATCTACTCATCACACTGTTTTTTTATGAGTTGTATTGCAATATGTGGTTAGCTAGTGACCTCGACAATTGATCATATTATTTACTGTTATTAGTAATTAACTCTTTGTTTATTTATTTTACATCGATGGTCCTAGTTTATCATTTATAACTTCCAGTTACAACTATATGTAAGCGGGCACGCCCTTTATGCCTGGAGGCTTTTTTATTTAGATATTAATTCTGTTTACGTTTAGTTTTTTTTATTTCGGCCTGAGTATCGATGATTGATTGGTTGAGTTCTCGATGATTTTGTTTGGTATATTGGCGTGTGCTAGCTAACATATGGCTAATAATTTGAATTATGTTTTGTGTTGCGTAATGTAAATTATTTTGAATACTATTATATAGAATCTTTTTTTTTTGTTCTTCTAACTGAACAGACAGCTGTGCTGCTGGGGAGTTTGTTGCGCCACTTCTTCTTCCCAGCTAATGCACTAGGAAGTGGTGAAGGGTGGGCGTTTTGGGGGACTGTCTTATGTAATTTTGACGTTCGAAAAGTGCTGATTCTCAGCCTAGTTTGAATAAATGACTTTTGAATTTGAATTTGAATTTGAATTTGAATATAGTTGGGAAAAGGCAGGCAGATTGATACTCGTATAATAAAGAAATCTCGAAGGCTTATCAAGGTGTGAAAACCATGCGAAGTCGGGTCGGGTCGCTAATGTATTTTTTTTAAACTTATATATCAGTTGAAAATGTAAATTAAGGCGGGGTTATCCGAATTTGCCTGTTTTAGAATCAATTTTAAATAGTCAAATTAGTTTATTTAAGTCCTGATTTTTTTTTAAATTATAGATGTATCCTTGTTGGAGGGAAATTAAAGGTTCAACAGGATCAACTGCAAATATTTTATGCTGTGGCATGGATTTTCCGCGAGATGGTCGGCAGTGCATCGTAAATAAATACGTCGCTCTGCAATTGGGGGAGGCGGAGGTAGCGTTTGAATGGCCCACCGGCCCGGAAAACCTAGCCTTAACTATTTATATTTCCGTAAAAAGAAAGGGTTACGAACAGTAAGTACATGTATTATGAATGAAAGGTAAATATAAGGTTCACGTACATTTAAAAAATAAACAACAGACTCATACATCTGATCAGATCGAAATAACATCCAAAGCATATCCAAGGTGCCTTTTATGTCATAGCGACAGAAAATAAGATACGAAATCATATTTGCCTCCGCAGTACAGAACATGTTGTTTTGGGAATAACTGTCTGTATGTGACAATGATCGATATAGTCACTTCTATACGAATAAATGTTTTAGACAAGTTGGAACGCAAAAAGTAGGCAAGATGTTGTGAGCAACTTTAGATGTTGTGAGCAACTTTAGAAAGTTTGGGCGAAGTTTTCATCCTTAATTTCCGTTTAGAATATTAAGTGGTTATTGCTTCTTGGAAGTGTTTCGGCGCAATTTTTTGGACGGAGACGTTTAATAGATTGCTTGTGATTAGGTATAAAACGAGTAAACATACATACTATAAACTCACGCCTTAGGCTGCCTGTCCATTCAAGCGGAGCGAGGCAGCGGAGAGGAGATTGGCAGCGGAGTGGAGCGGAGTTGCGGACAGTGTCTGTCCATTGATGCGGAGTTATGGACTGTGCAGAGCTAGACCGAGTTCAAGTATGTTTCCGCATCGACTCTCCGCTTCCCCGCTCCGGTTCCCCGCTCCGATTCCCCGCTCCGCTTCCCCTCTCCGCTTCTCCGCTCCGTTTCCCCACTCCGCTTCCCGGTTTTGTATGATTATTTAAACTAGTTCGCAAATCCCTGTCCACTGAAGCGGAGCAGAGGTCTTATGCAATTCCATTGGTTAATATTGGCACACCGCTACTCCGCTCCTCTCCTCTCCGCTCCAGTGGACAGGCAGCCTTATTCTCAAGGCAGACTCTACAGAGGGGACCTGCTACGTTCCTTACAAACTCCTTTTGCCTCGTCTACGGTCATACATCTGGTCATACACCCACGCCGGTTGCGAGTACTAAGGTAGTAGAAAGCCAACTCCAACATATCCTGGACAGCTAAATGCTGTAATATCAAAACAACTATAAAAACCTCTGCTCTATTTAGCCTAAGTTTTTGTCTAGTATGTCATTCAGGATTATGAAGCTTCCCAAGGGTTGGTCGAGCGCGACCTCTGCCCGCGTCACTCAGCCGACAAATGACACGCGTTTACGAGAATACTCGACAGTTAACCTTGACTTACGGGATGAGGCCGTTAGTTATGGTTAGGGGCTAAATTGGACTACATAAAATAATTTTTCACGTACTTTATCAATGACAAAGAACACAGTATTTAAAGTGCTTCAAATATCTTTGATACCTGACATGACATTGAAAGGGGGGCGTTGTTGGTAAACATTTGTGAAACTGGTTTGTGAAATTGGAAAAAACAAGATGGCTGCGTTAATTACGATTTTTGCCGCGTGCCAAAAGATCCTTGTACACTTTCTAGTTTTAAAAGTTTTAGTTTTTGCTTTCGCTAAGTGATTTACTTCTTAAATGTGCGTGATGCTGGTTCAAGATCTTAATGCTCACATGAAACAAATCGTTGTATTACCTAAGCTGGTACGAGTACTTAAATAGGTCTATACACAAACATACGGAATGTATGGGAGAACAATTTTTTTGCAAATGTAAGTTGTTCGATTATTACTCGTTAACTTGTAGAGCCTACTTAGCTGTGATAGTTTTCCTTCTAATTGCTTTATATACAATGTCGTCTATGGGTATGTGACCGCCCGTATTTTTAAGAATATTCATGATTTTTTTCTAAAATTAACTTTAAAAGGGGATCTTTAAAAAAAAAATATTATTCAATTCTATATTTATTGAGTAGCGTTTGCCATATCTCCGATGTTGTTGGCTCGATTTGGATTCTGTTTATTATTTCTATGAGTTATTATATCGTATTAACTAAAAATTTTTATTAAAATTTGTCGACTATGAAAAAAAACGGAGGTACAGACATTTTTTTCTAAAAAAAACTGCATTTATTTAAAAAACACAATTGTAAGTCCATAAAACCGAAAGCGGATAATTTTTTTTTATTTTTTTTAAAGGCTTATGTTTAAGATTGACCCCGCTTAAAGTTCATTTTCGATAATTTGTCATGAATATTCAGAAGAATACGGGCTGTCACATGCCCATGGGCGACATTGTATACTACAGCTGTGAATTTTTTCACATATCCAAAACTAACCAGCTGGCAGGGAGGACACTTGACTCTAACAAACATTTTCAAATTATACCTTAATATTTCGGAAACGGATCGCTGAATCCAAAAATGGTGTTGACATACTACACGACACCCCACACCAAGGGATAGACGAGGAAAAAAAAGACGTGTAGGGGACCCTAAGACAGACAGACGGACATGGCAAAACTATAAGGGTTCCTTTATGACTACGGAACCCTAGAAAGAAGTTGTGTGCTAGACCACACGATAGAAGTGAAAACTTACTACTGCAACCGAGTATACCCGATTCAGCGTCACCGACCCGTGCGTGATGCTTCTGTTCTTACCGTTCAGAAAGAGTGCAAAGGGCGTCTAAAAAAGTTTAACTACAAATAATTTGGAGCACCGTCTTTCCTAAAAGAATATTGCCTCGACACCCCTTAGTCTAATCAAAGTTTAATAATTCTTTGAGTACAGTCTTAACTTTGACCTTGACCTTGACTAAGACTAAAGACCTTGAAAACTAACCCTGGAGCAACCACCAACAGCCTCAAGTATCTGAGGTCGTTGACCGCGGAGTATAAATCATGCATGCGTTTTGCAGGCGTCGACACAATAGCTTGGTGCGTAAATAAATCTTTAAGATTAGGGTGCTCGTTCCTGTACATGACCCGGGATTGCTGGGATAGTAGCCATACTTTCTGAGGACACATTTTTTACTGGCCAGTATCAATGTTGTATGAAACAGTCAGTGTATCCGCCGTTCGGAGTCCAGTTCATCAGGGACGGTTTAGAGAATACTTATTGATATTTCAGGTCAACACTACAAAATATGTTTGGATAGGAACGAATTTATTTTGAACATTTTTGAATGTGATACTTTTTCAGATTATATTTTGTTCTTCAATTGAGTGAGAAGATTCTGAAAGTTTAATGAAAACAAGTTATAGAGCATACACACTCTACTCGGGTAAACGCATAGTTACAGATCGGTCGTAGTGTAAACCGGCGATAGTGGCCGTCCGTTCCGGCTAATATCGTCCGGCGATAAAACCGTTATTCTGTTTACGCGCCGCGGTATTACCCACTCATATTTTTACGCGCGATAGAACGTCATTACAATAAAACTGTCTGGAAAAGCGCGCGAGCGGCGATTTCTTTATTTTTATGTTTATTTTATTAGGTTATGTTTGATTCCGGGTTTTTTGTGTGGTTGGTTTATTATTTGGACGTAACTGTGTAACGTGTGAACGATTCTATCACATTATCGTTTTCTTCAGTATAATAACTGTTATTGATAATCAACTCCTTTATACCAATACTTATGCACGTTTCCACTTACACGTCACGAGAAAAGTGTTGAAAATCCAACAGTGGAATTATTTAAAGGCGTTAATTTCGGTATTTCTTAGTGTTAGTGAAAACGGCCTTAAGTTTTGGTAGAAAGGAATTGATTTTCAATAACGGTTGTTAGACTACTAGAGAGAACACGGGCATTAGTCGTAAAAGGCGCAGACGCAGGCTCCGGCTTATATTTCTACAGGTATGTCGTCTGGCTATTTTCAAACTTGACCGATGCTGTTTATTTTGAGCCCAGACTAATAGACGTCGTAGGGAAGACATACTAGAATAAACAAAACAAAACAAGACTAACATCCACAATTCCTTCAACAGTCAAGCTAAAAGCCAGTATAAGTGAAGATAGCTAAATGACGTATGAAGATAATCTGTCAAAGGCACGACGTATACTGTCTGAACGATGTCTGAACTCAGTTGTTCTGGGAGTGAACGATCTGCACCCACACTAAGCCTGGTGTAACTAGATGGGTTTGCTCAGAACTTGGAGATCAGTTGTCTGGGTAAATGCGTGTTTAAATCTGTGAATAAATATATGTATTACTAGGTGACCCGACAGACGCTGTCCTGTCCAAAACTTCATACAAAAATCCCATACAAAAAACGTTCAGTTTTTCCCGAATTATGATGCGCTTACGCTTACGCAGAATTTCATTTTAATTTATATATAGATATGTCGCAGTAAGATGGTTAAAGCCTTGATATAGCTATATACTGTAATAAAGTTATCGGTTCATAATTGTAAAGCCTTGATATAGCTATATACTGTAATAAAGTTATCGGTTCATAATTGTAAAGCCGTGATATAGCTATATACTGTAATAAAATTATCGGTTCATAATTGTAAAGCCGTGATATAGCTATATACTGTAATAAAGTTATCGGTTCATAATTGTAAAGCCGTGATATAGCTATATACTGTAATAAAGTTATCGGTTCATAATTGTAAAGCCGTGATATAGCTATATACTGTAATAAAGTTATCGGTTCATAATTGTAAAGCCGTGATATAGCTATATACTGTTCTAAAGTTATCGGTTCATAATTGTAAAGCCGTGATATAGCTATATACTGTAATAAAGTTATCTGTTCATAATTGTCGGAGTGCCTAAATTTTGTTACTTTGACCAATTTCGACGTAGACGTTGGTCACAGTTCTAACCTAACCTATTTGGTCAGACTGCCCTAATAGTTATATTACTAGATTGTGCTCGTATCATAGTTATATTCCTGGTACGACAGTTAAGAATCGCTTTCATATAACTACGTATATATTACGGTATATAGCTATATCCCTTGGGACCCACAACTCATAAATCTAACAACAAAGTGCAGCATTCAACGGTTAGGACTTAATTGGGCAGAACGAGTGTAATTTGACACCGTCATAGATTGTGCGGGCGTGGGACGAAAATGAGACACAAATATTGTTTTATTTATTTTATTAATATACATACTCATCTTATTTATTTTATTATTATTGGAAAGCATATAGCTGGGCATTTTGTTCGGTTGCTAACAACACAAATATTAAGTTGAGTAATCAAGTATAAGTTAATAGGTAGCACAGTTTGTAATTATGAGTTAGTGGTAAACAGAGTTTTAAATTAACGTAAACAATGTTAGGACAGACAATTTTAGCCCGTTGCCCTCCCCGTAAATTATTTGAAATCGGCGCCGCATGACTTCTTCCATACTGTACTTCAATATCCTCTACTACGTACCATCATCTCAGTAGTTACCCCATTTACACCCTTACCATCTTTCACACAATCTATTTAATCGTTTCTTTGTTCTTCCTCATCCGTATAACCATACTCATAACAACACATAATCAAAATTTTCATTACGACATCTTCATTCCCCTAACCAGCCCAAACCTTATTAACATTTTCCCACTGCTGGGAAACAGGCCTCCTCTCTGTGAGAGGGAGTGGGCCATAATCCACCACGCGGGCCCAGAGCGGGTTGGTAGATGTCACATGTCTTCGAATTTTTGGTTCTAGGACATCATGTCGGTTTCCTCACGATGTTTTCCTTCACCGTTTTGAGAGCAGTGGTGATGAAATAATTTACACAAAGTAAAGCCCCTGGGTTTGAACCGACGACCTACAACTCATAAGTCGCAGCCGCTACTACTGGGCCACCACCTCTGCCCAAACCATTGAAGTATTCTGATTGATAAACCAACCCTTGTTTATCAATCAGCAGAGCACTCACATTCAAAAGCAGTCAGGTTCGCTCATTCATTCAATGTTTCACTCTCCCTGTAAGCCGGGTAGCGGGTCAACTTAGCTTATATTTCCTATATTCAAGCTGTATTTCTCTCCGAACAGAGTTTTCAGTCGACTTACTTCTGATATATTTATAAGGACCTTACTCGTAAACCGATGTCGAGTTATGAGCTTTTTGGACAGGGGTATAAAGGTACTTTCCAACGTTGACTTGGTCACTTGAGTGATCACTTGGTCACTTTAAGAAAATCTTTAGCATATCCTATTAGCTAAACTTCAATACAAACATTTCCTCCGAAACTGGTAATAATCTTACAAAAAAACACAAAAAGCGCCATCCAACGCTGTATCATTAAAATCATCCAAAAACAAACCATAGCCAGTAAACGCTGAACATCAAACAATTTAATAAAGCTGCTGAATTTACAACTACTCGTCCAAGGCGGGGTTGCCAATAAAATGTTTTATTCTTGACATAATTTGTAACGACAGACTCCAAGCGGCCTTTGTGTCGGTAGTGAAAGATGGCGCTAAACACCGCCTTTGCCAAGAAATGTTTAAAGTTCTGATTTAATGCAGGTAATACTTAGGTTATAACTGTTTTATGTTGCTACAAAATATTAACCCGTCAGAGGTTTGTTTTCATTTGCTCGACGGTCTCTTAGCGTATCGCTGGCATTATGTCAGCCAGTTACAAATATTTCTCACTAGCGACCCGCCCCTGATTCTTAAGGTTTTTACGACTTGACAAAACATGGAGATTTATTCATTAACAATAAATTTAATATTAATGTATTATACACATAAACCTTTCGGAATACATTCTCTAAATTGTGTTAAAAACCTCATCAACATTCGTTGCGTATTTAAGAAGAACAACGCAGACATACGCGAAAAGCGACTTTATTTTATAATATGTATAGATTAGCAGTAGCGTCCATAACTCGGTATCAGGGCTCCAGAATATGCTGGCAAACGTGTCCCTTCATTTACACTTAACACTGCACCTTAACACATCACCACTCCAGGTTGGAGTAGTCTAGTAGTCGCGCCCTCGCGCCCCTAGTCGCCGCAGGAGACGCCCCGGGCGTAGGGAGTCGCGAGCCGACTTCCGGCCACCGTAGGCGCGGGCTTGCGGACGGTGAGCAATCATTGTTTTCTGTTTTTTTTTAGTTATAAGGTGTTTTTTTCTGCTAATGTAATGCCAATAAACGCATTTTTCTTTCTTTCTTTCTTTTCAATGGGTAGCTCGCCGTCCGATTAGGACCAGGCCCGGGTCGACGGCGCGTTGTGTTCCACGCGCGCCTCAAAGAGATGTCAGCATCATCTGACGGGGTCCGTAAGGGCCAATGCCTACCGGGGTTGCGAGTTTGTCCGAAAGCGGAAGGAACACGGGTGGGTTTTAGTCAGTAAAAGTCTGACACACCCTCTCGCTCCACCCAGAGCGGGAGAAGTCATTTGATGATTTCCCATCCTCAAAAAAAAAAAAAAAGTTGGAGTACCTACTCTGCAGGAAAGTCCGAAAGGGATACCGTGGCCCCTGGCAACACACAGGCAACTGAAGGAACACGGGTGGGTTTTAGTCAGTAAGAGTCTGACACGCCCTCTCGCTCCGGCCAGAGCGGGAGATGTTATTGGATAATTTCCAAACCTAAAAAATAAATAAAAAAATTGTCTATGAATGTCTATCTGAGCAGATTTTTCGTAATTCAGTTTAAAGGGTCAAATAGGGTAGTTTATGAAAGCACTACTTCGCCACAGTCAGTGGAAATATAAACCCGTCTACATGGCTTTGTATTTTGATCAGTAAAATAAAAACACGTCCATTGCTACGCTCGCTTTTAAAGTTAACTCTTTCTAAAGTACAAGTACATTTAGTCTACTTTCTTCGTGCTTACTTAGTGTAATTAAGATTCAGTAGAAAACTTAAGGCATTTGTTTCAATTAAATCATTTACTCGTGGAAGTTTTGTAAGTACTGTCAAGAGTTAGTCAATAATTTGCCCTTTGCAAACTGAAGAACAACGAGCATGTTCTTTCGTAATAACATACATTCAACAATATACAAGATGGGCGGAGACAGGAAAAAGTCCCCTTGTTTGGTATAAGGGGGTCATGGAGAATAGTAATCGTTCGATTAATGTCCCATGACAAATGTACTGGTCCGGACCATTGGTTTTGAGAGCCGCTCTTAGTATTGCCTTTTAATTTATCGATATGGTGTTCAAAGGGAGAACGTTTTTTGTTTTATTTTTGTTAAATAAAAATTGACCCATAAAATTCTGTAGGCATCTCAAAAACCCTCGGTACTACCAACCATCATAATCCGATCCCCGTTATATTTATAGCTACAATTTAAATGTTCTCCAAAAAATTCTTAAAAGGCTACGAACACAAAAATATCCTCAAATAAATTAGTTTTGGTTTGTATTCGTTTTTTCGTGAGAATTATGCTTTTTAGTAGTAAATAGGTAACATTTCTGGCAAGCATATAAATAGCGGCCCATATTTAATGAGAACTTTATTCCATAATTAGGAAAATAGGTCCTTATTTTCGTATTACTCAACCCACAAATTAATTGTAAACACAAAGACGCGACCTACCTTTGTCGCAAAACTCAGTTCTCGCCTAATTACGTCAGAAACACTAACTTCAATAATTAATTATAAGTACCGTAATTAAGTAAATTACTTTTCTTCTCCAGTGCCTCGACCCCAATAATATAATTGCTAAACGTTACTAAACTAAAAGATTGGACGCTTTGCTTCTAATAGTTTTGATTGAATTAATTTATTTTATAATTAAAATGAGTGAGTAGCTTGAAATGAACAGTGGGTGGTGCCTCCATCAATTAGGAATTCTGTTACGAAAACTAGCAGCAACGTCGTATAATAAGGTAATGCGGCGGTCACCAATCCACCTGATAAGACCGGTGATTACGAGTTTATCCTCTATTAGTTAAAACCTACTTCATTACTATAATCGCAAAGGCCTAAGTTAAGTTAAAAATACCAGTGACAAGTCTAACAAAGAAGGGAGCAACAGTTACAGACGAACATATTTAATCTTTCGCGTATTCTTCAGTCTCAGCTCCTAATAAACCCTTACAGACACCACTCACGATCTAGCCTTGAAGACTAGCACTAAACAGTACTAAACTAGCTGAAACAAGTTACTGTTTGACTTAGTTTGTCAGCTAATAAAATATAAATACACTAACTCTGCCGGCATCTCGGGGGCCATAAATTTTGCTAAATTATAATTTACGCGCAAAACTTATGTTGGTACTGTTAGTCCCACAGTTCATAACTTGGTTGTTTAAAAAGGAAAGATCTGGGGTAATCTGAGATCTGAAATTGAGTTCAAGGTTAAGTAAGGTAGACAAACTAGACAATTGAGTTGGGAAACAATGGTTTGTGACTGACAAGTGGGTAATCGGTTCTGGCGGCAGTTAGTGAGGGAGCATTTTGATGAACTATCGGCCTGTAATTATTTAAATATAACATGGTTCTATTAATTTCGTGATGAAAATATGCCCAACCTACAGAAAAAGCGGGTTTTTGCATATCAATCAACAAACATTGTTGCGAGAGTAAATTTGACCTCTTTTCAAACAAAAATGTTTTGTGCTAGCTCACAGTTTTTTTTTCCATAATATATTTTTCCGGGATCAGTGTTTTATTTCGTAACGTTACTTAATCGATTTTATTAGTCACTGTACCAACCAAGGGGCTACAATATCATAACATCAATGTAACGTCAAAAAAAACTCCTAATTTCTACTGAGAAAGGTATATTTTTGGCTTAGAATAAGACAATATAAGAAAACTTTTGTGCCGTTCTAGCTGTGTAAAACAAACTAAATTATTTTCTTCCTTTGTTGTACACCTCCCTTTGAGTAAATCTTGAAGAAAGTATGTAAGATTTTTTTATCGCATTCCCTCAGGGAGCCAGCTAAGAGGATCTTTTTGAAATATATGCAGTACTTATGATTTTAGTACCGAGACCCCGCGAAGATGAAAGCGCACTAATTCTGATGTACGATGGACCAGGGAAACATAAAACAACAAAGTCATTTTAATGTTCTTATTTACTAATTCAAGAGTATTTTTGGGGGACAAAGTTTTTGTGTTGCTATATCCCAAAAATATTGGCGAAGAATACCCTAGGTACCCAGTGTACTAGACAGGCGTTGAAATTATGAATTAAATAATAGTACTGTACTTTATTCCATATTTTTTACAAGATCGGTTCTTTTGACCATTATTATACACATAATAATAATAACCCCACCGTCGTATCTCTACGTCGACGTCGTGGTGGGGCTTGCGCGCTCAGAACTCTAGGTCTGTGCCGACAGCGTTTAGTTTACGGGTCTAGGATGAGGAGCCAGACCAAGAGAGATACGGAAACCCGCAGGGCAGCATGTGGCGAGCAGTTGGGCAGTAGCGACCCCACGGACCCTATCTCCCGGGAGAAATCTTGTTCCTCTTCTCTGGCTTGCTTTTATTGGCCGGCTGGAGTGAACACTCCGGGCTCTGGGATTGTTCTGAAACCCGTGGAATACCTCTCCACTCCTCAAGCACCTTAGGACATGTTGCCCCCTTATCGCTACGTCACTATGTGTTAGCGACAGTTTTCGGGGGCCCATTATTGAGTGTGCAAGTCACCCCCTGCCATTTTATCCGTGTATATATACGTATAAAAAATTGATCAGGCAGGGGCCATAGTCCTTCCATAGTTCCAGGTCACCAGTCAACTTAAGCCACCCAAAACCATAGTCTAATATCTTTGTTTCCATATCCTGCAATAGTCCTACACCAACCGAGGGTTGTCCTTGGGTGCACTTGCATAGTGCACCCAGGGATAATCGTCGGTTTGTGCCTCATTTCATTAAAACTCTTAACGGGCTTCTGCGAGTTGGCTGCGGCCCGTCGTATGCCTTCCAAAGGTCCGCGACCCCAGGGTCCCGAAAAATAATATTGATTTTTATTTCGGAACAAAGTATCCATAGAGTGTTAGTAACATAATATTAAAACAACTTATTATCTAGTGTTAGTACCAATCACCCTCTGCACAAACTGCTTTACAATTGGGAAGCTGAAGCTCTCCGCTACAGCTCTCAAGATGATGTTGCGACTATAATGTAATCGACGATGGTTAACCTAGTAACCAATATAGTTGTTATTTCGAGAATATAGGCAGCAGCATCCTCCTAATATACATAGAGGAGCTCGTGGCTAAGTAATAACTGCCGCACGGGTCATTCCATCAGGTTAAACTACGCTTGCCGGGGTTGGTCTGTGGCTGGGTGACCATCTTTACATACCGAGACTCCTCCGTGCCTCGGAAAGCACGTTAAGTCGCTGGTCCCGGCTGTCATTCGTGGATCTTTGGCAGTCGTTACGTGTAGTCAGAAACCCGAAAGTCTGACAACCAGTCTTACCACGGGGTATCGTATTACTCAGTTACTGGATTGTGGAGGTCAGGTAGGCAGTCGCTCCATGTAAAATACTGGTATTCAGCTGCATCCAGTTAGACTGGAAGCCGACCCCAATATAGTTAAAAAGCTAGGCAGATTGAATAATCCTCCTATAAGCAAATTAAAACATAATGAGATCACTAGTCTGCATAGCCCACGACTGTCATTCATCATCATCATTATTTCAGCCAAAAGACGTCCTCTGCTGGACATAGGCCTCCCCCAAATGGGGGGGGTTTGCTATAACCGCCAAGCTTGGCAGGCGGGTTGGCGATCGCAGTATGGTGTTAAAATGCATAGAGAACGCTGCTGCCTATTCTCTGGTGACTCCCATAGTCGCCTTTTACGACACCCACGGGAGGAAATGGGATGGTACTTTACGTCCGGTACCACACGACTGTATTTGACAGAAAATACGAATGCGAGGTTTAATACAAGCTAAATTAAGTACAATCTTTTACTATCCAGTCACAAGTAATCTCATTTAAATAACCAAAATGAAATAAACTAGTATTATGAACGTCCCTGATAAATATGATGGACGTAATAAAGTTTCAGCAGTACGGCTATCAACGGACATAGCGGCCATATTAAAATGAGTTTCAGTTTATAAATACGATATTAAGCACGGTAAACAAACGTGATTGAATTAAAATTGGAATAATTATCGTATTTTAATGAAGTTGTTATAATTGCATACAAACTTTAATACCCCGTTCATTGGTTGAATTCCGAAAATCCTTTCTTCTTAGTTAGCTCGTGGCCAAGTAATAGCAGCCGCACGATTCCATCCATCAGGTTAAGCTACGTTTGCCGGGGTTGGTCCGTGGATGGGTAATTCTTATTATAGATGGGTATTTCTATTGCGAGTATTCAACCACTCGGTAATAAAAACCAAATGTTGTTGTTTTATGCAAATTTAAAAAGAAAAATGACCGCCAATGCAAATTTACAACACAAAAATTGCCGCCAATGCAAATTTACAACACAGAAAACACCATGTTTGAGTTCACCTGCGAATTGCCTTAAGAACATCATAAAAACTTTTGCCAGGGCCCCATAAAGGGCGTTATTCGGCTCATTCCACATGAAAATATTTAAGGCGCGTTTTTATTTAGACGATTTGCGTTTACGCGAGCCGCGCAACCCGAGCAAAATGAAGTCAAATCGTAAAAAAAACTTTCGGTTGCGACTCACACTCCGATGGTCAATATTCGGGACATCCACCTTATTTATAAAGTAGTACCTAGCTGTTTGACGTACATTACCGCATCAGTTCTATTTTTGAATGCATTCGTCTACTATAACCAACAATGTACGTCAAATTAGCCGATGTGGCCGCAGCGTTATAGGGTGAAAGTCCCACTTAGACTCAGCAAAAGACGGGTGTTAAATTATTCATAGACACATGTATCTCGCTTAACGCATCATTTTTCCTTCAGGTCGTTACTATAGGTAGAGAGAAAACGAGTTTTACGCGAGGCACGTAATCTTAAGCTCGGGTGTACGATAATGTATGAGTGTCATGTACATGCTGCCTTCGGAGTTATCTGATGTTTTATTTAAATACCTTTACTTAGCGGGAATTATGGTACCTACGAGGTAGGAATGTTCGCGGATGATATTATTATTTTCAATTAGCAGTAGCTTGGTAAGGCGCTTTGTTTGATGACGTGCGCGGAATAGGTACAGACATTAGGGCTGGCATACATTGTCGCATCTGTGCCGACGTTTCACTAATGGTTAGATTGTCTACCTTTAGGTTACTGGTGCTAATTAAGTGTAATTTCGTCTAAACTGTTTACTATGAATTTTAGTTAGCTATCTTTGAACCCTATTATTGCAAACAAGTCCAAGAACTAAAGATGTAAACAATGGTAGGACAGAATTAGGTAGCAGAGAGCCTTTGTTAAAAATCTTAATTATACAATCATCAAAGGGATACATTTGCATTATTCATATTTTACAGATTGAGTAAATCTATGTTGGACGGAGTATTTACCTACAGAATAAAATTAACTTTCCTCAGAGCTCATCGTACACCCCTGTTTGGCAAAGGTTTGCTCAACAGTACCTACATTATTGCCTATGGCTAGATTAGTGCAGGGGAATAAATAAAAGTGCCTATCGAAATTAGCACCAAAAATAAAGCCAGCAGAATTTATGAAAACATATTTCATTATAGTAAATAACAGGGATTTAAAACGTCGATAGATAATAATGAAATAGGACGTTGTCATACCAATTCCAATGCGGCGTTGTATTACCGTACTGAGCTGTGTTAGGAGCAGTTTCTGATTTGATTTGTTTTGTTAGCTGCCGCCATAGCCAAATTAAGTAAATTTACATTAATTTTGGCAGATTTATTTTTGCGTTTCTGGTTGGAATTGTTGGGATACAAGGTAATTCGGTTTGTATCAATTTGCTATCTATAATGGTGGTTATTATATGTCTATTTCGCAACGTCATGGGTTCAATTAGATCCGATTTCGGTTCTAGTTTATTTGTTAACGACGCTATTGCTCCGAATTCTCAGAGAAAAATTTGGTTGCAACAGCTTCAACATGTGTGAAATAGTTAGGCAAGAATATGATAAGACTCCAAGCACTCATTTGAAGAGCTTTTTCGAGCGAGATAAAATCATTTTTCAAAGAACAAAAGCTATTTAAATAGGACCGTCGACCGTGATCTATTCAAACCTTTCCCCATCTCCACTACGGTTAAAGCCTCCAACTCTGTTCACTCTATTTACCACACAGTTTGATTTGCATTACACACAGGTACTTTCAATCAAGCAACCTTAGTTCCCAAAATTTGTCACACCTATTTCATCGGCTTCTCATCTATTCAGGCCATTCAATGGGCACTATTACCGAGAGTGGACGGAATATTGAGTGGGGTCCGTGAGGATCGATCACCGTCACACTTCTTCGCATATCCAATGACCAGCAGACACTGATTGATTGCGTGTATAGGAATCGAATTAGTGGGAGCAGTGATGTTTGGTGTTTACCTGTGGTGAGCAGAAGATGTGGTTGAAGCTATGAATCAAACTAACGCTTCGATAACAGTTTTATTCTACGTAATGTTAAAAGTCGAGCTCCTTGCCGAAGTCTAGTGTTTTTTTTATATGTCAAGAACACTCTACTCTCCTAGAAGTCATCAGGTCTCGAGTTAGGTTAGGTACTTCTGGCGTGCACCATCGTCGACCAATCGCGTACCATCTGGTGAAATTGTATGCAAAAGTTGCCACCTATATCGTGACTGATACAGTCTGCAGTAAACTTTCCGACGGCATCGTGCGGACTAATGGAAAAAATTCGCGAACCAGATTTACGATTACCGTTTGAGCAATGAAACTGATAGTTAGCTGTATGGAATAATAGAAGTTCTTCACAGCGAACCATTGAGAACGAAAAGATAATATCTCTTTAAAGAACTTATAATAACTATACTACTTAAAAAAGCTAATTCTTCCTTTCTTAAAAGCTGAAGGGAAGAAAACCGGAACTTAAAAGGTGAAATTGGGGTTAAACGTTTATATTGAAACATGCACTCACGCCACAGGATGTTTAGATAAAAGAAAAATTTGATTCCCTGTTTCTAAAATCAATGCGGACAAAGTCGCAGTTAAAAGATAGTGAATAAGATTGTCCATAATAAAAAGCTATTAAATAAATGAAGTGATGAGATTTCGGTATTGTTCATTTTAATTACTTTTTGTGTTTGTAATGGCTAGGTAAACGACCTTCTGATTCTCCAAATATTTTGTTGTATTTCTATTGTTCGTATCATAACAATGGAGGTTGTTGATCCTCAATTAATTCTTTTACACCAAACGTTAAATAAATAGCCTACTAACTCTTTGACTGGGAACTCCTCCCATTGCCAAAAAGGGCGGGCAAGTTTATTAAAATGAAGTCTATTTCCAAGCAGATAAGTAATATCGCGAGTAAGCGTAGTTCACTCCGAGACGCGAAGCGACGCGACAATGCTTGAAGAGGTCAGTTATCTCGCCCTATGAAGTGCTACGCCTCGCGGCGTACGGCGCGGCGTCACGCGGCTTCGCGAGGCGCAGCGAGACGTCGTGGGACGTATTCGAATTCTCACACTAAAATGTGTACCTTGTTGTGTAGTGAATAAAGTTCTACATTTATATTAAAAAGTGCGGGCCTCGTCGCGTCTCGGCGTGAGCTAACCCTAAAACTTGTTTAGTCCGTGTACCGACAGGATTATTGTATCGTCCATTGGAATCGGATATATTCCGGTCAGATCCTCCCAACTGATCCGTTATTAATAAAATAATTAAAGATTTATATCACGGAGGATTATTTTGGGACGGAACTGGAATATACTCTATATGTACTTTATTTATTGCGCACACAATATTTATAGTCATAAGATATTTATGTTTGTTGTTAATAATCTCTCTCACACACCTTATATAAACTAGCGACCCGCCCCTGACGTGAACGGTTTTTTCTACCTGACAAAATATCGAGATTTCTTTGTTATATTTATAGAGGTATGAGGAACAGGGTGTAAAGGCCACTCATCCTCTATAGAAAAGTGAGAATCCTCCGACCACGTCGACGCTGGGCTGTTGCTCACCATACATGACACCGGTGTGGTCGGAGGATTCTCACTTTTCAGAATCATGTACTGAATCCATGGTAACCGGCTTCGCGTCGATGTCCCTGACACCCCGTATACTCGTCGCGCGGCAATTCTGCTTGCGCGATTCAGGATTTTTCATGACATCAGTGTTATGCGTAGTTCGCCTGTGGCTATGTATGTTAAGGTATGTTATAAAATGTATTATGCACCTATGGAAATAATAATAATAATCAAATAATCATCATCATCATCATTGATAATCATATAATAATAATAATCATAATGACTGTAATTGTAATAATTTTAATTGACATGACAATGTATTTGCACGCCATATCATGGCAGGATATGCTGAAACTAAAATAACTGTAATATCTATTGTACCATTTTCTAGCAAATAAATATTTTTGATTTGATTTGATTTGAAATAAATTCTCTAAATAGTGGTGAAAACCGCATCAAAAACCATTGTGTAGTTTGAAGGAACTAAGTGGTCACGTGACAGACATGAAATGCGACTTTGTAATACTATTTATTATAGAATACAGGAGAAATAGATATACAACATAACAACAAGATTGTTCATTGTGTGCTGCTTTTTTTGTAATTAATTAGTTATTTTTCCAGTTACATAAACAATAGAGAGTACTCGTATTGTATGGTATCACTGTTTCTGTTCACTACGTAATAACAAATGTAATATAACATAATATTAAAATAATATATAAGAATAATAAAATTATTTATTTCAGGTAAGCAGGTTTCTCTGTATGAGAAGAGGCCTTTGCCCTACAGTGGGACAGTAACAGGCTGATATTATTATTATTATTTTAAGTAGCACCCATTGCAAAACATAAATGCGAAAGAACTCTGTCTGTAACCTTTTCACGCTCTAACGCACAGGTACAACATGACCTGTGATCCGACACTTTTTATCTCGGTTCTCGCGGGATAATTTTCGATATCCACGCGGGCGAAACCGCGAGCAAAAGCTAAGACCTTTTAGAATATAGATAAACAAATGTTTTGTTATTACACTCGTACAATACAATAAGCAAAAGATATCCATTACAATATAAACCACATTGCTTCCCGTAATGTTCACCATAATACATGGCTGACATTTATGGATAGCACTGATTGGAAGCCGCGGAGCATGTGCCATTGCTTCAGGACAAAGCCATATTAACTTGTGATGCATCGGTATATGTAATACATACAATATATCGATAAACACATGTATATCGCTATATTGGAAGAATTGTTGTAGGGGTTTTGTTGTAGTGAAGGATGGAAAAATAATGTTAAAGATTGATGAAACTTCCTTTGCTAATTCAGGAACTCAAAATCAGATTCAAATCAATTAAAGAGTATATTGAAGAGAATAGAAATCTAAGAATAATACTCAATGAAGCCAAACTAACTCTACTAATCACTAACAGGAGAGTATTTTGAGAGTCTGCTTGTGAATCTAAATGAAGAAGTATGTAAGTGTACACTTTTTTTTTTTTTTTGGGTGGGAAATCATCAAATGACTCCTCCCGCTCTGGTCGGAGCGAGAAGAAGTGTCAGACTTTTACTGACTAAAACCCACCCGTGTTCCTTCCGTTGCCTGTGTGCCGGGGACGCAATATCCCTTTCTGACAAACTCGCAACCCTGGCAGGCATTGGCCCTTACGGACCCCGTCAGTTGGTGCTGACATCTCTTTGAGGCGCGCGTGGAACACAACGCGCCGTCGACCCGGGCCTGGTCCTAATCGGACGGCGGGCTACCCATTGCCCACCGTCCGCAAGCCCGCGCCTACGGTGGCCGGAAGTCGGCTCGCGACTCCCGACGCCCGGGGCGTCTCCTACGGCGACTAGGGGCGCGAGGGCGCGCATCTTGCATTTCTCTCGCGCGCTCCGCCTCTTCCTTCGCGAGCATTACTGCTTCGCAGAAGGAAGTGACGGCTTCCCATGCACTCTCGCTCCGGACCATGGCCTGAACCAGGGCCGGACGCGTGAGATCGCCGCCGCCGATCGCCTCCGTGAGGACACGGCGGTGCTCCGCCCAAGCAGGGCAGACTTCCACCGTATGCTCCACCGTGTCCTCCGGGCGATCCACACAGTGGTGACACCCGAGCGTTTCCTCCCGCCTTATTCGGAACAGGGACCTCCGGAAACAGCCGTGTCCGGTGAGGACCTGCATCATGCAGAAGGTGAGGACGCCATGGCGCCTCTCTAGCCACTCCTCAAAGAGGGAACTTATCGCCGCAATTGTGGCGTGCCCAATGTAAGTGTACCTACACTAATATTTTAAAAAGGTAAAATTTGTTTGTTTGTCTGTAAGTTTGCATGTAGGGGGTAATCTCCGGAACTACCAGTCGGATTTGATAAATTCTTTTTGCATTGGATAACCCAATTCTTGAGAAAGGTTTTTGGCTCGCAGACGAAGTCGCGGGCAAGAAGCTAGTAAGTAACAAATTCATAGGCTTTTATTAAACAGCACCATATAGGTGTCCGCTTGAAATAGTTGCGTTGTTTAAAGCCAATGTTGTTGGGCATCTTTAATATATGACAACATAGAGACAGTACTTCTTCATTTACCTACCAATGTCCAACAGTGAAACAAAAGATAATTTTAGTGCGAGGCACCAAATAACGTTTACTTTTCCTTCTTTAATTAGAGGTAAACTTGAGTTTGACGGCCATCTCCAAACAGTTTTGGTGTAAATGTAGACAACGGTTAGCTCGCTTTTGCCCAAAAACTTGAGACTTACCAAACAATTGAGAGCATCTAACAGTTGTAGTTAGTAATTCTTAATACGATCAAACCGATACACTCACCGCCAACTATGTGTCGCCTGGCTTGTACAACCTTCAGTGATCTTAGCAAGTCATTGTCAAGTTCTGTGGCCAAACTTGTGGGATCGCGCTCAACTTCGATTATTATCCAATCTTAAGTTATAATTAAAGCGTTTCCATAGAAAATATGAGGTTTTTAGTGATGCTGATGAAACTGGAGTTGGTTATTGTATGACATTTTTGTGTCAGTTAGTCACACCGTTTCGTACTTTTAATTAATAAAAGAAAATAAACGAAATTAAGTCTAAAGTGAAATACGTATGAACATCAATTTTGAGGGATACAATCTTTTTAATTATTTAAAAAATAAAAAGAATGTCTTAAAAAAAGATAAGATTCTGATTTTCATAATATTTAAATAATTGTCAGGTGAATGATTTACCAATAAAAGCATAGTAACTATTGATACGACTGATAGAAAATCTCCCCTTTAAAGCCATCCTTTATGCAAATCCAATCCCCACGTCCCTTAACTTCATGAGCCCACCACCACCACACTATCTCCCAAATATAATCTGGTGAGCTGTTATGCACGTTATTAGTTCCTAGCCTCCATGACGTCACGGTGACGTAATGAATGAAGTAATCTATCTCCGAACCAACTCGCCCGTACATCAGGCCGTCCGTCACACCGACGCGTAATAAAAGCGCGCGGAAAATTGCTGCGAATTAATCCTGTCGCCGTCAATGGAATGTGGAAGTGAATACGCTGTAATAGTGGGTTTTGGTCGGGTGAATAGATCACTGCGTTGCCACTCGACGGTGTGCGAGGTGATTAGGGAACTTTGTGATCGAATTCAATTTATTAGGTTCAGTGGGTTTTTTGGAGCTATTGTGTGGAGGATGGATTTGTTTAGAGTAAATTGAGTGTGCTTGTTGATTATGCGAAGACAGCAAGGACGTAAGCACCCATATCGCTGATGTTCTATTGTAATATTTTTTTTTTATTCCTTTAGGAATTTCTTAGTAACAGCCCGGAGTTTGGAAGTTGGCGGTGTGATATCCCCGTGACTCGGAAAGTAGCCTAATTGCGTAATACACGAATCTGGATCTGGGAATCTGAATCGTTTTGAAACAAATTGCTAATCCTTTGATTCATAAGTTCGAAAACAAATCTGCTCAGCAACGTCTCTCCGGTCATGTCGGATTGCCGTCCCATCGGACTATGAGAGTGAGGGAAGAGAGTGCACATGTGTGAGTACCTTGTGCTGGCTAATTGATTACTCTAACTATAATATCTCCCGCGCCGAAGGCTATTCTCCGTTGAGATTGGCAGCCATGGCAGAAAAAAGGTCTGGGGGATTATATATTTCAATTTACTTTATCACTCATCAATTTTAAATACAAGTCAATTAGCCAGCACGTGACTTGTTGTCTTTTTTTATTTACGTTAAACATCACCGTTTGTAACCACATTTCATGAAGTTTACCAACTGATATCATAAAACATTATTTATTATTTACACAGATTCATAAATAATAAACCGTCAAGAGTTTGGTGTGTAGGCGGCGAGACCGAGTCACTTCCTCCACCTCTGTTTATATTAATTAAGTATTTTATTAAAGTACGTTGTAATTATTACGCTTATGAATAAAGATGGGCTCATATAAATACATAAAGGGCGTCTAAATAAATATGTTTAAATAATATGTTGGATAAACAAAGTTAATATGTAACTTGTTTTATTTTGATGTGAAACATCTATAGGCGCGCCTTGGGAGTAAACCCGACTCATATACTGTCGGCAAATGGCATGACGCTCCGCCCCGTCATGTTAGAAAATTATATTTATTTTTTCTCCATGTTTATTTTTCGGTTTTCTTTAATTATAAATTATTTCAATAACCATCAGTTTCGATGTTTCACTTCTGGTGGTCGTCCCGTGACGGTCAACTTTTTTTAAATATGAAAGATTATCTCATAACTCAGGGTACGAAAAAAATAATAAGGAGACAATTTCAGTAGTCTAACAAACAACCATCACCAAACTTTCTGCAAAGTGGTGATTGCTGAAAAACTTTCAGTGTTAATTTTTTGTTATTGTAGCGAGCATAGTATTAACAGGCAGGCATCTACTGTTTAATCTGTCTCTAAGTTACATAAACAAAAATAATTATCATCGACCGAGAACAACGACAATAAAACGGGTTGAAAACGTCATAATACTAAAGCTTACCAAAAAACAGAAAGTTAAGAATCAATAAATCAACATCATCAATTATACACAAGCCACTTCGCAACGGTGTGACACACAGCCAGCCAGCATGCCAAGAGGATAGGTGTATGCATTTAAAATTAGCTCAATCTGGCCGTGGTCCACTGATTAATGCCGGTGTTATACCGGCTAAGTATCGTAGGCCGCCACTACCTGATGCAGGCTTAGAGCTAGCACCAATTTATGGGAAAACTCGAGTAAAATATTTGCATGTAAACGATGCCACTGCACTTTGAAATAAAGGGCTTTCGAAAGTCACGCATGTTTGCTTCGACATTATTTTGTAATCTTAAAGGTCTTGGCGGCTCTGTGGATCATGTGGTCTTCTTAGAATCATCTCTTGCACGCTTTTTAAAATTCATATTTGAATAGTGATTTAATTCATGCGGAATTATCAATAAAAAACTGCTCAAGCATTATGTCTGCGATAACAACCCATTTTTTTTTGTAGTCCTTCTGAAGTCGACTTAATAAACTCTAACATAAAGCTGAAATTCGTGCGCTTAAGCTCTAGATAAAAGAGTTCATACCAGCCATGTATCATAAGGGATCATGAGGTTTAAATGTAGACACAACTTTCTTAGGTAGTTATAGACAACACTGATTTACAGCACAGGAGAACATCTTAAGAAAATGCGGATTCAATAAATTCTGTCTCATCTCATCACCATGGACCATAATATATGGGTCATGTAAAAAAAAAAAAAAAAATTTGCCTTCGTAAGTTTGAACGGGTTCATCAAAAAATGCCATCGAGCAAGCTCTCACCAATGTTCGTCCCTTCTGTGAATAAGAGGAGGTTTTACCCCACAATAGGACAAAGAAAAGCTAAAATATATTTACCATTTTATTCATGCCCTAATTTCGAGTGAGGATAATAATTCCCTTCTATGATATCAGGCTCCCGAACCAAATTGATTATCGTCAGAATAATATTTCGGGTTATTTCTAGTGCCCCGAGAAATTGGGAGCCGTTCTTTTTATTAGTATATTTCTATTTGCATTGAGATGAAAAGAAATGGGAAAGAGCCTGATTATTGCAATATTGCCTACAGTGATGGACGAGCCAAACGATATTGATTTTGGTCTGAAATGTAATGAATTATGAAGTACAAATATAGTTCTTTGATGTTTATATAGTATCCTACCCATTTATATTTTGTACGCTATTAAGGCAATATATGAATATGATATTGTAGCGGCATCTACATCGCTACATGCGAACTACGCATCAAAGACCTGACGTCACACAACATCCTGACGTCACAAATCCTGCATCGCGCAATTAGAGTTTACCGCGCGATAAACATATATAGAAACTCCCAACTTCAAACCTCTGGGCAGTTGCCCCCCAGACATCACATCACGTCTGGTCGGAGGATCCTCCCTTTTCTATGGGGGATGAGTGAACTTTACACCCTGTTCCTCATACCCCTAAACTGGTGACCCCGAGCATGAACGTCAACGCAGCCTTCGTGCAACTACTTCAGCGTGACGTCATCATCATCATCACTCCCGCAAGCTTTCGTGAGGCGAGTCACACAGCCAGTCAGCACCCACGGCTTCAACGGGTATCCTGACCACCAGCATGCAGCGAACGCGCATTCCTGGTCATCACCCTCAGCCACAACCCAGCGCTGTACCACATCCGACCCACTGGATCATAACGCAGCGCTACCCCGACTCACTGGGGAATCACCGCAGACAGTTCCGACTCACCGCGAACTATGCGGCACCCGGTTCCGACTCACTGGAACCACAGCTGGCACTGTGAAGCATCGCAAGATTCAAGACTCAGCCCACTATCGACCTCCGGTCTCCGGAGGGGAGTGATGTAGCGGCATCTACATCGCTACATGCGAACTACGCATCAAAGACCTGACGTCACACAACATCCTGACGTCACAAATCCTGCATCGCGCAATTAGAGTTTACCGCGCGATAAACATATATAGAAACTCCCAACTTCAAACCTCTGGGCAGTTGCCCGCCAGACATCACACCCGTCTGGTCGGAGGATCCTCCCTTTTCTATGGGGGATGAGTGAACTTTACACCCTATTCCTCATACCCCTAAAATATCATTTATAATGTAACATCTTGCATGCCATGGGTATGTATACGTATACTCAAGTTTTGTACAGATAAATGATCTTTATGCATTTGATCTTAAGGCATTTCGTGTTATCCATCTGAGTCTCATAATAATGTTAATAAGGTACTAACTGTACTCAAAAGTCGCCCTAGGCTAGACGAACCAAATCCCAAACTACTAAGTATAGGCGCTTAAGTTAATATTACGTAATATTATAATACGTGTTATCTCTAGCAAGCTCTATTCTAGGGCATCCTGTAAATAAATATAAAATAATCACGCAGGTAAAGCTACAGTACATCTAGATAAAACAGAATCCTAATCAAATACTGTTTTCATTATATTATGTCAACACCTGAATGTTATATCAGGTGTAGTGGATCGTGTAAAACGAACGTCAACATACGTATGTACTCGCTTAGCATCAGATACAACGCTATGCAAACTACAGTTTGTCAATAAGCGCTCACTGGCGGCTAGAGGTGGAGCTGTAGCACTAGCTATACACTATACAGCCGATAAGTGAGAAAATAGAATATTATACACATACACATACAAACATATAATCACGCCATCTTCCATGGGGTAGGCAGAACTTATAGAACGCCACCTGCTACTACAAATATATTTATTTAAATAGCAATTGCTTCCTGCACTTGCAGTAAACACCAAAGCACGCAGCAAGCCAACAACAACATTTAATTCAAAAACTTCACGCAAATATTTAACATAAATTTACTGATATACATAAATATGTCAACATCGGGCTCCAGAGCAATGAGGGCGGTCAGCAGATTGATCGCCTGGGTTGTGGGAGCATATCGAGCATTATGGATATAGAGCAGTTTTTGCCCGTTCTTCTCCATAGCAACCTACTACGCGTTGGAATGGGTAACTAGCTTCATATTTCTGACTGACCGACCCCTTGACAATTCAAAAGTACCTGTATTTGTTTTATTTGAAATAAAAGCACTTTTGAATTGTCAAAGAGTCGGTCATTTAGTCAGAAAGTTAAAGTTAGCTGCCCATTACAAAACCTAGATCTCTATCGAGAAGAATGGGCAAGAATTTCCAAGGACACTCTTTTAAATCAAAATATGTATTACAAAATCCAGGGTACATTATTCTTGTTGCTTCTCTATGTGATAACAATGTTAGAAAAAAAACAATGTTCTAAATATAAGATTAAAAATAAGCCCTGGCAGATAAGAGATGACCAGTCTCAACTGACGGCGCCCGTAAATATTTTAAAAACTAATTTATTTAGAACTACCAGCGCCCGGCGGTTTCACCCGCATAAGTCTCGATCCCGTGGGGATATCAGGATAAAAAGTTTACAATGTGTTAATTCAGGTTATAAACTATCTGAATGCCAAATGACATCCAAATCTGTTCAGTAGTTTTTCCGTGACAGAGTAACAAACATTCATCCATCCATCCTCACAAACTTTCGCCTTTATAATATTAGTGGGATGTTTTCTAAATGCCAACAAAGAACGCTGGCGAAATTTTGCTAAAAGTATCCTTTTGCCTTTCGTGGATAGAGAGGTTACAGTACTGATTCTCTCAATATTCCGAAATATTAACAGGTACGTTTCTGAAAAGGGAATTTAATTTGGTAAAGGTTGAAATTTCAATTACATTGACTTATTTTCTCGAACGTGAGTTAATCTTTTGAGCGAATATTAATTTGAGTTATAAGTCGAAGAGGAAATTCATTATCATTAATGTACTCATATTCGTGAATATTCTCGAGTGTAGAAGAAAATCAACAATCTAGTGGCCTACATTTTACATTAGGTAGACGTTACAACGAAGTGTTTCTTGTTACTAGGTGTTGCACGTGAAAACCTTTAACCATAACTAAACTACTAAACAGACTAGCTTCTGCCCGCGACTTCATTATCGTGAAATTTCGGCCCCCGACCCACCGCGTTGCATCGCATCGCCCGCTCGCGCTATTACGTAGTAGCTATAACCTTCCTCAAGAATTAGGCTATCTAATGCAATTTATTCGTCTGTTTATTCCAAACATTAGCGCCTTCAAACAAACTCTTCAGCTTTATTATAATACTAGCTGCCCCGGCTTCGCACAGGTAGCACTAAGTACTTATCTACGGCTACCTACCCTACCTACCTACCCTACCAACCTACCTACCTACCTACCCTACCAACCTACCTACCTACCTACCCTACCAACCTACCTACCTACCTACCCTACCAACCTACCTACCTACCCTACCTACCTAACTACCTACATACCTACCTACCTACCTACCTTCACTTCCTACCTACCTACCTACCTACCTACCACCTACCTATAGGTTGGTTGTCCTGAGAATAACGAACACAACAAAAAAACAATTATCCAATTTGGTGCAGCCGTTCGCAAGTTATGGCGTGACCAAGGGAAATAGAGATTCATTTTTATGTATATAGATTAGTATAGAAATGTTAGATTGAAATACTTGTAAATCTATAGCCTTGTTCAAAAGACATTAGAATGTTATGGTCGACTCTGTGGTCACTGGCATGTTCTCTCGCACGTCCGCCATGGCTAAGTTCACGTGTGTCGCTATTGTTATTTTTACTTCTTATTTTTTAATACACAGTTATTTAACAAAAACAATGTTTTATTTAACAAGATAGAAGAAATTAATTTATTATACTTCTCACATCAGACCAAATCTACTACGTCTATGAACTGCCATCATTAGTAATGATATTCCAATTTAATAATTTTGTAATATTTATTGTTATTCAGCATGGTATTATTAGTAGATTGTAATGTATGTGTCAAATTTTGCATGCCCAAGTGACGGCAAAGAATGGAGAATACTCGTATTATCGGCTCCCGGTATCTTGTCCCCAGCTCCTAAGAAAGGGAAGTCAGATCAGGAAGGCTTCGTGACGGTGGAATCCAAGCGAAGGAAGCCCAATTGCTGTAATCGATGTGGTACTGCTCTGGCGGGACCAAATATGTTGCTGCGTCCTGCTACACCGTCGACGCAGCTGTACGTATCCCGTATGCAGACGGGACGATGACTGAAAACATCGTGGCATACATCAGAACCAAGACCAAGTGAACCTTGAGAGTAGAGAAGTTAGAGTCGTGCCATAACATAAACTTCAAGTCGTTTGTGGTGCGGGTTCCAACTCAGTACCTAGAAACCTTCATGAAAGAAGAGTTTTGGCTGAAAGGTGTGGCGTACCGACGATTTCGTGGAAGGTTACGGGACAACACTTCGTGTACAATAATTATTTGTTGTTATTATAATAAAAAGATATGTTTAGGTGATGGGCCTGCGAATTAAATTGATTATTATTATTATTTATTTGTAAACAAATCTCGGGACCATGGATCCCGGTCCTTTGGAAGGTTGGGGCTGAAACCAAGTCGCAGAGGCCCCATAGAGAAATTTAAATGGAATGAGGCACAAACCGACTATTATTCCTGTTCGCACTATGCAAGGGCACCCAAGGATAACCCCCGTTGGTGTAATACTATTGCAGAATATGGAAAAAAATATATTGTACTATGGGTTCGGGTGGCTAAAGTGGACTGGTAACCTGGAACCATAGAAATATAAATAACAGGAGAAGTGGCATGGGGGCGTGTCTGTGTCCGCGCGTCTTGACCACATGGTCATGCCTCAGGCAAATGGCCGTTTCCGCTAACTAGTGCGCTTTCGAACGCGATCGTGATAACATTTAAGAATACCGTGTTGTTCAGTGGTTTCTTGTAGTAATCGAAGCTAAACTATAAACTTTATAAATCGTAGAACCACTTTTCATAAATCAGTACAAGTATTTTGCTATATTTGTGTTGAAAATCATGAAAAACAACAAATCGTAAAATATTTCTTGCCTCTACGTTATTTTTGTTTTCATATATCACAGTGACTGTACTTTTATTGTAGTAAACACATTGCTTCTTTACCACTACCAAAGTATGTCGCTAAGTAACTGGACAAGCAATGTAAAAATTACAAAACGATATTTGCTTTAAGCGGTTGCATCGTTAGTACGGCCGCAGCGTCTTGCGACGGATTAGTGATGTGGTTGTGCAGATCCACTAACGTAGGCTATCGACAATAATGTTGATTGTCGTATGAATTTATATTACTATTAAAGTTTATTCTTCAATTTGTCAACAGTTATAGCCTGATTGGAAGACCGATGTGAAATCTTGTTTTCTACTCATTTAGATTTTCTCATAATGTTGTTTTTTTTTTTGGGTTTACTTAATATTTCTTTTTTTTACTTACTTATTGTTTATTTACATCATCTTATTATATTTATATCGTTTTTTATTTATAATTTTTTCAGCAACTTCCAAAAATTTTAATACAATAATAAAAGGGAGAATCGATAAGTTTCCGATTTAGTCAATCACTAGCGTATATGTAAAATAAATGGCTTTTGCACAGCACAACGATAGCGAACGATGTTTTCGTGTGGGTGAGTTGTACGGTGCATGGTAAATGCACGCTGTGTTTGATGAGATAAGGTTTATAATTGATTGTGTAGTACGTTCTGATTTGTAAATTGCAAGTGTGAGCGGGACCTCGTATTTATTGGGTTTACTGATCGCATGTATAGTTGTAGGCTAGAGAGTAGGGATAGATTGAAGACATTGGGTTTCGATACATTTTCAACTACCGGGCATATCTCCTTCTTTCTTATATCTATACCTGGAACTGTGGAAGGACTATGGCCCCTGCCTGATCAATGTTTCATATGTACACTGGTAAGGATTATTATTATTATTATCAAAACATGTATAACATATATACCTACCCCTACTCATGTTGGCAAAAAATAAATGATTTGTTTTGATTTGTTTGTTTTGATTAGTATAATGGTAACAAGCATGACTACTAAGCATGGTCCTGAGAAGGACCCCCATGTCGGGCAAGGTTTTATTTCACTTTTCCATTAGAGAATTCTCAGTCATAGCATGCAGTCTGGACACATCTATACCCTTTAATAGCAAGATAGTATCGCCCCCTATTTCTTACGTAAGACGTAAACCAAAATATGAGTAGGTATACTATAAACACATCTGACTTTCTTTCCTTCTTAGGCAGATTTAGGCGTGTTGTTCTGTCATATTGATCTAAACGAATTAGCCAGTTAGTTTCAAAGTTAAAGCTAGTTGCCCGTTCCAAAGCAGTTTCTGTATAGCTTACAGTGAGCTACAAGGCTAAGTAACGGCAGGCGCGGATTGATTGGAGTGCGCCAGAATGTAATCTGTCAGAGCGAAAGCTGCAATCATACGTCCATTATTAAGTGAACCGCGATACACAAGATACTCATCTTGTGACAAACGATTATTAAACTGTAAGCCGAGGACGTGACGTAGGTATAGTATAGGTTCTATAATATAGGCCCTTTGTTAATAAACCGACGTAGTAGTTTGTGTTATATGTACGAGTATTTAAGAAAGACATTAAATTTCGAAAAATAAATAACAATCAATCTGCCTATTCCTTTCCCAAGTATGTTGGGGTCGGCTTCCAGTCTAACCGGACGCAGCTGAATACCAGTATTTTACTTGGAGCGACTGCCTATCTGACCTCCTCAACCCCAGTAACTGGGTAATACGATACCCCTTGGTAGACTGGTTGTCAGACTTTCGGTTTTCTGACGACCCGTAACGACTGTCAAAGATCCACGAATCACAGCACGGAGGAGTCTCGGTATGTAAAGCTGGTCACCCAATCACGGACCAACCCCGGCAAGGATCGACCCGTGTGGCTGTTATTACTTAGCCAAAAGGTCTACCAAAAAAAAAAAAACCTAAACAAGTTATCACAGTGACAGTGTCTATTCTACGTTGGGGGACTGTCTCATGCAATTTTGACGTAAAAAAAGTGCTGATTCTAAGCCTAGTTTTAATAAATGATTTTTGATTTTGATGAAAGATGGCCCGCCGTGTGTGTGTAATAGTTGTATTATTGATTGATACAATCAGCCGCAGAGAAGTCTACAGCTGGTCAAAGGCTCTCCATTTGTATCACAACACCCAGTTTTCCGCCATTGGCATCTATTTCAAAATAACGTAAACCAACAAAACAATGACATTCAGTATTCAGCACATAACGCTAATAGATTGTTTCTGAACGTAATTTGAAACAATTAAGCATGAACACCAAATAGCAGGTAACGGTAAATGTATGTTAAAAGCTTAATGAGCCACCATTTCACGGTGGAAACACGCGAAATGTCAATAACAACGCATAAACAAACATTGTATAAATTAAACATTAATCGCGCAAATAAGTCGAGCTTGTAACTTCTAAGGTAAGGTTTCTTTAGTGCTAAAACTGAACCGATTTAGAATGGGGATGGGGGCTTCCTAGAAGGGCTCCTGACTAATCACCGCCACGTGGACTGGTTTCTAACACAGTAATACCTATATTCTCCGAAGTGGAGGTACACCCATACTTCGCCTGTTATGTTTAAGTTCCATAATATAACAGGAAGCGAGTCTTTGCCACGGGCATAAATCCAGACTACGGACTGCTATTTTACTCTTGTCGTCTTCACATATATAATTATAATTAACTAGTTGCGCCCCCCGGTTTCACCCGCATGAGTCTCGGATAAAAGGTATCCTATGTCGTTCTCCAGGTCATGGTCTACTCATGTGCCAAACTTCATGCAAATCCGTTCAGCCGTTTTAGCGTGAAAGCGTAACAAACAAACAAACTCACTTTCGCATTTATAAATAATAATATATTAAAGTTGGGTAAGGATGTAAACAAAATATTGTACATCATATTTTTTTTTGAACTATGGAGTTTTTTGCCCACTCATCTCCATAAGAAAACTACCTTTTGGAAGGAAATCTAGAATCGATTTAATTTTCTTGTAAATGACATTCAAAAGTTGAAGTAAATGATTTAACATTGATGACTTTGCACTGAACTATGCTCCATGATGTGCAAGATCAAGCCGCGTTTGTTGGTGACTACGAAGACCTCTTCGTTCCGTAATGAGTACATACATATCCTACATTCGTTTCAAGAACCGGATTTATAACTACTGATGTACCTTCTGCCCTATCTCGTTAAAAACCAAGGCTAACCTACATTAACAAAGAGCTTAAGACAATTCCTTCTTCTAAACGTTCCCTCTTTACCCGGTACACTAAAACAAGGACCAAAATAATCAGAAAGTACGAGTATTTGCCTCAAACAATTAACATAATTAGAACGGAACGGAAAAAAAACGAAGCAGACACGAAGCAACTACAGACTCGTCTCATCAGAATTTCATTGCAAACGTTTACAATTTCCATTTGGACCCCCTCCCCCGCTGCGCATCCAAATAGGATTTGTAAGCGTAGTAAACTCATTAGGGCCAAGCTTTGTCTACAATCCGCGCAGGAAATAATATTGGAGTGCGCTTAGGAACCTAGCACACAATACTTTTAGCATCGGCGATTAGTGATGCAGTCGCTTTTCGGAAGCTTGATACAGCGACCGAATGCTAGACTCCGCACATTTTCAATACAAGTCTCAGCAATTTTGTGAGACTTTTGACATTTGCGAAACACAGCTGCTCTGTCAAAATGCGATAAATGCGATGCAGCACACAAAATCGCTGATCGAGGCCGATAAGTATCATGTCTGCTATCGCCCTTAAATATTTAACTAGGTAGGTAGACCAAGACTTTAATATCGGCAGGATTGTGAACAAAAACGTGATTAGCATCCTTATTAACGAGGGGAGCCGTGGTTCCGAGTTTGGCACTTTTTAATTTACTTTTTTGGCGAATTTCGGGTGTAAGTTGGATCCTCTTTGTCGGTGTTATGATAATTGCTGGAGTTTGAGGGATTGGTTTCATGATAAACGGTGGCATTTAGGTTTTTATATTGAGCTGCAACAACGGGACAGTTGAGTGAATGTATAGTATAAGTAGTGATCGTTTACAAATAGTTAGGTAAGAGCAAATAAAAGATTGACCATGCAGAAGTCTTATAGTTTAAACGGAGCAGCAAGTGGCGTCGCTTCGTTTTTTTACGAAGTTACTGGAATCACCGAAAAGGCCGGATAAGAGTGACACTGGCTGATGACAGTTAGTCTCAGAGCGTCGTATCAATAGTTATGTAGCCACCAGTGAACGAAAATAAACATTTTCGTTCACTGGTAGCCACTGTTTCTGATGGCAGATGGTGTCAGGGGAGCCGCTATCGTACCACGTCCACGACGAACTGCTATATCCAACACAATCCTGATTATATTGAAGCTGAATGACCACATCTAGTAAAGGCTATTATTATTTTATTGCCGTTAGTCTCATTTTGGTACATATACACTCAATATAACGTCATACCTACTTTCCTCATAAAACAAAAACTAATTTGCTGTTGAAAGCACGAATTTCCATAGTAGACTAAAACTTTGTTCCAAAATAGTTCATAAATTACTAGTTTTGATGCGCAGCATATTGCAAAGTTCGCTTAATTAGGAGCTGTAGTATGAAATACTGATAAGAGTATATTGGATGTAAAATTAATTGTACCGCACAGCAGCATTGGGGAGCAAACATTGCATAAACAGAGCCGAATGGAAATTTCCATCTGATACTAGCCTCGCTAATTGCTAAACATTACCGCGGAGGTGCGGCGATGGGGAGTTGAGGTGTGAAGTCTGTATGGGGTAATGACTTTTGCACGGCTGTGAAAAGGGTTGGGATTTTTTATCATAAATCAATGATCGGTGCTGTCTTTAGGGTTCCGTACCCGAAGGCTGCCAAACGGAACCCTATTACTAAGCCTCCGCGGTCCAACCGTTTGCGTGTAGTCGGCTGTATCTCATGAACCGTAACAGGTAGTTGAAATTTTCACAGATTGTGCATTTCTATCGCCGTTAATAACAAAAAATAACAAAATAAACTAAAGTAAAAAATTTAAGGGGAATAAAAGAAACATGTTTTTTTCTGCAGTTTTTGCTAAATATTATAAGGTAGAACGGAACCCTTCGTGTGCGGGTCCAATTCGCACTTTGCCGATTTTTTTAGCTTCGCCCGGTTCCTCATCTAGTATAAATATTTATCAGTGACTTTGGTTATATTCCGAGCACGATTATGCAAATAATAAATTGCATATATTTCTAAACCCATAATCCACACAGATATTAATTTTATTGTATGCAGGAATCGAACTGTAATCCGTCACTCAAAAATCAATCCCATGTAAACTGCGCCAACTGCGCATTATTTATTTATTTATTTATTAAAACTTCATGCACAAGTAAAAATATACCGTACAAAGGCGGACTTAATGCCTGAGGCATTTTCTACCAGTCAACCTTAGGGTGGTGCAGAGACAAAACATGGCAGGTGCAACAAAAGGGATTGATAACACGAAATTAACTATAAAATACAAGAATAAATACATACATAAATTCATACATATACATAGTATAAACAGAAAAATCTTTGTCAGGAGAAATAACATAATAACATTATAATAACATTATATACTTTGGCCGTATATTTTAGCCTAAAATACTTCAATATCACGCTATTTGCCTCTATTATTTGCCACCATAATGAAACCCAAATTAACTGAACACACGCTAAATCTATTCATATCCAAAACCGCCTCAACTTGGAATGTATACATATATTTAGAACTAAAACTAAACACCCTTTTAATGCATTATTGAAGATCAAATCCAACTTTTTAACTCGAAATTATACATTTAAATAGAATTTGACCTTAGACGTGGTATTAGCATATTTTTCTCATTGTAAAAAGCTAAACTTTTCACTAAACAGAGCTACATTTACATATTTAAATTGTTTTTTTTGTAAACGATTTTTTGTGACGCGTAAATCTTGTCGATAGGACAGTCGACAGTCGTGGAAAATTAAAGATTTGTGGAACGATCACTTTGGGTCCGAGCCGAGCTAGTTCAATGTTATTTCGTTTATTTCATTTATTTCAAGGGCATAGTTGATACATGACAACTTTTGTATGTAAGACGAAAAGATAGAATTTTTTTAAAGATTCTTAAATTAAACGGATTTTTTCTGGTGTAAACTACAAACTTCAAGTACGCCAGATGTAATAAGCATCGTCGCGAGATTTTAATAATAAAATTATCTTAATAAATTCATGTAAAAAATAATTTTCATTTCATTTCAGTCAAACATTTAGTCCTATTTCTAGATTACCTACCATGTATCCCTGATTATCCGTACACCCGGTTTCATCTACTTTGAGGATTTAATTTTTTTTAAATTCCGTTCCTAAAGTAACTGAGACTCAAACATAATCCCTCTACAGTAGACTGCCCAAATAAAAATTGTGTCAGTTGAAGCCGAAAAAGTGTGAAGGAAAAGTTTTCAACTTTTGATTAAATAATTTTTAGAAACGTTTACATGTATGTACGCATCCTGTAACTTTGGATAAAAAATCATTATTGCAACTGACTTTGAGCCGTGACTGACATCATTATAATTATACACACACACACACAACAAACACACATAACACAACACTACCACCACCAACACTAGAATAAATTTTCATGTAAAGTTCAAAAGTGCCTATTCAAAAAAAAATTTGACTTTGACCACTTAAACATAACTGGCGAAATGTGGGTGTACTATAGGTACACTTCTGCCTAGCCCTTCGGGGAGTACAGGCGTGGTCTTATTTTTATTATCAGCCAGTGCTGGTCTTCTGCTGAAAGCCGAATGCCCAAAATTGCGATGATCTTACATTCCATCATAGGCATCATCCGCCTCCATTATGCTAATTTACTTGAGTTTCGCTCAACATGATTGACTTTGTTTTCTATACTTCTTAAACACAATATATCCATATTTTCCTTTGTCATCCTTTATTCTTTGAGCCAGATCCCCTGGTGCTTTCACCTCACACACTGAAAAACAAAACTATGCTTAGCAGATGTGCAATTCATTTTTGGGAACTGACATTCATTTGAGTTCAGTGAGTGAAATCTTTGATAAGAAAGTTATCTTAGACATGATTTTCACTCAGGAAATTACTTACTAGTATATACGTAAAGGTATAATGCATTTTGCCTAGGTGATTAGGTCGTGACCACCACATCGACTCGGGCAAAGTGGGTTAATTGATTTTAGAGACCCAATAATATAGGTCCATTGATGTAGGCATGTGGTGCTAAAATTACTTAGATGTAGATACAGTACATTACTTATTTTGTGTATACCTATTACTTTTTTTTTTATACAGTTCAGTAGGTACTTTGTGTATACCTGATTACTTTTATACCAATTTTAAACTTCTATTGTATACCCAATCTATTTGTATATGAAATGGTATTTTTAACAAAAACTATATCACTCTGTTTATAAACTCGATGTGTATTGCATTGTTTGTAAAAATAAATATTTATTTGTTTGGAAAGGTCGTTGAACAAAAATTATTAGTTGAAACGAGTTTATTCACCACTTTTAAATAAAATTACTTAATAAAATTAACTACAAAACAGGTTGCTGGGTGTACCTATAATAATACAAGGTTATGTTACAATGTGAATGTGCCATAATTTTTGCAAATGGCGTCAATAATTCATTGTGTTTTGACATTTAGATAATAGACAAATGAAGAATTATTTGACAATGCAATGGAGCCATACGCACAGCTCAGGAGCCTCAGGCAAAGACAGATGTTTCGAAACACCAATTTCTGGCCCGTATAATCTCTCATTTTGGCGATTTGATCTGGCTGGCCAGATCGCCAGTTCTGACGGTGCCAGACTTCTTCCTTTTGGGGTTTTTGAAATCTCGCGTTTACCAACATAAACCACAACCTTACAAGTCTTGAAAGCCAACATTGAACAAGACATCACCAAAATGGAGCCAGTAATTAGTAATTTAGTTTTTATTTTTTTTATTTTAATAATTTTTATAATTCCTTTTTGTTTTATAAAAAATATATTTTTAATGGTTCATATAATATTATTTTTATTTATAAATTTAAGAATAAGATTACCTAAATTTATTTTGTATAAAACGAGCAGAAATGTGCAACTCAGAAGGTGGTAATTTGAACAATATATTTTTTTTACTTAATGTTATCAATTTTACACCTTTAAATAATTTTTCCGTGAAAACACGGCCCAATTTTTATAATTTTCAAGTGGCAGCCTATTCAAATTATGACATTACTTTTGCCCCACCATATACTTATCATTCTCTACTCTACTCTACTCATTTTGGAAATAAAAAGAAAAGAAATGAAAAATAATCTGCAAGATAGAGTTAACCGAAATCCAACATGGCGGCTAACATATGCATGACCGAAGTAGATACCTGTGCCTGTGCCTAGCAGAGGAACTGAGGACCAAAATAAAAACAAAGGCTTTTACTAAACTAAAATACATGTCCAAAACTAAACAAGCAATCCGTGACATATCGTCCCAATCAAATCCCTGCGCGTGTCAAAAATGTCACGAAGTGCTGTAAATTTACAAAATGCAATATGGCGGAAGTCTGGCCTATCAAATGAGAGTGATCGATGTGTAGCGATGAAATGGAAACAAACATGGTGGCTCAGCCTAATGGAGCAGATTAGTAAGCACGGGGTACCTATTTGCGTTGGTGGTAAGCAAATGGTGCTGTTAATCTGTAGCTGAAATGCCTCGTTGGTTTCATAGTCGTAACTCGACTTCTGAATGTGAAACATGAGTTTTATTAGATTTATTTGTTAAACCTTGTACACTACAAAGGTCCAAAGGCGGACTAAATTTCATAAGGCATGCTCTATTAATCATATATAGGTGATAGAGAGATAAAATGGCAGGTGCGCTGATTTGTAAAGGAAAACAACAAATCAGGATTTATTAAAAACCCGATTGAGATTTAAAACGAACAATTGTAATTTTTTTTACGTATGTACCGATTATGATCCAAGTGTGCTATGTTGGTCATAATGATCAATACACACGCGTTTCATACGACGTTTTTCAACACATTTGCGAGGACAAAAACGGACTTCTTGTAAGAACTTATGCTACAATAACGTAAAGAGATGATATATTTAGATTTATAAAGTTCAACTGACCTTTGTTGCCAGGTACTGACTATCCGGAGCTTAAATAATTTTCAACGTCGCGTCGGTAGGTGACAATACTTTAGATTTCGTATTTTGATAATAATTAACCACACAACGCAATCGTTAAAAAATATTTATGTAAAATGGCGCTCCTCCGGTTTTGTTTTTTCCGCGCGGCGCGCTAGTGATGCACGCGCAGGTAAAGGCACTGGCAAAACCGCTAAACAGCCGTTTCAATTTTAGAAACTTGCCTCCGCGCTAGAAAGAATGTGAGGTTATTTGGGGGTCTCCTGAACTCTTCCGAACTTAATTTTATGCCGGGGACGATAAAAAAAATATTTTCTAAATAAGGTTTAAAAAAATCTACTTATTTGCGGATGCAAGAGCTAGCGAAGCAAGTTCGTGACTTGTGGTACAAAGACACATGTTCAAGCTCAATGTCAAACGTTTGGAAGGTCAAGGACAAATAAAACAAAAGAATGTAAGCCGTAATTGACGGAGCCCCGCTGGTCGAGGCTCCTATGTCTGTGTGGTTTAAAAAAAATTACAACCTAACTAACCTACCCGAACTAACCAACCACTAACCTGTCCGAGAAAGCGGTGCCCCAAGTCCCGAGCATGCTTCGCTCGCTCTTGCATCCGTAATAAGCAGTTTTTTTTTTTAACTTACCCTAAAAACCACCTGCCTACCACCACTACCACACCACCACTACCACCACTTACTACTTACCTACTTTTTATTTAATTTTTAGACATCTCCGGCAAAAATAAAGTGTTGTGGAGTTTAGGAGACCCTCTAGAACACCTAAACAACCTCACATTCTTTTCAGCGAGGCGGCACGTTTCTAAACCCTTAGAAGGGATTTAAATATGATATTTCCGTTTTGTACTGAAAAATTCAAAAAAAAAATTGAAGGTAAACATTTATTTTATCAAAGTATTTACTCTCATTGTCTATACTTTTCTGCCATCTCATGGGAAGGTCATTTATGCCTATGCGGTATAACTCTAAGGACCTGGACTCAGCAAACTGTGTAAAGGCATTTTAAATTGCATCCTGGGAAGAGCATTCTTACGGCGTTTGACCAAGAGTCAATGTCGATGTTCACTTGCGATTATCGTAAAAAATCCACTTTCATCACACGTCACAATTCGACACAAAACAATTGAAATTCAAACAATCGAATGTTGTACAATTTTCAAATATTTTTTTTTTACATAATTGAAATTAATTGTTTACATAATTCACTTGTACATATGATATGATACTTGTATATATATTCATTGTACTTGTACATAATTCATAATTTATATATTTTAGTGTTACATGTATATTATATTTAAGATTGTATATTATAGTATTTTGTTATTAATATGTTAAAGTCTGTGTGTGTGTGTGGTGGACGACATCTACCTTTGTGAACTATGGGATGACGATAATATCGGTATCGCTGGAAGGGAACAAGTACTTGAACTACGTTCTAGAATGCTATTCGGAAAAAGTTTCACTCTGGAATCTCACACCACGCAAGTTGAATTAATGAATTTTATTCAAAATGACCAGTTTAATAAAACGGCAATTTTATATTTAAACCCCTATTTTAATTTGATGAAATATTATCAGGTTTGAGATATTTTTATTTCCCATAAGAAATTTCACTTACATGAGAAATATTTAACTAATTTAAAAACATAGTTCATTAACGTACAGTTTTGGCAAAAAAAAACAAAAAATAAATACAACACAAAAATATTTCAAAAGTGTAGGGTAATCGCTAATAATTTAACACAGCTAAGATGTAAACATACACGGAACGCGCGCAACTAGATGTGGTATGTAATGTATGTGTTTATTTTTATTAAATATATGTAATTATTATGTTCATTTATCATATTTTATTTATTTACACACTAGGTATAAAAAGGCATGAAATCTCTTTAATGAGATTAAAAAAACACACATCTTCGACTAGTAAATAGTTATATGTGGCGCACATTTTTTTTTTTTTTTAACTTTTCCCTTCACTAAGAATTTCTTCCTGTATCGTGAGTGCGTTTACAAACATAGAAACTCACATACACTAACACCCAGACCCGGAACAACTACTTGCAGATCATACAAATATTTGTTCCGTGCGGGGATCGAACCCGCGACACGTTGCGCAGCAGTCGATCGCTCAGCCATTGCGCCAACCGTGTCGCATTACATTACTGCAGTAGTGCGGTAATATATAGTAAAAACCAGCCAAGTGCGTGTCGGACCACGCACAATGAAGGGTTCCGTAGTTAAGATATATTTATCACAAGAACAAACTTAACATCGGACTTAACGTGTAGGGGAAGTACCCTAAAAAAAAAACTATTTTTAAATTTCGTTTAACCACTTGTCGGCGTGATTAATTATCTATACCCATGACAAATTACAGCTTTCTAGTACTAAGAGTCTTTGAGCTAAGCCGTGGACGGACAAACAGACAGACAGACGGACATGGCGAAACTATAAGGGTTCCTTGTTGACTACGGAACCCTAAAAAGGATGCGTGTTTAATACACTGCATTATGAACCTAAAAGCGGGTCAATAGGAGCCACTTTACGAGCAACTGTGTTGAAAAAGATACTCGTATAATAAAATCATCATTATAAAAACACTCGTAAAGCTAAGTGATCGTAAAAAGCTCCTATCAAAAAGTATCTAACTGGAAACTTCCGGGCATCGACAAAACTATTTAATTAGGTCAACAAATGGCTTTCCTGTCAAACTCCCGAGCACCCATTCAGTGTATAATGAAGTGCAAATTACTAAGCTACCAGTTTGTTGAGGCAAGAGAATAATTTCCTAATGTCTTTTGTCCACTTTATTTTATTTCTTTTATTTCGTCTGGCTATGTCCTTAGTCGAAAAAATAATTTTACGTTTAAAAAATAAAATTGACCGTATTTTACGTTTAATAATACCGTTCCTAATTAGCGTACCAAAGGTCCAGGCAAAACAAGATGAAAAATAGGAACGTATAATAACTCTAAAACGGGTTAAAGGGAATGAATATATTTCGGGGTTACCACGGACTCAAAAAGTAACATAATAAAGATAAGTTATTTCGGCTCTATCGATAATAGTAACAAGGCTAGGTGGAAAACAATAAAATAAACTTATTTCTCTGTATCTTTCAATTTAGGAGAAACAGCACCAAATAATTCGCAAAACTCGACACGGAATCTAATTTAGCCGGCTCCTAAACACGTGTTCCAAACTTTATCTCTTTTGGCTAGAATCAAAGTAGCAATTCTCTTTCACGACAGTTTGCATCGGCGTTAGATTTGTCGTCGAAAATTCCATTAAGCGCTGTGTCGCGCTGTGTAAAGTGTTAAATTCGATAAAACCGCTTTCATGGCGGCACGGTGCTTCGAAACGAGTGTAGGTATATGTTGCTATGTGTACCAGGAGAGTAGTTTTATGCTTACATATACGAATAGTGTGTCTGGTAAATTAGGTTTAGGTAATCAGAATCGCTTTGGCAAACGGCAAACGTGAATAGGATATCCTTTGGCTAGATTTGCAGCTATATATAGATGGATAACCGAGGATCGCGTTAAATGGCGTGCGATTAGAGACCTATGATGAACAGCAGTGAACTACCAACTACTATAGACTAGTAATAATGACTAGTTCTATTAATATTTTTAATAATTAATGTGATCTTGATTAGCTTACATAAGTTATTGAAAATATTAGGTTATACATCTGGCACAGTTTAAAGTTATTGAATGTATAAAACATCAACACAAAACTAAAAGTTAGTCAATAGAGCTTAATTCATTATTATCAATAGATTAGTCTATAACACTCATTAGCAATTACTTAATTAAGAGAACATGAGTGAAAGGTAGCGCTGAATAGGCTTTGCGTGACTAGTTCATGTATCGAATACTCAGACGTGAACAGTATGTACCAGGGCGTCATAAATCTACAGCTAGTTACTGATGTATGATGCTCGGTTTTGGGAACAATTGATCATATTGTGGGAGTAGTGATTGCAATTTTCTCTCGGTTGAAATAATTGATAGATTTCATTGATATGATATTTATTTTTACTCTTTCTCACTTCTTATTTCTTCTTTGAATTAAAAGATGTTTTTATCATAATGACGACAAATTACTTCTATGACTATAACTGTATACTCTTGAGAATTTGCAAATGACCTGACCTCCCTGAATTAACTTTACAGAAGTTAATTTCATCTTCAGATAGTGAATAAAACCCACAAGCCGTCATACGTTCAAATACAACAGTATTCTGGAGTTGTTCTGTCTAACTGTCTAACTGCCGGTGTTTACAATATGCAAATGGTTTATGCTCAACTTTATCCATCGCGTCAGATGTAAACATGTATTCTAAGGAATATGTTCGTTGGTAGAATATTTTGAGATAAAGTTCTAGTATAACTCCATGACAATAGTTTTGCTGCAATAACTGTGGTTGAAAGATTGTTTCTGGAGAAGTACCAATTTCTGCCGCCAACTAAGATTGCGTTTTGAAGAGCGAGATCCGGAATCCGTTGACATATTCGTACATATGAGTATTTCTAGAGAGAGAGCTCTTACACTGGTTCAACTTGTTGGCTACGTATGCGCCATCTTGGGGGTTATAGACATCGAAATTATTTTCAATTCAATGCGTAGCTATACTTCCAAACAAGAATGAATCAAATAAAGAGTTACTAACCTAATTTGCCATTCCGAAAACCGGCGTACAGTATTAACTACCCTCAAAAGGCTGCGGTACGTTAAAAACGTACCAAAAAAAAAACAAAAAAAACTCTTTCACGTGAACATAAAACAGTTTTACATGCAATACAAGCAGTGAAAACGGCCCACTGGTTCAGAATTACTCGCTCCGGACAAAAAGCCCAAATTACTTTTGCTCTTAAAATCTCTTTTGTCTAGCTTTAACAATTTTCTTTAGGCTTTCAACGAAACCCTTAAAAGTGAGCAAAAATTATGGGCTTAGAACAAATCTATTATCTACTTAAATTTTTTCTCTTTTGTTATTTTATTTCAATAAAAAAGCACTTAGCTGTAATTTCAAATGGTTTAACACTGTTTTTGTGCCAGTGAACCGATGATTCCTTGTGCACCTTATTATGAATTATTTTCTTTAAACTTTTTGAACCAACGAAGTCGTCGGAATCGGAATAAGCAAAATGCAGCAACTAATCACATAGTAAATTCTGATTGAAACTTATTCAAGGATATTATATTTATTTATTTAACCATTTATGCACACACATATCGACAGACAAGAAGAAACGAACAGAAAAATACGTACCAAAGGCAATGCTTATTTAAAAAAAGAAACTCTTCCAGCATACCTGCGATAGGAAAGTATATAAAAAAATATGAAGACAACGTGTGTAACAGTAGAATAGAAAACAAAAAACATGAATCAAAGAAGAAAAGAACAATTCACTAATTTTAATATAAACATACAATAGGAGATTAAACTTACATACATACTTGTAAAATAAATATCACTACAATGTAATTTAAAATAACTATGCAACTATGACGAAGTGGAAAGATAGTGTTCTTTCACTCTTATATTAAATGCAATCAACAGTTCGACAGTCTCTACGTAATGTCAGGCTGAAGTGAATTCCACAACCGAACCGCGTGCACAGTGAAGTAAGTGCGCGTGGAAGTGAATAAACTACAAACAGTGTTTATTCTGCTATGATCTCGATTTCACTTATACGCCACTGCACCGCCTATCGCGATATTGCAATGGCAGAGAACTGGCTTCTGAACTTCGGGACGATTCCCAAAACAGAAAACTAATATTATAATGATCTAGGAATTGTTCGAGATTTGTGACATTAAGGGGGATCCGCACATCATCATTCTCCGGCCCTTATTCCAATTTATCAGCGGTTGGCGCAACATGTATTTTTCTTCCACACTTCTCTATCAGTGGTCATCTCGGTAGTCATCTCCTGTCTATCCATATCATCTTCCACACAGTCCATCCATCGTTTTTTGGTCTTCCCCTACTCGTTCATACGTGTATACCACACATTCATACTCAAAACTTTTCTGACGACAATTTCCTCATATCTCCGCGTCACACACTCATACCATCACAACCGACTTCCACACAACTTTCAGTCACCGGTGTCACTTTCAGACTTCTTCATAAATACTAATTTCTTATTCTATCCATACGAAATTCGAACTTACGTTTTTTGCAAATGGCGGCACTGTTTTACTTTGCATGGTGATCAAAATTCAATATGTGGCAATTATGATAAAATAATGACTAAATATAATTATTTAAAACATCAATATAGTACTCGAATTTGTGTTTGCTGGAATTATGACAATGTCGAGAGCAATGCCTTTTCATGATTATAACTGGCTAATTATTTCATATTACATAACATAGCATTACTATACGCCTGTAATCCCAGAAGAAACACAAACATGTAAGTACCCATAGAACACCCACATTTTACCAGTTATGTTTAAGACCCATGTAAGTTATGGGGCGACCCTGTTGCCATCAACCAGTCACAAATCCAGAGTCCAGGCTGCTACCGAGAAATCCTATATGGAAAACCCAATAACACTTTGCTCTACCCGGGAACCGAACCCAGAACCTCATGCTCAGCAGTAGCTTTTGCGACCTTTAGAAAAACGGTAACGACGACGACGCAGGCAATTTTAAAGGCTACATATGTATGTACTTGTATATACAAAGGAATCACCTTAACCTCCCACGCTACAGCCTACAGGAGAAATTCCTAGAACCTTCACCAACCTTCTTTTAAGTCCGCTTTTTATTTTCGCCATTCTTTTACAAAACGTTGTCTACTTTCATTGGCAAGGACACGGTTATTTCATTCATGACACGAGTTCTTACCGGAGCAAAAGCACGACCTTTAGAGAGCGCAGATTTCTGTAACATCATTTCACGGCCATTATTTAAATTTTAACGTCTACGCTATGACACCTTTGTACTTCTACCTGAGTATTGTTCGGGGAAGCTGAAAAGAAACTGAAAAAGGACAGAAATGTATATTTTTCTAACATTTTTTGCTTTCCTGTAGTCCGTATTTTATTTAGAAATAGTACTTAGTTCAAAAGTTTATTTTGCTTTCATAAACTTACAAAAACGCCGCTACGCTACGTTTTACGTTTTTTACCATTTTTACATATCGAGACTCCTCCGTGCCTCGAAAAGCACGTTATGCAGTTGGTCTCGGCTGTCATTCGTAGATCTTTGACAGGCGTTATGAGTCAGAAGCCCGAAAATCTGACGACCAGTCTTACCAAGGGGTATCTTATTACCCATACAGGTATTCAGCTGCATGTGGTTAGACTGGAAGCCGACCCCAACATAGTTGGGAAAAGGCAGATATTATATAAACTTACAAAAAGGTTAATTCAACTACGAGTATTGAATGAAATAATGATTGCTAATGAAATCGATCACGCAATAAAACGTAAATGAAATGTCTGTCAGAAAAAAAATCTTTCTTTGTGTACCACAAAGAAATATATATTTTTTGACGTGTGCGTTTATGAAGTGTGAAGTCATTAGGAATATGTATAAACAGTCACTTTACAACAAAGTATATTCCAAATAGCAGAGTCTATAATAAAACCTCGTGTATTATTTAAATAACCAATAACATCCTTTACAACGCATTACATAATTCCCACTGTTCAAAAGTTCAAACAAGAACCCTTTAATACGAAAATCACAAAAGCCATACCAAAACTGAAGACCAAATCAAATAAAATACGGCACTTCAAAAGATCCTTGAACATCAAAGATAGCGACAGATTTGTTTTAATATAACCCTCCCGTGACCCACTGTTGGTTCCCAAAGGACCAATATTATTTCCGTAGAATTTGATTTGGAAGATGTAATTGAAATAACTCAAGGGTTAAGCGGATATTTCAACCAGTATTTATTATTGGTGGTTTTGATTGAATGGTGGTGTCGAACGGTTTCCGTTCGATCAGACATCTTTAAAGTCAGAAGTTTTCAATTTAATTGTACACAGTGGTTCAATGTTTTTCACAAACATTCGAGCATTATTTTGACAACCTTCTTCGAGATTAATCGAAAATGCGCTACTGGTCGAATACATGCGCGGGGCCAGCAATGTTTGTATGATCATATCTGTCGTATTATTAAAAAATGGAAAGAACTTTTTACTTCAACTTATGACAACCAAAGAGGTAACTTATCAAAGATTTTATATAAATTTGATTTGGCTTGCAAATAGACCTGAAGGTCAATTCTACTAATTAACGTGCAAATTGAAAAACGTGCGACCGGAATGTGATGACATTGTGAATAGACCAAAAAATGGTATTCTGCTAACCTTAAATTTGGGTTTGTTCACATTCAAGTCGCAATATCATCGTAGCCTAGTCTCATGGCAATCAACTTTGTTTTCGTTTACGAAAATAAACATATTTTCACGGTGGTTCAATGTATGCAGACGATATTGTGATAATTAGTGATACTTTAATTTTTAGCAACCTTATTTTATGATCTTTTTAATGTCTTGATTAGTTCGCTTGGTTAAATACATACTTATAGTATTTTCATTTTACGTTTTTTATTTTAATGTTTATAAAATACAAAACCATTAAAATAAATAATTGGATATAAAGCTAACTTGGAACGTATTGGTAACCGCGGCGCGCAAGCGCGACCCGAATGATTTAAGATGTCAAGAAGAGACGTCATTAAATTGAATGTCAAACTAATAATTTTATATCAATTTTATTATTATTGATTTATAGCTGAAATTATTGTAACGATTTATTGAACTATCACAGGAAGAAAGAGATTTTCTCGAATATGGTACCTACCACCAGCCATTAGAATTTTGTTCAGTGCCTATCTATATTATCCATGAGGAATATCATCGCTTAGGAACAGAATCCGAACATAGCATCCAGGATCATTAATATCCACTGTTGTAGTCGTTCTGGTGCGTTGAGTGAAGAGTTACAGGGAAAATTATACTGATTCAAAGTGCTGCTATGATGTAAAGCTTCCGTACCGCGCCTACAACAAACACAAACGATTGTTGTTAACATCAATGTTTCTTCGATACCCTGAAGGTAGATGAAGCTTTACAGCGGATTTTATAATCCTTTGCAGATGAAGGTGCCTACCTATACCAATTATTCGGCACAAACTGAAGACTGTATTGTAAAAATAATTTCTACTGGGTACTAGTACAGTTAGGTATTGCTTATGACTGTAATGAATTCAATAAAAGTATATTTTTCATTCGCCTTTTTCATTTCTTTATTATGTTATTTTTATATTGTTTCACTTGACAAAGACTCTTAGCGTAGCTCGAATGTGTAGACCAATAGTCGACTTCTATTAATTGTTAATTTTGCATGAATATTGTCCCGTTGGCACCCTTTGGGTACGGAACCCTAAAGAGTATACAGTTATTTTATTATAAGTACCTAATTTAAAAATCTTATTGTATTAAAATAATACAAAAATAAATTAAAAACATAAAAAAATACAACAATAGTTGGGATCGAACTTACAATCAACGTCATGCAAGGCAGACGTCGAACCACCCCGGCTGTACGGTACATTTTAAGCTTGAATAAAATAGCCTTTCTTATACCTACACGTCATAATACAAAAGCTAATTTTGAAAAGACACATGACACTTTCTATAAGTACGAGAGCTTGTGACCAACATTTTTGCTTTATTGAGTTACTGAGATTTGGATAATCTGAATCCCAAAATTCTTATTTCAGGAATTTTCCGCGTCGCGTCTGACTCGACCGCATTTTCAAATATGTCAAAAAAAATAGTAATCTGTCTGATTTTCAAAATGTAGTTGAACGATTAATCAGACAAGTTTTCTATAGATATAAATTATATTATTGCGGCGTATTTACGTACGATTAATAAACACCCGAAACGATTGAACTGAAATTAGGAACTTTTTTCAAAATGTACAAAAGGAAACTAGGATAACATTATTTTGAAAAATAATGTTTTAGAAAAAAATGCATCGTCTTTAATCATTGTCGGACTCATCATCATTATCGTGAGTTATAGGAGCATTACAAGCACCGTTCTTTTACCGGGCGACTCCGAAACGTTCTTTTCGTTTTTGGAATGATGGTGCGTCGCGCCTCACCTGACCACATTTTCAAATAGGTCAAAAAAAAATCCGAACCGTTTCATAGAAATTTGTCCGATTTTCAGAATGTAGTTGAAAGATTAAATTTTCAGGTGGTGTTGCCCAGATATAGAAAAAAAAAAATACATTTGTAACCTATTTGAAACCTATGTACATTTTTTTATATATCAGACATATTGTGAAAAAACTGTCTGACCAATACTGTTCACCGAGTCGGGTTCCGAATCATTTAAAATAACGCTTTTAAACGGTTTTAGCCGTAAAACGATGTTACATGGTTTTGGTCGTGGGCTCTCGTACTAATAATATGTCAAACAACTATTGACGCCTGCAATATGTAAGAGGCAAACACTTGCTAAGAAGAATCCACAAGGCAGTTTTACTATTTTCTAACATAGCTCCTTGTAGGTACAGCGTAATGATTTTCATTTCAGAGCTTACATCCGTACCTAATTTACAATTTTGTCTCGTCTTATTACAATCCCGCAGTAAACTATCGAAGAACAGGAACAAAATGCAATATTGCTCTGTCCCCCCTAGCAAAAAGCGGGATAATGTAGGTATAGCTTATACTCAGCAGTGGGCGGAACAAGGCTGCCAGTAATTATGATGATGATGATATATTAACCTCTGTGTGGACTTGACTTTTAAAGATTTTTTTTGCTAAATTTGTACATAATATAAAGTAGTATTATTTTACTCAGAAGCTTGGGTATACTTTCAGATAAAGAAGTAAATGAATGAATGTAACACATTTATAAATCCATATGTCATACATGTCTCAATTGCCTGGTCTCACGTGTGGATTTCATAAATGTGTATCCTAAATATGTAGGTATTATGTAGTAAGTTTGGAAGCAAGCGTGCAGTGATAGTTGCAGGCCAAATGCATACCGACTATTACGTCAGCCCTATATAAGTGGAGTCATCATCATCATTTTAGCCGAAAGACATACACTGTTGAACATAGGCCTCCAAGCGTCGCCACATCGACGGGCCCTGTGCTTCACAGAACTGTAGGGACTGCAGAAAAATAAAGATACTAGGTACTAAAACGAATATTATTTATTAACTTGTCGATACAAACATATTAAATATTATACTAAACAACATAAGTAATGGGGCAAGCTTGTAAACATTTTTTTATCGGTCATGGATCGTGCTTTTCGCTATTATACTAGGTATCCGGCAATCAGAACGTCTGTCTTGCTCATTCTTCCCGCCCCGTGTGTCGTCCGCGTGATTCCTCCAAATAGTGCCTAGGAAAGCACGTACAGCCGTTGGCACCAACTGATTTCTTCCCGGTTACGTCGCATTGCCGTCCCATCGGACTATGAGAGTGAGGGAAGAGGGAGTGCTGTGTATGCGCACACACTTGCGTTGTTGTCTATAGTACCTCCTGTTTACTTGGCTGTCTTGGTTGAAATTGGCCGCCGTGACCGCAAATAGGTCGGGACTTCGACCGTATCTCATCTAAATGTATGGAATCTAAAAAGGATATATGATATTAGGTATCATAATAGTGAATCAACAAACACATTCATTTCGCATAATTTTTAAAATAACGGGCACAGTTCCAGCCTATTCTCAGTCCTTTCTTGTCATAGGGAAGTGCACATGTGTTTTGAACACACGTGGGTGGTTCAGGGCCAGTGTGACTTTCTACAAGGCTGTGAATCTGAAGGAATATAGTTTTGACCCACTACGAAAGTGTGGCAGGAGCTACTTGCTACTCGCGCAAAACGCAGGGGATATCAAAACTGAGAAAAAATAGATACGGTGATGACGAAGATGCTTAGAATATAGCTGCCTTCTTGCATATCAATCAATAATATTTTTATATAAGTATTATAATGTGTACTTAGTAGACCTACTTTGGTTGCAATACCCAGTCCATTTCTTCGCTTATTCTGCGGGATGCAGAATTCGGGCGGCTTCAGTTCGTAAGACTTGGTTAGTCTGTATGTTTTTACAAACGCACGGTCGCTTTAATGGAAAATGCGTCTGATGTGAGACCCCGCGGCCGGCGATGCTGAGAACAGCAGCTGCTGCTGTGTTCTCTACGTTGTTCTGCGGCCGATTCGTCGTCTGCACGTTGTGCGAGGAATGAAAGTTGCTCCCACAGGCCGAACCCACTGGTTTTGTATTATTTCAACACACAAACACAAAATTATTTACAACACTGTTACTGGATAAGTTTTTTCTTCATGAATCTTGGATTTCAAGATGATTTCAAGGATAAAATCGAAATAAAATGAGAAATGTGAAACTGCAGAAGCAAAGATTTTCTTTCACAGTTCAGTCAACAAATAATCTCATGCTTACGTCAATTTTGACGTTCTTATATTTACGTGAATACCAATTTTATTTTCTTTGTCTAGTCAAATTTTAGCAGAATACCGTTTTAGTACATTTGTTATTTTCATTCCATTCGCAATCTCATGGCACAAAACGTCACGTTTGACTTAGTTTTTTGGTTTAGCAGAATACCTTTTGTGACAGTTTGGAACTTTTGCGGCTCTGCGACTTGAATTTGAACGTTTTTTAAGTACGAGAATTAGCCCTCTGTTTAAAATAAAAAACAAACAAATGCACATACAGGCACGTGAAAAAATTATCGTTGTTCGTCATTGATTCTGGAATTTTTAGTAAATTTACTTGAATTTCCGCGCATTATTTGAGAAAAGTTCTATACAAGCCTTGGCCGCAACCAGGCATTGATGGACTCACGTATGTGTGCCTCGGCTTTGCCTCGACTCATATTTTCACGATCGTCCATCAATGCTCCATTTGCAGGCCGCGGCAGTAATGTAGATACTATTGTGTATTATCACTCCTTGATCCTGTGATGGGTGACTACTTATAAAGATCTTTAAGCAATGTGAGTTCTGCATTACGTGTGTTCCTGTTAACCCAACTAAGCTTAATTTTCTTGTGTTAGTAGTGGGTTCAATTCAAAAGTTAAATGTAGCCGGTGTGTTTCACCGTGGCCCGGATGGGCTATTGTAACTTACACTATATTAGAATATTCTGGTTAGTGTACTTCAACATTTCTTAGTGGCAATTCTTTGTCTACAAGAAGCCTCGCTTGTATCGCATGAAGACTTTATTGTGTACAATACTTCAACAAACCCAACAGCAAAAAATAATCCAACAAAAAATTAACATCATCAGTAAAGATGAGAGAAAACTGACAAAACCTAAGCTCTTACACACACGAATATTTCAGTACCTAAGCACACAGCCCCAAGTTTTATCAGACGGAATTATTCACCGTAGAAAAACTGTAACGTTGCGAAATAAATCGAGCGCGAAAAAGTGTAAAAAGTGTTATGAGAGACGTCGTTTTGATGTGACGTCACTGACTAATCTTGAAACATGCCTGTCATGTGTTGTGGATGACGTGGCAGGAGTATTCGAGGAGACAGGTGCGAGGTCGCTGCGGTTGGGAATGAGGAAAATATTGAAAAAATATTTAAGATTTTAGTATAGAAGTGTATTGTATTAACGATTATTATGGAGCAGAGTGGAAGCTGGTTGAATTCTTAAGTTTCTACCTGGAAAAAAAAGTGTGAGTTTATGTAAGAAGTAAAATAAGAACGCTTACCTGCATGACTTACAATTCTTATCAATAAGAATACGTCCTCACGACTAAACATAATAAGCCTTTACTAAACGTCAGTCCACTTAAATCAGGCATAATGTATTGTCGATGTTTTATGCATTTGTCATCAGAATTCATCTGTTAGTCACTTGGCAACTAGATATTTTAGGACTTATCTTCATAAATCTAGTACAGAAGATAGGCCTCACAATGACCGCTACATTTAACTATCAAAAGCCAAATTAGCATAATCAGACAGACAGATTAATGGTCGCAGTTTGTTGTTGCAAACAAGAGCAGGCTGCTGCTTATCTCCTAACCATAATCCCTAAGTCACAATCCACGACATTCCCGGGCAGGTAAAGGTTGGCTTTTGTGAAAGGTCTATTTTTTTTCAGAGAATTAGAGTTGGTAAGACGACATTCACGTCATCACAACCAATTACAAGTGCGTTTGTCTTCCAGGAGAGTTGACATTAGACTTAACATCCATAGGTACTCTTTACACGGGAACACAGCTATTCTGCTCAGCAATAGAAACAGGTGTGGTGGTAGTTAATCCTTGGACGTGCTCTACTACCTGTGTAGGGTAATTGCATAACAGACTTACAGTTGCAAAGAGCAAATGAATTTTTCAATCAAGAAGCAATGGATTAGAAAGATCTTTCTTCCTTTGGATTCTGATTGAAACTGTTACGCAATTGGGGTGCCGGTTATTAGTAACACAATATCAATAACACCAATACCAAAATATCACCTGTTCGTAAATCTTGTTACCCGTGATTGGGAGCAGCAATTGTTTGGAATTCCGACCGACGCATGCGTTCGATCGAGCGTCAATCAAACGCTATGCGTCACACGACGCGACGCCACGCATTCCTTATCGACGGTGTTAATGGAATTAGATGTTTGGTAAAGGAGTTAGTGGTCGCTTGGAATTAGCAATGCGACGACTCGGTAATTTTGTATGTTCGTGTGTCAATTAGGTTGTAATTTCTATAGAGATGTAAATAATGTATTGCTGCGTCATGGTGGGATAAATACGTAAGTTGTAAAAGTATGTTACTTTAGATATTGTTTTAGTATGGATTTAAAGGTCTAGTGGTAACGGCCGCGACTTACGAGTTTCAGGTCGTAGGTTCGAACCCAGACAGGCGCTTTACTTTGTGTAAATAATTTCATCACCGCTGCTCTCAAAATGGTGAAGGAAAACATCGTGAGGAAACAGGTCATGTCCTAGAACCAAAAATTCGAAGACATCTGACATCTACCAACCCGCATTGAGTCGCGTAATAATCTACATTATAGCCCACTCCCTCTCACAGAGAGGAGACCTGTGTCCCTGCAGTGGGAACAATATTGGCTGATTATGTTATGCGGGCGTGACCGCGTGCAAAAGCTAGTTTACTGTAAAATAATAGTACTACCTATCCTCTTAGTGGGGGTGGCAAGTAAAAATATTCAATTCGTTTAAACTTATGATATTAATTTCAACCCGTCAATAAACAACCCTGTTTATTGACGGGTTGAAATTAATATCACACAATGCCACCGGTTGCGTCGATATCCCTGCCACCCGGCAGGGATATCGACGCAACCGGTGGCAGGGATACCATGGATTCAGTATATGATTCTGGACCACCCTGCGATTGTTGACAATAAGCGCCTTGGTATAATTGTCCTAAGTGCATAGTCGAATATTAATTAAAACTACAACATCACGCTAGGACCCTTAGGAGCCGAGCAAAAGAAAAAAAGTCAGACAGAACGCCAAGCGAAAACGAAGTAATAGCGGGGGCGGGCGATGTGATGCAACGCGGTGGGTTGGGGGCCAAAATTTCACGCGGTCAAAGTCGCGGGCAGAAGCTAGTACTTTAAATTCTGAAATTCTGAATAATACAATTGGTTTAGAAACGAAAAAATGTATGAATGAAAGAGTTACCAGTTAAGTATTTTATTAATTACCTACAGTTTCGTTTTGTATTTACATAGTTATTCTTTATGTTTCATATTATTAATAAGCTGTTGAATTAAATATTCGTTTTGTATTATTACTTTGATGAATTAACTCCATTATGATTCTGTTTTGCCAGTGAATAGGTTTATTTGTTTTAGCTGTATTTAATCGTGTATTCTTTAATTTGGTCCTGTCTGACTGAACGTGAATTTTAAATGTTTTATTTAAACTTGACAGTTATTTTTTACCATCCCTTTCTTTGTGATTAGCGAACAAAATGATTTAAGTATTTCTGTTTTAGAAATCACTTTAATACGTCATAAATATTTTGGGTTTAAAATTAGATGAGGTCGGTGTTTCCTATCCGACTACTGTGAGAAGTAACAATGAAACAATCTGAGAGGTCACAGAGTTTTTTAAAGTCCATACATAAATCTTGATCCGGTCAAATGAGGACCATGCAGATTAGCGTCTGAGAAGGTCTTTTGAGGGGACCTATTCAGTCAGAGCACGCATTAATCATAAAATATATCTAACAATAGTTTATGTTTACTTTAGTCGTTGCAGAACTAAATCAGAACCATTCTTCCCATTTGAGACGGCTTAATGGCACAAAAAGACATAATTAATGCCAATAACATTCCTCCATCGACATATTGAGCTGTCCCATACATAATACATTCCTAATGAGCTATCATTATGTTATAATATATAATATAATACCTTGCTAATCGTGTTTCTAATCGCGTGCAATCAGCCGTGAGCATTGGTCATTAATTATTGCATTGATTTGTACTGACATAAGGTAATGATAAGATTTTATTGATATTAATAATAATATATTACAGTAGCGTTTGACGCGCTACTGTCAGTTATAACATTGTATGTGTTGGACTTAAGTAGTGACCGGCTTATAGAAGTCTTTCATTCGTATTTAACAGGACATAAGGGTAGAATTATTTGGCTAATATCTAGATATAAATGTGCAGTCATTCAATGGGGAATATTATTAGCTCCCTGTTTCTGATACAATTGTTGTCGAATCATCAAATAAAAAAGATGAAACAATAAGAAGTTAGTTTATTAATTAATACACAATGCGGATCGTAGGACCAAGACTCAAAAACATCTCAAAGTAAAAAGACTAAATTTTATACAGGTAGCTTTAGTCTCCTCAAACACAAACTTCATAAAAGCATCAAAAATTAAAACAAAATTGGAAGGTAACGAGGTAGGTACTCGGCTAAGAACCCCCACTTGGCATAGTTAGCATAATGTTTCACCGTATTAATTTACATCTCTTCTTAGATGAGATCTTGAGGCGAAGCTCTTGGGAGCACTCGCAGCTCAAACTACTTCAAGTAGTTTGTAATAAGTATAACTAGCTATAAAAAATATGCTGGAATACTCTCCAGATGAAAAGGTGTACCTACTGGGAACCGTTTCATTTTATTTTGTTGTTCTGAACGTGGAAAGTATTTAAATAAAACCAAAGCTACATTATTGTATGCAATAGGTAACAAGTATTTTTTGCATTTCGTTCTTCAAAGTTGATAGGGGAACTTAAAATAAATGAGATTTACGTTAATCCTATACCTACACCAATTCGATTACGCTTTGGTCATGGCTGAAATTGATTTTGCATTTTATATCGCTTTTCATTTTTCTGATACCACTGCTGAGTTAAGACTTCTCAACAGTCGCGACAAAGTATCACTAATCTGATAAACGAATTTAAAAAAAATGCTTGGTCTTCTTCTTTTCGTGTGGTTAGTGACTAACATAGTGTCAGAGTTTGAAAGCCGCCCATGGGTCTCTGACTTGGCTTCACATGCCGTCGAGAAATATTCATATTCATAGTCATATCTTTTAATTCATAAAATAAAAGTAACAATCAACAATTTTTTTATATGTTCTTAACATTAATTGAGATCAGTTAGGTTGTGGTACATAATATCTCTCAGGCATGCCAGTTTCCTTGATGTTTTTTGTCACTGTTTTTGAAGCAAGTGGTAATTATGCAATACGCACATGAATCCGAAAAGTCAAATACTTAATTTTTGCGATACGTACGTAATCATAATAACGACTTAATGCTGTTGTTGAAAGTGACACTCATAATGCTTGAAATTAAGGATTAAGTGCCAAATTAGAACTTAATCTTTAATTTCTACACCAGGCATCAATGTTCAAACATTCGAGGTGCCGACAATCAAGAAAATAAATATTCTATATTGTCCTACCAAAAAATCCAAGGCTACTATGAACACCGACATATAAAAATGTGATATATTGTTCTGTCAGGAATACATACACGAGCCACCTACAAATATGTTACAAATTAGAACATTCGGGATTAAGAGCCAGTTTCATTCCCAGCTTCAATGCGCAGTGGATTTAACTATGTAGCTACAGGAGAATTATTTTCGTTCAGATTCTCCACTTATATCAGTTAGGACACAATGTAGGTTACCTAGTATTCCAACATATTCTTGACACATGAGTATTCACACTAAATAGCTGCTGGACAGAGCCTTTTCTTTGCACGCCATTACCCGTCTCCCCATACAAACAACACACCCAGTCGTAATAATCGTCCATCACATTTTTATTCAAAAATTTCCGGTGGGAGTGTTCGCAACGCGGGAAATCCGTAATTTTACAAATTCGCTGGTTCCCCTATTTGTTCGGCTTACGACACCCGCGTCCGGGTTTCTTAATCCGGACGGCGCCATTTATCACCTTTTTAGTGTTCCGCACCGAATTGTAAAACGGTACCCACATGGAAATGCCTCCGACTGGCTGAATACCGTCGGCAACACAGATGGGGTTTGTAATAGATGCTTTTAAGAATAGTCGCGAATTAAATGTAGGATAATTAATATAAAAAAATAACCAAAATACAAAAAAATAAAATCTGACTGAAGATTTCAAATAGTCTATTAAAATCTGCTGTCAACTCTCATGGTGATTAGGTTTTTGTCGTTCAACAACTCACATGATAATTTACAGCAAATTCAGTGATAAATGTCTAATTTTACTAAGTAGATTCATACGTACGTATGTGAAAATATCAGAATTTCATATTTTCTGTGTATATTTTGGCTGAAGGACTGCCGAGCACACAATATTGGGAACACTGTTGTTATTACCATACATAAAATACGAGTACATACGATCACAATTGGCAGAAATCTGACTAGAGGAGGATTCAGTGAAGTGAAACATTATTTCTATAACAGGGTCGATCAACACACGTCTGCATATAAAAGGATAGTCCTAAAAAAATATGCTTAGATGAATTACTACTTGGTCCCTAAGAATATTTTTGAAAAACCTCCCTAAGAATTTTGGAAAATACTGTCATTATTTTGTTATCGTCTAGCACAAATGTACCAATAAACAAGATACTGAAAGCAATCTCACTACTTAACACTTTTGCCTTACCTGGTAACTAAACCGAACTCAATAGCCGTACAAGCAACCCCTAACCAAATAAGCACAAGATTGTCAAGAAGTGTGTTTCTTTAGCATGACTTGCATGCAAAACATTTCACTGCACGAAACCAAGTAAAACCGTGAAAGAGTACAAAGAATGTCCCATATTTCTCACAAACGATATCCACCTTACAGTATCCCAATCACGCGAACCCGTTCTTCATAGTTATGACAGTGTAACGTATTAGTATTCCTCCCGAGCAACTCTCCGATGAAAAATCTATTTTATCCTCGAAACCTACTATTTACTGCTTCAAGAGTTCGGAATAAAAATGGTCTAGAGTTAATACGAGACACAAAGGGCGTTAAGTTAGGTGCGACGGTAAAAAAGTGCTCCTAGAGAGTTCGTTGGAGCGAATCTGTGTTCGGTTTCAAGATCGAACTTAATATTATTGTGTTGTTCGTCTGTCGAGGAATTCTTGCAGCAGTCAGAATTCTCGCAATCTAAAGAGCTAATTTCATAGAACCGGATTACATGTGAACTGTTTTTCCTGTCCCGAATTCCTTAAACCGATATCAGATGCTTAATTTTTTGTTCATATTTGTCTTAAATTCGGCCATCTTTCACTCGAATTGAAACATCTCAACACAAAATTAACCAAAAGTGACAAATGAATTCGTTAGTGAACCGATCAACGATGTTGAATTTCGGGACCGACATCTTTCACTTGCCAACCGAATGAAAAAAACTTAAAAGAAAAGAGCAGTTCAACGTTCATTCCTATATAATTCTGTCGGTGTCGTGCGAACGTGAAATGAAAAAAGAAACAACATTCACTTGAGGGAAACACTCGCGAGTAAAGCGTCCGATATCAGGTTTAGAACTAGTCTCGCGAACCACACAACACTATTAAAATATTCAACCCTTACGTCGCAATAAATTGTGGGGCAGGTATAAAAAGGATACACTCCATAAACATAAAGCCAGTAGTTTGCGATTTCATCAGTATAATCTGGATTAGCACTGTTTTCAATTATAGTGAACGGTTCGCGAACTAACTGGTCGTTCGGGCGTTTACGCGTAATATTTGTTTATTTAATTTTTATTCAATTGTTTGAGTTTTATAAAGATGATATGAAATGATGATAAAAAATGTCATATGCATATGTCACAGGTAAATAATCATGATCAAAATGGAAATCTCGTCATGAACACAATTGTAGATGTTATCATAATACCGACGTTGCTTTAGTTTTCAAAAATTCGTTTGATGCAGCAATCCTCCAATCTTAATTCTTCTGCTATAAAATCAGAAAATTTGACTAACTATTATTAATTTTGCCAACTAGATATGCTTTAACAGACCACCCCAATCAAAATCCCGCAATAAAAATGTATTTTACTACCTACACCTAGCTAAAAATTTAATATAGCTTTTTTGGCCCTTGGACCTACTAGGACACTACAAATCAGTAAATTCCTGGTATTTGGGTACCAGCAGGTTATTAACGGATGGAGGATTATAAATGACACCATGACAAGAAACCTCATAAAAACCCGTAACAATAAATCATCATAATTAAAACCAAATCCATGTACCCCAGCCGGCGTAAAAATGTAGCTGATATTACAATATTCTTCTACTACTCATTTAACGCGAATCAATTAAACCCAGTAATTAAAAAGTCGTCATTAAGTCGCGGGGGTCTGTTACAGCGAAAAATGTTCCCTTTCATAATAATAAAATGTTATGGACCCGTCCGTCTGTCTGTAAAACTGTTTAGCACCTATCAAACTTCTGCAATAATTTTGACATTACACTTTTACATTTAAGAAATTGAGAGAATTTATATTGCCGAGGCAATTTTAAATGACAAATACAAAGTTGTATCGTAGGTATTTTGTTCAATTTTCAAATATCTTCGCTTTTGTAAGTAATTTAAAAGGTCTAGTTATTTTTACATTCTTCTTTCATATTAGAGTAAAAGTGTTCAATGCGAATACGAACCTCCTAACTACAGTAAGTTATAATGACGACGCTACGGATAACCAACATCACTGCAAGCTCACTTCACCTAACTGTTTACGAGGCGATTTTTATTATTTACTATTTGATAGAAACACGTTTATTTACCTAATATGTTTGGCCGAAAATCATACGGAAATCTCTCATAATCTCGTTCAAAATATGCACGACACTAATACGCTCCCAAAAGCTTTAACAACTAATTAAATTACAATAAAACTCACTCCATTTGCTCCATTAGCGTACATAAGCCGATAACCGCGCCACCACAACCACCACCTAATTACAGCCTATAAAATTATTTGATTCAAAATCAATTACATATTATTATGAATATTCAATTAATTCGATTCGTTAGTTGACTACCTCTGTAAACGTGACTGCTGAGTGAGAGGCCTTAATTTCGGGATTGGGAAATGTGTTATTGGGTTTTTCAATCTGGAATTTATCAATAGCAGCCCGGAGTCTGGAATTGTTCCCAGTTGATGGCAATAGGCTCCCTCTTGTTACATGGAACTTAACCGTAAACGGCTAAATCTGGGTATATTATAGTTACACCTCTGCTTAACCCTTCGGGGAATAGCGTGATGTTTATGTTATGTAAGTGAAATGAGGGTGTACTTTTACCTAACCCTATTTCAGCTTAACCCTTCAGGTTAGGGATTGCACGCGTGATGTTATGTTATGAATTTCTCAGCAGCAACACGGAGTCAATATCTGTGCCCAATAAATGACAACATACTTATAACATAACTGACGAACTGTAGCACACCTCTATCTACACCCTCGGCGACTACAAGCGCAATGAAATAACTAAAATACCATCAGAAGCAGTAGTCATTGAGTCGTAGAATCCTGTCTAAAGCAGACTATCTGTGTCACGGTTCAAGTGTCAATCTGCGCCATTGTCTCCCTATTGTTTGGCCAATCGGCTATCATGGCCTGCTCAGTGACTGTCTCGGGTTTAACTTGATGCCTCTACGAGTACCTAAGTACATAGGTTTGGTAGATTTCAAAATAAGTGTAGGGTTGTATGTGTCTTTATACTCAGTTGATTGAAAATAATAAAGAATTTCCATAATACGAGTACTCGTAGTAATGGATCATACAGAGTGGATTTTTGAGATGGGGCAGTAAGGGCAGCTATCTTAACCGTTGTAGCTACAGGAAAACGATAGTACGTTATTTTGATCAACCTATACAGATTTAGAAAATCATGTACAGTCAGCAAGAAAATTGCCAATTTTCACAAAAACTTTTTTTGATGCCAATCGATCCTGTTTCTTTTATGGATCAAAAAACTGTATTGTACCAACTGACCTGTGAGTACTAGACCATCTATAAAATCCACCCTGTATAAAAGGATTCGAAATTATTTTTAACCGACTTCCAAAAAGGAGGAGGTTATATGTTCGACGCGTATGTATGTTTTTTTAGATATTTCTTGAGTAAGCTTCAATAATACGTATTTTTTTTCCCACTTAGTTAATGTGGATGATATGATGATAACTTCCGGTGACTGTTATTTACATAACAGGGTACTGGTATTCGAATTTGTATGGGGTAGGTACCACAACTAAAAAGTGAAAAATAAAAACTTTTTACAAACAAAAAGCAACCGACTTCCGAAAAAAAACACTACAAAGTGAAAAATTACTTTAATTTCGGAAGTCGGTGGCAAAAAACGAAAATTCAAAACCAAAGACACCGACTTCCGAAACTAAAGTTATTTTTCACTTTGTAGTGTTTTTTTTCGGAAGTCGGTTGTTTTTTTTTGTTATATTTATTTTGGCTGTGATGTTGTTAGAAACGCTTTTTACATAAACCAACGGAGTCTTTTGTTTACAGGATCTTGAATTTATGAACCGGAAGTGTACACATTACCTACATAAACTTTTATCAACATCTTAATAACGCCATAACTCAAGAGCCTTCACAAAAATCCGTCACTTAAAAAACCTCACACCACACTTTAAAATTCTGGAACTCATTAAAAGTTTAAGATGATAATAAACGGGCGGATCCGGCGTCAAAGTACTAGCCACCAATATAACAGATATTGCGGTCCATAATCCGGTTGATTCCGGTTATTACCAGACCGATATTACCGCCTCCAACTGGCTTGAACCTGATATTAAATTAACACCCGGACATGATGTGCTGAACACAGCTTTGATTCTTTCGTGAAGTTCTGTTTAATAAAATCAAGTTTCTACAATAAGTTGGTTATATTTTTTTATTTTTGGACTGTTCCTGGATAGTTTTCTATTGTTGTCGTCATTGAATCAATCATCATTTGAATAAAATTCCTTATAAATGAAAAAAAGTCCTAGAATCCAGCTGCAGCACTGTCCCACATAGGTATTGACGGCTCTGAAAGAACCTGAATACCTATCGTTCCTTTAACTTTAAACATTTGTAGGACTTATTTTTATTCGTGAAAGTAACTTAATACAGAGTTACGATAGAAGTGTTTCGACAGCGCCCAGAAAAAAGAAAAAACAACAATAAGGAAACAAGCGACAGACTGAAATAAAATCTTATTGCGTGACGTCGTTAACTTTATTATTATACACTTGTACATTGTCTTGTACACAGGATATTTTTCAGGAGAATGTTTCTGAAATATCCCGACATAAGTGGGATTTGATGTTTACAAAATACTAACTTGGTATTTTATTTTATAAAGAAATATGTTAAACAGAAGCTTTTCTTCGAAAAATTACAGAATGATCATTTTGTAATAATGAGTTTTAACATGTAGGTGAAACAGTTCTGAGGATAATGCATTTTCCTAAGTTCTCGACAGGATGTATATTCTGGGAGCTTTTCAGACACAATTCTCTTAAAACACCGAAACGACAAGAGGTAGCTTATTGCTAGCATCGAATAACAAGATTCGGAATCAAATTTGTATACTTAATTTAAAAATAAATGAACATTCCTACAAAGAACTAACCATTCACACAAAGCATGGTAAGTAAACTGTAAAATAGTATCTTCCAATTGACTCGGGCATTGTCGTCGGTATCGGGTGATGACCCCACACGCTGCTCGGCAATCAAAAAAAAAGAAAAAAAAATTGTGTTCTTGTTTTTAAAGTTGACTAAAAAAGATAAATAATTTTTTTAGAAGATTAATTAAATAGGTATTTATAATTTAAATAATTAATCATTTGTCATTTTATAATTCATCCTTAAAATCATGGTTACCCTAACATTGCCATATATATACAATCTAATAAATACGAGTAGGATATCAGTTTGTCTTCGGCATTTTGTAATCTGCTGAGCGTTTGCAAACGAACCTCATCGTTTGTATAATACCGAATCATACAATCTGCCGACGACAAATATATTGGTTTCTTACTGATTCAACAATTGGTGGTTGTAATTTTAGCAGCTGAGTGTAATGTAGTAGATTTGATACAGATCGAAAAATGTATTCTTGATTCTTCGAAAAATACATTTTTTATTCTTCCGCTATAGACCTATAAGTACCTACATGCATATTTATTCATTCGTTGTGTTTTTGTTATTTTATTTACATTAATGTATGTACCATACATTTTATTTCTATTCTATGGTAAAATGTAAAATAGTATCTTCCAATTGACTCGCACATTGTCTTCGGTATCGGGTGATGACGTCACACATTCCTCGGCAATCATGCGCCCAGATCCACTGCTATTGGAATGATATCGGTTTCCAATGCACACGGGAGTTGCGTTCACTTCGGTGGAAAAATTAAAATAAATATTTTTTGCTAGATTGATGTGGGATAGAGGTTTTTGGTGTACCTATTTTTTTGTTGTGTTGCTTTATTGCCGACTTATTAGAATTGGTACTTGTGATTGTAGCAGATGGGTGAACGTCTTCAGTTTGATATTGTAGAAAGTGATTCGGTAGGTACTCCTAAAAATTCCCTACAGATTATTACAGGTAAAGCAAGCGAGGGCAGTTAAAGTAACGCTTTTTAAAGCTTATTCTCAATCCTTCTACACGTGCAGTCTGTGGGTTAACTTCACGCAGTGCGCATATAGTGACCTACGCTTTCAGTATAATAATGCACTGAGAGTACTGCTGAGGCTGCCGTGGCGTTGTAGTGCGTCAGGGATGTTTACGGATAATAATGTTGATGGTTTTGCCGCGATTATTAGAAAAAGATGTGCATCCCTGATGTCACGGGTTCGCGGCAGCACCAACAGTATTCTCAGTGTGTTCGCAGATCGGTGGGATTCCTCGATAATGCAGAGGTGGATGCAGCTCCACACTGATTTTTTATTTTTATGTTTATCCGTGTCTGTACCTATTAACACTAGATGTTAAGTAAAATTGTAACTAACCCTATGGACTCTGTCCGAAATAAAATGATGCTATTCTATTCTATTTCCATTCTAGATCCAGATCCTATAAGGTTCCTAACACAAACTTTGTAGTAATTACCTTCTATTTTCCTCGAAATAATGTTAAAACGTTTTTCCTTAAACTTATTAAGATTATTCGCTCCATTATTAGCATTTGGCTTCTAAATTATGAGTCCTTAAAAAATATTTATTACTCAATAAGTTAGTGAGTACTGTTTCTTATTAGCGTTCGTATTTTTTTCTAATAATAACAAAAGCATTGAGTTTCTAAAGAAGTGTTTAGTTTAATCAGCGTGCAACGATCAAAGCTCACACTCAATTTCATATGATTTGCGCTTGTTATTTTCGCCAACCAATCAAAACAGTTAATGACATCAGGGCCCTGATTACACAAATTTACTAACGTTGAAATGGTCTGCCGATTGTGTTTATGACAGCAAAAGGTGTCAAAAACGCACATTCGAGAGACCACTAAAACGTCTCCCCTCGAAAGGTGTGTAAAATAGTGGCATGAGCATGGTCCAGAGAAATAATTGCGTAACACACTTACAATAGCAATGCCTTTCATTTTGACAGTTCAACAACATTCACTGCATTATTAACGTGGTTGAGCAGATGACCTTTTCAAACATATGAAGCAATGGATTCGTAATTTCCTTAATTTTCATTGAATGGATGAGTCAGTTAATTTATCGTGTCGAGTGTAACAGTGGACGCGCACCGATCGGAACAACAATGCCAGCTGATGAGTTCACACGGACGTATCTTGTCGGCGGGAACTCGGCGCAGACTTATTACTAGCACTGCTCACGCGGCACTGCTTGCGTAATGTGGGTGAAAGATTCGAGAGAATAAAGTCAATCGTGTTTTGTATGACTGTGGTAAAGCAAATACAGATCACATAGAACTTGGTCTAGTTTTCCACATAAAATCAAGATGATTATTTTATAGATTTGTACCTAATTTTGATTAATGAATGGTCGATTTTTAGCTTGAGTTATTATAAGTCTCGATTTATTGTAGGTATTTTCCTATGCTAAATAAGATGGCTACTGCTGAGCATGAAGTTCTGGGTTCGATTCTCGGGTCAGGCAAAGTGGGGTTTTTCCTACAGGAATTTCTCAGTTAGTCCGGAGTCTTAATGTGGTCCGGTAGATGGCAATAGGCTCGCCGGCTCTTGCATGGGACATGTGGCTCTACTACAGGTACACCTTTGGCCGGTGTTATGTTATGCAAGATACACAACGATTTACAGTAGTCAAGTAAATTTATTTATTTATTTTATGTCTTAAGAATAACCATAACATAGATTAAATGAATAAATCTCTTCGTACACATACAACAAATCAGTTCAGCTGCACAGTTATATACTTTGTCGTCAAAGTATATAACACTTTGACGACAAATACAATCGCAAAACAATAGTACCCAAGATTCTATAGATGTATGGACTCCTCTTCAGCGAATCGTACGGTCTACGGATTTTATACATTCATACTGTGTTGTCATGCACGTTACCAGTAAATTCCTACATTAAAATAGTAAAACATGGGCCATTATATAAAGACCCATTCAATTGCATTCGCCAATGTGCTATTTACCGACATGCGCGTCACAAAGAGGAGTATTGCTTTTGTTCCTTTAAAATGCCAATTTTCCAATATTACTTCTTTTATGTTCTGTGAGCATTCCACGCATTTCATTGGCCGCAGATATTTCGTTTTTACTGCTTTCTATACTATCAAATTCTCAAGTACCTACCTATTGTTTTTTAATACTGATAAGTCTTTAAATATATAAATAAATTATTAAATCTAAACTTAAATTATAACAAAGAGATAAATCTAAACTAACATTATAAAGACTTTGACGACACGGTTGGCGCAGTGGCTGAGCGATCGACTGCTGTGCAACGTGTCGCGGGTTCGACCCCCGCACGGAACAAATATTTGTATGATCTGCAAGTAGTTGTTCCGGGTCTGGGTGTTAGTGTATGTGAGTTTCTATGTTTGTAAACGCACTCACGATACACGAAGAAATTCTTAGTGTGGGGCAACGTTTAAAAAAAAAAAGAGTTATTGTTTGTTTCCTTGTTTGTTTGTAATTAATAAACTCAAAAACTACAGGACCGATTTAAAAAATTATTTCACCAGTAGAATGTTATATCATCACTGAGTAATATAGACTATAATTTATAAAGATATCACGCGGGTGAAGCCGCTGGCGGAAGCTAGTAATAGATAAATTATTAAATGTTCGAATTTGTCGATTTTCATTTAAATTTTTCTCTAGTTATTTATTTTTATTAATGATTGCTGTTTACATATTGGCTAAGTAATAACAGCCACACGGGTCGATCAGGGTAAGCTACGTTTGACACGGTTGGTTCGTGTATGGGTGACCATCTTTACGTACCGACAACCGTGTCTCGGAAAGGACGTTACGCCGTTGGTTGCGGCTGTAATTCGTGGATTTTTGACATTCAATACGGGTCGTCAGAAGCCCGAAAATCTGACAACCAGTCTTACCAAGGGGTAAAATATTACCCAGTAACTGGGTTGTGGAGGTCAGATAGGCAGTCGCTCCATGTAAAATACCTGTATTCAGCTACATCCGGTTAGACTGGAAGCTGACCCCAAAATAGTTGGGAAGAGACAGGCAGATAGAATGATGAGTGCTGGTTAAATTAGGTTTTTTCCATGTACTTATCTAACTATACATTAAAATTGAAAATACAGTGTAAAGATAAAACTAATATTTTAGCAACATAAGTAAATGTAATCAAAACACTAAAGCTTGAATTGCTTTAATTTTGCAAGCTCGATGGTATTTAGTTTTAATGTTGATAAATTAATAAAGTTATTATTATGTGTCCAGACGTGATATAGGAAAGAATTTGAAAACTTACGAAGATATAAAAGACTTGACTGTACTCCTACGGGACAGTTGAAATGTCAAAGTAATTAAAAATGATCCGAGTCGTAAGCTAGCTGCGAGTGCTTTCTGAGGACTGTGTGCAGAACGAAAGTTTGTCTTATAGACAGTACATCCCACTTTTTGTACAAGTCGACTGTAGGAAAGCGTAAGGAAAGACCAGCAGCAACCATAAGTATATCACGTTGAGCTCTTTCCGCCTCTATCAAGACGTTTGAAGCTGAGAAATTGGTACAATATAACTCCAAGTGCAAAACGACGCTGTATCACGGCAACGGTTGCCGGGGCTGCGCCACGATGACATTCAGCGGCGGCGCGGCGCCTCAGACTGCCAGCGCGACTGCGCCGCTGTCACCTTTCCTTTTTATATGTCATATTTGTTATTTTATTTAGATTGTATAGTTTATTGGTGTTTTATTTATAAGGAAAATTGTGTAAGTTTTTATTTATGTTAAACAATGACGACAGTAGTGATGCCGCACGAAGCGCCAGTCAACCTGCCACATCGCTGGATGTCTTAGTGAGATGCCCGCATTGTCCCCAAGCACGGTTTTTTAAGGGTGACCGAGGCTTGAAGGTACATTTGGGTAAGAAACACAAACCCCACAATGTACCTTCATCCTGCCCGACAACATCCCCTTCCCTAACACCTAATTCACCCGCTCAACCCTTTTGGAAAACACTGGCAAAATTGAAAAATTCAACCCCTGTTTTAAAGAGAGTTCCTCGTGGCGCGAGACCGTCCGTGGCTTCAAGTTTAGCGCGTTGTATCCGTCTCGCCGCCAGAGAGAACTCCCAAAGTGCTTGGGAGCAATTGCTCACCTTCCCGTTTAGAATTCTACATGTGCAAAAAAATTTGGCTACTAAAAAAACATTAACAGCACAAATAAAGGATAATTGTAACATTTCGGCCCAAAGTTTTGACCCCAAATTAACAGCACGCTTCCCCCAAAGAGGTTTATTGCACCATGTAGAGTCTAAACTAGGCGAGGGTGATATCAGAGGTGCAGCTAGGATCATCTTTAGTAGCGATGTGGTTGCGCCGTACTCCCCAGAGACACTTACAGCTCTGGAGAGCAAACACCCTGCCCCGGCAGATGACCTCTCCTTTCCTGACCCACCCGATCCGGAATCCAACTCACTTGAAATTACAGCTCAACAAGTACGTGCGGCCGTGTGCTCCTTTCGAAGTGGCTCCGCCGGCGGCCTCGACGGGCTGACACCCCAACATCTGAAGGACTTAATGTGTTCAGGCGCCGGGGAGGCTGGTGAGTCCCTTTTGAAGGAGCTGACGGCCCTCATCAATCTCATGCTCTCCAGCAATGTGAACGAAGCCGTCATTGATATTTTGTATGGGGCAAACCTATGTGCCCTGCGCAAGAAGGATGGCGGCATTCGTCCCATTGCCGTAGGGTCCACTTACCGTCGTACCGCAGCCAAAATTTGCTGCGCTTTCTACAGCGAAACCCTGGCCAGAAAATTCCAGCCCCTACAGCTAGGCTTCGGGTCTAAAGGGGGCTGTGAGGCTGCGGTACACGCATTATCCACTTACCTCAATAGCGGTAAAGGTGAGGTCATCCTAAAGGTTGACATTAAGAACGCTTTCAATTCCGTAAACAGGGACATCTTGTTGACAGAAGTTCAAAAAGAAATACCCAAAATTTACAGTTTTCTTTATCAATGCTACAGGCACCACTCTAAATTACTTTATAAAGACAACCTTTTGGAATCAGCCGTCGGATGTCAACAGGGTGACCCCCTTGGGCCAGTCATTTTTAGTTTGGCTATAAATCCAATTATTCGACAACTAAATTCGGAATTCAACGTATGGTATTTGGATGACGGAACCCTAGGAGGTGATGTAGACACAGTCTTAAAAGATTTAACATACATAAAAGAAAAATTCAGTTCCATTGGCCTAGATCTTAACCTATCAAAATGCGAAATTTATCTTCCCCAAACCACTGACAGAAAGACTACCATAGCAAAATTTAATACTATAGCACCAAACATCAAAATTACAGAAAGAAACTCTCTGCACCTCCTGGGGTCCCCAATTTTTGACGAATCCTTTCCAACGTTTATTGAGCAGAAAATGCAAAATTTCAACGATGTCTCGGAAAGACTTTTCAAAATTAATATTCATTCGGCCTTCACACTCATTCGGTACTGTTGCTTTGGACCAAAATTCACGTATAGCCTTCGTTCCTCCCATCTGTGGAAGCATCCACAACTTTTAGAAAAAGTGGACCAAATTATTAGAAATACATTAACCTCTATCCTAAATGTGGCCCTGGACGACCGAGCGTGGCAGCAAGCCACACTTCCCATCCGCCTGGGTGGTCTTGGTGTCCGCAAAATTTCAAGTATAAGTTTACCGGCCTTCCTCTCCTCGGTCCACAGTACCGATAAATTAACCAGGAACATTTTATCTTCCTCACTGGTCGATTTTGAGGTACCGTGTTTGACCGATGCGTTGAACGCTTGGAAAATGGCTTGTCCCAATACGGATTTGCCTGATAACCCGTCCTCCCAGAAACGGTGGGACGTGCCGCTCTGCAGTATTATACGGAATTCCCTGGTAAACACGTCACCTAATACTGTTGAGCGTGCCCGTCTGCTAGCTGTGGGAGAATGGGAGTCAGGTTTATGGCTTCAAGCGCTTCCGTCATCCACCATAGGCACCATGATGGATGACTCATCGTTTCGGCTCGCTACGTGTCTCCGCTTGGGCGCACCTTGTGTTGCTCCGCATCGGTGTCTCTGCGGCGAAGCTGTAGACAGTCTCGGGCACCATGGCCTGTCCTGTTACAGGAGCGCAGGACGCATTGCACGGCACGCCAGCATCAATGACATTATTCGTCGAGCCCTTGTCACCGCCGGCGTACCAGCGGTATTAGAACCAAACGGCTTGGTACGTGACGATGGGAAGAGACCAGACGGTATGACGTTGTTGCCTTGGAAGGTGGGTAGGCCTCTGGTATGGGACGCAACCTGTGTCGACACCCTTGCACCATCTCATGTTCCTAGCACGGCGGGCTGTGCTGGCGCCGCTGCAGCGGCTGCTGAGACCCTCAAGCGGCGCAAATACTGTAACCTTATGGGTAACTACAGTTTTGAGCCGTTTGGGGTCGAAACGCTCGGGTCGTGGGGTCCGAGTGCGCGTCTCCTTTTTAAGGAAATTTCTCGCCGACTGATCGACACTTCACGTGACCAGAGGGCTGGCTCGTTCTTTGGCCAAAGAATTAGCATTGCCATTCAACGTGGCAATGCTGCCAGTCTTCTGGGCACGTTTCCGGATGACAGCGATGCGGACGAATACTTCGACGCCTAAGTGTCCCTTTGTTTTTTGTATCTATTTGTGTAGTTAGTTAATGTATTTAGTACCTAGTGTAAATAGTTAGTAAGTTATAGTAAATGAAAAATGAATTTAAAAAAAAAAAAAAAAAAAATGTTGATAAATAGATACTAATTAGTTGAATGATCATCAATTCCGTTTATGATTTTACGTACATGATTGCCTCTTATTACGGAGCTAATTAATGTGTGCTTAGTGAAAATTAAATATAACTTGTAATCAACCCACAATATGAACTATAAAATGATTATCCATATTTGTTTTTATTTAAAAATGAAGACTTGTTTAAAATAAACACATACATACATAGAATGTACATAGAAACACCACGAAGAAAATCACGACTTTAAAATCGATTACAATCTAATACCACTACATTTTCTTGCTTCACTGCTACGCGCTACGAGTTGTCTACGAAGTGCTACAATTCACACTACGTCACTACGATGTTGCTACGGTGCTACGAGCTACGACTTGTCTAAACGAACTTTGTGTTTGCCAAAGCTCGCTTGAACTGTCTTCCATTATTGTGACTACGATGTAGTTCATTAAATTAAATTGAAGGAGGTATTCGCAATCTACCTACACAAAAAAACATGCTTTATATACGCTCGGAGTAAAGTTATGCCAAACTTAAACCACGAACAACGGAGTCTATAGAGTCAATACTGGTTGTAAATTTACTCAGCGTTTATTAACAAAGGGATAAGATTTACATGCTGGTATAAATATAGATGATTAAAATAAATGTTTACTTTTGTGTTTCCGTATTACCTGTTTGGTTTTGGGTAATTTAAAAGAATTATATGAATTTATGAGTAATGTGGATTTTTTTGTGGGTTTTTAATAATAATACCAGCCTGTTACTGTCCCACTGCTGGGCAAAGGCCTCTTCTCATACAGAGAAGGCACGAGCATTGATCACCACGCTTGCTCAAGACGGGTTGGTGATTTCAGACTTATATTAACTATAAGTGCAGGTTTCCTCGCGATGTTTTCCTTCACCGATGTCAGTAATGTCCAAGGTAAACTCAGAAACTACATATGATTAAAAAAAAAGTCACATTGGTACTTGCCCGGATTTGAACCCACAACCTCGTGCATGAGACGCGAGGCCACCACGACATCTAAGTTTTTTTGTTTTTTTTTTTTAGTTGTTCAATTTGATTAACGTGATATTGGAGATATTGGTAAAAATCAATTCATCTGTGTGTCTAGTGTTATTTGAACAACATTTTTATAAGCTAAACCTTCCATATAAGCACGTGGAAGACAGTTATTTGATCCTAAAGTACATAAGTACTATTTATGTTAATACAATAGTGACATACCAGCAACTTAAATACCACATCTACAGAAGTTTACACGTTGACAATAGATTGTGTTGCTCAGTCTGTCTGTCTGTGTGGAATAATTAGCAGCTCGCGGCTGCGGCGAGCGGATAAATATGAGGATTAAGACGACTCGGTAATGTACGCGCGCGGGAAACTAGTGCGTGCTAATTATATCTAATATATAATGAAGAATCAAGTGAAAAGAATCAAGTTTTTAAGCATACATATTACATAGTGCCTTCGTGTCACTCACACACTTCTGTCATATGCCTCTTTCAACTCCTGGACAGTGCTGGTAGTTGCACATAACGAGCAGGCGAAATGATGCGACCACGTTCTAGGTTTGAAATTCCAATATTTAAACATTGCCAATTCTATATCTCATAATACGTCCAAAATTCAATTCTGGAACCCAATTGCTTTGGATATAATTATGATAGTTATTTATCTCTAAACTATCGATTGTTCTTAGATTGTCCACAATTTATACGACACCCTGTATTGGCAATTATATCTGAGTCTGGGATGATTAACGAGTCACGTGCTACGCCGTAGCGCGTAGGCGGCGTAGAAGGCTACGACGCTACTTGCTACGACGGCGACGCTTACAGACCAATATCTTTGTTTACAATATCAATATCTATGATTTGTTATTTATGTTATCATCTCATTTCAGTAGGTAAACGTTAAAGGTTCATAAATTTTAATAAGAGTAGAGATCAAACTAGTTTGAGGTAAATAAAGGCGGAAGCTTCACAAATGAGTCTCCACTTCCGCGTTGATTACACGCTATACAAGCCAAACCAGATGACTTTCACAACCCAATGACTGGGCAATACTCATGTCTACAGTTAGACCAGTGCGTGGATGTTCGAGCTACTAACTACTTATAACGACTACTTCACCCATTTCTATGTAGGTACGATTTAAACGATACAAAAAAAACGACTATACATGCTACATTTTATAGATTGTTTTCCAGCTACAACAGCGTCCGGCAACATTTAGATATTTTCTCTGCGACCTTAATTGGCATCAGCCAAAATTAAAATTAAGAAGAGCCTGTGCAACCATTCGACTTATAAGTCTAATGGCTGCATATTATTTATAAGTTTTTTTATAATTTATTTTAACTAGCTCATACATTATGTATGCTGTGTTTACTATTTAAGGGTATATAGGGCTAGGGGCCAAGGACAGTGTTATGTGTAAGTAATATTGTATTGCCCGATTTGTGAGCCAACCAACCGAAAAGATGCAGATTTTGTTTAAACTTTCAAAGCGCGCACCTCCATCTAGCGAACGGCCGCCCCTTATATTTGTCCCTGCGTTAGGTAAATTCGTCGCGTTTTGTCTTAAGTTTAATTAACGCGGCTAACCTTATTAACACAATAAAATTCAGACGGAGACGTCTTTGAACTTCTCTGTCATCACAAATGAATGAGTTTGGGCAAAAAAAAAATGGCGGCGTAGAATTTCATTATTAGGGGGCTCGTGACTCGAGTGAAAGGGTTCGTCAGTACCTACAGTCGTTCAATAAATTGCTGATAAAGTTAGTGACAATGCAAATACAAACACAGTTTGTGTTTATATTTTGAGATACTTTTGTAGTCTGTCTCTCTTCTGATTTTGTTAAACATTGTATAGACACAAGGATCCCAGGAATTAGGAATCTTTAGCAGAAATATACAAGTAATGCGATGCAGAGAAGATTCAAATAGATCAGAATATAAATTAGGGAAGATGGCTTATAGTAATTAGTTGCAGAAAAAACAACAAGATTGCAGGAGTTACTTATTAGTTTTGCCAGTGGCACATTAAGGCTGCGGCATGAAACCAGCGGCCAGGAGCGATGGCCCAGCGGGGCGGAGGGGATGACGGTGCAAAATTGTTCTATCGCCACCCGCTTGGACATCGCTCATCACCGCTGGTTTCGTGCCCGCAACCTATAATAAACAATCAAATCTCTTATAGTTCCATAGAGATATTTCGCTTTCCTAGTCCCTCAGGCACTACCAACAACATATGGCGTCCGCCAAAGTTGACGAAATCGGTTTTTGCACACACCCCTAATAATCCAAACTTCCATTTTAACAACTTATCACATTACGACCATATGCAAAAACTTTCCATCAAGTTAAATCAGAAAGTTTTTACAATATAACTCGCAAGCAAAATAAAGTTTAGGTACAGAAGGCCGGCTTCGCACGAGCGAAAACGCACGCACACATAGACGCGTCTGCGTACAGCAAGTGCAAGCGCACTCACGACTGGCTTTCGTTTGAGACTGTTTAAGATCGCCGTACGTAAGTAGAGATTGGTATACAGCACTCATACTCACAGCTCTTACTCACAACATTGTTTATAAGTAGTGCCAAGTTGGCTTTATTCGACTGTACATACCTGTGTCTATAATTTGTTCTAAAAGTATCTGATAAAAGTGTAAACAAACCTTGTCCAGGTTACATTTTTACGCAATGAATGCACTTAATTACACATTCATTTGAATTTAGAAGGTCTGTATGTAGAAGGTGCAACGTTATATCTCACCACTTTTTCAACAATTATTGTTTGAAATTTTTATTACACTGAAAAGTCATCGACAAAAATTGCGGGTATAAAATTAACCTCAATTCTCAAATGAAAAAGATCTTTAAGGTGAATTAAAATTATAATTTCGGGTTTAAGGATTCAAATAATCAAATCAAAGCACTCACTTAGTAAGTGGCACTACAAATTGGCGTCCACGGGTACGTTTTCTGACCCATTTGTTTATATTTTCATCAGATATTTTTGGAACAGACCATACCCGGGCCTGTTTCCGGTCATTGTAAGGAGCCGGCCTTCTGTACCTACCCATTTCGTGTTATCGGTTCACAGATGTGTGCACTCAGCAGTTTGCACAGTTTGCAGCGGGTGGTAACTGCCGCGCCGCCGCGCCGGCAGGGTGCCCCTTTTACAACACATTTGTTACCTTCCTGAAATCCTGCGGTAATTCAGTTGGTTGCGGTCAGGACGTATTTTAGAGGAGATTTTCTTGTTTTACGAGAACGTAGTGGTGATTTCCTGTGATTTTGCAGGTGATAATAATGTTATATGATATTTTATGCCTGCATATTTGAGAAGTTATAGCTTGAAAATTATCATACTAAGTACTTCTCGCAAGCAATTTGGCAAACTTTTCGAAATCTGTTAGCACAGTGAATAACATGTTACTATAGTTTGAATTAGTTCATAAGTTCACCTTAATGGATAGGTGTCCACGTCTTATCGTTGGCCAGTCCAACGCTTTACCCATTAGACGATTGTTGCGAAAAAATAAATCATTAACTTTCCAAATAAATAACATAAATTTACTATAGAGCTTACTATCACAATGACACATTCTGTCACGATAACAGTATAATTTACTAGCTTTTGCCAAATTATCCCACGGGAACGTACTATCGTATAGGAATAAGTAGGAAAGTATGCGTAAAGGTAGGATATGTATGCGGTAACGTCTAAAAGGCTCTAAAAATTGAGAATCATTTTTTAAATAATTGTGGTTTGTTTTAAAATATGGCAGTATTGTTTAGGCACGTAAAAGTGAACACGTACTTTTGAAATAAATAGCTCAAATTAAAAAAAAAACTAAAAATATATCAAAATCGGGATGAAAGTAGCTTATGTTCTAGCCCAGGTCATGGTCTGCCCTTGACAGACAGACAGAGTTACTTTCGCATTCATGTGTATTAGTTACAATGGATAGATGAATGAATAAACTTGATCGAAAGTCTTTAGCAGAAATGGTTGACAAAACCCTTAAAACAATACCACACCAGTTTAAATACGTCCTTCAACACACACATACCATCACGCCTGTGTTCCCGACGGATTAGGCAGAGGTGTACCTATAGTACACCCACATTTCGCCAGTTATGTTTGAGTCCCATGTAATAGGGGGCGAGCCTATTGCCGTCAACTGGACACAAATCCAGACTCCGGGCTGCTACTGAGAAATTCCAGATGGTCCTTCAAATACCGGAAAATTCCGAACATCGATAACCCTTCATAAAGTAGAAGCTGAACTTTAACAAACATAACATAAGAACTTCCCGTTAACTGAGTGTGGAAGAAACAACGAAACTAAGCAACAGTTGTGCATATTCTCACAGAAAGTATCGAACTTAATTTGAGGAAATGTATGGAAGAGATGAGTTAAGGCTTGCGCAGACCAGCGCGACTTGTCGCGCGACGCGACACCGGTTATTGTTATACTGTGAAGTTTTCTTAGAAATTGTATTGTTCGTGTCGCGTCGCGCGACAAGTCGCGCTGGTCTGCACAAGCCTTTAATAAGTATAGGTTGGTTTTTGTAAATATTTTTATAAAATCTTAAAAAACCGGCCAAGTGTTTTCTTGTATATATCCCTTTAATTTTTTACTTTATTTTATTTTTATTATTTGTTACAGCCCGCTGCCAGACAGACAGACGAACGAACGAGCGGACAGCGGAGGCTTCGAAATAGAGTTCAGTTTGGCACCCTGCGGGTACGAAACCCTAAAAAGTATCCGGATATGAGAAAAATGCAAATTTTACAACAATGAGGAGACCTCTATGGGCCGTCTGTACACGGGACCCGTATGGGTAGCGCTCGCAGTGCTCTGACACGAGGGAGTAGTCCGATACGTTGTAAGGGCTCTAGTCGGAGCGGGTCGCAGACGGACCGATCCGCGTCGCTGTGAAACAATGTTCTAGCGCTTCACGTGTGTCTCCGTACCGTGAGCCCATACGGGTCTCCCGGACAGCTGTGAAACCAGCTTAATCTTTATTCTTCACTAGTAAGCCAACGGTATCACAAGGTATCCAGCAGCGGTAGCCAGCTGTATCTTGGTACACTAGGATACAATACAAGAGAACAAGAGACCAGCTTATATTAGTTTTGTCACCGCTGGCGTACGGCCTTTTGTACAGTCAAAGTAACACTCTTGAACCATGCAAACCGTCCATAGGGCTACTTATGACATAGAGGCGTTATTAAATTATATTATGCGTAACCACTAGACAACCGTTCACAAAATGTGTACCTGTTCCGACATGAAACTAGCACATGAATACTGAACCGGAACACGAGTTTAAGTCGCATTTCGTTGTTTTTATTACATGACATAACATCACACCTGTTCGCCCCGAAGGGTTAGGCAGGCAGATATAGTACACCCACATTTTGCCAGTGTTTAAGCCTCATGTAATAGGAGCCTATTACCATCAACCGGGCACAAATCCAGACTCCGGGCTGTTACTGAGAAATTCGTGATAAAAAAATCCAATAACAATTTGCAAGACCTGGGAATTGAATCCAGGATCCTCCTAGATCAACGAGGCAGTCGTATTTATTATTCCTAAACATTATGAGGGACACATCATGCTAGTATACATCGAAGGGGAACAGACCCAGGAGTGTTGTGTTGACTTTGTTTAATACCTTTATTTGCCGAATATGGTTAAATACAAAGGAAGATCCTGTCTCCATATTTTCACCATTTAAAATGTATAGCTGCTATCAAGAGCTTTTTGTATCTCTGTGACTTTATTAGTCAGCAACAATTCTCACTTTACTATATCTTTAGCCATAACAATAGGTAATTTCAGTCCAAAACGACATGCAATTATTGAACTATAATAATAATACCAGCCTATTAGTGTCCCACTGCAGGGCAAAGGCCGAAGAGTATTAATCACCACGCTTGCTCCAGCTCCATAAGTCCAGGTTTCCTCATGATTTTTTTTCTTCACCTATAAATTGAACTATGTATTTGACCTATTGCGTTATAGCCACAGAGTTCTTTTATATATAGGTGTTATAACACATATGTCCCGCAATTAACACACATGCTAACATACTACAACATAATATGACTTTCAAGAAACATAAATATACACAATTTAAGTACATTATTGTACATTGCCACGCCTTCTGAAAGTCTCGAACAAGTACAGAAAAGTTACAATCCTGATTGGAAAGTAACGAAATTGTACTGCCAAAGATGAATGACTCACAAATTTATTTAATAAAGAAAAAAAGGAAAGAATTCTGAGCTTCAATATCAAATAATACTAACAAAAAATAAAAATTTCAGAGAAGTTGGGATTGAAGAATTTCGTAATGATTGCTTTGAGGTAACATATTATGTTATGTTACATAACATTACCATGACGCTTGATGTGATTAAAGGGATAAGCAGAGATCTTAGCAAGGTAGGTTACACATAGATATCTGCACGCTTAGCATGTCAACCATGGAAACGGGTTTTATCGACGGAAGAATAGACAAAATGACAGATTGTGATTGTTTATCAGTCATTTTGTTTATTCTTCCGTCGATACGCTGTTGTGTAACAGTAACATACTCATCGAATATGGTATATGTAGTGAGGAGTACATAACTACATCCAACAACAACATTGTAGGCTCATTGGCGGTCTCAAGGGATAAAAATACCTACTACCTACTTTAATTAAATTAAAGTATTCAGGTGAAGAGGTAAGTACTAAGTAGGTAGGTCACACAGACAAGATCAGACATGTGAACTAAATAGACTATGGTTTGAATTTATAACCTACTTGTTGTAAGCTCATTAACTTGCCCGATGTTACGATCTCCGAATGCTAAATAAGTTTATTAAAAGCTATGTTGTTACACGGTATGATTTATGGAAAAAAGGAAATTTTATTAGTAGAGGCAAAAATAAACAAGCTGGTAAAATAACTGGAATAAATGGATGGTGGATAAAAGTGAAAAGATGTTTATATAACGTTCGTAAATGAACAGATGTTTAAAGGCTTATTTTATTTTATTTATTTGCGTTTGAGACATTTATTTCTACGATTGAATCAGATTCAAAGAAAAATAACACAGAGTAGGTATTTTTACTTGACCCCAACAAAAAAACGAAAGAAAAATGCGTTACGTTTGTTAGTGAGTTACTTAGGAACAGTCCACACGTAATGATAAGTTCAAAGATCTCTTCAAATACTTTAATATGTAATATTTACAAATAACATTTAACTTATAACAGCTTACAAACTCGCTGTAGCAATATCCTTCATCATTTATCACGCGAACGTACCAACTTAATACATGTACAACATAGAGAAGTACATGTGTAGGTATGCGTGTTGCAGTAAAATCCTTCTTCATCGTAAAGCTTAAGACATTCTACTGAACTCACTTATCAGAGGGCCACCTGTAACACTTTCTTCTATTTATTGAAAAAGTTACGTTTATTTTGTACGTGATTTACATCGAGGAGTCGAGTAGTCTAAAGATACTTCTGTAAGTAGAATACTTCAAAATAAGTTATTGGCCAATTTCTCAAGTCTAAACTCGGTTAGGTTTGTACTGGGACCAGATTTCATTTCAGCCCGAGGTAAAAAAATTAAGGTTTTCATCTTTCCATTTAAACCGATAATTGAAGTAATATTGCTTGCCTCGTTGGTCGCAAGTGCTACTGCGTAGCATGAGGTCCTGGGTTCGATTCCCGGGTCGGACAAAGTGTTATTTGGTTATTCCATCTGGAATTTTTCGTCTGGATTTGTACCCGGTTGTTGGCAGTAGGCTTGTGCCCTATTACATGAGACTTAAACATAACAGAGAAGTGTAGATGTACTATAGGCACACCTCAGCCTAACACTTCGGGGAATACAGGCCTGATGTAATGTAATGAAGCAATATTTTGCACCCAAACAGCCATCATAAGATCTGCCAAAAATCAACCTTCACCAACAACACACACATACATACAACAGTCACAACGTACCAGTCACTTCATTAATTCTTAAGTACTTTCACGTTAATTGATGCCTGTTAATCATAACTATGAATACGGATTAAACATCAAGTGAATTATACAGTAGATCCGAATCCACTTATAAATTAATCAGTTTCTACCCTGACTAAGAATAACGTTCCTCAGATTCATGCTGCCCTGGTACCATTGATGTGATTTTGGCATTTATAGCTCATTGAAAATTTATGTCATTTTAGATGAGGTAGGTATTTTTACCGAAAAATAGGCCAGCCCTCCGGTCACGTGAAGAGTCGCCGCTTGGCAAGGTCCCGAAAAACTGAGAGGGCAATCGGACCCTACGGCTCTATTGTTTCTACCCCAATCGGTTCGAAAATACCTACACTATTATTAATAATAACTTAGCTATTTTGACAGAACCTCTTCTAAAATAAACATAATTACTTGCTTATTTTATTTTTATTGGTTTTTATTGACGCAAAATCAATGAATACGTCTCAAAGTTTTCCAACAAAATAGCGAAATGAAATGAAATGAAATGAAATTGTTTATTCTGTAAATAGGATATAGGAATCACTTTTACACGTCATATTAAAAAAAATATTATTAAAATTTGCTAGATGAGTTCGGCGTTTCCTATCCGACTACTCTAAAAAGAAAGGCCGAAACAAACTCAGAGGTCACAGTCTCTTTTAAAGTCCAGACATAATCTTGGTCAAGCCATATGAGGACCATGTAGATGAAATGGTCTTTTGAGAAAAGAACCACACAGATTGGAGTGGACCTGTCCAGTCAATGCTGCTTGCACTGACTGGACAGGTTCACTCAAAACTCTTTGTCAGTAATCGTGTAGCTCAACTCAGAACATAAGTAGCGAACTTTATTGTACCGCTCGTGGGTTCTTTACGTTCGCGTACAGCGGCCACTGACCGAGTGCCCAGTGACCGATCGTGGACGTGTGCCGTAAGCCATGCAATTAGGTATCCCACGTCCGTGTTTGTCATAAGGTGCAATTTTTTCTTCATACTTTTACGGACTTAGGGACCGTTAAAATACTAAATAATTTTTCGCTGTATTCAGGCGTATTTAAAACATTGTAATGTCAAATTAAATTATTTTATGTAAAATCTACATAAATAAAATTGAGATGCTGTTCGTTGGTAAGCGCATCACTTTAGAATATTTGTATAAAAAAATTGGATGGGACTGATTTGGTATTATTGGTTGGTATTTATTAGGAAAATTGGAAAAGATTCCCGAAAATATTTGAAATTCCGGAAAAACTTAAAGTCCTATTTTCTATGGAATTTTTGTATGAACTATTGAAATTTGGCCAAGACAACGTCTGTCGGGCCAGCTTCGTAATTAATAAAAATCTAGATACAAACGAATAACATAAAAAGTGAATTAAACATACTGCAATAATTGGTTGAAGTAACACACTTAATAAGTTTTGCAGACTTCTATCGTGTTATTTTCGGTATATAAAAATCCACCTGTACAAACCAAAGCAGTGCCCGTAGCCAGTAGCCTAGTGGTGTGACCGTCAGACTGCTAAGTCATAAGTCTCGAGTTCCAAACCCAAGGCACGCACCTCTGACTTTTCGGATTCATGTGCGTATTGTAAAATTATCACTTGCTTCAAAAACGATGAAGAAACCGGTGTGAGGAAACCGGCCATGCCTGAGAGATATTTCTCGACGGCATGTGAAGCCAAGTCAGAAGCCCATGGGCAGCTTTCAAACTCTGACACCAGGTTAGCCACTAACCACACGAAAAGAAGAATAACAATCCAATGCTCGATTTAAATCGTTAGTATTGCGGTTGCAAGCGCGAAAGCAGAGCATGGAGTCCAGTGTTAGATTCCCAAGTCGGATAAGTGTAATAATTGGATTGTTTTTTTTTAAGTAAGTTCTAAGTAGAAGCCTCGGGTATCAAACTTATTATACATGCCTATAAATAGATAGAGATCGACCTCGTAATTGGTTAACAACTTTTTTTTTTGACAAGAATTTCCACTAAATAAAAACTTCGCAGAAATTGAAAATACAGAACTATCATTTGGAAAAAAAACACGTTGTAGTTTTATGACTTGCTATATTTTTTTTTTTTCTGTATTATTAAGAACTAAAGATCCTTATACTCGCAATTGATTACAATCTAGCATAATAGACTTATAAGCAATTTAACTCTAACTTATTATTTTACGTGATAGATTATTTTACAACTAAGAATAGTCGCAATTTGCACTTTTACACAATTCCGTAGCACTTTCTTAGGATCTGATAATTGATAGTGACATTCGACCTTAGAGTGACAAACCAATAAGGAGGTGACTACACCTACTTAAACAAATACATACACTTTATGTACATCTTCATTAGTTCGATTCAGCAACTCAGGGTAAGCTTAACGTTTCGACCCGACCCCAGCTTACTATAAATAAATAATAACTTCATAGGTACTAGAGATACCATTGTGTAAATGTGTAACATTAGGGAAGCACTTTCAAGAAGGTAATAAAGGTTATATTGACGGACATCACGGTGAACCTCCCAGGAATGGTAGGTATTATTAATTGTCTATTTTTTTAATCAAACAATCAGGTTTCCGTTAAACTATTCGCTGATTTCGTTGGCACTCTTATTTTTATAAGCGACATGATGTTTCGAAAATGAAACTATTGTGTCGCTTTAAATATCGCTCTATTTTTGACGCCATTCAATAGCTGTTTGATTTTATCGAACCTTTTGTCGGGTATGGGTTAAATATCCACTTAATGTCATCAGAATTGTTAGGATAGTTATACCGTAGTTAAAACGTTAAAAGCTTGACTACAATGTTACGGTCACATCGGACTCCAACATTGTGATTATTTTCAGTAGAGCCACCTCGGAACGATGTGATCTTTGGCGAGAGAAGCCTGAAATATCTCCTGATTCTCTCATCGAGCCATCAGAGAAAAAAAAGAAAGAAAAATGTGTTTATTGGCATTACAGCAGAAAAATACACCTAAAACAAAAAAAAACAGAAAACAATAACTAAAAAAAAGGATTGTAATGCCAAATGGCCTCAGCTCAGCATAATGTCAGATGACAACTCAAAGTGTACCATCTATGAGCTCGTTGCACTGGCCGAGTTGGAAAACTTTAAACAGGCTTTATTATGAAAAATAACAACCCATTTTTTATGTTTACTCAAGATTGTATCGCTCTCAAACGGCCCTAGATGTTTTTATGAAAATTCTTTGAAATAGTTAACAAAATGAATAATATTCCGTTAAGAGCTATATCTTAAGCATTTTAGAGCACTATGTGATCCATAAAATTCATTCATTTATCAACATTATTTATTTATTATGAGCATTTTAGATAAAACGTACGTAAAAAGTGAGGTACCGTACCAAATCGCTCTGAGCAAATAAAAATGTTATCTGAGTACCGACTTAAATAAAACTCTTAATTGTTACAATCATTTAAGCGAAAATAAATTAGTAGAGAGAAAAAACTTTTCTTGACATTTTTAGAACTTTCAAAGAAACGTTTTAAAATTTTCGTTTTTTAATCACTGTCTTTACGAGGCACATAAATTCCGAACTTATGCACGCACCCTTGAACAGCTGTTGTTCAATCTGATTATATTCAAATATTATCCCGGGCAGAAGGTAATTCTCAATTATTATGACACCTATTATTGACTGCCTCGTTGGTCCAGTTGTTACTGCTACTGGTGAGCCCCATGCTCACCCTTGTCCTGGGTTAAATTCCCAGATCGCGCAAAGTGTTATTCGGTTTTTCCATCAGCAATTTTTCGGTAGCACCCCGGAGTCTGGATTAGTGCCCGGTTGATGGCAATAGGCTCGCCCCCTATTACATGGGACTCAAACATAACTGGCGAAATGTGGGTGATACTATAGGTACCACTCCTCTGCCTTACTCTTCGAGGATTACAGGCGTAATGTTGTGTATTTATTATGTCACTTATGTCAGCATTTAGCCTAACATAGCAAGTAAAGCGAATGACCGAGTAGTAGTAGTCATAACATGTATCTTTACTTTGCCTTCTGACTGCGTCATACAACATACAATCACCAAAAGTTAGTAACGGTTATAGGTACCTTTTTATCTTTGTGAACTGTAGTTATAAAAATATAACTATATCATTACTCATTAAAAAAAAGTAAGAAAAAAAGAAAGAAAATAAAAATATTTTATTTGGGACACGCACAGGAAATACAAACAGTAAGTAATAATAAAAAATTATAAAATTAAAATACAAACAGAATAGTAACGACCTGTGCGAGGCCAAAAAGACCACTATCTCAGCATAATGCGGCGATATTTAAAAATAAATACCGCAGCGCTGGTATTCTGATAGGGCCCACTGTGACGTCACGGACACACCTATGGACTTAGATAAATCCCATGGGATAGACCAAATAATAATTAAATAAAAAAGCAATAAAAATAATAATTAAAAAAAAAAAATACAAATAAAAACTGAAACTAAGTAATGAATAAATGAATCTTTCCACGCCCGACGTTCCAACATCACTTGTCCATAGTATAGACTATTACATACATACATTATCATTACACATGGTTACTGGCTTTAAGACACCGCCAAACGGCACGACAGAGGATTTATGTAACCCAACTGTTTCACAATGAACGAAGATGATACTGACGAAACTGGAACAACGGACACTTACAATAGATGTTCCACGGTGCGTTATTGGAAAACAAGGTCTAGCTCATACATCATAACAAAGCTTCACGCCTATATTCCGCGGAGGAGTAGGCAGAGGTGTACCACCACCCATATTTCGCCAAATATGTTTAAAAGTCTCATATTAATAAGCAAGCGAGCCTAATGCCATTAACTCAGAACTGGGCAGAAATTCGGACTGAAGGCTGCTACTAAGAAATTACTAACGGGAAATCCCACAAACACTTTATTACCTCTTATCCTACAATTTGTCAGTCTCACTTGCGACCACCAGACCACCGAAATCATTTTGTTTGTATATTTGTAAAAGGTAAAATCTGAAAATACTGATTCAATTCTCTTCGAAATCTTTAAAAAACATTTCAAAGAGAATTCCACACTATTCTCGAGTGACACAGGAGACTTTTTACATACACATGCATAAACTCACCCGTTCTTCCCATGGGGGTAGGCAGAAACTACAAAACGCCACCTGCTACATACTACTTTTGCCTCGTTTACGTTCATACCTCTGGTCAGACATCGCACGCTGGTTGCGAGTACACTTGACCTACGCGGATACTTTCTACGCCTGAAAAATGCGGTTCCCGAGGGAAACAGAGTCCATATTGGCAAGGTTCGGATACCGGTTAAATTTTCAAACCGTTATCATGTACTTGACGCAAAAAACTTTACATTCGGTTTCGTTCGCATAATCCGGTTTTTTTAAACCGGTATTTGGAAGAGTATTTACATAAAGCTTTTTTCGGATTAAACGGTTTAGAGCAATAAAAACCGGTTAATACGGGCGCACGATATACAAACGTCGCGCGCTGTTCGTACGTCTACATACCGCGCCGCTATGTACGGCATCCTTACAAGTAGTCACAAGTTGCAACGCGTTTACCTACATGCTGTTCGTCAAATAAACCGGTTAATTTAGGTTAAAATAAAGTTCTTAAAATGTTCACGTTCTTAAGAAAAGTTCGGAGGAAAACCGAAATAAACCGGTACTAACCGGTATTTCTGAAACCGGTTCCGAGCCTTGCATATTGGTCTTTTACTTTGTTATACCATCTATGCAATACATATGGAATGCAATAAATAATGGAGTATTGAAACTCTGAAATGGCGGGGCGGAGCTAGTCGCTCATACTTAGTCCCCATAGATTACGTAGTTCCAGTCGTCGCCACTAATACGGCAAAGTTTCAACTCGTACACTTTCGCCCGCGGCCGCCATTGCGCTCTAGTTGAAAGATAATTACTCTTTGGTCGGTTAAATATTAATAGCGGTCTCGCTTTGCCAGAGTTTAGAAGTTTTTTGGTTTAGATAACTTTTTTGAGGTTAGCTTTTGGCTACATGGTTTTTGGGGAGTTATAGAATGAGAATAGTAAATTTGTTAAAGCAGTAGATATTTTTATGTAGATTTAGCGGTAAATAGATCACTGGAGTACCCAGCGGATAGGTGAGCTAAATAATCAGGAAGGCGCTACACCACAAGATGCCAACCTTTGTTAAAATAAATGATGGTGTAATGTGCTGGATTGACAAAAGTTGTCGATTTGTGAGGTCCCCGGGGCATTGTGTCATGGTGGTGTTTAACTGGGGTCCGAATTCTCGTAATACCTTTTCTGAAACTGATTTCCTAAAGAATAAAAAAAGCTTAGATGATCAAGGCATCAACAGGTCCGTTCATTATGGCTGACCCAGTCCAACAAGAAATTCAAATAGAAAATATTGTTACATTTTTCCACAGAATTATTAAACCCCCTCGGTTCTGCTACAAAACATCGCAACTACCATATTTTAATATTAAAACAGACTATTATTAAAACCCTGATCCGCTTACTTTAATATAAGTCCATCCAACGCGGTATTCCCGCGATAATATTTTTTTTATATTCTCCCTAATGAAAAATGACGATCGTCTATGAGTGAGACGGGGAGCTATTCCAAGCTATTACTGTATTACAAAATAAGACTTTATGAATATTGCTCCGTGTTGTTTTACGAGCGTTCGCTTATGTAGTTCATGTTTCAATAGAATTGCTCACGTGTAGCTTATCGTTTTGGGCAATTTGACTTAATAATAATAAAAATGAAGTGTTTCTGCCAGTTACAAGATAAGTTAGTGATGATATTGCAGAGTAGAAAACCGAGGAAAAAATATATCTACTAGGTATATTTTGATCATTCAATGTTATTGCTTTTACATGGATGTTCATAGTGATGCTTTCCCATTCTATTAAGTACTTATATTATAACAAAAAAGTCCAATAAAAAAAATGTGTAAGTGAAAGTGTAGTTGGTATAGTGGACGCAAGCGCTACTACTGAGCTCATGCCTGGTCGATTCCCAGGTCGGGAAAAGTGTTATTGGGTTTTTTATCAGAAATTTCTCATTAGCAGCCCTGCGTCTGGATTTCTGCCCGGTTAAACATAACTGGCGAAATGTGGGTGGTACTATATTTACACCTCTGCCCAACGCTTCGGGGAAACAAGTCTTGATGTTATGTAAAAAGTCTAATCCGTATTACCTTCTTTTTTTTTATTTTATTGTTCTCAAACATCGGTACATTATTTGTTGCTTTTACAGTTTTACTCGCCAAACTATCCAGTTTGATGGCGAGAAGCGCTTGCTATTCGTTATACACAAATAATGAAGTAACAATAATTAAATTAAATTTCGTTATCCAGAAACACACTCCATAATTTTGACTTGAAACTGTAACAAAAAGATAAAATCCTACTACAAGACTTAGAGTAGCGACCACAGCCCGCAGCCACAGTTCCAATTACTAATCCGATAAGATATTAGCAGACACCTGAGAGGAACTTGGACGCTCACCACTAAGACCACAATTGCGGTTAGCTACCAGATAACTGGCTTGTATGTTCAAAGTACCGTTTAGGTTTATTACATGGCTTATACATAGTACCGTGTGGTAGAGAATTTACCTACTACCTCGTCTGTTTAGTTTGGCAATTTAATTGGCTATTGAATTTCTACCTAATTGCTACCTACCTATTTATCGATGTGGATCCCGTACCTAATTTTAAATTAGGTAGCAATTATTGACCAAAGAACATTTCGTTAATTCCCTAAGGTTTTTTAGCAATTATTAAACTATCGGTAGCGAATAGTAGCAAATATAATAATAGTAGAAATACAGTAGTGACCGGACATCCTGAGGTTCACGGAAAGCTGTGGACTCTCACATTAACATAATCCATCCAAAGACGTGTCAAACACATGTAATATTCAACCTGAACAAGTATTCACCACGCGTGAGTGTGATAAAAATACTCGTTGTCAAGTTCGTAAACGTTTATGTTAACAAAATTGCTTTGCCGCGTTTAAAATTATTTAAATAGACATGTAACGGCTATGACGAACGTGACTATTGCAGGAATATTTTATTTAAAACATGTTCAAATTAAACTAACTAGAACTGTTAGTAGTATTTCGATTCGGAATAGTTAATTGGTTCTAGGAAAAAAAAAACATATCTGATATTTTATAATTTAACACACACCGTAAATTGGCAATTTGGTATCTGTTATTTTCACTAAAATGTTATGCCAAATTCATTAATAGAATACCTATCATTAAAAGGAAAGCGCGCACTATACAGCCTCGCTGCGGCAGCCACGATACGGATTTCAATCCAACATTATATGTCTAATTGGAGCCCTTGCACTAGGCAATCAAGAATTTTCTCAATACTTCGGCTACTAGTGCGCGCCTGCCCTAACACTTCGCCAAAACGAAAACAAAATAACTGAAAGCGGTTGGTAAACTCAAACAATTGGGAATAAACCTACACCTAAGTAGGTACCGAAATTGTGCCCGTATGGATTGAGGAGCCATGGCTCATATTTAAACGCGGGTACTATATACCTACCAATATTTAGTAATAAATTAATCAAAAACTTAAAAAAAAAAAACTTAAATTTCGGAAGTCGGTGTCTTTAGTTTTGTAATTTCGTATATTTGCCACCCGAAATTTAAGTTATTTTTCATTTTGTAATGTTTTTTTGGAAGGCGGTTGTTTCTTTTTGTAAAAAAGTTTTTATTTCTGGCTTTTTAGTGGGTCAGTTTGTAATTTATCTAAGTGACAATAGCCTAATGTCAACTCCTCATCACAGTTTTACAAAATATTGCTTTTCCCCATGCAGGGAAGTTAATCGTTGAGGAGTTTTTCTGGTACTTCACCATCAGTTCCACTTCTCCATATGCATTATGACGAGCATTAATTGCTTGGAAAGGGCAACCATATTAAAGTAATCGAATCACAACCCGTGAAAAACTTATTATTGAACATTTCCGTTGGCCATTTGCGGTCTTCATCATCAGTTCCACTTCACCAAATGGTGCTTTCCAAGAGCAACTGCACGAGTTACAACACAAAATACCCAAATCGCTATAGGTGTGCCTATAATTTTGAAGAGTTCCTTCGATTTCTCCAGGATCACATCATCAGATCCTAACCTGATGACAATGGGCCCATCTCGAAAGTATATCCTTTCAAACAAAAATATAATTTTGCAAATCCGTCTATGTATGACGGAGTTAAGCCCGAACAAACATAATAAAAAATAAACATCCTTATTGATAACCTTCTCCTTTTGGAAGTCGGTTAACAATCGGCTAATTTACTATTAAATATTGGTAGTACCCGCGTTTAAATATGAAACATGGCTCCTCAATCCATACGGACACCCGAAATTGCGTAAAAGTTCCGTTCATTATCTTTGAAATACAAAACGATGGAAACTCACCCTTTTCTATTTTTCTTTTAACCTGGTTCTTTTCGAAACTTGCGTGCACTCTGTTGTGCCACCCCTATCCTTGCACAAAAGGAGAAGCCCCTTATGCATTTTTCTTTGTTGCGCTTTTGCGCGAGTACCGATCAGTGAGGTGGGGCATCCGAGCAGCGGGGGTAGGGGTTCCTGATCAGCTTAGTAAGCCGTCGTTCCCATGCACTATTTATTTGCTAGGCCTCCTAGTCAAAGCCTTGCTCTAGCAAGGCTTTGACTCACACTAACGCAATCACTGCACTGCTTTATGTGTTCCCTTTGAGCAGTTTTGAAAGGCTACGTGTAACAGAAACGAATAGATTGAATTTTGAATGTGAATGCACAGCATGAAACGTAAGGTATTTGACAATATTGACTGTATGTAGAAGTGTGAATGAATTCATTTTAATCCATGAAGATACTGGTGTAGATTCTAGGTATTACTGTAAGTGTAAGAAACTAAGTAGGTAGGTGTCAGACATATATAATAGATAAGGTAGGTACTAATAATGATTTTATGACATTGTATAGAGTACTAATTGTAATTTATGAAATTGTATAAGGTATTAATTGGAATTTATGACATGGTATAATTTTAATGATACGAGTAATTTTGCATGCCTGAATTGGTGCACCACAGTGGACTGCGCATTCACTTATAGAAACAAACATCTAGAAATGTATGATTATGTACTGTGTTTAGCAGTAACATTTGAATTTCTATTTGAATTTATTTTTTATCAGGTCTTACTAACTACGAGTATTAACTACCTCCGCAAACTTTATAGAAAGTGAAATTATTGTGCTGCTTTAAAGTAACAAAAACCAGTATTATCACTGTTTAAAAGAAGTGTTCAGTCTATATTTAAAGGTCACACTTCACACAAGGAAGACCAAAGAAACGATGGATGGACTTTGTGGAAGATGATATGGATAGAAAGGGGGGGACTACCGAGGTGACGACTGATGGAGAAGTGTAGAAGAACAAGACAAGTTGTGCCGACGACGATCCCAAATATATTAGGATACGGGCAGGGGAACACAAAAATATTTTAAAGTCACTTTTCACTCAATACAATCAAACAAACCTATTCAAAACACCATAATTCTCGTCCAAACTTCCAACAGTTTACCAGGATTTACGTCAATTTCAACTTGCTAACTTAATAACTTTTTCTCAAATTCGCAAACAATGGCTAACGCACTCCTAAAGTAGTTCAACAATAAATTGCCCAATTTCTATATAATTCGACTAACTTTAGCCTCGCAATTGTGGATTTAATAAAAGAAATCTAAGTACGTGACTAAAGAATAATAAGATAGAATGCAAGAAGTTCCATCTGTTGTAAGTTAGTTTAATAATCTATGAAAGTTATGATAAGAAATAAATTGAAGTTGAGAAGGCAGAGTTAAAGTAGGAATAAATATATTTAATATACAGAGAGCCGTTAATAAAATCTCCTTCACCATAAATTTAAAATATAGTCTACCATGCTATAGGTATGAAGGTTAAATAAGGCTGTATAATAATAAAACCGGCCAAGTGCGAGTCGTACTCGCACACGAAGGGTTCCGTACCACGGTACATCATTTAGCAAAAAAAAAAAATATTGTTATATTTTTTCTCTACTTGATGAGCTCTAGACAATGACAACCCACGTGCGGGTTAGCTTTTTATTTTCAAAAATCTTATTGTACGGAGACCCCCATTTCATTTTAAATTTTTATTATTTATTTATTAAAACTTTATGCACAAGTAAAAATAAAATACCGTACAAAGGCGGACTTAATGCCTGAGGCATTTTCTACCAGTCAACCTTAGGGTGGTGCAGAGACAAAACATGGCAGGTGCAACAAAAGGGATAGATAACACGAAATTAACTATAAAATACAAGGACAAATACATACATATATACGTATACATACATACATATACATAGTATAAACAGAAAAACTTTGTCAGGAGAAAACGAATCCAGCAAATCACCGCTGGGATGTTTCAGCCAACTTCTTGCGTATATGCTCACTTACCTTCACTTTAAAAGACAACCGACTGGTTGCCGTCCTGATATTCAGAGGTAGCGCATTCCAAAGAAAGACCGCCTGGACAAAGAAAGAAGAGTGAATGAAACCAGAGCGGTGAGAAGGACATCGTAGAAGACGATTGTTGGTGAAACGAAGATTTTTGCTATGGGCAGAGCATAAGTATTGAATATGGGAAGTCAGGTAAGAAGGAGAGGTGGGTTTGTCGAGAATAGAGAACAACATAGACAGAGCCCTCACCTCTCTGCGCTGTCGAATGGGTAACCACTTTAAAAGCAATCGGTGCGCGGATACATGGTCATACTTACGAAGATTGAAAACGAATCGAATGCAATTATTGAGAAGGCGGTCAAGTTTATTGAGGAGATCTGCATTCAGGTCATAGTAACACACATCACCATAGTCAATATTATAGTATATTATTTGTTGTTATAGCAGCAATAGAAATGCAAAATCTGTGAAATTTTGAACTGTCTACCTATTACGGTTCATGAGATACAGCGGAGGCTAAGTAATAGGATTCCGTTTGGCACCCTTCGGGTACGGAACCCTAAAAAAGTACTGAAGTGGCAAATATATCGGTTTTCGACAGTAATTCAACTCAATAACCGAGTAACTACTTAAATAAAAAGCGTAAAGTGTTCAGTTAATTAAATTACAAACATTTTACTTCACATAACTTACTTTAACTATCCTATTAACCGGGGAAAGTAGCTTTTATTTTTAACACTCTTTGTAGGGGGCATCGTAAGTCTGGCAACACCGGACAAAAGCAAAGAAAGCTGAGAAATTAATGAGATAGAAAGACAAACACTCACCCGAGCGAAGCCGAGTGGAGCTGGAGCGAAAAAATAAAAATAATAAAGTAAGTAATTTAAATTCAACCCGTTTGAAGCGGAAGGTGCACTGAAATATTGTAGCTACATTCAAAAGCTTAAATTAGCAACGCCGATGTTTTAAAATAAAGCTGTTCCCTAGTTTTCGATATTTTAAATAAATACTTAGTTCAATTAATTTAACGCGACTTACGAATTGTCGGTCGTAGGTTCGAGCCCAAGCAGGCACTTTACTTTATGTAAATTATTTCATGACCACTACTGTCAATGCGGTGACGGAAAACATCGTGAGGAAACCGGCATGTCCTAGAACCAAAAATTCGAAGACATGTGACATCCACCAACCCGCACTGGGCCCGCGTGGTGGATTACGGCCCACTGCCTCTCATCGAGAGGAGGCCTGTGTGCCAGCTGTGGGAGCATTATGGGCTGATTTTGATAATTAATTACATGAGTTTCTCTTTTCTTTACCTTTATATAGGAGTAAAAAGGCAACAAAGCCTTACAAAATCTTGTTTACAACATCCTATACTGATGCACCAATTAAGAGTCAATTCTCTCTTCTTCAAATATTAAATTTTAGTTAGCTCAACTTAGAAATACATTATAACATTGAAAAATATTAATTATTACCAGTCCAGTGTTTAAAAAAATCCTAATCCTCGTTAAAATAATATGAATGAAGAAATTTAATTAATTGAATGTTTTGTATGTTTGTATTTTTATTTAAATGTATGCCTAATAATTAGTATGAGTCTATTGTTACTTGATTATGAATAAAAATAAAATAAATATAACATTCCATCTATCAATAAAACTATAGGCACCAAAACATACTAGAACATTTTGCTATTGTACGGATACCAATTCGTAAGTAGGTAGGCCACTTAGGATTATGATCAGAAGTTGTGAGGAATCCAATTACATGTCGCACCGTAACCCAATGATCTAGGTTTGCGCACTGGTGTAAAGTGGCGATAAGGACACAAAAGGGTTCAATACGACCAACTAAAGGTTACAAAGATTGTTCCAACACTGCTATTTGGTAAAACGATACGACTTTTATATTATAACATCGTGATATTTTTACCAAAAAACTCAGTTTAATTTCGTCGTTTTTACAGATTTTTTATTACCTACTTGAGTGGCACATATATTCTTAGTATTCATGAATGTTTAGTAACATAGACTATAGTTATTTCGGGTTTTCCCGATTATTTTCGATCTCAAACGGAAACGAACATCTCATAAGTCATCACGCGCGAAGTCACGAGTTATTTTTTTCTGTCGTTGGACGACAGTAGGATTTCTCTTGTAGTGCAAACCACACACTCTCTCACTTTACACAGTGACAAGCTGTTCGCTCAATGGCTTTGACAAAGGAGATAGTTTTTTTGTTTGGCGATTAGGCCCACCAAAAATTTTGGCGTTTATTAATAAAACGCGTGTTGATTTGTTCCTTATGGTATCTAGATTACAGTGGTAGTAGTAATTATACGTCTTCTAACGGGAATACTGAGAAATACGATCATAACCTACAAATTCTCTAAAAGAGCTATTGTAAACAATAACTAAACGCTACGCTATGCTTGTAAACGCTCTTTACAAAGTCGAACATAGCCGATCTTAGCCGAATGTCACTGACTTAAACCCCAATGTACCAATATTGAACGGTAGCTGTATTTTGGATATTGCTATGATAATATTCTAAATTTTTTTTGTGTGCCTTTCAAACGTACGAAGCTGCTGGGCACCTTGTAGTATCACCTCCACCTTAGATTCAACTTGTATTGAGTTTTCGATAATCGATTCCATAATCGGGACAATCGAGTGCCTGACTGTTAATGACTGAGTAACATCACTAGAGTCAAACTTACAAGCAATCAAAAAGTACAATCCATTGCACGTTGTTTTTTAAATCACTTTAAGTGAGAAAAAACAAACTTAAAATTGTGAATAAATACAGGTGTGAACCTGCTGCAGCGTCAATGGTTTATTTGATTACTTAATAAAAACATTAAGTGTAATTAAATAATTGGTTTTTTTGTTTCATAAAATCGGTAAAAACACTTCAGTACAAGCTTATACTTTGCTTTTATGACATTGATGACCATATCAATTGAGTGCCCTAACAAAACATTTTCTTTTTATTACGATTTTAGTGATTCTGGTTAGACTTTATTAGAAAACTCAACTATTTTAAATGATAAAGCGGCAACTTTTTTTTTGGCATAATGCAATTAATAGACTTTACAATACAGTGAACAATTCCTTTCGTTATTTATGTGTCTCTTGTGCAAAATTTACTGTATGTTTTCTGTCAGTGAAAGAATGTAATATTTTTATTCAGTAGCTGTTTACACACACGTACCCTTGCCCTAAAACCCTGATCCAAGAACAACTATCTGTATATGGGCCGCACCTACTGCATTAAACCATTGAAGTATAGGAGAATGTGTCATTAATTCACTGCCGCTAGCTATGCGACTAAAACACAGCGTAATCTCAGCTTAACATCAGATTAATCGCACGTACCGCCGATAAATCTCAAACTTAAACGACATAACATATCTCTGAAGTCCTCCCTCCCCTCGACTGTGACGTCACGATGCGATGCCATGCCATGTCATCTTCCACGCATTCTTCTCTGTCAGGTCTATCTCCGCGAGGGCGCACGTCGCAAGCATTTTTCCGCTCCTTACAATATCCCTTTGTAGCGTCTCAACAATCTTTATAGGAGAATGATCGTGGCACGTACACTTTTGACAGCTTTCCTGTCTTACCGACCAGAAGTTACGCCATTATAGCCATTAACGCGTACGAATAGAGGCTAAAATGGCATTAAATCGCGAAGTTTTTCTTTGAATAGCTCGGTTCGGTAGCTGATGGAGTTCGGTAGGTACGAATGTTTTGCGTAAGGAGGTATTTCAGCGATCAACATTCTTGTTTTAATTAAAAGGGTATGCTGTCTTGGAATCTGTTCGATTTCGACCTATTTTTCTTAATGTTCAACCCTATTTTCAACAAAATACCTTGTTATATAAAATAGGATACCTACAGAAACGTTGAATTGGTTGAAAACGCCTAACTTCTCAACTCTATTGCATAAAGGTAAAATCAATTAAAATATTTTCTGATACTTCTGCAAAAAAAACAAAAATCTCTCATGAATTAATTAAATCATAAACAGCTCATGAACTAAGCGCTGAAACTAGCTGTTCAAGCTATTCAAAGAGTTCGAGCTATTGAACTCAACAACTCTAATTGCTTTACTTTATAAAAAGCTACTAATTAACTTCACACGGATAATAGGAACAGCTGGAGCTGTGTTCAATTAAAATACAAAATGATTCAAGAAGCATTGTTTAGGTACTGTTTATTTATTTATTATTATTATTTTTATTTGTTGATTAGGTTATTATCAAAGATCGCGTTTAAAATAAAATAAGTATTTAGAGGTATGGTAAAATATTGCCAATTGCATGTCCATGGGTGTTCAAAAGACCAGCTGCTGTCGAATATGAGGTCCTGTGTTCAATTTACTTGAAGAGTAAAATATATTAGCATTATCAAAAGCTCAAGGGATCATAATGATTGTAAACTACTTTTAAGTCGTCAGTGAAACGAGGGTGATCTTAATAAGCTATGGTACATCTAAATTTACCTTTGGAAAAAATGCTTTATTCGGACGTTACACGACGTTACATGTAGTTTGTGAAATAAAATATATTGAACTAGCTGCGCCCCGCGGTTTTACCCGCATAAATCTCGATCCCGTGTAAATATCAGGATAAAAGGTATCTATCCTATGTCCTTTTCCAAGTCATGGTCTACCCATGTGCCAAATTTCATCCAAATCAGTTCAGCCGTTTTAGCGCGAAAGCATAGCAAACAAACAACATATTAGTTAAGATTTGAATTTCATGATCATGGTTTAATGGTTGTATTGTTCAGGTTATCTATATAACTTGTCAGTAAACCTACACTAACATTTCGTGTTTGTATGGAACTTGAAATGGTTATCCAATCTGCCTAGCCTTTTCCCAACTATGTTTGGGTCGGCTTCCAGTCTTACCGGATGCGGATTCAGTATTGAACCAGTAAAATACGATAAGGTAATGAGAAACATAATTCCGAACGGCGTCAAAAACACAATCTGCCGTACTCCACGTGATGCCTTTAATCCACGCGCTCGGTTCGCTGCCTTCTAATCTGAATAAGCTAATCCATACATTTCCATAGGCGGCAGAATTAACATAGGTTACATTATTAATTAACGTCTGTTCTATTTAAATAGGGGTTGAGGGACGAAGTTAACGAACCAACTAACACAGGTTTCCTGGATTTTAAACATGACTTTTGTATGTTACAGGTTCGTAAACCGGCGACGCGAACTATGATGGAGAGCAATCAACGCCCATGACTACCAGCAACATCAATGGAATAACACTGCGTTGTCTAAATACAAAGCCAAAATATTTCATATGCCTGGAGCTATGTTTCACTGGAACACCGTTGCGCTGCCAACAAAATATAACAGCTTTATGGTGGATATCTCACCTGGCGTCCGATCGGTTGGGCAACCGACCATAGATTGTGTTGGCAGCGCGACCATGGTTGCGCCACCATGGTGTCCCAGTATAATATTAATATAAGTTTACATTGCATTATTTTTAGTAACAAATATTGAAGCGGTCTACTAAAATAAAAGGCGTCTACGTGAAAAGCTTGGTAGACACAAACCCACATATTGATCGAATCGCTACTGGCTTTTTCTTACTAGCCATTTTCCTGAGGCTTGTGTTATACTGTCACAACAACATGCACAATCCCTAAGTAATTCCCGCCACTTCAGTTGGGGTCACGGGGTCGCTCGATTTAAATTCTAAAGCAACGTCTACTTATATTTTTATTTTGGCAACGAATTCTTTTGGAGTGCTCGCCTGTTCGCTGCCAGTGACAGGGCGAAATTAAATCCTATTCGGGGGTAGCACTTATTAAAATCTGCCCGAAAAACTGCTCTTTTAGACCACAATGGGTAATCTAGCGGCCGGGCGCCGTGGATGCAGGCGGCTGTGGCACCCGCATGAGCGGGCAGCGATTTTAATTTTGAAGAAAGTTTTGGCTAATACCTTTTGTGTAGTTGTTGAAATGCATGCATTTCTAGAAAGGTTATTTATGCCAAAGTGCATCAGAACTTGAGAATAAAGATCAAACGTTTTTCAGCAGTATGGCAGTGGTAATAATAACCAAGTACCTCTCTCTTGTATTTTTTACTTGGCAGCCAGTTTAAGTTTGAGCATTTGAACGAAAATTGTGGTTACTCCTATTTACTTTAAACCCACACACCATTTTTCCTGCAATAGTAGTATAGCTAGTGATAACTAATAATAATAAATAATAATAATTTATTTTTCTTACCAGAAATTACACAGAAAGTAACTAAATAGTCTACAGACACCAAGGAGGTATTTCAGCGATCAACATTCTTGTTTTAATTAAAAGGGTATGCTGTCTTGGAATCTGTTCGATTTCGACCTATTTTTCTTAATGTTCAACCCTATTTTCAACAAAATACCTTGTTATATAAAATAGGATACCTACAGAAACGTTGAATTGGTTGAAAACGCCTAACTTCTCAACTCTATTGCATAAAGGTAAAATCAATTAAAATATTTTCTGATACTTCTGCAAAAAAAACAAAAATCTCTCATGAATTAATTAAATCATAAACAGCTCATGAACTAAGCGCTGAAACTAGCTGTTCAAGCTATTCAAAGAGTTCGAGCTATTGAACTCAACAACTCTAATTGCTTTACTTTATAAAAAGCTACTAATTAACTTCACACGGATAATAGGAACAGCTGGAGCTGTGTTCAATTAAAATACAAAATGATTCAAGAAGCATTGTTTAGGTACTGTTTATTTATTTATTATTATTATTTTTATTTGTTGATTAGGTTATTATCAAAGATCGCGTTTAAAATAAAATAAGTATTTAGAGGTATGGTAAAATATTGCCAATTGCATGTCCATGGGTGTTCAAAAGACCAGCTGCTGTCGAATATGAGGTCCTGTGTTCAATTTACTTGAAGAGTAAAATATATTAGCATTATCAAAAGCTCAAGGGATCATAATGATTGTAAACTACTTTTAAGTCGTCAGTGAAACGAGGGTGATCTTAATAAGCTATGGTACATCTAAATTTACCTTTGGAAAAAATGCATTATTCGGACGTTACACGACGTTACATGTAGTTTGTGAAATAAAATATATTGAACTAGCTGCGCCCCGCGGTTTTACCCGCATAAATCTCGATCCCGTGTAAATATCAGGATAAAAGGTATCTATCCTATGTCCTTTTCCAAGTCATGGTCTACCCATGTGCCAAATTTCATCCAAATCAGTTCAGCCGTTTTAGCGCGAAAGCATAGCAAACAAACAACATATTAGTTAAGATTTGAATTTCATGATCATGGTTTAATGGTTGTATTGTTCAGGTTATCTATATAACTTGTCAGTAAACCTACACTAACATTTCGTGTTTGTATGGAACTTGAAATGGTTATCCAATCTGCCTAGCCTTTTCCCAACTATGTTTGGGTCGGCTTCCAGTCTTACCGGATGCGGATTCAGTATTGAACCAGTAAAATACGATAAGGTAATGAGAAACATAATTCCGAACGGCGTCAAAAACACAATCTGCCGTACTCCACGTGATGCCTTTAATCCACGCGCTCGGTTCGCTGCCTTCTAATCTGAATAAGCTAATCCATACATTTCCATAGGCGGCAGAATTAACATAGGTTACATTATTAATTAACGTCTGTTCTATTTAAATAGGGGTTGAGGGACGAAGTTAACGAACCAACTAACACAGGTTTCCTGGATTTTAAACATGACTTTTGTATGTTACAGGTTCGTAAACCGGCGACGCGAACTATGATGGAGAGCAATCAACGCCCATGACTACCAGCAACATCAATGGAATAACACTGCGTTGTCTAAATACAAAGCCAAAATATTTCATATGCCTGGAGCTATGTTTCACTGGAACACCGTTGCGCTGCCAACAAAATATAACAGCTTTATGGTGGATATCTCACCTGGCGTCCGATCGGTTGGGCAACCGACCATAGATTGTGTTGGCAGCGCGACCATGGTTGCGCCACCATGGTGTCCCAGTATAATATTAATATAAGTTTACATTGCATTATTTTTAGTAACAAATATTGAAGCGGTCTACTAAAATAAAAGGCGTCTACGTGAAAAGCTTGGTAGACACAAACCCACATATTGATCGAATCGCTACTGGCTTTTTCTTACTAGCCATTTTCCTGAGGCTTGTGTTATACTGTCACAACAACATGCACAATCCCTAAGTAATTCCCGCCACTTCAGTTGGGGTCACGGGGTCGCTCGATTTAAATTCTAAAGCAACGTCTACTTATATTTTTATTTTGGCAACGAATTCTTTTGGAGTGCTCGCCTGTTCGCTGCCAGTGACAGGGCGAAATTAAATCCTATTCGGGGGTAGCACTTATTAAAATCTGCCCGAAAAACTGCTCTTTTAGACCACAATGGGTAATCTAGCGGCCGGGCGCCGTGGATGCAGGCGGCTGTGGCACCCGCATGAGCGGGCAGCGATTTTAATTTTGAAGAAAGTTTTGGCTAATACCTTTTGTGTAGTTGTTGAAATGCATGCATTTCTAGAAAGGTTATTTATGCCAAAGTGCATCAGAACTTGAGAATAAAGATCAAACGTTTTTCAGCAGTATGGCAGTGGTAATAATAACCAAGTACCTCTCTCTTGTATTTTTTACTTGGCAGCCAGTTTAAGTTTGAGCATTTGAACGAAAATTGTGGTTACTCCTATTTACTTTAAACCCACACACCATTTTTCCTGCAATAGTAGTATAGCTAGTGATAACTAATAATAATAAATAATAATAATTTATTTTTCTTACCAGAAATTACACAGAAAGTAACTAAATAGTCTACAGACACCATTTTATAATTAATTTGTGGAAGACTGGTGCCTTAACTAAGTTTTTTTTTACAAAACCAGTCAGTTGTCAGGGCACCGCCTAAACAAATTTTTAGATTATTTTGTTATACTGGAGACGATCTGATTCGCATACAATATTCAAATAAAAATCTCAAACATTACAATTATTCTCGCAAAGGTATAGCTCGTTTCCGTCCCCAACCCGCTTCCTCCTACATCTTAAGCAGTCTCCACTTTAATATTAAACGTTGTATTATTAAATTAATTTCCGGATGTGTCGTGCGAATCGAGACGTGAAATACGGGATTATTCCAGATAATATTGTTGTTTTATACGTTATCTGTAACGCTGGTATCACTGTGTGCTACTATTACGCCCCAGAGGCCCACGACTTTCCCGTTTATTACTAAAAGCTGGCTGATGAAATTACTAACGTTGTAACAGATTTTCGTAGTCATATGAAAAGGTGACAGAAATACACTTTTGTTGGAACAATTCGTAAATAAATATTAGTAGATTTTATCATGTTACAGAGGGGGATTGCATTGATTAAATGACAGAGTGAACGGAGACTTGGAGAAGTTTTTATGGCTGCTGTAAAACTACATACTGCAATATAATAAAACTGGCGACGTGCAGAAAAAGATGTTTGATATTATTAAAACAATTTCAAGGGTTTGGTTGTTACCGACACCTGTTTTTCTAGCTTTTACCTATTCTCTCTCTGTCGGGATACAGGTAGTCAAGAGAGTACCTAAAGATTTTTTTATAACATCAGTAGCTTGTCTCACCTCATGAAGTATATAAGTTAATCCACCGTGGCTGCGTTCCCACAAAGCCACATTATGAACTGCATACCACTAATTAACTATTTTTAAGCCCAGTCTATTAGCTCGCACGTACTGACGTGCGAGCTGCCGGCAGATATTATCATGCTTGTAATTAGGTCCGAAAGTTTTATATTTCTGACTTGATCTAGCTTGTAATATAGCTCTGTATGTAGGTAAGTTATGAACGAAATAGTGGGCGAGATGAACGAAAATAACATAACCTATTTTCGTTTCGATATTACTTTTGAACGTTGGCTAGACAGTAAAGTCGACTGCTTTTAAGCATCCGTTGGGTCTTCTAGAGTATCAATGGAAAAACAGACCTTTAGAAAATTATCTACAGGGTACAAACAATTTTTGGTGTCATTTTGATGTTTATCACACTTAATGCTTCAAAATCTACACGAAAATAACATAAGAACGTGCCATGCAAAACATAAAAGGGTGCCCAAAATACATAAAAAGTCCATCCACACTTAACAGCTCCTTAAATATCTACAACTTTTCCGCATTTCCCGATAATCCTGACAACATAGTATTTATTATATCCTTGGAATATCGTAAACAGAACATGTTTTATGCCAACTTGTTGGCATATAAAATTTTGTTACGTCCAAACAAGTTGGAGTACGTTTCCAATTTACCATATCGAAGCTGTAAAAATGTTAATACGTTTTTATGTACAAACAGACAATTTGAGAATTAGAAATAGATAGGGTAGCCTCCGTAAAGTCGCGTGCAAAGTGCAGTCAATTTTATTGACATTTTAAAACAAGGAAGTAGAACTACGTTGCAGAACAGTTTAAACAAATATTATATTATATTGTTTTACCAATTTACAGAGAACCTGACTTCAGGCGCTATTGTCACCGAAAATAGGGCTATACTGGGTGATACCACTTTCCAGGTCGCTACAACTCTGGGTCTGGGTGCTCCTTGCGGGGCTCCACATCGCTGCCAGTGCGGTGAAGCAGTCGACTGCCTCGGACACCATGGCCTATCCTGTAACAAGAGCGCTGGTTTGGCACGGCAGCACGCCAGCATTAATGCATCCGTCGTGCTCTTGTCACCGCCGGAGCGCTGTTTTAGAACCCAATGGGTTGGCACGCGACGATGGCCGAGGAGCCAGACGGAATGACGATAATGCCTTGGAAATTGGGTAGGCCTTTCGTGTGCGATGCTATCGACACTCTCGCGCCATCCTCCTAGCACATCTTCATCTTCCTAGCACGGCGGGCTGTGCTGGGGCGGCTGCTGCAGGTGCAGAATACTTCAAACACCGCAAATACGAGTATAACAACCTTATTGGGAGCTATATGTTTGAGCCGTTTTGGGATGAAACGCTAGAACCGTGACGAGTATTTCGAGACATCGCTAAGCGGTTGGTCGACTCTTCACGTGACCAAATTGCTGGCCTATTTGTATGCCAAAGAATCAGCATTGCAATCCAACGTGGCAACGTTGCCAGCCTTTTGGGCACTTTTTCCACTGACAGCGATGTGGGTTTTTTTTCCCGCCTAGCTCGTCCCCGTTTTTTCCTTCATATATGTCTATCAATATTTTAGTGTTAGATTGTATATTGTATTTAAAGAAAATTTTCATAAAGTAATCGTCGAAATCATTTAAAAAAAAAACAGAAATAAATATATATTATCAAAGTTAAATTGTGACCATTTCTTTTTGTAGTTGTTTTGGTAGCCAAAAAGTGAATACAAGGCAAAATTAGGGTCACACAATTGACAACCATTATTTTTAATAGTTGTATAGTATTCATTAAACGGGCAACAGTAATAATTTGTGATGGTGATTTTCAAATAATTGATTCGTAACCTAATCAAACATTTTAAAGTCCATAAAAATATTTCACGTCAATTTATCTGCCAGTACAAGGTGTAAAACGTTAACTTTTTGATAAAAGTTAACTCTAGCGCGTGGCAGCCCTACCGCGGTGGCGTATGTTACGTGACTCTCCGTACGAATATAATGTTAAGAGTTATTTTTCATGCGGCATTTTTATTATTTCTAGTAAACCGAGTACCCATCAATATCAGGATGGCAGGTTTTACAGTTATAATTAACTTTATGGTTTTATTTTATTTCGTTCATGATGGCTATAAATGCGAATTGAGAGTAATATTTGAAATGGATGAATGGATGGATGGATAGAAGGCATGATGTGTTGGTAGTTTTCAGAGAAGTTACCAACATTAAACTTACATAAAGAGTTATAAATTTATTTCGTCAAAATACTAGCCATCACCTTTTCAAAATTCAATGCAAAGCCAGATCATTTTCGAAGTTGTATGTGAAGTAGCGGTGATTGACGACACCTCCTTTCTAGCTATATGATCTACTAACTATTATTATTCGAGTATTCTTTCTGTCTACCTTTTATGTAATCTGTATTAACAAATGTATTTATTTTTACAGGATGTCAAGAAAGCCAGGACTACATATTCAAGCTCCAGTCCGATAAGGTGAATAGGCTATCGGTTTTCAAATCACTTTATGTGATTTGAAAACCGATAGCGGATTCACGTGAAATGGTCGAGTTTACCTAGTTTTCAAATCACCACAGTTTTTTCTGCTTTTTTCGTACTTACTTTGTTGTACACACTAGTTTTCCATTATTGGATGAACAGCTTTTCGAATAGAGTTAACATAGTTTGTTTGTGTCTGGTTAAAACATAACATAACAACACGCGTATTGTCCGAAAGGTTAGGCAGAGATACAGGGTACATTTCGCCAGTTATGTTTAAGTGCCATGCATGCGAGCCTATTGCCTTCAACCAGGCACAAACCTGTTAAAACTATAAAAGGAATATCTATCTCTATAACTATACAACGAATTAACTAAATTATCTTAGGAAACTCTGTTTATAAAAAGACGCCTTCCAACTTTATTTATTTTTACATTCCTCCTCATAGATTTGATACTTGTTTTTTAGAGTTCCGCAAATAAATCAAAACTTACTTCCCGTTGACCTAGAATCATGAAAATTGTATTATTTTGACCATAAGTAACTCTGTCTCTCAAACCCTCAAACCAAATTCACATCACAACCAAACCTTCAATCAAAATAACCTCAAAAGCAAGTCATGTTATCAATTGAAATACTAGCTAACTCATGCACCGCTTCTTAGATGTAACCTGTGCTCAAACGAAAAAGGGTCACTGTCTTGAACAGAGGTGACCCTTCCACATAACTCCTTGGGTCAAGAGATAGGCTCGATACTCCATGAGGAATACTAATGTGGCTGGAGTAACGTGATCATTGTATATGGGGACTGCGAAGGCAGGTAGGAACATGTTCAGTTGTCGTTTATTTTAATTGGATTGACTTATCTTTTATATATACAGGACTATATACAAATATTATTAAATCATATTAATAACTATTTACACTAGGTACTAAATATAATAACTATAGATACAAAAACCAAAGGGACACTGAGGCGTCGAAGTATTCGTCCGCATCGCTGTCATCCAGAAACGTGCCATAACCATTGGATTGATATATTAAATGATAAAAAATATACTTATATTAGTTAACTATTTATTGCACGTATTTAATACAACTAAACGTAATTTTAAAGATTTTTAATTGTTTTCCTCATGATCTCAATAGTAACAATTGAAGTCTTTTTGTAAATAATTTTATTATTTGGTATTATTTGCATGCTGAAATATGTAAGTAAGCAAAATATGTGGATCTTTTTTATATTTAAGAGCTTTTATGTACCATATTTTCTGCAAAATAAAGATAGTCTATTCTATGATTAACAAAGTATTCAGACTAAGCTTCCTGAGATATTTTTCTGGTATTAGGAAATGTTTGGGTTACTATGATGTTAATAATTAACAGATGCAACAGACTCTCAAGACCACACTACGCTATAAGTATGTAATGATGTAGATCTCTAACAACGTTACTAAATGGACACAGATAGGTTTCTGTTTGTATCTACTGTTAACTACAGCGCAGGCATCTTCCCAGATGCCTTAAAAACTTCGATTATAAAGCCAATGTTCAAGAAAGAAAATAGAGAATTAATGGAATATTACCGGCCAATCGCACTCATACCTGTGATTTCCAAAATATTTGAGAAATACATTTATAACGAACTATACAAATTTATTGACAAAAATAACGTTCTTTGTGACGAACAAAAAGGGTTTAGACAACATAGGACTATTAATATGGCTATATTTGACTTTATATATAATGTGATACACAATGTCGATAAACGAATACCAGTATGTAGCATTTTTTGTGACATGACTCAGGCCTTTGACTACGTTGATTATGCTATTCTATTGAGAAAACTTGAAGCTTATGGCATTAGAGGCAATTTACTTAGTCTTCTTGAGTCTTACTTAAAAGGCCGAAAACAAATAACTGAAATTTTTCAAATTAATCCAATTACCAAGCGTGAAGAGATATATAGATCCTCAGAGCGTGAAGTTATCTTTGGCGTACCCCAGGGGAGCGTATTGGGTCCTTTCATATATTTGATTGATCGCAGTAATTCGCAGTGTACAGACGTGCTCGTTAGCAATATTTATTAATTACCAACTTTAATAATAGTGACCTCATTTAGTGCATTACTAACGTGATGCAACTCAAATTTTGCTTAGTGTATAGTTTCAGTGAATAATGGACACGAAATATTAAAATCGTAAAAATACAAAATGGATAACAGCCCCTTTAATCCAAGAGGGCCAGTGCACCCCTCCGCTTCGCCCTCGAAGACGACGACGCCAAATCCAGCCCTCGAGTCAGCCACGGCTGATATTGTTTCAACGCCCGAGATTCAAAAATGGATGTCAACCATCGAACAGCACTTAAATGAAGTTTGCTCTATTGTCGCGGATGGCAAACTCAACTCGGAGCAGAAATTGAAAATATCAACCCTATGCCGTAAAGTAGGATCTGGAACCTCACAAATGGCTGTCCTGTATCAGTCGCTCAAGCAGAAAGCTATTCACGCCTATAACGAGGTTGATGCCCTGCAAGAAAAGCGAAACCTGACGGAACATATTTCGGAGCTCAAGCAGACGATTAAGGACTCTGGTTCGGGAAATGTTTCGTTTGCCGATATAGTGAAGAATAGAGCAAATGATTTCATTCGACCAAACAATTTAAGCTCTGTAGCCATTTATCCCAACGATAAATTAAAGTCTAGTGACGAAACAAAAGACCTTGTGCAAAAACTCATTCGCCCTGATCAAATGCAGCTGCATGTGCGTGGTGTCCGCAAGACAAAAAATGGAGGCGTTATTATTAGCACAGAGACGAAACACGATGCTGATAAACTCAAGCACGCAGTCCAGCTCTCTACATCCGGACTTACCGCCGACGAACCCAACAAGCGCAAACCTCGGATCGTGGTTGTAGGTGTGCCGACTACTTTGGTTGAAACTGAAGTCTTCAGGTGCATTTACGAACAAAACGTAGCCGACAAATTTCCAGCAATGCCTATCGAGTCCTTTTTGAGCATGGTTAAATTAAGCCACAAATCTGGGAAGAAAGATGCGTCGACCTGTAACTACGTCATTGAAGTTACAGCGAATATACGTAAAGCCCTATTATCCCAAACAAGGCTTTTTATAAATTGGACGTCCTGCCCTATCAGGGACTACACCCTGGTTACCAGATGCTACAAATGCCAACAATATGGTCATGCAGCAAAAACATGCAGAGAGCTGAAATCTACGTGTGGTCACTGCGGAGAAGAAGGACACTCGATGTTAGAGTGCGCGAAGAAAGCTGACACACCGAAATGTGCAACTTGCTCACGTTTTAAAAAGCCCAATAACCACAAAACGGGAGAGGTAGATTGCCCTGCTAGGAAAATAGCGGAGTACAGGTATATCAATTCCATCGACTACGTCGGCGCCTAGAACGTCATACTAAGGCCAGACTTCCGTGTTTATTGCCTGCTGCTGACTAAACAAAACACTGCACTGCCCTACTAATACTCGTTTTTCTTGATGTCTAAGCACATTAATCGCCCGCAGTAAAATCCAATACACACATAGCCTCGAACGTTATTAAATTTTGTGCAACAATGACTTTAACCCACTCTCAAATTTTGCTGACGCAAAATCATATCTTGTGTTTTAACTAGGCTATAAAGTGCAAAAACTATACTACGCAAACTAATTATGAAATTACGTATTTAAGACTTTTTGTTATTTTTATATTTAAGGTAAATAGTATTTAAGTAAACTAGGTATAAAATAATGAATTAGGAAATTCAATTTTGTCATTATTTCAAGACTTGTTATGTTAAATATTGTTAAGAATTATATTGTCCTACAATTAGCATAAAGTGTGAGCTCATGCCGCCTGTGATACAGGTTTATCCTAGTACAGGCATCTAACATTATAATACCTTTATAAATTATTTTTAAGCTTTTACGTTATTAATATTTTACCAATTTTAATACTGAATAAAAATATTTATTATTATATTCATACTGTACATAAACGATCTACCTAAATGCATTGAACAAGCAATGACACTGTTTGCGGACGATAGTACCGTGACAATACCATGTAAAAATGTGGAGACATATGAATGGGACATTAACAATTGTTTACAAAATGTTGTAAATTGGTTAGAAGAAAATAATTTAAAAATTAACTTAAAAAAAACAAAAGTTGTGAATTTCAATCAGCGGATTACCAGCATTAGCCCTAATATACACAACAACAATGAACTTGTAGAAGAAGTAGAAAATACTAAATTTCTGGGACTTTTAATAGATAAAAATCTAAATTGGAAAGCACACACTGATAGTTTATGTAAGAGAATTAGTAGGTCCGCATACGCTCTGCATTCACTATCTCCAGTAATTAACATGGATGCACTATTAATTGCTTATTATGGCATAGTAGAATCGCACTTACGTTACGGTGTAATATTCTGGGGAAATTCAACCGAAAGAGAAACAGTTTTTAAAGCCCAGAAAAGATGCTTACGGGCTATGTTTAAGCTTAAATCCACTGATAGTTGCATGCCATACTTTAAACAACACAAAATATTAACACTTCCTAGCTTGTACATAATGGAGGTGGCTGTGTTTGTGAAGTCAAACCCAAATCGTTTTAAACGTCTAGCCGACGTAGTCCCACGTAATAGACGCGACAATAACCAAGTATGCTCCCATCCCGCCAAAACGGCACTACTGCGCAAGAGTGTCTATTGCATGGGTCCGGTTATTTATAATAAATTACCTAAGCAATGGAAAGAACTACCATTAACAATATTCAAAACTAGGCTTAAACGCTTTTTAACGCATAAAGCATATTATAATATCAGCGAATTCCTTACGGAGAAAGAATTTGTTTGTTCTCCAAATTGATTTGCTTTATTTTATTTTTATATTTGTTTACTCTACTTTTAAATATTGACATTTGTTTTGAATTGTGCCTTGACTAAAATTAATTTAAATTTTTGACATTGTGATTTCTTTCTTTTATTATTTATTTGTCTACTGAGACTAATTTTGTACGCCGTAATGGCAAAACATGTAAGTACTCAATGTCAAGACTTGTAAGGCTGTAATCATCATATTCACTAAAACTGTAATTTTGTATCACGTATCTTAAAAGTCATATGCTTTTTATCAAAAAAAAAAAAAACATTTTTGTAGTAGTGCTCTTCAATGTATCATAATATAATTGCATTTGTTGTTGTTTTAGCGTGAAACTCTTATTTAAGTTTTGCATGCCTGTCGGTAAGATATGGCTGAACCTATCTGTTTAAAAATTATCACCTTTTACTGTACCCATATTTGCAAAATAAACGACTTACTTACTTACTTACTACATTTCAGTTAGTATTTTCTATAATTTAAGTTAATTACTCAAATTATTATTAAGTGTTTTAAGCAATTCCACTCAGTTTTTGAGACTAAAACTATTCATAAGAGATTGACGTCAGCTTCTACTATATTCGTATTGTCATCTAAAACCTCCATAAAACCAACTCACGTTTTATATAAACTAATCTAGTTTTAAACAAGTTTCTCAAGAAATAAACCGGTTTATTTTACTTGTCCGTTGAGAAACAGCCTGACAAGCTGAAGTCTGTGATTCTAGAACAAAAAGAGAACCATTTACTTCACTTTCAGGGAAACTAATCGAGTTTCGTAAAGTAACATGAAATACGAGACTTATAAATTCTTGGAAAGAAGAGGGCGTTAATATTCTAGATCTTCGATAGGTGTCGGAGAGTAAATGGCAAGCAATAATTTCATTTGTAAATAAATAGGGGTTGCTTTCGATGTTGCGAACATGAAAGAAAATATCGCGAAAACATGCAACGTCTGTAAATTACGACAATCGGCTGCATGTACTGAATACCCACTCCACTGCCTTTTCTAAAATGTATTTTTTACGGTATAGGTTTGTAGGTATTTATAAAGAGTATTCATCTATATAATATATCACAGGCGCCGCTACGCTGTGATACCACAACTCTGCTACGCGCGCTGCTACGCGGCTACGCGTGTCGCTACGCGCCTACGCGGTTACCCGATCAAATAATGTTATGTAGGAAAATCTAGGTGCAGCGATGTGCAGACATGTCGCGTAACCGCGAACATACGCACACTGACGAGAATTTCACGGTGAAATAACTGTAACGTGTTAAAACATGGTGATATTTAGTGTGAAAATACCACGTACATACCTTTCACAATGTGGTCCAATTAACACAAACGTTGACTGGTACATGAAGTATAAATAAAATAATAAATTTGTATATTATATCTATATATATATATGTATATGGAAAAGTTGACAACGAAAACATATCGGAAATAATTTTCACACGAAATGTTTCAACGGGTGACTCGTTCATGTTGATATTTTTAATTGTTTCGGAATTCGTACGATCCAATTGCTTAACTCAAAGTTAATTGTGAAAATGGTACAACTTACTGCCCAAAATCATTTCACAAAAAAACCTACCCTTGTACCAATTTCCTAATACATTTCCAGAGATTTCTCCTCAAGAATGTAATCTCAGCCGGATATCTGTGATATGACGGTTGGGATGCTCGCAGCCTCCACGTCAATCCGATCTGGCAAGTATTGGCAACCTATTGAATCTTTGAACAGAACAATATTGTCTAGACTTATATATCTCGGAGTATTCCTTTGTGTAGGATATTTTTCAAAGGGAACATTATTGGTGAATTTTACTCATAATATTGCTTGTATTATTATTTCTTAAACAATGAAGCGGCAATTAATCAGAATAATCACCCCGCCGCGTCGGCCGCCTGAAGGTCATAATTATCCCACGGTAACGTCCTGAATCGGTTCTCAATATTTATTTACTACCGGGATAAAGCGCGCATACAGGGCGCGTCACTCTGCGGGCTTAGGACACTCGTGACCACTTGCGAGCAATATCCGAGACTGCATGGTCTGGCATATAATGTTATGAAGAGTGTGTGTCCATCAATGCCCCTGTTGCAGGCCGTGACAGTAATGTACCATTTACTTTAATTTTTACCTGTTATGTAGTTCGCGTCGCACAAACTGAAAAGTTTAGCAACATGTTCGCCTGTTCCGAATTCGAATTTAAAAAACAGGCCGTTACAAACTACCCGCATACGGTATTGTAGTATTCCCACTCTCTTCCCGTTGGCGTATTGAATTTGTTTTTTAGAATTCTGTAGGCAAAACTATAATGCCTTCCTCCCTGATTCCGCATGTCGTTCTGTGCGTCTTATATTATTGCGTTATTTTAACTTCTGCTTTTGGAAGTTCCTCATCCTGAGCAATGAACATCTCTTTCGTATGGCAAAAGACTGCTGTTTTCAAAGCTCAAACCCTCCAGTAATAAAGCGGCAAAGAAAAAAATCCTTACAAAAGTTAAAAATAATACCTATGTTTGTTTTACAATACCATAAAATAAACATACACGAGGGCCAGTCTTCTCTATCTTAGTTTAGTTCAACTGGCTGAATACACATTTTACTAAATAAATTCTGCAGCATATCATATTTGAGTATGGATCCCTACATTCGCGTGGTACAACACAACTTGGCAAAGGTTTCGGTGTTTGTTTTGCGTACCGTAACAAATAAAACGAATTGCACTGCGGCGTAGTTCTATCTCCAGTGATATGCTACATACATACCTAGTGACTGGTAAGTTTTATCTAATTGATTACTTATTAGCCAATATTAAGTTAATTCATAAATCAAAATTGGAAGTTGTGGTCTGGACTCCGGGGCATGTTTTTTATTTAAAACTATTTTGAATAAATATTAGCATAACAAAACGAGCTAAAATAGTTTCATGTAAGAGAATTCACGGAAATGTAACTGAAGTTGAGCTGTAATGCCTTGGAGACCGGTGAGCGGGTCGACTGCCCCAAGCGACGCGTCGAGGCACTAACATTGTCTGACAAGCGGACTAGACGCGTTATTTCCAAAGCTGCTTTTGAAAATAACATGTCGTAGTCCGCTTGTAACTTTTAGCTTTTGACAGGAAATACAAATATCTGGCTAAAATGAGCCGGTGGCCTGAATCAAAAGTAGGGGACTATTGCCCATTTTCTCTAAAGGGTTCCCGAAACGATCAATTCCAATCAATCTGCCTCGCCTTTTCCCAAGTTATGTTGGGGTCGTCTTCCAGTCTAACCGGATGCAGCTGAATACCAGTATTTTACATGGAGCGACTGCCTATCTGACCTTCAAAGCCCAGTTCCTGAGTAATACGATACCCCTTGGTAAGACTGGTTTTCAGACTTTCGGGTTTCTGACGACCCGTAACGACTGTCAAAGATCCACAAATGACAGCCGGGACCTACGGCTTAACGTGCTTTCCGAGGCACTGAGGAGTCTCGGTACGTAAAGATGGTCACCCATCCACGGACCAACCCCGGCAAGCGTAGCTTAACCTGATGGATCAACCCGTGCGGCTGTTATTACTTAGCTACGAGCTCCTCAAACGATCGACACGATCAATTGCAATAACTGTAGTAATATTGTCAATCGCTTCAATTGCATTTGATAGACGATCAATATGAATCAATTACGTAAAAATTTACCACTGCGATTGATCGTTTCGGAGAACCTTATCACTAGACGACAACAACATTAATGCCTAAATTAAAAGCACGTCGTTGGATTTTTAACACTCCGAATCCTAAAAATCAGCGCCGAAAGTTGAAAATCCAACACCGTACTTTTATTTTAAAAGGTACATACCTACATAGCCTATATGTAGGTATCTCCCTTTTATGCTCTCCTGGTAGGTAGTACTACTATGTACCGGTCAATGTTGATATATTTTTAACATACTGTATATTTAGATTAGCAGATGTGTGTGCAGTTTTCTACCGACTGTACTTTGACTGACGAATTGACGAAAACTGGCAAACCGTGGAAACTGTCGAGTTAACGAAACTGTCTAATCGAGAAAACTGACGAATCAGTGAAACTGACTAATCAACGAAACTGGCGAATTAAGTAAATTGACGACTGAGGGAAACTGACCAGTGATACGCGGACTCCTAACTTCGCCTGGCGTCCTATGTTGTTTGCCTATAATGAAAAAGATGCAAGCAATATCTTCTGCATTTTATTTATATGGCAATCCAAAGTTTGAGTTTTCATAGAGAGCTTTAAGTTTCGATTGCCATAAATACAAGTAAAATGAAAAAGATATTACATCTTTTTCATTATAGGCAAACATAGGATGCCAGGCGAAGTTAGGACAGTTGACGGTATGTAGGTACACTACCTACCTACATACAACTACACAAACGTGCACTTCCCAAGTATAGTATCGCATAACCAGCCTATCAGTTTCATCAAATGCTTATTGACCTACTTGATGGCCAGTCATAAGCCGACCTTTCACCCAGAACCCTGCGATGTAAGGGATCCGCAATTTGCACAACCGCTTTTATAAACTACAAAATGCAACAGCATAATATTCTTTTGTAGCTATAGTCTCACATGTAGGGAATGCAATCTCGATTCCGTAAGGATATCTCGAGCCTTTTTTCGTTCGAGATCTCGAGCTGTGCGGTCGAGATATCGAAAAATATTTCGAGACCGAGCACGCGCGATTTAGCACACTATTCATCTTGCGAAGCCATTTTCAATATATTAATTAAATATCGATTTATAGTGTGCGTATCGTGTGTGTGCTGATTTGTTGCGTTATGTATGCGTAGTACAGATGATTATTAGGTACCTACTTAAATAAACTTAGATTGTTTTGTTTCAAGATTCGATTAGTGCTTTTTTATTTACAAAAATAACACGATTATCCTAAGTGGGTATAGTTTTCATCTTATTCATAACATTATAAATGTGCTAGTTTCGACGTTTGGATGTTTGTTACTTCATCACGCAAAAACGGCTTAACGGATTTGGGTCAAAATTGGCACAAAAGTACTTAGTTTATAACCTGGATTAACACATAGAATACTATTTTTTCCGGTAGTATGTTCCTGTGAGATAACTTCCGACCTCCACGCTGGCAAAAGCTAGCTTTAATTACGTTAAAAAAAGACGATAAAAACCGGATTATTTCAAAAATAGGCGAAATATATCTATAAAAGTTCGAAAAGTGCTGATTCTCAGCCTAGTTTGAATAAATGACTTTTGAATTTAAATATAATGGCCAATCTTGACACTAGAATTAGCACGCGAGATCTCGAGTTGCCAATCTCGACTCGAAATTGTAATCCATACCCACATGTAGCTGTACCTATATATTACGTAGGTACGTAAGATCATGGAATGGCCAACTCCCTTGCGAGGTTGTCGGGTCGACCGAGCGCCGAAAGCTAAGGGAATTCCACAATTCTTTTGTTTTATCAACTTTCATAAATGTATTCATGAAATATCTTGATGACTTGCCGTTTCACCTTTTGGGGCTTTTGTGCGAATTCGAGGTCACAGGTCTAAAACAGGATGAAGCAACAAAATGTCTTATTCTTTTTAATTTTGTACTCATTGGTAACTGTGTGAAAAGGTATTATTCAAAATGATAATATAGCTTCTGCGACTTGACTTCGGACTCCCGTAGGTACGCCTTTCCAAAGGTTCTGGACCCCTGTCCCGAGATATTTCAAAAAAAATAAATTATATTTTCTTTATTTTCACTTGAAGACGCAAACATCTGTGTTTAGAGTTGCCAATCCTACTATATAATATAGTCGTAGACGTATTTTACTATATTAGAGGCCTAAATACCATATTTCTAAAGAAATAATATAATACGAGTAGGTGAAACTACTATATTTTTATTTTAATACTAAATGGACAGATGATCGCAATAGAACCAGTATTAATCTCATAAAAGCTGAATTAATGGTATTTTGTATTTGTAATCTTAATTTAGAGTGTAAAATAGTTATGAGACCTTAGAATAATAACGCATAGAAACCTAGTACGAGTGCAAAAAGTGAGGCAACTAAAACTTAGCCATAGTGGTAGTGGCTAACTTTTCTCGGCGAGCCGTCAGTACTCAGGTACTGAAGGTCACGTTCCGTCGAACACAGCTCGCGAGTAAATAATTGAAAAAGTCAATTTGAAGCGTAAAGGGGTGTCATGGCACTTCAGGAAAACAAAAAAAAATGTGATCCAATTACAAATAAGTAGGATATTTTTTACGTAAATCAGTCAATTCAATATACAAGAATTCTAATAACTTAACACAATACAGTGTTGCTATTTGTGAGGAAAAAATACCTACGCTAATGAATACGATACCTATAAAATTTTGCCAGTTTCGATAAATTTATTTGATAATAGGTATTATATATTAGTCTTTGTAAATAGGATACTGGTGGCGATTCTGTGTACGTCAAACTAAACTATATTTATTACCGCCGACGACGTCCGTCGTTGTCGTTATACTGCTGCCTACAATGTTTTTAAACTAAAACTTAATTAGTAATTTACTGTAGTTAAATAAAACCGGACCAAATAACTAAGTTTGCTTGTGATTATTTTGTTGTAATTGTTTGATTAGGTACATAAACCAAGTGCTGTATTAATTACCGGTGTGCCTATAAAATAAAGATTACAATATTATTGAAAAACATGTTTTTCATTTTTGTAATTTTCTCAATCATACTTTCTTATTTAATATACAACACTTACTATTAATTTATATCAAACCCGATTTATTTACATGTCTGCAATTAAACATGCTTATATTATTATAACACATCACACATCAAACATTCATAGCGCATTGTACGATATGCATGCGATTAATGGTTCATTTATTTCCTTTTATTTTTAAATAAATTGAATTTTACCTTCCGTAAAAATATGTCATAGTACCTACATGAAAAATCATCTTCATCTTATCCAGTTCCTGATAACATAAAATATACTTGTCTTGATGGTAACGGCCTGGTAATGGTATCACTGAAAGCTATATTTATGTGCGTTTGTGGAACGTAGACACATTCGGCTCACGCACACAAAGAAAACGAAGTGGACACACGATATCGCTCGTGTTTTGTTCTAGACGCGGCTTCTATGCGTTATTATTCTAAGTATGAGACATTTAAAACTCTGTAGCTGTATTTTGACGGTTTATTACACGAAAAATAGCTATTCCCGGACTTATTATCTACCTACATTGAATTACAGAATAAAAAATTACAGTTAACTAGTGTGGCAGTGTTGGTGATATTTATCTAATCGTGAATACATCGAGTGGCACCTGGAGAGAAAATGGGCTCGAGCCTTTATTTTATTTACTCACGTCAATCAGTACTCGAAGAAAGGCTCGGGAAGAGCGTCGGTTCCCTGTCGTTTCGAGCGACGGAGGTGTTCTCGGCGCACGGCTGCTTCGGGAAGTACCTGTGTCGCATAAACAGGGAGCCGGACGTTCGGTGTCACCACTGCGTCCACTGTCGGAAGGACACGGCGCGGTACACTGGCAGTGTGTCGCATGGGAGGAGCCACGGAACCCTAAAAAGACATTTTGCCAGGGGCCTGGATGCTGCCTGGAGCTTTTTCGCGTATGCTGAGGTCCCAGTCGCCACCCGGTGGCAACTGGGATTTTTTTCTCCCCCATGTGGGGGCGACTGGGACTAGACGAACATTTCTCACGAACGGGTTCTCACAGTCTAGGGAAAATCTCAGAAAGAAAAAGAATCTCTAACTCCAGAAAGCCTGATACCTTTTCAAGGTACTATGTGTACCTATGTAGATACTAGCGGCATTGCATGATATCAAAAATGGGTATACAGGTTAATAGTAAAAGACAAATTCAAGCTAAAATGGTCTTTATTAATAATCATACATAATAATGAATTCTTTAATAGCAGGATCTAAAATAGCCAATACGAAAAGACCCCGTTCAATAAAATATAATGCTATCTTTATGAGGTATTTATTCATTAACAACTTCTACAATAAATATTTAATCGAATTTGACTTATTACAATATAATTATCAAATGATTGCTTATTTTGGTGTAAACTGTCATAATAATCACAAATATTTAGTTAAATATGTAAAATCTTAATGTGCATAATATCGTCCTTTTCATCAGTTATATTACTATTTTATTGAATCATTAATAACATGTTGCATAATAACCCATGGCTAGTGCTATTCTAAGAGTTGTTTCAAAAAACTGTATCAGAATTATTAGTCTTTAATTAATCATAACAACCGTTTCGATTCTAAGTTGTGCTAATATTCTAGAGAGTGCAAAAAATACTATGGAAGAACTTTAAATGTCTTATTTTCATTTTAAAATTACATTATTGCGGTTAACTTTCTCTCTGACGAATTATATCGAAAATATCTAATGTAAATAGTCACGAAAATTATTTGGCTTCTCTAACTGCTTACAACTGCAAATCTTACTTTCTTCAAAATTATTTGGCTTCTCTAACTGCTTACAACTGCAAATCTTACTTTCTTCAAAATTCAATCATCTACTTTTAAATACCTACTACTTCACTAGACTTAATAATAAGTATTTATTTGATTTCTTCGATACTCATAGGCATAGGATTTCTCATTTTATTATCACAATTTTATTTTTTAGACATCTTTATGATACATGATAATAAATACGTCAAGCGACAGTTTGCAGAAATCTGATTTAATGATGATATTGTTTTTAGGGAATTCAAAAAATCTTTTCTTATAACTGTCACAATAAGATTCACACCAAGGAAGAATGCGCATGAGTGCGACAAAGGAGGATTTATAAATGAATAAAATTGAATACTGCCGATATCTACGTCCAATGTACTTTTTAAATTATCTGCAACTACAACAAAATTAAGAAGTCATAAAAGATTAAAGCAAGGCAAGGGATCAGAGCTGAAGATGGAAGTGAAGAAGAAAAATAAAACAAAAATAAAATAAATTCAAAAAAGAATTTTACTAACATACACACAACTGAGTGCATCAGATATATACATAATACATTTGTTTGTATACCCGTTTAGTACAATCACTTGACATGTCGGCCACCACATGCGAACGAAACACACATTATAAACATATTGACATTATTATAACTACTTATAGATACACGCCATTCGTTTTATTACCGTAGGGAACAATTGTTTACTTGTTAAATTCTACTTACTAATAACAGAGAATAGTGAAGTCCATGCGTCAGTGTAGATGTAATAATGATATGAAATATCTAAGATAATGAATATGAAATAGAGTTAAAAATGTCAAACGAATACTCGGCAGTTATTTTTGGAAGCTATTAATCTATACATACTCGTATAATAAAATCGTAGCGAAGAGAAAAACTGTACATTGAAAATTCTGTTTGTCTGAATGTGTTCCAGCATCACGCAAATACTACCGGATAGATTTAGTTCAAATACTATATTAAACATGTTGATTGCGATGTGCGAAGCACAATAATGCTTATTTTCATTCATTCATTACCACAATGTTCTTTATATTAAATTAAACTAACCATTCCCACGGCAAACGGGGCCACAAACTGTGATTCCAAATAATATATATTCGTTGATATATTCTAACAGTAAATTATATACTGACATGCAAGTTGCCACAAAAATAGAACACATGTTAAATATATTTTGGCAAGGACATACCGATTTTGATTAAAACTTATGAAAATTAATTTCTATTGATATCATAATTCACAATTAGTAATTATTTGCATTCGAATATTTTGTCATGCTATTGAAAAGTATGATATTATTAATAAGATGATAGATTTGAATACTATTATAAAGTCACGACGGAAAGTTATGGCTCAAAGTTTTGAAAACTATTTTCTCGTTCCGATTAATAGATTGGAGAAATTACTTTGTTACTTACTGGTGAACGTGAAGTTCACGAGTAACTAAAAATAATCGCATAGAACGAAAAAAATTACTTTCAACGTTCCAAAAAATTCGACGCGAGAAAATACAGCACTGAATATCGTTATTAGTAAAAATGGACAATATAAGTGTAGTACTGAAATACTAAGATATTTTTTTTGTCTTTTAAATAGAACTACCGTATTTTACAAAAGTTACTGGTCTTATAAAGGCATCTGGTAAGTATCTTATAGGTACATTCTGCAGTTTTAATTTGAAAAGATTTACTAATTAATGTGATACATCGCTAATTGTTAGCATTGAAGGTATTAACTCTAATATAACACCTAAGACTACACAAAATGCAAACAAAGCTACACAATAACATTTTTTTGGTACATAATTTGTTTACTTTTTCCTCGAATCACAACTTATACACTATGATCATTCCATTATACATCCGTAATGTATTTATAGGTATTCGTACTATTTATTTATGCGATACTAATAGGTACATATAAAGACGATTCTCACAGAATTTTACAACTGAAGGGCGCATAAAATTCTTAATGCTATAAAGTTTTAATTAATCACATTCGTTTCCAGATGTATTTTGAAAATATTTGCTAAATACTGTACTTTATCGCATAAATAACGTAATAAACTATCGATACACTATTGCCATAAATAAGCTGAACAGTCAATACCTTTGCTAACCATAGACTCAAAGACGAATAGGAGCAAAGGAGTTTACTATTCAGCCTCTAAGTTCTAAAAAAACCTACAGGAAGATCTATATTTTCTGACTTCTATCATGGGCAGTCTTTGGTGACACAATTTAAAAGTTTGTAATTCCTTATAGATTTTCAAGTTAAGCCTGGATTAATATTACGTTAAATCACGCGATTTAAGAAGTAAGTTAAAAATTGATGAAAATGTTTATATTCTGTTCATACACTGCCAGTCACATTTTTGAGTCAGGTATTATTTAGCTTACAATTAGTATTCGGTATTGTAGCACTATCTGTTAAAAACACAAAACACCTCATTTCCACAAAACATTCTAATTTTTTATATAAAACGTTATTTGACAGTGCAAAAACGTATCTAATGGGTATTTAGCTATTCTTACAATTTCAATTATCCTTATAATTACGATTAATTAATAAGAAACTCGATTTTAATTGCTACAAGTGCTTCTAAAGTCACAACTTTGTTTTCAGTGATCTTTTATTTCAAGTACAAAAGTATCTTTTTGGGTTCCGCACTCGATGGGGCCAGACGGTCTTAAAATTCATTTGTGAGCCCCTAAATAGTAATGGTAATCGATTTCATGATACGGAACACTTAGTGCTGAGTCTCACATCTACTACACATAACAAATTCGATTCATATTCTTTCCACCGTAACTAGAAATCACATTGCTACCTCCATTATATAAATAACATTCAGTAAACGCCACAATTTTCACTTTCATTAGAAACATTCTTCACAAGTTTATTTAGGGATGCCTCATTTGATATTTATTTAGTTGACACTAGGATGTAGAAATACTAGAAATACTTACGTCGCTATAATTGTAAGGAAGTTCTAACATTGAGCGGAGTGACGTTGCGTCTTTAGCCTATCTAGTGTATCTCAGCCATAGTTTCCTGGCTGTATTATTTACTTTTTAAAACAGCTATATACACTATGGTTAGTTGTGCCATGATGATAGTGATACATATGTGATTGTTATTACAATGTTTTTTTTTTTCTAGTATTGATTCAAATATATATTATTTTAGTCATAATTTATAAAAAAAAATATCGATTAGAAACCTACAAAAGAGAAATGACCATAAAACAAGTACGTAATTAAAAACAGTATGATTTTCAATAATGGAGTGAAATAATATTCGAAAATACTCGTCATTGAGGAAAATTATTCTACAAAATCAATCATAATTTTTTACTTAGTTATTTCCGCATGGCAGACTGTCTTAACGCACAAAATCGCGCAATGCTTTGAACCGGATCACAGTCCCACGTATTATTATGGTCAATACTAATTGTTTAACTATCGTGTCCACTTGGCGACAGTGAACTTGTTAATAAAAACGCGAGTCAAAATACTGTCTCATTTGGGCGAATTAGCCAATCAACAGTTCTGTTCCACTATGCACTAGACCGCGCCATTTTTATCATAGAACAGATTCCAATCACCTTATCCTGCCTACACCATAAGCTTCATTTCCCCATTCTGCTTGATTTCCCCGTTGGGTTTGTCCTCTAGTGGTTCCGTCGGCGTCGGTTTGCGTGCGCAGTACTTCACACAGCGGATGAGCGGCGTCACGAACAAGACTAAGCCGGACACGCCGATGAACACTCCCGCCAGGTAGAAGGAGAGGTCGTAGGATCCTGTGACGTCGTATACCCAACCTGGAAAGGAGATGGTTTTGATTAAATTGGAATCAGCAATGTTTCTGATCAGTGGCGGATCCAGGATTGTCGTTTGGGAGGGGCTGGTTTTAGCAAAGTAAACACTAAAAAAGCACACAGCATTTTTCAAGCGTCCTCGCACTACTTTTCACAAATTCCTCAATGACTTCGTTAGGTTGACTACCAGAGAGATCTCGGTGAATATATATGGCAGCCAAACCGGGCAGTGTAAGCAAAATTTGTCACGTAAACAAAACATCTCATAGAAAAAGAACTTGAAAACGTAATAATATAATAGTAATTATCCTTCACTAAAATAAATTGACATTAGGTGGTACTTGCTAAAAGTTTAATTAGAATAATATCATGTTCACTTTAAGATTTGTCATAGAAGAACTAAGACGCTTTTGGGGGTTTCTTGAGCCCCTTAGCCTAGTCTGTCTGAGCCTTCAGAGCAACAGTTTATTAAAATTGCAAGCAAATAAATAAAATTAATTATTTAAGTTCATCAGTGGGGCTCGCGGCTAAATAATAAGAGCCGCTCGGGTTGATCGAAGGATAAGCTACGCTTGCCGAGGCCGGTCCGTGGATGGGTGGCATCAATTACATCGTGCCTCCGAAAGCACGTTAAGCCGTTGGTCTCGGCTGTCATTTATATATCTATGACAGTCGTTACGGGTAGTCACAAGCCCGAAAGTCTGTTAACCAGCCTTGCCATGGGGTATCGTATTACCCAGTAACTGGGTTGTGGAAGTCAGATAGGCAGTCGCTCCATGTAAAATACTGGTATTCAGCTGCATCCGGTTAAACTGGTAGCCGACCCCAAGAGATGGCGTTGCCTTTCAGAACCACACAATTCTTAAAAATGAAAAACTAACCAGCCAAAGGCGGTCCAATCAAATTTGCGACTCCTTGAATCAGCAGCAGCAGTCCATAAGCGTTCGTAAATTTTTCCAGCGTGATCTGCTGCACCAGTATGATGCTGGTCAGCGAGTAGTTCGCCGCGATGCAGGCACCGAAGGCGCCCGAAGCAGACGCGAGCGTGACGTAGGTCCCGAGTAGAGGCATGATCATTGTTACTATGCCACAGGCTACCATGCAACCAGCGTAGACTATGCTAGCATTCACCCACTGGAAGTCTCCCACCCAGCCTAGTAGGATCTGGAATGATAAAATGGATTTGTGAATGAAGAGGTAATCAATTGACTCAAGCGTGAATTTGCGGAAATCTATTATAAAATACAATAGCCGACGTTTTTTTTCTATATAAGTGGACTTGTCGGGCGGTGTGGCTCATACTACGTTCGGTGCTTGACGTGGCAACACGTCGTTTCCGAGATCGCAACAAGACAAACGTCATCCTGAGGATGCCTCGTTGAGAGGTGAAACACGTGTCGATTTTTACAGGATTTTTTTATGAGTCTTTAAGAACAGTTAAACGGATTAGGTTACTAATTATACGTCGTCTATTGTATTTTATAATGAAGAGTTAAAAAAAAGTTCAGAATCAGTGTTGTTCTAGTTACAATAATAGATAGATCAGACGATCTCATTTGATTGTAGATTTTTATCAATGTTATAAGTACGGTTACTGAGGTATTGATCAACAAAGAATTTTGTTATTACTGTATTGACTACCATTTCCTACTGCTGACAATACTTTAAACATTTTGAGTTTTACCTGACCTGTGGCATAAATAACGAGTGCTGTGTCATTGACATACGGACTAATTTATTTACTTATAATTAGTGAAAAATATGCACAAGTAAATTTAAAAAAAGACCTACAAAGAGGGAATTAATGCCTGAGGCATTTTCGGCCAGGTGATGCACTGAGAAAACATGGCCGGTGCAACATGAAAATAATACAAGAGTAAATACATAGATATACGGGGTGTCAGGGACATCGACGCGAAGCCGGTTACCATGGGTTCAGTACATGATTCTGAACCCCACTGAGACGAAATTTTTCGTTGGTCATTAAAAAAAAAAACAGCTACTCCATACATTTTGACCGCGTAGGTATTGCAGTTTTCTATGAAACAGCAGATTTTTTTTTAAAATAACCGACGAAAAATTTCAACGCAGGGGTGTTCAGAATCATGTACTGAATCCATGGTAACCGGCTTCGCGTCGATGTCCCTGCCACCCTGTATACATGCATACAGAATAAACTTGGTCAGGAGAAATAACGCTCGGCAGAGGAGAAATAACGTTCCGTAGAGGAGAAAACGAGTCCAGAAAACCAGCAATCACAGTTTATTTTTATATTTTAAGTTACCATTCCTGAATGAAGTATGTCTTAGTTACGTCAATTACTGCACAATCTGAACACATGCAAATACCGATTGCGTAACAATCTGTACGTCTCGCCGTTATCAGCTGAACGGGAGATGATTTAAATGGGTCAAGTTAAAGCATGCCTGTTGCTGATAAGGGCTGATAGTGTGACTGTCATAGGCCTGTTACTATGTACCGATAATAACTCCCTTGTAATGGAGATAGTAATGATTCCTTCCAAGGGTGAAACACTAAGAGATACCGGCTATTTTTTATGGGACATTTGGGTGATAATCAGATCAAACAATCTCTTGGATGATGGATATCGTTGCAGTATGATTTGGTCGTTTAACTATGTGTACGGCCGTTTCCTCATTGGTCCGTGCGGTATCGTTGTAGTTATAGTGTGCTCTGTATACCGACACATTACCGCACTGCTTTCATTTACGGACCTGACGTTATGTTTTCGGTATAATTTATGCTGTACCGCTTAATTCCTCACGAGAAAATGTCGTCTGCGAGTGATGAAGATGTTATGGAATGTTATATTTATCTCCGTTTACGAAAAAAACGTAAGCGATATTGGCGACATCCATAAATTGAAAAAAAAAATTGGTATATATTTTCAATTAAACCGCGTGCCGTGTCTGAAAACACCAAGCTGTCACTGGATGTTTCTACCGAGACGCGGTATACAAAAACGATCCCGCCCCGCTCCCGCGCAGACCGAGCCAATCAGGAAACGCTCTTTGAAATATAAGAGCTCGGTGAGCTTTCGGTGCCGAGTATACCGAGCATGCTGGTCCCGCACCGATGACGCAACGACCAGTGAGGAAAAGGCCTTAATCTAGTGCTCGTGTGCCTTCCCTAAAAACCAAAATTACTTTGGACAGTCTAAGAATGTAACAACATACATTGTTTTTGTATTATTTACTGTAGTTCTCAATTTTAACTATAAGGATTTACTGCGGTTGTACTCAAACTATAGCCAGAGCTCTCAGTCCTGGGTGTGATAACAAAAAGAACATCACTCACCTCGCCAAACATATTCAGTATCCCAATAATCGAGATCAGCATACTCGACTGCGACTCGTTGAAGCCCATGCTCATGCCGCTGTCAGCGATGTACACATAGGGCACGTCATACCACATGTACAGCAGAAAGTTGGACACTGCGAAGATTAGGAAGGCTGGGTTCGAGAAGTGGGAGAAATCCAGGACATCCACTACGAGGTCCCAGAAGTCCCAGAGACCGGCGTACCATTGGACCTGGAAAAGTATGGAAAGTTGGGGTTATTTAAGGTGATATTTAACATTGTTTACCACATATCGTGTGGCTAGGAGGGCTTATTTAAGGTGATATTTAACATTGTTTACCACATATCGTGTGGCTAGGAGGGCTTATTTAAGGTGATATTTAACATTGTTTACCACATATCGTGTGGCTAGGAGGGCTTATTTAAGGTGATATTTAACATTGTTTACCACATATCGTGTGGCTAGGAGGGCTTATTTAAGGTGATATTTAACATTGTTTACCACATATCGTGTGGCTAGGAGGGCTTATTTAAGGTGATATTTAACATTGTTTACCACATATCGTGTGGCTAGGAGGGCTTATTTAAGGTGATATTTAACATTGTTTACCACATATCGTGTGGCTAGGAGGGCTTATTTAAGGTGATATTTAACATTGTTTACCACATATCGTGTGGCTAGGAGGGCTTATTTTTCGGTACCATTGCTGGACATAGTACTCTTCCAACGCTGGGTTCCGTGCATCTGCGGACTCTCACATTGTAAACATCGATATCTGAGCGAGGCGCTTGCACTATATTAGATTTTCAAGAAGCGAAGTTTTCCGAATACCAGTGTCCAGATTTGTGCCCGTTTGAGCAATAACGATAATATTGTAACTAATATTATAGAATGAAAACAATAGTATACTTTGAAAATCCTCACCTTTTCTTTAGCAATGGTCGTCATGGAATTCCTGAAGATGTTGGGACAAGAGGACGCCCTGAGCCGGTACCGGTTGATGTTCAGCATAGCGCCTCTGTACGTGAGCGAGTGGCGATGCACGCGCAAGTCTTTGAGGAAGGCCGGTGGCTTCTTAGTGGAGCCTGTCCCGGCCTGGCGCCGCAACCATAGAGACAGAGCCGCCTTGTCGTTGATAGGTGCTGAGCTCGGTTCCGGCGCGCGTGGTGTGGTAGGTGATAGGGCTCCCGGCGACGCGGCGCCCGGCGACGTGAGCGCGCGCGGCGGCGACTGCTCGTGCAGCCGCCCGCTGTCGCTAAAGCTCCGTGAAGGTAACATGACTCCGGGATAGTTCTGCGCGAGAATCGCGTACGCTCGACCCCTGTTCGACATCAGCTCGAACACCTCAAGCGACACACCTTCCCCGCCTGTCATAAAAGTCGGTAGGTCCACTAAGGAACTAAACTGCGGCACGATCGGTGATGTCACAGTCTCTATATCGGCGGACTCGTTCCCTTTCGTCGAGCCCGCAGGACTACTTTTAGTGTCCGAAACGCTGTCCGCCGATGCCGCTTGAGCCGCTTGATAACGTTTCAACCGATGTAACCGTTTCTTTTCTCTTTTCCGTTTCCTCTCTTTCGCCCTCTCTTCATTCATCGTGGTCGTCCACGGCAGGTCTCTGAACAACAGTCCACACACTGCCATATTTAGAAATAAACCAGCTAATATTAACGTGGTGCCTCGCCACCCATATTCATCTAATAATACATAGGTCAGGGGTGCGAACACGAATGTGCCGATGCCGCTACCGCAGACCGAAATTCCGGTGGCTAAAGAACGTTTCTTCTCAAAGTAATACGCGACTATAACTACCGCTGCCACGTAACATAGACTTAATCCGAATCCGGCCATTATGCCGAACGTCAAAAACAATGTCTCCATATTATCTACGAAGGCGGAAATGACGAATCCTATGGCGGCTAGGATCGAGCCGAATATCGTCATCCGCCGACAGCCGTATCTATCCGTAAGGAAGCTGGCGATAGGGCCGGACAGCAGCGGCATGGCCATGAAGATGCCGGCGATCCAGGCCGTCTTGCCTTTGCTCTCGCCGAAATACTCCAGAAAGTGTGGGAAGAAGACCCCGAAACTGAAGGTGATTCCATCGGCGATAAGGTTGACCATGAAGGAGGCGAACACGATGACCCAGCCCCAGCCGCCGTCGGGCGGGCGCGCCTCGGCGATTGACACATCCTCGTCGTCGGACGAGCTGGACCCGCTGGACGACAGCGAGGCGGGCGCGGGCGGCGACTGCGCGTCGAACTGCACGTGCAGCGGCCGCCCGTTGTGCTTTCGCAGCACATTCTCACTGATAGCACTGACACTGAGCGGCTCGCGGAGCAGGGGCTCGCTCTCAGGGATAGAAGCTAACGCGCGCGGCGCGGGCCGCGGAGTCTCTGGTTCGTTTAAGGCCTCCGCGGGCGGGGCTGCGGTATCGATGGTTTCGCGGGATCCTCCTTGGAGCGGCCGATGGTTCGCGCAGTCCGGCGGCGGCGAGAGGCGCGCGCGGTCCATTCCGGCAGAGCGCGGCGGAACTGCGCACGCAGCGAGTGCAGCGCGTGGTCAGCAGGCCGCCGGGCTTCCATGCGGACACCACACCACCGCCGTGACCTCATGCTGGAACAATACAACACACATCTTAATACTACACTAATAGCACCATTTTACCAATGCTAAATTCTAGTCTCTATGAGGCTGACATCCATCATCACTAAACCCTCAAACAACAAATGACATCTCACCACTTCACAGCGATTTCAACTATACTATACAGCACAGAGATATTTGATTTATATCCAAGCAGTGACTTGTCACCTGACCTACGCACATACGAATAAGCCGAGCTCCCAGAGCCGTCTCTAATTGGCTCTTTTCTATCTACTAAAATAGGAAACGAGTATAATGGACGTTCGTTCATCTGCAGCGGATGCTCCAAGTGCTAAATCGTCGATCTGCAGACAACGCTGATTGGTGGACAATGGTCGCGCCAGGAGGCCGTGCAAAGAGCGCTTCTTGTATTTATAGATGTGAATATGATAATATAATCAACTTAAGGCACATTCAACTGTCGTTTATTGTATTAGGGTTAGAATAGCCTATTAATTCTATCGTATTAAGTATATTATATCAGCGCTGTTACATAGTTTTCGTAGGTTTATTACTTTTGTTGACATAATCTACTCATTACAATGTTTTTTTAATGAGTTGTATTGCAATATGTGGTTAGCTAGTGACCTCGACAATTGATCATATTACTTATTGTTATTAGTAATTAACTGTTTGTTTTATTAATTTTACCTCGATGGTCCTAGTTTATCATTTATAACTGCCAGTTACAACTATATGTAAGCGGGCACGCCCTTTATGCCTGGAAGCTTTTATTTAGATATTAAGTTCTGTTTACGTTTAGTTTTTATTTCTGCCTGAGTATAGTTCTCGAGTGCTAATGCACTAGGAAGTGGTGAAGGGTGGACGTTTTGGGGGACTGTCTTATGTAATTTTGACGTTCAAAAAGTGCTGATCCTCAGCCTAGTTTGAATAAATGACTTTTGTTTTGTTTTTTTCGATGATTTTGTTTGGTATATTGGTGTGTGTTTGCTAACATATGGCTAATAATTTAAATTATGTTTTGAATACTATTATATAGAATCTTTTTTTTTTTCTAACTGAACAGACAGCTGTGCTGCTGGGGAGTTTGTTGCGCCACTTCTTCCTCCCAGCTAACGCACTAGGAAGTGGTGAAGGGTGAGCGTTTTGGGGGACTGTCTTATGTAATTTTGACGTTCGAAAAGTGCTGATTCTCAGCCTAGTTTGAATAAATGACTTTTGAATTTTGAATTTGAATCTGAATTTGAATAATATATTGGAAAAGGTTAGAATAGCGAAACTAAAGGTTATTTTAGCCTATGTTACCGCACTGTAGCGTACCTTTCTTCTTTTTAGGGTAAAAGGGATTTATTATTTATGCTTTAACTAAATCAATTGTAATAGCAAGACTAATTCACTAAGATTTTTAGTGGCAGTTACACTTTTCCCGTACCTCAGACCAAATAAAAATCCTAGACAGAGCGCTGCTAACAACATAGTGAAGCATGTCAAAACTACACCTCCGCTCTGTGCACACACGCTCACACGCATACATTTACAACTTTTTACAATGACACTACAATCAAACTACACCACACAAAGTGATCTGTCTTGTTTTTTTATTTGGTCTGAGTCCAAAGTAGTCAAAACAGCATATCCATAAGCCGCAGGTGCCAGGTGTGAGACTGCCTCTGTATTAATACATCTCACATATTACATAACATAATTACATTGGGAACGTAATTGACGTCACATTAACAAGGCACTCGTCTACTCCGAGATTTTCAACATAGCAGTATCGTCCCAAATCCTAATTAACTCGACCTCTGCCACTTACTCCGTCTTAATTGTTTTACTTCAGGGTCGGCAATTGAGTACTCACATGTGAGCTATTATTTTATTGATTTCAATAATATTACGGCTAAAGACACTCACAGTCACAGATGACGTTGAACATTGTAAAAAAAGTGAGTCTGCCAAACTGAAACATGATCATTTCTGGGAAAACAAAAGGATCCCTATGGATTTATGATTCCCTTCGCGACCTTCCCTTTTATCCTTAAGGAGAAAAAAAACAGAGTAAAACAAAAAAGTGATCCCTTGTCAAAAAGTAACTTTGTCTCAAACATCAAACATATTTTTAACATCGGGAATTTACAACCGTCGAAAAATTCTCGAACATGTCTGGCAATGGCGTCAACCTGCCTTTTGTTCCGACGACCTATGAGAACAAAGAGCACTTGTGGTCTTTTCGCAATGAACCGTTGAAGTTCGCCCACCAGGCCCACAATATCACTGTATTTTACAGTTAAGTCCACAGAAACACTTTAAAATTAGAAAAGTTTGGACGTTTAAGGTAAACTTTTGTGTTCAGTAAAGCTGAAATTTTCAAATTTCGTAACTTGGGAACAATAACAGGTTTCGTATAAATTAATGTGTAACTAGTTTCAGTACAAACAATAAGCTTTGAATTAGTACTTCTATATCAGCAAGTACATCGTGTGACGCGTAACAAGGGACCGTACTAAATGTAGGACAAATAAGCGAATGGGGAGGTTACGTGATGGTAATTAACTAATTAGTCCGTCAACTTCGCAGTAATCCTTCCTTACAGAGCAAACTCCTGGTGCCCCGACTCCCGAGCCTATCACTTTGTAGTCTCAGCTCACAGCAGATTACAATAGTTTGTTGTATTGGTTTTTGTGCCTTGAAGGACCCACTTCACGTTTTTCTGGAACGTGAGTTTTTGTGACATGTCCAGGTAAAAAGAGACGATGGGAGTGACAGGTTTATTATAATGTTACAACAACAGATCCTCCACAAGTTAGGCAACGTTTGTATAATATAAATAACATTTCCAAGAGCTTGTAATTTGAATGATTAACGTAAAATTTTCCGGGTCTTGAGAAACAAATTATTCCAAGGGATTTCGAGTTACGAACTTCTTCGCGGATAACAGTTTCATCGGTAAGTCCGGGAGTACTTTTAGAATGTTCTCAGAAGCGCCTTGGCTCTATTTTTGGCAGCGTATTGAAATATTTCATAGGATTTTCATATCTAGGCGTGTATGTAGTAAATCTGCGGGCTGTGTCCTGTTTCCCCGACCGCATTGCACCATGTGTGGTGTGACCTGTTTCAGAACAGGGTCGCCTGCATTAGCCTATTTCTCTGATTAGCCTGCATGTTCAAAACGCGTGTACACAGGTTGTTGTTGCTAAGGTGAGATTAAAACGTGCCGAAGAAGGCCGAGCCTGCCCGATCATAAATTATATTTTCTAAACAAACGAAGCTGCATATTTAAACGGGTTTGTTTCGTTACATAAGGACTAGCTTTTACACAATCTCGATTGTAAGAATGTTTCAGAGAATGTGAATATTATTTTCATGTTCGCCTTTTGCGTTGTCAGTGTGTATTCAATTCGGCTTACAACACAGGGTCACATAACAAAATGTACCAACAAAAGGTCACCAAAAAACATGTTTACATTACAACTTTTGTGGTTATTCACTGTAACAACTCCAGTTCTAAAGTGAACAATTTATAGGGCACAATTCGAGTGGTGCGTTGTTCATTCAAATGTATGAGAATTTCGTTTTCCATTGAAAACAAAACAACATTGCAGCTGAAAGGCAAAAGGTTTAATAGACCGAGGGTGAGCACATAACTGAACACTTTTATTTTTCAAACTAAATTGAGGGATGTTTTCACGTTGAAACTTTATTTTTCAGACCATAAAACGAAATAAACTTTTAGACGAAACATGAATATAGTTATTGTACACCCTAAACGACTATTGCTTACTTTTCATTGAAGGAAATGATATAAAACAGGAGAGCAACTATATAAATGAAATTAAGACAATAAACGAATCTCTCCGACAAGTCACACACACCAACATAATTATCTGTCTCCCTACATATATAACAGGAGCACCGATATACAACTTTAAAATTGACATGTTTAACAACCTCCTTTATTTAGACATACAACATCATATGTACGCATACATCTTTGACAGCAATAGTAACTTAACACATGAGATGTTCTCTTACTCTACAGGCAAAATCAATAAATACGGAATGAGAAATATATATGAAAACATTATGAGTAACATACTAGTCGATTTACTTAAATTTGGTCAGATCAAAAATTTTATTGAATGTTGTGCAATTGAATTAACCGAACATGGTATTATTGTTGTGTGTATATATAGGGTTCCAAATTCTGACTTAAATACTTTTTATGACAAATTGGAAAAAATTCTTCATCTAATATGCATTCAACGTAATAAAAAGATTATCGTTTGTGGGGACTTCAACATAAATACATTAAAAAGAAATAAACAGACCCTAGATTTTGAATATATTCTTTTAAGCTATAATTTACAATTGCAATTCTCTCAACCGACTAGATTAAGTAGTGGGACATGTTTGGATAATTTCGCGCACAATATCAGAGGTTGCAAGGGGGAAATTATTGAATTTGGACTATCAGACCACACCTCACAGGTTTTAAAATGCCCAGTTAAAAAAACGTGTACTATTAAGTCATGGCGTATTAGACGAAGAAACTATTGCCAAGAATATTTGGATAAATTTAAAAATTGTATTAAAAGTCTCTCATTCTCAGACATTTACTATACTTCGGACCCTAACGAGGCTTATGACTGTTTATTGGATTTATTTCAATGCTTTTGCTCTTTTTTCTGTTTTCCATACGAAACTATTACAAAGTCATTAACTAAAAAATCTAAGTGGATCACAAAGGGAATAAAAAAATGCAGTAAAAGGAAACGTGTGCTTCTCTGGCAATATAGAAATAAGCCCACTCTCAAGAACAAAATTGCCTTCAAAGCATATTCACATAGACTTAAAAAAAATATATCATTGACACAACAATCTCAAAATAATTATTTTATTAAAACATCACAAAATAAATCTAAAGCGACATGGACCGTAATTAACAATAATAAAGCCTACTTTCCTAAAGAACCTACTCGTATAACTGAAATAAAAACTGACACAAAGATGGTTACGAATCCTACTGAAATAGCAAACTCCTTCAACGAATATTATATTAATCAAGTATCTAATTCAAATCAGAGAATAACACGAGTCCACATTAATTCAAACACTTTGAACTCTTTATTTATGGAACCAACTTTGCCGCTTGACATCATGAATCATATTAGGTCTCTTTGAGATACAAACAGTGTAGGTAGTGACGGAATATGCACAAAAGCCATAAAAGCAGTCTCTCAATTCATAGCCCCACATCTTAGTTGCATAATCAATTTAAGTATTGAGAATGGTATCTTTCCGGAAAAGCTCAAAACCTGTATAGTTACTCCACTATACAAAAAGCAAGATGAATGTCTTATGAAAAATTATAGACCTATTGCTTTAATACCTATATTTGCAAAAATATTTGTAAAAGTAATATATAAAGCACTTTATACTTACCTTGAGGAATCAAACATTCTAGTTAATGAACAGAAAGGATTTCGGAAGAACAGAGCAATTAACATGGCTGTCCATGATCTGCTACGCCCTATCTTATCGAATGTGGATGAAAGACATGCCGTATGTGCTATATATATGGACCTCACAAAGGCTTTTGACTATGTAGATTATAAGATACTATTAAATAAATTAGAGAATTATGGTATAAGAGGCAACATTTTGAACCTTATTGAATCTTACTTACACAACAGAAAGCAGATTTTAGAAATAACAAGAATATGCCCACGCACGGGAATTGAAAGAAGGTACAGATCTCTAGTACTAGATCTGTATCTTCTATAATTAAATACGGAGTCCCACAAGGCAGTGTGTTAGGACCGCAACTAATCTTAACTTATATAAATGATCTCCCTAAAGAAATAAAGCATCCTATGGTACTATTTGCTGACGACAGCACGGTAGTAGTAAAATTTGACGATCCTAATACATACGAAGCAGAAATAAATTTGACATTGAATAAAATAATTACTTGGCTAAATAATAATAATCTCGTCATAAATCTAGAAAAGACTAAAATAATGCATTTTTATCAGAGGATTCCTAATGTAAACCTAACATTAACTATTTGGGGACTAAAATAGAGTCGGCAACCATGACTAGATTCCTCGGTGTTATTATGGATAATACCTTGTCCTGGAAACCGCAAACGGACGATAACGGACGATATTTGTAAGAAAATGAATAAATTTGCTTATGCACTTTATAAACTGGCTAAAATTGTAAGCCTAGAATCTCTTTTAATGGCTTATCATGGCTATGTAGCATCCACACTAAAATTTGGCATAATATATTGGGGCAATTCAGTAAATAAAAAGTATGTCTTCAAAGCCCAAAAAAGATGCATCAGAGCTATGTGTGGGTTACAAAGTACTGACAGCTGTCAACCTTTATTTAAAAGCCTCAAAATCTTAACCTTAACTTCACTGTATATTTATGAAGTAAATATATTTGTTAAAACAAACATCACCCTATATGAAATAGCTTTTAAAAGCCAATATAGAAAACTACGTGATACAAATAAGTTAGAGCTTAAAGTACCATATGCACTAGGCTTTAATGAGGAAAAGCTTTTTTTGTATGGCCCAAAGAATATTTAATAAGTTACTTTGCACAATAAAAAGTTTAAATTTTGTAAATTTCAAGAGTAAATTACGTAACATACTAATACAGAAATGTTACTACTGTCTCAGTGACTATTTTGATGACAGTTCTTTGACATAATAATATTTGTATAGCATGATGACTTTATTATTAAGTAATAATTCTGTGGACAATGTCAATTTAATTTTTTCTTATCTAACTTATTGACATTACATTTCGTTAAATATTTTCATTAATTATCTGACATTACCTATTACATTTTATAAAATTACATTAAAAAAATTGACATTGATACTACTGAATTATTTTATTTTATATTAATTTACTTAATTGGCGAAAGCCTCCCATAAATGTATATTTGTACGCCAAATGGCAAAACATGGAGAAACTAATATAACAATTGTAACATCTCGCACACTGTTGTAACCTATGTTTACAAATAAAGAATATTGATTGATTGATTGATTGGAATTCCTCTCTCAGCATGATCAGTCTATAACAGTCGTCTAATGGATTAAGGTTCTTTTAATTCCAGATGAATGAGTTCTATCCTTATCTCTACGCTACCGAAGGGACCTTCACAGGGTGTGCGATGTTCACTAAATAAAACGTTTAGGTTAAAGTTTTCTTGAGAGGAAATCATGGTGATTTATACGGCTAATTTGACCGGCCCAATGCCAATTGGCCACTTCAGGTATTGTGTCCTCGTAAGCTGGGCTATTGCAATGGCTATCTTTAAGACCAGATTTTGTTTCTCGAAAGTACTTATTGTATTTATAAATCATGAAACTAAATCTAGGTTCGAACTGTGCCAAAGAGTAATCAACAGACAAAACACTTTGAAGTTTGTGCCTAATACGTTGTTATGTCGCGTTTGGTGACCGTGAGACCTGTCACGAGAGAGTGCACATCAAAATAACAGAACAATTAGGTACCCATAGTGCGGAGGCTTATCTAGTGGCAGATATGGGTGTTGTATAGCATTGTTATGTAAAATGCCATTAGTACTACCACTCTGTCCTTCAATAAAAAAACTTATATTTAATTACTTCCGTAGAAGTGATAGCAAATCCAGGAAGTTTGTATTTGATTTAGAAAATCAGCACAGTAAATTGATAATTTAGTACTTTTTGACATCAAGGCACTGTTCAGTAGCACAAAATCCAATAGCTCGCATTAATAAAACACAATATGTATTTATTTCGGTTCCAAAGGACCAACATTGACTGTCTTTCTCTTTCCAAAACCCGTATAATAAGACATCAATAAAACTTTACGAGCATGAAAAATACATGCAGTAGAACCTTGTGTAATATGGGTTTGGAGTCTGACTTGCCATTTTAATATTTAATGGTTCCTGGCCGAGAGAATGTTCGTAACTACGCAACTTACTTCATTTCCCCAGTTTATTGGTAAAATGGAGAGTACATTGAATTTCCAGGCTGCGAATAGTAGCATTATTGTTTACCAAATTCTTGAATAATGGACGTAAGATTGATAACGAAAATAGATAGAATAGAAGAGAGATCATAGGTTTTTACAAGTTAGTGTTATTTCGTTTGTTAATTTTGTTACTTTCTCGTATTTAGTACCTGGGTGACCGATCTACGTAATAGATTTTTGCCCCCGTAAACACCTATGTTGCAACTTTCATCGAAATCGTTAGGGCCGTTTTCGAGAACGTGAATATGAATATACAAATATTGTTGATTTAATAGTAAGTACTTATAGTTTTTTTTTTTAAATCTATTTTACCTATCCTACTTATGTAGATATTTATGTCACATTTATATGTTATATACATTTTAGTATGTAAATTGCACCGTACAACGCCTTGGGATTGTGTTGATTATTCTGTAATGTTGTGCATGTACACTTGAATAAATAAATTAAAAGGTAAAAAACCATCAAGAGTGCATCTTCTCTTCATATCATAATTATTCGTCAGTGTCCAAAGAAAACAATTTTAGTCGTATGGTACTTGAAACTTGACCCTTAATTATTAAATCTTTCATGAAGTCCTGAAATAGAGAAAAGCTAGTTTTATTACAACGAAAGATAATAAGCAATCAAGCGTTTATAAAAGCTTAGGAATATTAGGTAGAAAGCTCCAAAGGTTAAAGATCTTCTCAAAACATTAGTATTTACTACATCTCCATTACTTAGAATAGCTAGAATAAATTGACTAGAGTTAAACCATTAAGCCCATATTAGCATAATGGGACAAATTAAGACTAAATTAGCCATCTGTTCGTGGGTGGGTTTAATCCATTTGAAAGTGATTAGAAGAAATTGTTGTTGATTTTACTTATCTTAATTAATTCGTTTGTTTAGACAGCAAAATATTTTTTTATGGTTTCTCTCTCATTAGCCAAATATTTTTGTTTGTGTAAGTATATCGTAATTACTAGCCCATAACTAGATCTCTCAAAAAAACTGCAATCTGGCTACTGTCCTATTCTGCATAATACAGACCTAAAATGATAGGGACCCAAATTTTAAATCAGGATTCACGGTCTACGATATTTCCCAAAATCGTAAACCACCAATTTTAAAGTCTTCAAATTCAACAAAGAGTGCTTACATTGAATTGAATTAACTAAGTACACAATTCACAAAACATTCTTAGTGAATTCTAATATTGAGATGAAGATAACATCTGTTAAATATTGTAGGTATTGCTCTAAAAAGTTGTCTAGAACGCCTTGCTCTAGACCTTAGTCTGGAGGTCGCTAAAGTAATAATTTTAATTTTAGTTTACAAATATTGAACTTCCTCAATGATTTTTTAATGTAGGTGGATATGCACGTATGTAAAAACAGCGTTATTTATTTCTGTTTACAGTTTTTGTCAAGTTGACAATATTCGTATAATGAATTTCAAATATTTTAACCTACTACGTCCGTCGTGACTCGTGTGGCATACATGCATTGAAAATGTAAACTCAAAATGTTATTAAGAGTTAAAAACCTTATACGATAATAGAACCCAAATCATACGAAAGCTGAGGATACAGGTATTTCACGAACAACGTCTTTATACAATTGAATCACCAAATACGCCAAAAAAAAAACGGGATGAACGTTCCAATTCTGTACAAACAGCACCAAATTCTCACGTGTTTTCAGCAATCTCGCAATAATAGGCGCTAACTCCGAACACATGGCACGAGACACATGACAGACCGACTGGCCATCTTCCAGACACAGTTTACGTCAAATACTATAAATAATACGAGTGTTTGGCAATACCAGTATCGCGTGAGAAAGGCATATTCCTATTTTTTGAGAATATTGTGGAAAAGAATATAGAGCGCAGGAAGAAGCTATAGATCAGACAAACATGTATGATTATAATTACATGTTATTCATATTATTTATGTAAATTGTTACATTTGAAGTGCACTACAAAATAATTATGTTATCAGAGAAATTCTTGTTACGGTATCCCTTTCAAGCTATTACGCTCGCATTCTTGAGACTTTTTCGCTCTCTTTTATGAATTTTCTCTAGGGACTAGTATTTATTTTCTTTTATCTTTCTTTGAATAAAATTTTAATCAATTTCATTCTTTCATTTCAGAATTTCACCTTACATAGCTTGACTATTCGAACCCTTTTGAGACCATCACAGAGTACACTGATCCTAAACAATAACATCTAAATTTAAAATATCAGTCAGCAATCAGTCGCGCCATTTAGTCTGTTACTTAGAATTACGCGGAAAACAAATACTTCACTATAAATAACTCTTAATTTCATGTAAGTCTACAACAGCTCTTGAATAATAGATAACGTGGAGTGGTATATTAAGTCCAATGAGAACTAATAAACTTTAAGGGAATGTTTAACAGAAACCACATAATTACATAAGTTATATATGTAAACAGTGGAGGAAATCCCCGTACTGTATGAATCGGCATTGTTTAGATTTCAGCATACAGTGTAGGTGCCAGCAACCTACAGAAAATTATTCAGCAACAATAGAAAGTTACGAACGAGTCTTGCTCGGGAGTACATTTGTTAGAAACAAAACGGAACCATCGTAAGAAAAGAATAAAACCGGCCAAGTGCGTGTCGGACCACACGCACAATGAAGGGTTCCGTAGGGATGAATTTATCCCAAAAAAAACTTAACATTGTAGTTGAATAACATGTTCTTCCATACGGAATGTGTGGGAGGACATGTTTTGGCAACTGCAAATGTAAGTTGGTCGATTATTACTCGTTATCTTGTAGTGTAGAGCCTACTTAGTTGTGATAGTTTTCCTTTTAATTTCATTAAACTACTGGCGTAATTTTTTTCACATATACAAAACGATTAGCGGGCAGGGGGGGCACTACTGTAACAAAAACTTGCGCTTTAAAAAGCTTAATATTTCGCAAATCGATCCCTGAATCTAAAAATTGGTTTCACACACTCACAATATCTTTAACGACCTTTCCAACGACACCCTGCACCATGGCATAGACGAGAAAAAGAAACATCTCGACTTTACGTGTACTCAAACTCAAACTCAAAGCATTTATTTCAAATAAACCAATTACAGGCACTTTTGAATTGTCAAGGGGTCGGTCAGTCAGAAAGATGAAGAAGCTAGATGCCCATTCCAAAGCGTAGTAGGTACCTATGGAGAAGAACGGGCAAGAAACTCCACGGACACTCTTTTAAATCATAATTATGGTTACAAAATATTGGTTACATCATTCATGTTGAAGTTATACATGTGAGAACGATGCAAAACGTTAAAAGCATCCGTAATAAAAATAAAAATTCAAAAATTAAATTAAATTAAAATAAGCCGTGGTAGCTAAGAGATGACCAGTCCCTACTGACGGCGCCCGTTCACGAACATGACGCACGGATTAGCACCATTCAGCTCAACCATTTTGAAGGGAGCTAAATGATCCAACACACGCGCCACCGTCAGCGAGACATTAGAGTGAGCATGACATACTCTCAGCCGCCAAGGCACATTCAAGTCAATGAAAGACATACCCAGTACCTAAATGGTAGCTTTATAGTCGGTACATAGTACTCAACATGTGCTATGCAATTATATAATGTTTAGAGATTGAATTTATACAATGCAAAGATAGTTTTTAAAATCTTCAGCTGCTCCAACAGTATTTTCAAATGCTAATCAATTAGTTTAAGCGCCCTTGTGGAGCAAGACCAGTGTTGAGCCAAGCATTTTTATCAGCGATATAATCTCCCAACTTATAATATGCTTGGCTGCATAGTGTGCGTTTAATATAAGATTTAAATTTCGTTTCATTCAGTTGAAGTATGTTGGGAGGTATTTTATTGTAGCATTTTAAGCAGTACCCCATGAAAGACGAGTCCACTTTAGCCAGCCTGAAACCCGGTTGCACTAATTGGTCCCTATTCCTAGTGATGTAATTGTGTTTTGCACCTCTTTTACTAAAAAGATGTAGATTTTTCCTTACGTACATAATGTTTTCATAGATATATTGACAAGGAACCGTCATGATGTTAATATCTTTAAACAGTTCCCCCAGACCCAATATTGATCCTTGTGGTACACCCATTTTTACTTTTAAATCGATTGAATTGACACCATTTATTTGAACTTGCTGTTGTCTATCATTTAAATATGATTTATATATTTGTACAACAGACAGACAGACGGACATGGCGAAAATATAAGGGTTCTTTGTTGACTACGGAACCCTAAATAGGGTATATTTGGTATCGACACTGTATTGTTCTTTTCAGACAACGACAATGGATACCATACTAACGCGAAATCCTTTTTCATGATTTCCTTTGTCAGGATTTCCAATTCTTATACATATACCGCTATATAGATTTATTTGCTTACACTGTCTATCCTAATTTGTTTCAGTATTCACGATGAAGTATCGTCGACAAACTTACCTCTACTCGTGCCAACAATTTCGCTGAAGGTCGCCCGTGGAAAAGCACCAGAAGAAGCCGTAACAATAAACGGAACGGACAAATTGAATTTCTTATTGTATTTGAAATAAGAAAACTCAATTCAATTGTAACATATAAATAATTACTTTTCTTTATCGTCAATATACTTTTCATCAGCAATTTATTGTAATAGGTTACTTCGTTTCGTGGAAAACAATCTCAACATGGTTGGGAAACGGCTATGATGATGATGTGGTTCTCGTTCCCACATTCGGAATTTTCCCATTTCATTTCTCGTTTCCAACAAGTCGTGGTAACACGGAACACTTGAAACTCCTACTCCTCTATAAATCAGCAGGTAGTTAGGTTAGTCAGAAGTACTACAATTGAGTGACAACCGGCGTCCTGCCGCGTGAGGGCTCAATTGACAACGATCCTTTAAACAATCAGGATAACCGCAGCGCCGGCGTTAGAGAGGCAATCCAATCTAATAGACATGTATACGGGCACTTGTCTAAGCTTATTCTGAGTATAAAGTGGTTCTAAATTTATGACGAATAAATATTAAGTTTTAAAATACTGTAATCGCCAAAAGTGGCACAGAATGTCGAAGGACCAAAAGTCCGTAAGATTGTGTTTTTGGTATTTCGATCCCCTTTGCCCGATGGACAATTATTCATTCTTAAAAAGCCTCATATTCATCTTCATCTTTACAGACATATGACTAAAAAGATCTTCTAATAGTCGAGCAAAATACATGGCTGCAAATTGAACGCATCCTCTCGTCTGGCAGATGATCGATCGACACGTCACGTCCACTAAAAGATTGAAGACGTCGGAAATTAACTTAGACTTTATTAGATCAACAACTTTTAGTATCTGAGTTATCTTATGAGGCGATGACTCGATATATTCTTTTAATTTAAGAACTAAGGAAAGCTTTTATAAAATTTTAGTTATCTTTTACTTGATATCACACTGCAGAAAGGAATAAATCTCGGCAAAGGGCAGATGCACCGTTGCAACTGGACCTGAACCGGCCGGGAGGCGACGCTGTTATGACATGCCCATCCGTAGATAAATATCACCCGTCTCTCCACTATTCCATTGCCTACTCAAGGATACATATCCGGTACGGCTCGCAAATCCTTCCTTATCCTGAAGGCACGTCTTGATGCCATTCCCGCGGTCCCCGGTCTACTCCTTGATATGCAATGACCTTTGTAGTCCCATGAAGCATGAGGCTCCAGGGCCTAGTGCAAATCTTGGCGATCAATCGATTTATCGAGTCTGGTTAAACCACGCTGGGGTCGGTGCATTTAATTCATTCATAAGCAGTGATAGGAATAGGTAGTGCCTATTTGCCTAAACTTCGAAGAACAGAGACAAGAAACGGAGACTTCCTTAGGACTACATTTTTTCCGGGACATCTGTCCCGAAATTCGGGACAACACTTTTAAATACATTTAAAAAATATGTTATTTGGAATAAGTAATTCGTCTATATTTACCTAAAGTTTGCGACTAGACATAACATAATAAATAACATTCACAGTCGTTACAACCATAAAATTTTCTGTTTTTTTTTTTCGAGATTATTTTTTAAATGACTTGTTGATCTTAATACTATGAATCACAATGTTTGTATAAGGAGCCGTACACGTTTCGAAGTAAATATCTTCTTTCTAGCTCACTCTCGGCTACGTTTAATGAGATTTCTAAAGTTCAAATGTATAATTGAAAAAAAAAGACATTTTGTCTTTAAAATAGTAAAACGGAATTTTTTATAATTTTAGCATTCTCTATAGAAGGACGAATTTATCATTTAAAAAACAAACGGTATTTGTATTTTATTAATGAAATATATTTAAAAATGTGCATGATATTAAAATAATGGCCTTATCACATTGTTTAGTAAGACACTTAAACTTTAAGTCACTTACAACACACTTAAACTTTAAGAGCCCATAGATAGAGGATAAGTTATTATTATGGAGTTATAAATTTTAATGTTATGTCTAGTCGCAAACTTTAGGTAAATATAGACGAATTACTTATTCCAAATAACATATTTTTTTTATGTATTTAAAAGTGTTGTCCTTAATTTCGGGACAGATGTCCCGGAAAAAATTTAGTCCTAAGGAAGTCTCGTCTCTGTTCTTCGAAGTTTAGGCAAATACGCACTACCTATTCCTATCACCGTTCATTAGCCGTCTCTTATTGATGAACAGACATCTTTAGTCAGACAATGGATTCTATTATTATTGTTTATTACGGTTTCACGGCTAAATGGCGGAACCGATCTTGATGAAATTTGGTATGGGGATACTTTGAACCCTGGGGAAGGACATAGGCTACTCTTTATCGACATAACACGCGGGCGAAACCGCGAGCGGAAGCTGCTAAAAAGCTGCATAAAAAATCCCATCGGACATAGGTACGTCTATTCCAGAAAATGGACCCCAAAACAGCTATAAGAATTGATTAACGAAAAAAAGAGGCAGAGTTCTCAGCACGCTTGATTTGGTGGGGACATTAACATTTCAGAATCATTTACCCCTGAACAATAGGGTGCAAGATAAATTATACCGTAGAGGGGAAGAAATAAAGGTCATATCCTGCGGCATGAAAAACTTGGGCTGGCTTGGCACCGTGCCAGGTTGGTCGTGATCTGCGGATATGTTACATAATAGTTACGAAGGCTTTTCTCCAACTTAGTTAAGAGCAGTAACATTCGTTAAAAACAAACGATTTCCTTCGACACCGGTAATTGCATTCCTGAGATTAACATCTACGTTATTGTTAGTAAAATCGATATTTCATAACGTGTTCTCACGCCTTTTTTCTACTAGAGCATGTTTATACCGTCCATTGTTTTATTAATTAAATAAATTCCTGTTCTCAATACAATTTGTAGTTCACATACACATCAGAAATTATCACGTATTAATTATCATAGCTGTGAAAAAACTTAATATGCTTGATATCCGATATTAATAAAGTGGTACTTAAGTAATAAAAATTCACAATCTCGAGTCGAGGGTCATGCTGATAAGTTATCGTGTACTAGCAAACGTCATGTGTTGCGGTTCGATGGCCAAGTTGAATGAATGGCTGAGGTGTTGGAAAGCATTAGTGCTAATTAATGCACTCACAGCTGCACTGCTCACTATGGTAATTGGTAAGTACGTCTAATATAGACCGGATTAACAAGAGGCTTTATTTGAGAGTCCGATCCGCACAACGCAACGCTGTCATTGGTCAATGGGATATTCAGACAGGAATTTACTTGCTTTTCCGTCATTCAGACCTGGAATTTAAACAATATAAACCATTTCAATCATACATAGCTATTTAAAAGCCATTAATGTTTACCCCGAAAGGTTCCACGAAGGGGAAGAAATAATTAGTGGCGGAAGCCACTAATGATATAGCTATAGTTTATGGTATAGGTACCTACTGCAGAGTAAATGATGATTGTCGGTTTCCCTATCTTACTCCTTATTTTGGAGAACTATACCATCCTTGCGTTCTTTAACATCCTAAATATTATTGTTTTTGTGAAGACTTTCTTGTCAGTAATTTTCCATGGAGAATTTTGGGAATCCCACAAAAGTTTTGACTGTCTATCCAATCAAAAACAAACTTTTTAATTTGATTTCTACTTTGGAGTTCAGAAATTATAATACGGTTGCTACCTGAACTTTGCGCAGATATTCTGATAACATAATACCCTATTGTCAATAAATTAACTGGCTGGGCATTAAATTCGTTAGTGTTTACACGTGTATATTTTTGTCTATGAAATGAAGATATAAACCACGCCACATTATCGTGGAAGTTTTGACCAAAATTATCATCACCACAATTTGAACGCATACCGAAGCTTTGATAACTAGTCTATCGTACATTCGAGATGAAAATGGAAGTTTAACCCTCGACACCTCAGTAGATATTATTGTTTTGACAAGATAGCCGGATGATTGCGACGTATTGAATGACTAAGATACTTAGGCATAATTATTACATATTTGTGGAGATAATGTTCTCGTTATAGCAAACGTCACAAAACATACAGACAGACCTAAAGTTGTATCGCTTCCAAATAAACTTGAAGTAGTTACCTACTTTATTCATTATGTTCATTCTGGTTTTGAAAATTGCTAGACAATTACTAAGTAGCTAATATTTTTGGCACAATCAGACAAACCAAGATAGCAGTTCAGGAACTAACTGCTATCAGCTTTTAAATATCGTTCAGTTTAAAGGGGCAGCTAATATATTAAACAATGTAAATAACTGTGATAAAACTAACGTAAAGGAGGTTGATAAATACCAGTTGCTATCAGAGAAGATTGGCTAACCTCTTTTCCAGAAAAAGTATATGAATAGGTAAACAATTACATTATTCGTAAACTTGACAAAGATGTGATAATTTATTAATCAAATTATAATATATTGATCGATTTTCCTCAATGTACACGGTAAAGTACTACGCATAAATGTAGATTAACTATGAAATCGTAAAATGCGTAGTAATTAAAGAGATAAGCTAAAGTAAATTATTTCCCTTGATTACAGTAGGAATCATTTGCGTAAGAACGACAGTAAACCCGACGGGCGACGACTTTAGAGCTAAAGTTGTTAGGGAGCAAGCAACGGTCACCGCGTTTATTAACCATAATGCTATAGATAGAATTCTACAGAAAACGTACCCAAAAAGACGGCGGCGTAATATTTGATTATTACAATCACCAAACCTAATGAGCAAGTTATAAAACTGAACGTTTCCCAAAACTGATTCTTAAAATCTATATCAGCATGTTTTGTAAGCAACAAGCGAAGGAAGACGACACTGTTGTAAGAGAGCATGGCAACACCAGCACAATTCCACAAACTGTCGCCAACGGAAACAAAGTACTCGGGAAGAATGCCAACAGCTTGATAGTTGCGTTCCTCGTACACACTCGATTGTTTCTAGATCAAGTGTTGGTCCTAAGAGACGGTTGCAAATGAAACCGTAAACAATTGGAGTAAGAAGTGAAGTCTATTTCAAATCTTTTTGCAGTGGAATTCGCGACAAATGGGATCGTTGCTGAAGAATATAAAACGACCTTCTAAAGCCTGGAACCGACGGTGCGCAATATCGCGCACGCACGCGCACCAGCCCGCACGACGCACCGTGGGAAGGGTAACGTGCGTGGTAGCGCAGACGCGTGCGTGGCGGTGCGTCCGAGTTTGGGTACATTCCCTTTGAAGTTACCGACTCGCCGCGGATAAGCCCGCACGGACACGCACCATGGGAATGGTAGCGTGCGTGGTAGCGCAGACGCGTGCGTGGCGGTGCGCCCGATCCGCGGAGAGTCGGTAACTTCAAAGGTGCCCGACGTATGCTCGGTTCCTATAAACGAAAATGAATCGTTTAGCTTACCAATGGTAGCTTTTATATTGCTCAACTTGGCGTATAACTACTTAAATAGATTTGTAAGCAAATTTTTAAACATGGGCGTTTTTGGATTTCTATGCAAACGGTTAAATATTCGATTTCAGATAGTGAAATCGTTTTTATCATCTGTTTTTAGAAATCGAATTCTGGAGCGGCTCTGGCGCTTCCGGCTCGCAGTTTCGATCGTCTCTAGTAATATTACGAGTATAATTCGATTGTAAATGCATCGATCAAAACTATCCAAACATAAACAAATACTTGCTTACGCAAATCTACTCTTGCTGTGGTTTTGTGAAATCGGTTTGTCTAGTTCGGATTATCGATACGATACGATTTGTGACTGAAATCGGATTTTAGATACGTTTTGATATATCTGACGCATATCTACTAATTTTACCTGTGATAGCTACTTCTATATGGGAGGGTCTACTATGCAAAGATATGGTCTTTGCTTCATTATTGGTAAAGAAACAAAAAAGTCTTAATTTTAAATAAATAACGGTCCGTAAATTACAGGAATCGGCTTTCAGTCGGCAGTCAATCAGACGCCGACTGTTAACTCATTTGACTAACGCCGCATGTGCGTCGAAGGAGATGGCTCCGCTCGCTTAATAGCTCTAGATATGAAAATTCTGAACCTGCGTTGCACGCAGCGACATGCATGTCATTTCGTCAAAACAACCGAAAAAGTAATAAGTACTAAGTACTGTTTGTTTTTATTATGACTTTACGAAACAACAATCAAAATAAAACAATGCATTTCCTTTTGATAATGTGCAAAAGTATTTTCTACTTTAACTTACTAACAATAAAGGCGTATGTCGTATGATAAGTTTACAATGACGTATTGAGTCGGAGAGCTATTCGGACAGCCGAATAACAATACGTCATACGACTTAAAACAAAATTTTGGAACAACCTCATTGACAAAATTCTAGTAACTTTAAAGGGTATGTAAATAAAACAATGATTAATTGAATACAAAAGTTTATTAATTCATAAAAACTGGCCAAGTGCGTGTCGGACCACGCACAATGAAGGTTTCCGTAGTTGGAATGAATTTATACCAAGAACAAATATATCATTGTAGTTGAAAAACATGTTCTCCCATACGGAATGTATAGGAGATCATGTTTTTCAAACTGCAAATTTAAGTTGGTCCATTATTACTCGGTAACCTGTAAAGCCTATTTAGCTGTGATAGTTTTCCTTTTAAATTCGTAATAAATACTACTGCTGTGATTTTTTTCACAAATCTAAGTACAATCATTTAGCTGGCAGGGAGGGGCGGGGGTCTATACTTGACTCTAACAAAAATTGGCACTTTAAAGCTTAATATTTCGCAAAAAGATTCCTGAATCGAAAAATTATTTTCATACACTCGCAATATTTTTGAACGACCTTTCCAACGATACCCCACACTAAAGGATAGGCGAGAAAAAAAAAACATCCCCACTTTATGTGTTGGAGAGGTACCTACCCTAAAAAAAAATATAGTTGTTTATTTTATTTTACCACTTTGTCGGCGTTATTAATATGTATACCCCATAGATATAAGAAAGAAGGAGATATGCCCGGTTGTTGAAAATGTATCGAAACCCAATGTCTTCTATCTATCCCTACTCTCTAGCCTGCGATCACACATGCGATCAGTAAACCCAATAAATACGAGGCCCCGCTCACACTTGCAATTTACAAATCAGAACGTACTACATAATCAATTATAAACCTTATCCCATCAAACACAGCGTGCATTTACCATGCACCGTACAACTCACCCACACGAAAACATAGTTCGCTATCGTTGTGCTGTGCAAAAGCCATTTATTTTACATATACGCTAGTGATTGACTAAATCGGAAACTTATCGATTCTCCCATTTATTATTGTATTAAAATTTTTGGAAGTTGCTGAAAAAATTATAAATAAAAAACGATATACATATAATAAGATGATATAAATAAACAATAAGTAAGTAAAAAAAAGAAATATTAAGTAAACCAAAAAAATAACAACATTATGAGAAAATCTAAATGAGTATAAAACAAGATTTCACATCGGTCTTCCAATCAGGCTATAACTGTTGACAAATTGAAGAATAAACTTTAATAGTAATATAAATTCATACGACAATCGACATTATTGTCGATAGCCTACGTTAGTGGATCTGCACAACCACATCACTAATCCGTCACAAGACGCTGCGGCCGTACTAACGATGCAACCGTTAACCGTTTAAAGTAAATATCGTTTTGTAATTTTTACATTGCTTGTCCAGTTACTTAGCGACATACTTTGGTAGTGGTAAAGAAGCAATGTATTTACTACAATAAAAGTACAGTCGCTGTGATATATGAAAACAAAACTAACGTAGTAAAGGCAAGAAATATTTTACGATTTGTTGTTTTTCATGATTTTCAACACAAATATAGCAAAATACTTGTGCTGATTTATGAAAAGTGGTTCTACGATTTATAAAGTTTATAGTTTAGCTTCGATTTTTACAAGAAACCACTGAACAACACGGTATTCTTAAATGTTATCACGATCGCGCTCGAAAGCGCACTAGTTAGCGGAGACGGCCATTTGCCTGAGGCATGAGCATTGTGATCAAGACGCGCGGACACAGACACGCCCCCATACCACTTCTCCTGTTATTTATATTTCTATGGTATACCCATACCAAATTACAGCTTTCTAGTACTAACTATCTCTGAGCTAAGTGTGCTGACCATAAATATAAGAAAGAAGTATTTATATTTCTATGGTGCTGACGAACCTGAATGGTCCTTTTATAACTTAATGTCTACTTTTTTGGACGATGTTTATAACCAAAAACAACGAAGAGTTCTGAGGTATTTTAGATATTTATTTTAATTCAACCATTACATTATCCATACGCCATAAAATAACCATAAATTATCACATTATAATTTGTTTGTAAAACAAATTTGCCAGTAACAATTTTTTTTTTTACATTTATCAAAATAAGGATTGGGGGATTAAGTAAAATAAAACATAAAGCCTTGGGCAGACTGGTGCGACGTGACGGTGCGACGTGACTCCGATAATTATTGTTCCACCGTAAACTTTGCTTAGAAATTGTTTTGTTAGCGTCGCGTCGCGCCAGTCTGCACGGGGCTTGATCAATGCTTAAGGGCTCATGTAGAAGGCACTGCAGCCGCGCCGATACCGCTTCGCGTAACCATGTAGACTGAACGGTGAAGCGCTGCTACCGCATCGCCGCACCAAAACCAGCGTCAGACAGCATTTGTCTGGCATTAATGCTGAAATGAACCTTTTTGGCGCAGCCGTGAGGCACACTTATTGTCAAAAGATTACTGTCAATTTTAGTTAGTTTGTATTTTGTGTTTCACGAACTGTGTCCAAATAAACGTTTTCTTTCTTTTCTTTACACCGTCGCGCGTCGCCGCGCCGTCTCCGCTTGATTTTGACATATCACTATATAATCTGCGGCGGCGGTGCGGCGCAGTAGCGGCACGGCACCGGTGTGGCAGCGGCACTGCACCGGTGCGGCAGCGGCGCGGCATTGGTGCGGCAGCGGGCTGGCAACGTTGCATATACACAGCTCAAAGGCGCGGCGACCGACGCACAGCGTTGTCGCCCAGAGCGTGTGCGCCCCTTACATTTAATAATGTAAACAAACTACGAGTATATTCCATTAGTTTAGGTAATTAACTAAAGGTACAAATCGTAAAAAGGGCTTTTATAGACGACTGATGATGATGATGACTTGTTTAAAAATACAATAAACTTAACCAAATTACGTATTATTTTTTTGATTTTTACCATTATTTCCTTTTTTATTAAGGTTCCGTGGTAAACAAGGAACACTTATAGTTTTGCCATGTCCGTCTGTCTGTCTGTCCGCGGCTTAGCTTTGGCATATGTATACATATTAATTATGCCGACAAAGTGGTAAAATAAAATCAAGAAAAAACATTTTTTTAGGGTGACGTTTTCCGTGGGGGTTCGTTTCGTTTTTCGTTTTTTTAGGGGGTGGGGTTCCCTACACGTAAAGTTGGGATGATTTTTTTTTTCTCATTTGCCCCATATTGTGGGGTATCGTTAGAAAGGTCGTTCAAAAATATTGCGAGTTTGTGAAAACCATTTTTGGATTCAGGGATCCGCTTCGAATTATTAAGCTTTTAACTGTTTTTTTTTGTTAGAGTCAAGTGTCCTTCCCCCCTCTCAGCTCAATGGTTGTACTTGGATTTGTGAAAAAAATCACAGCAGTAGTATATTATATAACGAAATTAAAAGGAAAACTATTAGAGCTACGTAAGCTGTACAGGTTAACGAGTAATAATCAACCAACTTAAATTTGCAGTTTGAAAAACATGATCTCCCATATATTCCGTATTGGAGAACATGTTTTTCAACTACAATGATATATTTGTTCTTGGGATACATTCATTCCATCTACGGAACCCTTCATTGTGCGTGGTCCGACACGCACTTGGCCAGTTTTTATGAATTAATAAACTTTTGTATTCAATTAATCATTATTTTATTTACATAGGACCCTTTAAAGTTACTAGAATTTAGTCAATGAGGTTGTTCCAAAATTTCGTTTTAAGTCGTATGACGTATTGTGCCGGAGAATCATTCGGCTGTCCGAATAGCTCTCCGGCTCAATACGTCATTGTACACTTATCATACGACATACGCCTTTATTGTTAGTAGGTTAAAGTAGAAAATACTTTGGAACATTATCAAAAGGAAATGCATTGTTTAATTTTGATTGTTGTTTCGTAAAGTCATAATAAAAACAAACAGTACTTAGTACTTATTACTTTTTCGGTTGTTTTGACGAAATGACATGCATGTCGCTGCGTGCAACGCAGGTACCTACCTATAGTTTTTCAACTACAATGTTAAGTTTGTTCTTGGAATAAATTCAACCCAACTACGGAACCCTTCATTGTGTGTGCTCCGACACGCACTTGGCCGGTTTTTAATGTATGTTAAACTTTATCATTCATTCATAAACTACTCATCGTAGCGTAGATGTAACTGCTTGAGCATTATTTTTTTTGTTAGGTTTAGGTATAATAAAAATATACTGTCTATTGTAAAGAGCCCAAAAATACTGATTCTATAAAAAAACCTCAACGTTAACGTTGTTGAAAAGTACAACTGTGATGTGGCATGACAACTGAAGTGACAAGTATTACGTTTAGTCGGTTAACCAGACGCCTTTGACAGCTCTCTCGTCACATGCTTTTTAGGGTTTCATACCCGAAGGTTGCCAAACGGAACCCTATTACTAAGACTCCGCTGTCCGTCCATCCATCTCTCTGTCAGCGGGCCGTATCTTATGAACCATAATAGTTAGACGGTTGAAATTCTCACAGATTGTGTATTTCTATTCCCGTTATAACAGCAAATAATAAAACCGGCCAAGTGCGTGTCGGACCACTAACAATGAAGGGTTCAGTAGTTGGGTTTAATTTATCTAATAAACAAACTTGTAGTTGAAAAACATGTTCTCCATACATCGATATACCTACGCCACGATCAATTCTCCAACTGCAAATGTAAGTTTGTAATCGAAAAACAAAAGTGATATACTACAAATTAACACTTTTCGGACTTTTTTATTTGTTGAGCTCAAATCAAATTTCATGATTCTAGGTCAACGGGAAGTACCCTATAGGTTTTGATTTATTTGGAGTATCAAAATATGTCGCATAAGTGGCCGTATTTTTTTATTGCGTAGAGTAAAAAAGAAGCTTGATTTTTTTTTAGAGCTCCATGGTAGATCTGCGTATTTGATATAGATTTCAACTTAATTAATACTTCCATGCGTTCGTGAGAAGAAGGGTCTTGACAAACGGACGGACGGACAACGAAGTGATCCTTTATGGGTTCCGTTTTTTACTGTTGAGGTACGGAACCGAAATGAAAGGGCCATTCAACAAACATTCGATATTTTTTTTTTAATCATGCCCTGGAATGTGAGGTGTTATTGTCTAGAAATCATCGAATAGAGTACAAATATAAATATAATTTAATAGAATAGAGCAGTGATAGCCTAGTGGTGTGACCGTCGGACTGCGAAGTCATAAGTCTCGAGTTCGAGCCCAAGGCACGTACCTCTGACTTTTCGGATTCATGTGCGTATTGTATAATTATCACTTGCTTCAAAAACGGTGAAGGAAAACATCGTGAGGAAACCGGCATGCCTGAGAGATATTTCTCAACGGCATGTGAAGCCAAATCAGAGGCCCATGGGCGGCTTTAAAACTCTGACACCAGGTTAGTCACTAACCACACGAAAAGAAGAAGAATATAAATATAAGTAATTTTTTTCTTCATAAATTATGAAAAAGAAGCCGCTATAGTTGTCAGTTTTAGACCATTTTTGTACGAGTTCTATCGCAACAACTAAATAAGTTAGGAATTTGAAACTTCTGTATATGTATCACTATATTATCACATAATATTATTATTTTTATACAAGCTTAGTTTTTGTTTACCCTAAACCACTTAAGGGGTCATTGTACTCATCATTATGAACTACTTTCACTATGGGCCCACCGCAGAAATCGCAAAAAATAATAAACTGTTCCCTACATTATGTTCGCATAGTTCGTCGAAATGTAGGGAAAAACTGTTTTTTTTTTCGAGATTTCAGCGTTGCTCCCATAGTGAAAGTTGTTCATAATGATGAGTACAATGACCCCTAAAGAGATAAGCAAAAACTAAGGTTGTATATGTACTGTATTTTATCAACAAATAAAAAAACCCCGATTTTTTATGGTATTTTATTCCAATAAGGGCGATTTTCCGCAACTGCAAAAAAAACTTTATAATTCACTGTATCATTATGATTAACAATTTATGCTTGCGATTTTTTAAATCTTAAGATTAAAAAAAACATCGTTTAGAATTTTCATCAGGCTAGGTGTGGGATGGCCGACGACCACGGACAGCTACACGCTGTCCGTGGTCGTCGGCCGTGTGGGCTGATGCGCGTGCGTCCGAAATATCGAAACCGTGGAAAGATGTCGTGCGTGGTCGTGCGCCATTCGGGCTGGTGCGTGCGCAATATAGCGCACCGTGGGAAGACCTCGGTGCGCGGTGCGTGGTCGTGCGCCGTGTGGGCTGGTGCGCGTGCGTGCGCAATATCGCGCACCGTGGGAACCCGCCTTAAGAAACAGTCATTGGCATTGAAGAGTTGGTTGTCACGTTGGATTGTAGTGTCATTTACAAGGAGTATAGAAAAAGCGAACAAAAATACTAACTCTAAACACAATAAGCAATGTAAATAACAACAACACACACCTCTGTTTGCACCGACATTTTGGCACTCTGTTCGTATAACGCGTGCTTGCCAAATCCCGGTATTTTCAATCTATACAACCACATTTCTCACACAATTATTATCTGATAGTTTAATTTGCACATTTTGTATTAATCACACTGGTCCACAAACACAATATTTTTGGCGACACAGGGTTAAGTTTGTTGACGAGATCACAGTCTTATGTTTGTCACTTTATGGGATTCAAAAAGTATTTCAAGTCCAAGATGTATTTGGTGTCAAATGAGATAATATGTGAGCGCTCGACGAGCGCCCGTCACCGAACTAGCGCGGGCGCACTTGCGAAGTGGTCGGCAGTACGCGCGCTCCCGGTCACTCATTATTTAATAGTCAGATAAAAGATTATCTATTGAGGCGTCCTCGGTCAATACGACATTAAATTACGCATTTATCACTGAATACCACCGATTTATATGACCGCAGAGATCATCAAATAGTCCAAACCAAATTCGCGCCTTCAAGATCGAAGCATGCGAAATTGGACAGCAATACAAGGGCCGAGGTTAAAAGTGAATACTGGTGTGATGTCTATTTCGGGACGGAATTGATAGCAATCGGTAACAGAAAATTGGATCTCCACTGCACAATGTAACGGAAACAGCACTTAAAACTCCCCGAGTTACAGAATCACTTTGTAATGTTCAATTCCGACGGAGTGCAAACATTAAGAATAAAGATTAAAAAAAAAAAACATGGACACAACTTAACCTATTAATTGCCGCGACGAAACTGACAGTGATATATCAAAAGGTCTGTACCCGGCACACATCGGAAAGATAAATGTCGCCAACGGAGATAACGTGGCAGAAATTACCAGAAATTTGGACCTCTAATAACAAAGTATTAAAAGAGAATGAAGCGATTCGTCGACATGTTGGCGGATACTCAAACGATAGTTTGGTCTGGTGACGAACAGAACAGTGCCCTTATTGATTGGACAAACATTTCATCTGATTGGATGTGTTTCACTAAAGTAAATTGAAGACTGCTAGAAACCCAACATCGAAAGATATGTAAGATGTTCTTGTCAGATTCTTTTGTGAATGGATTTGAATTAAAACGGTGTTGTAAAATCAGTTATTCATCTTCATTAAATAAAAATTTGTAGTCAATATTGATGAAATAATTTTTCGTTCAAATAAAAAAATAACTAATACAGGTACTCACTAATGATTAAAAAATGATAAACATTCGTTGTATGTTATCTTGTTATTCTACGAATCTCATCACTCCACGTGGTATTTGTTATAGGTATATAACGAAACACGAGTAGCATGGACTCGTTAAGATAATTACAAGTACTTTACTATCTCTTATTTAGTTACAATGTAATTACTATGAACTAGGTAACCTTTGTTTTTGTTACTCTGTTTCAGTTTTCATAAAGAACTTACTATCACAATGCGGGTCTGTGTACAGTTAATGTGACAGTTTAAAGTGAAGAGCCTATTACCATATCACCAGTACTTGACGATAAAACGATTTACGATATGATATGACACTTTTATCGATGATTAGGTTAATATAAATAAAAGGTAAGGTAAAATTAAATAATCTGTCGATAAAATCAGTTTTATCCGGAAAACTAACAGACGAAAAAGCCTTGAAACAGCAAATTGGTCTGAAGGTCACGTTATTACCTGATTGGCATCTATATACATATATGTATTATAATAGTTTGTTCGTAAAATAGTTGAGAACGTTTTCTGTCTTGAAGTTTATTCGTCGTGTACCTAATTTCTAAATTAATTTTAGAATCACTGGCTGATGACGGTGAAAGCATCGTGATATACAATCGGGTAAGCACTTTGAGAGGCTGGTGGTATAAAAATCCCCTAAAAATAATCAATTAGTCATTGCTTGAAATGTATCTGGAATACCTACATAGTTTGGGGACAAAGCACTGATAACGTTATCTGCACCAGCTAGTGAGGAAGTGGCGCGTTCGGTATATTTTTGTCATCTTGTATTACTATTACTACACAGTACACATGCGTATGAAATTATCTTGCGAGATTTTAGGCCATATTTTATCTTCATGTGATGGTTATGGTTACAGAATTCAGGCAACGTCAGTCAAGGTAAAGGAGACGCAAGGCTATTACATCCTTTCCGAATTTGAGGCAAACTTCAAGATCGGATGACATTGACGAAGCGCACAATTTTTTAAAAACCACATGCCACTTATTGCAGCTGGCCCTCGGCTCCTTAATCTGATAAATAAGAGGTTCGTGTTTATCATCTAGTTCCAGATCTGTATGGAAAAGGTTCTAGTGTCAACCTCTTTGCATACACAAAAATATACACGAATGAACTCTTCCCGAAGTGGATGCCAAAAATAGTGTATTTTATGTAGTGGTTATCCAACGTGAACATTTTCACGTAGAGTAAAAGCTGAATTGGTCATTTGGTACTGAATAAAAGCCTCAATGCCTCGTTTGTATTTTTACACATTTTGGTACTTTATTGTCAACCGCAATGCTGCTGAATTCCATTTTTATTGAGTGCCGCAATTATTCTTTTATCTACTACACGCGACAATATTACAATCAGTCGCAGATATGACTAAGATAATTTTTATTCACGTCAATTTAACACGTGTTTTGGCTATCACCATATCTGAGTCTTAGCCATAATCTCAATTCTAGTCTATCTCGTAAAAACCAGAAATAAAATAATATGCAAATGACTCACGTGGACACGTGCTGGTGCTAAACTCGTTAATGACATTGTGAACAGTTCCATCGTTCAACTGTCTATTGTTTTAGCCTGTATTATACAGACGACATTTTATCGTCGTCATGTTTAAGTACGTAAGTAGACTATTTGTTTGGACTGAATTTGTACGTTTATATAAATAATTACAATGCTAGTACGTCTTCATATAGATAATTAATATTTACCTTTGAATAGTTGTCAAGGAGTTGTTTTAGAAGTTATATATAATTAATATATTTAAGTGTACATTTTATCAATATGGAATCACGTATCAGTAGACTGATCTATGAATGAAAATAACTAATCTACTAAAGGCCGACGTAATACGCCTGACAAGAAACGTGACGATATATTTTCATTAGGCTTTAACCAAATAATATCAAACGCATTAACTACACCAAGAAATAAAATACAAAATTATCTACAGACGATTTAATACTACAAAAACTCATATTAAAGTCTGAGCTCAAATGATGGATGACTTGAGTTTCTGCTCAAATACATTTGGGAACAATCGATGATCATTATTCACTTTTCTCTAATATCCACTCTTTTCCAAGCGAAGGATTTGCTTTTAATCCATTGAGAAATAAGAACAAAACCTAATGTTTACTTGATTAAAAGAAAAAGGCATTGGTCCATTTGAAGAAGGCAGCTGTGGCAAACTGGATGAAGAAGACAGAGAACGTAAGACGATAAAAAAATATGTCGAGTAGTAGATGAAAGTGGCAATACAAGAGTTATTGTAGCTATAGATTAAACGAAACGTAACTGAAGACGGTAGTGTCTTAGTAATCTTAGCAACAGTATTGGTATGGCTTCAGTGCAATGTGCGATGTTGACTACTCTTCTACATGTGTTGATAGAGTCATTAACTAAAGTTAATATCAATGGTACAATACAAGAACCGTTCATAATGGAACGAATCGTAACAGTGCGGAAAGAATTCGCATCCGCTATGAGGTCTAAAATTAAACGCTTAAAAGTCACAATTTTCTTCCGAGTTGATTTGTCTCCTACTCTACGATTAATTGAACAAGTACCGCAACGTGAAACAAATGAAGCATACAATTTCCATTAAGAGAAACAGTTTTCAAATTAAATGCATGACGAAGCTAAGTAACGAAGATGAGTTCTAGAATATTCTAGATGTTCCAGATGTCGACGGACTGCAATGAAATGCACTCAGTAGTCAGCTGGGACTGACATCTGGGGAGGCAATCGGACAGCCACATCTTGAAAACTTTTACGTCTAGTAAACTGCTGAAACTTCATTTTAGAACGAAATACTCGTGAAAGTTTATATATATTTTAGGATTATATTATTCAGTAAGCAATCTCGTGAAGATTTCAAGGAGCTCAATAGACTCCTTTTGCGGCGTTGAACTCTTGATTACTTTTTTTGTAACTTAAGTCAGGGTCAGGGACGGATGATAGCTTTAACTAAACAAATGCGAATTTGAAAGTAGTTCCAATGATAAAAGTAAATAATACAGGTGCGCCCCATTAACTGTTCAAAACGAAAGAAATGATCTGGTGCCGCTAAATACAAGTTAGCGTGTTGTAGATACAATGAATTCCAACGCCGAATACTGAAAATTTGCAAAGCCTAAAATTTGCAACTTTTACTCACGAAATCCTCTTGAGAAAATAACCGGCTCGACTCAAATATTATCAAGAGAATAAATAATCAAATCTTGCCATAACATCTTGGAGGTCTCGTTACTTTTCTGCGACAGTAGACGTTGAATATTTTACTGCTGAAAATCCGAGCGTTTTGGGCACACGGCGAGGGTTAACGACACATGGCTTCGAGACAATTGACATACAACCCACGTGTGACCTTCGGAGGGACGAGTAAATCGCAGCCCCGGCGCCTTATCATAAGTCAGCACCAGACGAGACCCTGAATTTACGCCGACCCTTGAGTTTTTTTTGTAGAATTGATGAACGTTTTTTTTTTGCGTCTGTTCAAGAGAACATTAATTTTCTATTTACTCTTATTTACCTCATATTGAATAATCTGTTAACGACTCATGACATTCAAAGAACCTACTACTAATATTGATCCAAGCAATTTAACAAACAAAAATGTTTCCGAAAAATTATTACACATTTTAGGTCGGGCGAAGAAAAGCGAGGCTGGCTCAATTGAGTGCGTCTAAATACTAAAAGCCTGTACAAACAATACCCCAGTTTATGAGGCTTAAAGATTATGTTGGCATATTTAAAATTGACGTAAACAGGCAATTTTCGCCGACACAAACGAGAAAATGAGTTCTGTAAGCTGAGCAACATTAAATCTGTTAGCTCTTTGATGTCTTCTTCTGGAATTATATAGGCATTTCTAGTTTAGAAATCCCTAAAGGCCTTAAAAGAATCAACATTCGTAAATCACCTAAATATAACCACTGAATGTCCAAATAGCCTTTAAGAGTCATCTTTACTCTAACTCTAATAGCATAATGAGTGCTTAACAAAGTCTGTCAAGGGGTACATTTTAAACAAGAAGCTCTAAGCTAAGAGCAGGTCTGTGTGCACCATTACGTGAAGGTCAAGGGCGACTAGCTCAAGGATAATTTTCTAAGAACAACTAAGTGCTCCGGTCCAAAACGCTGAAAGAATTAGTCTAAATTAGTGTGTTGGGAAATGCGGAGTAATTATACGGCTAAGTAACAACAAGAAAAAGATTAAAAGAGCTCTATAAATTTGTTTTGCATAAAAAGTAGTGTTTTAATGATGTCCTATGCTAAGTGTTTCTGCTGTAATGTTATTTGTTAGTAATGAATATTCTGCTGTAATGTTAGTTGTTAGTAATGAATATTTAAAGGTTTTCGTTGTATGTATTTTTGCTTTGAAACCCGACCATGAATGCTTTAATTTTAATTTCAATCTCTGATACATATAATAATACCAGCCTGTTACTGTCCCACTGCAGGGCAAAGGCCTCTTCTCATACAGAGAAGGCACGAGCATTGATCACCACGCTTGCTCAAGACGGGTTGGCGATTTCAGACTTATATTAACTATACTATAAGTCCAGGTTTCCTCACGATGTTTTCCTTCACCGATGTCAGTAATGTCCAAGATTAACTCAGAAAGTACATATAAATTGAAAAAGTTACATCATTGGTACTTGCCCGAATTTGAACCCACAACCTCGTGCATGAGAAGCGAGGCCTTAACCACTGGGCCATCACGACATATTGTTTTTAAAGTCAAACAGAAACGCTAGCAAGCGGCTATTGTGCTAAAATTATATCAGATGCTATAATGGTAATATTTAAGCAAAACTAAATGTATTCCATACAAGAACTAAAATATAACGGCTAATTGACAAGCAATGTAAACGAAACGTTAACTTTGCATGGATTTAGCCTTTAAAATTACTATATTCTGTGCAAATTGTCGCGAAAAAATACCCTTTTATATAACAACCAAAAACACGAAAAACTCTGCAAGCTTCTAGGTTTAATGAGAGAAAACCACGAGGGAAAACCTTTTGCGTATGACAGAAAGATGTATAAAGGTCAAATGCGACCCCGTGGAACAAAAATGTGAAATAAGCATAGTTGCTATACCCGACTACTTATAGCTATCTTTTGCTCCATACCGATGAGCAAATGTCACAAGCCTAGTCAAGCGTGTAAAATATCTAAACCTCTACGCTAATCGCATGTTTTCACTCGCATATTTTTTTCACTCGCATATTTTTGCTTTTGTAACGGCGCTACAGATACATTTTATTTCGGGATTTTTCCGACATGTTTCCATCTAGGGTCCATGAAAAAAGTTTCAAAGTGTAATATAATTCATGTCGCAATAACTCAGCGGGACGGAATAAGATTAAGAAGAATCTCTGGGGAATTTCTTAAAAAGATGTTTAGTCGCGGTTGGAAACAGAAGATGATTTATGCCAAACGTATTCCGTGAGGAAATTTTCATAACGACGGAGGTCAGTTTCTCGAATGATAAAGGACAGAAATTACTCAAAGACGTTAAAAATATAGGCTTGGAACGTCATCAGAAGTTATAAACAACACGAATGAACGGAAGAGTGGAAATGACACCGACATTTATGAAAATATCTTCAAGGAAAACAAAGCAGTTCAAATCACGAACTAGGTCATCATCATCATTCCACATGTGGGTTATCGGCAGGATAATAAAATAGATAGGAACCAAATTGGAAATTTTGATAAGACTACGTAGGTATCACAAACCGATAATATCGATTCGATAAATGTATAAACAATAGGACTACAATAAAGTTAAGTATGTATTGTATGTTTTTATAACAAAGAGACTTTGGGGCGACTATCTACGACAACACGTGTTCCTTTTATATAAACAAAACAGATACATACTAGGTGCAAACTGTATGTTACTCAGAGTACGTCTTACTTCATATACTAGCTTGAAGCAATCAATTATCGGGTTTATGACCCATTTAATAGAGTGCAGAATAGCGTGGTTAATACGTGGTTTAAATGTCGGTGTGCGAACGCTATCGCATTATGCAACAGTGTTAAGTATGCGCAATAAATATACGATGATGAACTTTGAAGGAGAAATGTAGAAAGGTGTTATTTGGCGGAAAAAGAAAGTCGCATTCTAAGGAGGCAACTCAAAAATTCTCTTCTCACACTCCTCAAGGATCAAAACCCATGACGAATTACGGGAATCATCTTAAATCAACTTTTTGTAACAGTGCAGACTCTTCCGTATTTGAAGTGCATGTTCTTGACAAATGCAAATATTTGTGAGGCCTCTATAAAATCAATGAAATCATTTCAATGTCGCCAGTAGGCTTCAACATACAAAACATCTCTAAGCGCCTATCTTTGACGATGTTAAGTAAGAATCTCTTAGGCATTGCCTACTGGTGTAGAATGTATAGAAGGTTGTTAGCAGTTATGCCAACGGGTTTTATGAGCTGTCTGCAAACAAGCTAGATACATAATGTGCTCTATTAATCAAATTGATTTCCTCCTCATATCGAACATGCATGTAAATAGGTTTAATAAAGGCCCATAGTACTACTCTACTTAAACGGATTACTGGATGGGCCGGCTGAAGACGCTCGGTATTCGATTCAATTGGGGTCAGCTGGCTATTTTGAACGCGCACGATGGAATATTCTAGTTCACTGTCAAAGAAGATATGGACAGTTTTAACTTTTATACTACAATGTTATAGGGCTAGCTGTCTTGGCAACAGATGGTACTATCATCTGTTCACTTCCTGAACGTGTCGTAAGAGATGACTCAAGAATTATTTATCAGGAAGTACAGCTGCATTCTAATGTACTACAGGTTAAAAATACTACGTATCAGTTTAGACTTTGGTGTGGTAAGAATGATGCCGGATATTCTGCCATCATCGGCATCGTGTCAGATGAAATTATTATAGTACCAACTACTATGTAGCTACGTAAGAAACACTTTCGTAATCTATAGCCACTTGACGACAAACTTCAATAAAATTGATTGTAAAACGGTGTTACGATACTCCTATTAACTATGTAGCTTTAGTACAGTTATTGTAAACATTATTGTACGGCTTTACTATACACATTGTGCATATTGTAATATTACAATTGATAAACAAGAATTACTTCTAAACAATAACATATTTTCAAGTTATGCATACCGAAACCGAAACAAACAAATTATTATTTAATTTCAAGTGTGGCACACGATGCGGTCCCATTCGCTTTAATTAACAATCTAAGTAAATATACAGTCCTATTCAAATAAGGAGACAGTTGTAAGCTTTCCTGACCCACATATTCCCTACACCTGATACCGATGCTAAAAGAAATGTAACGGCAAAATCTGTAGAACTGAGCTAAGCCGGAAATCGATTTATGTGGATGGGATTAGCGGATGCCGGGATAATTAAGCGAATGACATAAGCCAAGGAGCATAATATATGTCGTAGGCAGATTATATAATACGTCATTTAAAAAAAGGCGCCGTTCGTTTAGAAACGCTCGCGGTTATGCAAAATGCCTGAAGGCAAATTGGCATCTCGTTCAATTGTTATAATTTAGACATTGATTGTTATTTTAGGGTGACCATCATAAAACACGGGTTGGACAAATCTTACTTTATTCCAGCAATCAGGTAACTATTATGTCACCGTAAAACTGTGGGAACAGTTAGTTAATAACTTAATAATCTATCGGTATTATTTCCGTTACATTATAAACAATCGTAAAATTGTGAACTGGGTAAAATACATTAGGTCAAGTTAGAACTGACCAACGGCGCGCGAGCCGAGCGAGCGAAGCGAGCGGTGCCGCAGCAGCGACCGGCGAGCTCTGCTTCCAAGTTGCTCGCAGCTAGGCAGGCAGCGGCAAGTATTAGCGCAAGGTGCGTTACGTCGCAAGCAAGTTTGATACCAGTTCACAATTTGTCTCTCTGTTGCATCATCTGCCGTTTCATAGAAAAGTGCAATACCTACGCGGTCAAAATGTATGGAACAGCTGTTTAAAAACAAATAACCAACGAAAAATTTCAATGCATGGTTGTTTAGAATCATGTACTAACTCCATGGTAACAGTTTTCGCGTCGACGTCCCTGCCACCCTGTACATTATACGAGTTTATCGCGTGATTTCGAACGCCACATGCCCGATGACTAATTTCCCGAAGTTATCAGATCGAACGTCCGAATTGCCGAAATTCCATAGCATCAATGTACCACAATTTCGAATAGCCATTAGATCGAGCCATCGACTATCTTTGCAATGGCAAAGATAGTCCTATCCGTCGAATGTCTATTGGATCGACGTGCCAGTAAGTCGAAAGCTATTTATTCTACGATGCTATGGAATTTCGGCAATTCGGACGTTAGATCTGATGTCTTCGAGGAATTAGCCCTCGGGCATATGACATTCGAAATGCTTGATTTCGAATGTCATATGCCCGATGGCTAATTAGACTAATTAGATTTGGCTATTAGTAAACTCCTTCTTTCTTATATCTATGGTAAACTCACATTATACAAATACATAGACTGTGGAAAAGATGAATAAGTTAGTTTAAATGAGCTACGATTGTTTGTATGATGTGTTGGCAACAAAAGGAAATCTAATAAACATCGATAGAAAAACTTCCACGCTAAAGAAGAAGAGAAGAAAGTAACATCAGAATGGCTGGTTATGCCAAGTTAGCCCCAAAAGTTATCCGAGGCAAGTTTATTACTTAATTACTATTGATTGCTACGTGACCCAATAAATCCCTTTTCAGACAGGATCAACTTATTTGACATACCAAATGAAGATTCCAGAAGTATTTAGCTCTGAACGTAAGTCGTCAGGGATAAGTGTATTTCTGGGTTAAAGGGTTTTGTTCGCTTCACGAATAATCCAATATTTTATGTAGCACAAACATAATCCCTCGTCGACGATGCTAAAGCCTAAACGCACACTTCTGTTTAGCTCATTACACATAATGCTCGCTCAATTTCGGGAACTTTAGCTGTACTTGTATAGGAATTCAGCTTTATTCCCATGTGGACGATCGTTAATCGGGTTACTGATGGTTGATAAATTAGATCAGGATTTGGAGTACTAACGAATATTAACAAGCAATATGGGTCCCCCCCCCGCCCTCCATTTTGATGAAAGGTAAAATTACAGAAAATTGACTTTCTGCACGGGATATCATTCGGTATGAAAGAAGACTTACGTGATTAATCAAGGAAAAACAGCCAATAAACATCGTAGGTACGTCACGAAAGCTTCATCATGTAAATCACTACGTGGCGTATCACTCCACAACGACTTCGAAACAGCTAATTAAAGTCAATTGCCAGTCATTGACATCAATTGATTGATTGCAACAGTACACGTTTCCCTTGTAAACAATCAATTTACTGACCAGGCCTAGGTTTAATACAGTTATTTTAACTTCCTGAAAGTTGTGCGAGAAACTTCGAGAGAAACAATTGCACGAAGTTAGGATCGGCTCAAGAATCAAGTTGGACAGTTAAAAGTTACAAGTGCAGAGCTTGTTCCTTAGCAATCTATTCTCTTTTTGTGCTGGAGGTTTTACATTTAGTCGAGATTGATAGTTTTATTGTAGCTGGGTTTATATTTCTCCTGGTTTTCTTCATTGTTAACTTACGTTGCGATTTAAAAAGTCTCCCGTGTATTTTGATCAATTCTTTCCTCCGTTAACAATCTAGCAGTGTAAGTATATCCATGACCCTCGAATTTTCAGTTCAGGTAATTGATGGTGTAGGTAAGTATTGTACAAAAAATTTCGGGTGCTTAGCTTAAAATTCCTCATTAGTAATTCCCGAATACTTCCAAACTAGTTAAGGCTCGTTGAACCCGAGATGAGCCGCACTGCGGGTGCCGCATCGATCGCCAGGCCTATCCCGAGCCATCCCGGAAACCACCGCGCCATTTAACCTGGCAGGAGGCCGAACAGGATCTTCTTACATGAAATGTCCTGAAAGTTATTGTAGACGGGAAATGGGATAATTACGGAGCGTCTTATCACTCCTAATATTGCCAAGTGCTTGAAGAAATAAGTACCATTTAAGAAGCAACTGCGTAGATTAACTCTTGTTTGCTTCTAATCAGGAAAACAGATCTTCAAAACCTGGCCGCATTAGGTGTGATTATGTTTTCCCGAGTTTATAACAAATAAACCTTTGCTTTGTCAGAAAACACTTGTTTAATTGATATTGAACTATTAGCATGTCAGTCGTGAGCTAATGACGTCTTCATTTTAATGAACCAAGTTAGTTAACCAAGATTACAGAACATCGGGCCGGAACGTGATCCGTGGCATTTAATATTTTTCATGTTTTATTTTTTCGACATACTAAAGTTAACCGGTATTGCCACAAAAGGCATGTTTGCTTGCTTTATAGATATTTAGTTTAATATGAGCTGGTAGTATGCACAGCGCTGAAACAAATTGGTTGCTGAAAATATTTAGGACATAATTATTATAATAATAAAAAATGCTTAAAACCGAAACAACAAAACCAACAGTAGGAAATCTACCACAAAGCGACACACGATTGCTAAATATGCAGAAAGTAATCCAACTTCAGAGTTACAGAGCCAACGCCATTACATTTCCCTTTCATGGCGTTCCCGTCGGGATATTTGTCGCTACTTTTACTGGCGGATCATAAAATAAATCAGGCTTGTTGTCGCCAGCGATACGTTGATTTACGTCCGAAAGAACTCCAGAAGTTACGAAAGGATTTCGCCCGGATTTAGGAACTGACCTCATTCTGAAGTGAATCTTGCTCAAATGTTTGGCAGGACTTATAGTTTTCGGCGCGATAACTGCTCGGTGCTCGTCTTGTAAATGAAAGTTCATTTCAGTGTCCTAGTCTGCCAGGCTAAACTAACTATGGTTGTGTGTGTACCTAATCATTTGGATATTCGTAAACCCACTGCTTGTTTGGACTTAGAATTTTTCAATGATGGTGACTTTATCCAGATTAGATTTTATACTTTTGTTGTAAAACAAATCAAATCGTTGGTGTTATTGCCTTTTCATACGTCCCAGTTGCCGGGTTGCCGGTGCCGGGTACCCGGCGGCTAAGTGTATGGGCATGTCGTAGGTACGTTATAAAAAAGGCACGGTTACATAAAAAAATCTCTCATCGCGCCGGTTCCAGCTTTAAAAGTTTGTTTACCTGACCAGTGTAAAGATTTCTAATTACATATTCACAGCAGAATCATTTTCATTCTGATAAAATACCTACTAATTGGCAAAAACTAAAAATAACTCTTTTACCTAGATTTAATTTTCTACGTAATTACAAAATGATAGTCTTAGGATTTCTCACACGTTTCTGTCTAAATACGATTCCATTTGGGGCCGAATTGATTTTTTATTCGTTCTGGTGGATTTTTAATAATTTTGCGACGATACATTTGCCATGACGGGCAATGGCCTTCAATGATTAGTAAACAGTATCGTGTTAAGTCATTGCACACGTGATCCGGCCGGCATAATGAAACGAAATACAACGCGATCATTGTTTCAGCACTACAACCGCATTCAACGACATTCAAAATTGCAACATTGCCTTTGTTACAACGATAATGTTTGAACTATAGTTACAAGAACTGTTGGTAAGTAGTTACGTCCGAGACTTGGCCCATGAGGAATGGACGGCCTCAAAGAACTCTAAAGCCCTTGGGAGCTAAATTCAATTTCAGAGTAAAAAGATTTGTATTAAGCGTCGCACATACGTCGATTTGGCCGATTTAGGCGGCCAAAAGTGAATTTGCAATGTATACCCGATAGCAAAACAAGTTATTACCTGCCCTAGCAGACAGTTCCAGGAACAATACCCTACCCTCTCCCTTCCATTGTATTACGCGCAAGACCGAATCCAGGTAGTCAGAATTTGATCGTCGCTAGTGGTGTACGTATCTAATCTCGGTGCTCTCAGTGTAATAAACATTTTCAAAGTGAATATTTTAATGTTAGAATCTGGATTTCAAAAGAATATTTATGGATTCTAGTACTTCAGGTAAGCACCTAACCTATTATTAAATACTTTTCACATTTTTCTTTCAATTTGACATATATATAGATCCTTAAAAATAATCTTGTTACCGTATATTTTTTGCAGTAATTTTAGTTTTAAAATGGCATTTTGTTGTGTATCCCTGTCCGTCCCGATCGTAAATTTATTACGATAAATTTATTTGAACCCTTAGCTAATATCATTCCAAAATTTGGACTCCGATATGCACCGTTTTTTTTAAATAACAGCCCTCCAAAAATTTTGTTACCTAATTAAATAATTAGTTTTTTGTTTTCTTTCTTTTTTAATATTGACTTTTATTTGTTTTAGGCTCACCGGACACATCGGGTGTAAAAGTAGTGACTTGTAGACGTCTATTTGAGCAGTTGTATCAGCAAAATCTGCCATCGATTAATGAAAAACTCGAAGTTTTAGAAAATAATCTTCTTTCGAGTTATGGTGACACAGAAGAGATTAAAAAACTTCTGAAGCATAGATTCTCATATTTTAAAACCAGCATAAAACAAAGATGGTCAAAAGCGCATTACAAAAAAGAGACGTTTTTAAAAAACAACAACTCTTGGTTAGATGATGATGATGAGATTACTAGTAAGCTCAGATCCGCTTATGGGTAGTATGAAAAGGCCCAGAAAACCATCAATTATGTTATTTTCTCCCGAGACAATTGATATTTTGTTAACTGCCCAGCCAAATGAGGACGATCAAGGTTTTTTTTTTTTTTTTCATAAATATGTCTTATCAATGACAAAAAACTATGTATTTTTATTTAAAATCTACTACCTAACCTTTATAGACCGTCAAATAATTTTGGCCGGCCAAATCGACCTATGTGCGTCGTGAAAACTGGCGCGACGCGCGACTCTAATAAAACAATTTCTAAGAAAATTTCATGGTAGAACAATTACCGCTGTTGCGTCGCGCGACCAGTCGCACTAGTCCGCACGAGCCTTAAGATGAAGTAGGTACCTAGCTATTCGATGGACTCAACTTTTATTCAGTATACGCAATAATCTTTCTTCAACCGATGGCAAAAACATTAAATCTGTCTGTATTGTTCATGGACACACTATTGGTTAATATTGATTACCTATAGTGCAAGACCCTATAGCATCTACATCGAAGGTTAGAATTTAATCGTGTTTACCCGCTGCAAACATCCGCGGTATTTTTGGAGTAGCAACTAGCAGTTTTAAAACACTATTATTACCATCACTAAAGCGACATTATAATCCACTGATTAGGTATTAAGTATTAATCCGTTGACAGTACGAGTAAATACATTTGATTAAGATTAACCCAGAATTAACGATTTAGGTATAAATTCTTAAAAACTACTTTCGATACATTTATTGTGGTGTCAGCCTAGGTGGAGCGACGATCTTCGCAGGGTGACTGGTAGCAGCTGCATGAGGAAGCCGAAGAAGAGCCCCTCCAATACCCGAGGAAGCGAGGATAAAGTTGTGTTATGTTATGGCAGTATTGGAGAAGTCTTTTTCCAGCAATTTACCTGTTTTAGGCTGACGATGATGATGAGTGTCAACGTGGCCTTCTTTTCTAAGAAATAATGTCGATTGCTTTCCGCTAGTCTTGTCAGACACGACCTCACAGAATTAACACCATGTTACCTATGTCGTGAACTCGTGAGCCTTTGGACCTCGCACACGACATTAGTGTCGCATGTTTGACAATAAATTAAACGGAACTGGTAATGAGTGTAATGACAGCTGATAATAATTTATAATTTATGCCGTAGTATTTTCGTGAGTGGCCGACGAAGCAAGTGAAAATCGATGGAAAGCTGGTGTTTTGACAAAGGTTTAATTAACATCTGCCAAAATGCGTTTAAAAGAATTCGCAACGGGAGTGACGGAATCTTCACTGTTATAGCGCTAAAGTTAATTGAAAATATTTAGGTTTTATCGAGAAAATTACCGCGCTAAATTCGTCTTTTTAATTTACCGCCGCATGTAATTTTACATACCATGTGACATTCGTGGTACTAAATTCAAACACGAAAATGCGTGTAAACGCGTCACACGGCCACGTCACGAAGTCCGACGATGTCCCAGACTGAACGAAAACAGAAATAATAGTCTGTTGGGTTGGATGAGGGAATCGAAACGCGCCAAATGCGCAAATGCAGATGATAACCGCAAACATTTGAGCTATGTACTAAAAGTTATTTTCGAAGGAAATGTTCCGATTTGAATTTAGCATGCGCTGTTTTATTAATTTTACACCTTCATACATTGATTAGGTTGAAAATGATCTAAGTAGATAAAAAGCAGAAAAGCTTGCTTTGGTTAAATTCCTATGGAGCTTAAAACTTTACTGAAGAGATTTTGCAGGCACACAATTAAAATTGTAGGTACACTTTCTATTTCTAGAAATAAATTATAATATTATCACATTATGTAATGGATCCAATGTGTCAGATCAAGACATTTTTTTTTTAATGGAAATTGCACAGATATTTTTTCTGCTGATTAATATCAAAGTGTAAATTATAACTATCATTATCAGTAATGTATCATTAAAGTGCTTATTACAACAAATTAAAGGTGTAATAGGGTGCGATTGTAGTATTAATACTAAACAGTACCTACATACATACACACAGTGGCTTGTATAGCTTGGGCCAATAACAGTCCATTTACAAAAACGGGGCACAAGATAAGCTATAAATAAAGCAAAATGCCTATGAATCATGTTTTTAATAGGCCACATACTTTAAATAGCTTTTAAGAAGGACTTATTGAATTAAAACATTAATTTCCCCATCAAAAATATTTTAATGGACAACATTTAGTTTACTTTTTTTTAACCAGAAAAATTTGCGTTTCTGGAGATATTTATGATTACTTCATAATATAAAAAATTCTCAAAAATTCGGATTGATTAACTTTAATAGGTATTTTATAATTATTAAAAGGTGGTTTCAATACTTATAAAATACAAAATAGCAAAAAAGAAAGTATGTATTCCATATGGATTTAAATAACATATGTTTGAGGACAGCATGTATAACCTTCACCTACGTAGTTAGATTTAGAAAGTGCAGAACACGCACTTCTCTTATAGGTACCAACCCAATTTGTTGCATACATTATTTTATTTGAATGCTTAAACACACACATAGCATGTTACATAATTCAGCTAAACAATAAATAATCAGGTTTTTTTTAGTACCTAATATGAGTAGCTACTAGTTATTTTATAACTTAGTAGATACCTAGTCAAAGCTAATAAAATACCTAAAGTCACTTATTGCTGCTAAATTTGGCAAATTATCGAGATTAAACATTTTATTTTTATTCGATTGAAATATCTGAATGTAGGTTCGTAGTCAGCTGTTTGGTATCTCATCAGAAAGGAGTTACACAAGGACATGTGTTTTGCCATGCCATTGCTGTAACTTCGATTTTTGGGGGTTATGTCTTTAAAAAGTGCTCTATCGCAACATTATGAATGAAACCTATTTTTATAGTTGTCATTTATGTCGTGAGATATTTTAAGATCCATATTTTAGAACGGAGAGTACATAATCTTCGTAACTTCGTAGACTTTTTAACAAGTTACTGTCCAGGCGTTGTAATATATTTAGCGTAAGTTTCGGAGACTAGTGACACGAATAATTAATTAAAATTCATGCATGGCTAGTTTCACGTTTACCTCATTTTTACCAAAAAAATATAGTTAAATAGGTACTTATGCAAAAACACTTACCAAAATACTTTACGCGACTGGACGATGCTAGAAAACAGCTCGGATCATCGCAATATTCGCGTAAAATCACTAAACACCAAACGAAAACAAATGAAAGTCGATAATTATTGGAAACAACAAAAGATTGTAAAATGTTAGGCACTTGGTTTCGTTTTTGATCGCTCAATCGACAGGCAATGAACTACTTTTAGATATTATTTTAACTGGAGTTTCAATACGTTGTGTATTTTAGTGACAACTTTATCAAAGGTTTATTGGGTAAAATCCAAACAACCTAAATCCTAAAACCCGCAAAATCTATAGAAACTCCGGCGAGCGGTTCTAGAGAATGGAAATGAAATAAATACAGAGGACTAGAGAAGAACAGTACAAAAAGAACTGCTGACTGTATGTGAGTGAATGTGAATGACTCGATTTCGGATGAACTACTCGATTCCTCAAACTCGATTTTCGCCAAAAACTATTGTAATCGATACTCGCCTAACTGACTTGAATTTTGAAATGAATTAGTTTTACTAGTTTACCTTTATTTTGGAATGATCAAAACATGTAATCAAATAATAAAATCTCATTAATTTTATCATATAAACTACAGTCGAGAATATCTTCCAGAAACGTCATCCGACGTTTCGTTATGCCGGTGGGTTAAGAAAATAATGAATAATAAGACAAGATTTTCTAATTTGTCAACCATCTGATAGATAACTAAACGTGTAATATTATTATTTGAATTTCAAACTGCTGCAAAGTTACTTTGATAGAAAAAAAACATAGCAACTCAGAGTAATAACTAAATCATCAATCAACCCCTTTCCAACAAAGACTACTGTAGTATACTGGCAACAATGACCAAGGCTGTACTAGAAAGCCCACCTTTATTCTTAGTTGAAGAAAGAATAAAAACCTTCAAGAACTGGCCATTTAATGACAAAAATAAGTGTAACGTGCGTAACATGGCTGAGGCCGGATTTTATTCGGTAGCGACGGGTGCCGACGATGCTGATGCCGCCAAATGTTTCCTCTGTGGCAAGGAGCTGGATGGTTGGGAAGCTAGCGACGACCCGTGGGCGGAACATAAGAGCCATGCTATGCAATGCGCCTTCGTTCAGCTGGGAAAAAAAGAAGATGACCTGCTGGTTTGTATCATTGAAAAAGTTTTTTATTCGCTGTAATACCGTTCCGAGTACAGGAGTCCCATATGGATAAAGTCCCTGAAATAGACCCCTAAGACGACCCACCAACCAGAAAGATGCTACAAATTTCATAATTCTTGAAATATTTGCCTAAAAACTAATCCTTTATGCATTTAAAGTTCTTTGGCACATTATCGCAATGCAAATAACAAATTGAGCAACTCATAGTAGTAGTGTCACCGTGGTACTTTGTGGGGCTTGTGTCTGGTACAGAATGAGAACTTGTTCCCATTGTGTCCCAAATTATCAAAAAGTCGTTCACAATGATGTAGAAAGTGAGTGGTTTAAACCTTCCTAAGTTTCTACATAAAAATCACGCCTGTTTCCATGAAAGATTGAGTAACCTATACCTAGTACACACATTTCGACATATATAATTGCACAAATCCAGGCTCCGGGCCATAGGCCGGCTACTAAGACAGTCCAGATTGAAAAACCCTTGCCCTTGAGCCTGACCTGGGAATCGAAGCCAGGACTTCATGATCAGCAGTAGCGCTTGCGACGAGGCAGTCCTAACCTTCTATATATACTAAAAGCTATTGAAGACGTTTCTTTATGTGTATTACTGCAGCATTATGTTTTGTTCCAGCTCTCTGAATTCTTGTCAGTAATAAAACAGTACATGATAAATGAAAGTAAACGCACTGCTGAGGTGGCCAAAGAACAAGTCGATGAGAAAGCAAAGTCAGTCCGCAGAAGATGCCTAGGTCGGAAATCAGGCTTAAATTTAACAAAGATGTCAACTAAAAATTAATTGACAACCGCTACTAAGTGTCTTGAGAAAGTAATTTATACCAATAATGATTTAGATTTATTAATGAATTCTAATGTATTGACTGAATGTATGACTGTATTAATAAAAGGTTTATGGATCTGTATTTTGTTCTTTATTCTGATCTAAACATACAAAAACTTAAGAGTTTTGAAAAGCTTAAATCATAGTTTGATAAAAGTAAAACATATAACATAACATCACACCTGTAGTCCCCGAAGGGTTAGCAGAGGTTTACCTATATTAACACCCACATTTCCAGTCATGATTTGTAATAGGGGGTGAGCCTATTGCTATAGATAGTGCAATCCACGAAGACGCGCCCCACTCCGCTCCGCTCCGTACTAAAGTACAGCTTACAGTACAGTTATCGCGGAGTGGGGCGCGTCTTCGTGAAATGCACTATCTGTATCAACTTGGCACAAAACACACAATGTAAGACCAAGTAACCATGCAGGCACAGTGTATGTTGGTAGATGTCACATGTCTACGAATTTTTGGTTCTAGGACATGCCGGTTTCCTCACGATGTTTTCATTCACCGTTTTGAGCGTTTTGTACATGCCTAGGTACACGTCGACATAAAAGAGTCTGACGTGGTAACATTTGGAACTATGATTTTACTTACTGCAGACCTATAATAATGGCACTACTTTGCTGACAAGTGCTTGTAGGTTTTGATCTGAGTCACCCATAAGCAGCGTTTTTTGTTGCACATTTATTATTTTCATTTTACTCTTTTTTGCTAAGCTGTACCATCTTATTCAAAATATTATTAATTAATAGCGAAGCTGAAGTACATAACAACAAAACATTCATTGTAGGTATTCCAAGCATAATTCAATGTAACCTCTTGATCAACAAACTTTATGTTCTTAGAGTCCGATACTCATGACAAAAAAGTATGTTTTCATGTTGCCTAGCAACCATCATAACAAACACCAAGTCTTCTGAACTGACAATACGCATTTTCTATTTCTTATTTTATTATACAAATATTACTTACCTACTATATTTGTCAATAAGAGAAAAGACTGAAGTTTATCAAATAAGATGGGTGATGTGCAGAATTTGGAATCTTATGCTATTATTGGATTTGATGGTGAGAACTTTTTGTGCCTTGTGAACCTTTAAGTGTTTGTAAACTTGTGAAGTTAACTTTTCATAGAACTTTGAGACGATAACCTACCCACTGAACCATACTTCCTTTAAATGCTTCTTGTGCCTGTTCAAATCTAAGTACCTACCTAAGTACTTCATTTAACTTTTTAAATGTAAAATTTTCAATCAACCATTATGATTGCTGAACCTAAGGCTCCCTGTATCTACATGACACCTACCTACCTACGAATGATTATCACCCATGCGCCCCACCGTCGCCGCAACGGCGCAGCGCGGCACGGCGCCGGACCGCAAGATGTAAAAATAATAAAACCAGAATATCTCAGACTGAGTAAAATCTACGGCTCCAGTGTCATGTATAGAAAGCCTTATATTTTGTCAATGACACATTTGCATCTTTCACCTATAAATTTGCGGGCCGAAAAATATGTTCAAACCTCTTTTTACAACATCCTACAGGCCTCGCCATCAGAAGCCTAAAAGTCCACCCAGACAGCGAGCACATTGTCTACCCGATGGGCAACAAGGTTTGCATCCAGGAGTGGAAAACAAAGAAGATGTACTTCCTCAGTGGCCACACCAACAGCGTATCGACGGTATCTCTGTCTCCTAAAGGCACGTTCGTGGGATCAGGACAAATAAACCACATTGGATTCAAATCTTCTGCTAAAGTGTGGGACTTTAAGAAGAAGATACTACTAGGCAGTCATGAGTTGCATAAGGCAAGTCTATTCAGCAATTGTTTTTGTTGTATTTCCTTCTATAGATTCATGTTTTTGAGAGTACCGTGCAACGGAAGGTGCTACAATGGCTCATAGATTGCTGACCTGCTGCAGGTCGCAAGAATCCTCTGGATGCCGGAAGCACAGTAGCAGTAGCTGTGGCGATGCTTAAGGAAAGCCGTTGTTCAGCAGTGGACGTCTTTCCGTTGAATGATGATTTATCCGGCACAATGCAAAGAAAAAAAAAAAAAAAAATTATTTGGCACAGTGTACCGGGGAACACATTGGAACAAAATTAAAACTACCCTGTAATTCAAATATACGATTATGGTCCAGCGTGCGTAAACTGCTGCGATTGGTTGAATGATTTATTAACACCCAATGGCAGCAGTTACGCGCAATATGTGATCTGTGGCTCTCGGCCGCGCCAAATAGTTCATAATGCCACACAGTTGCCTATCTTGCTTCTCTTTACCGTCCTCAGGTCCGCGTAGAAGCGCTGACATTTTCCTCAGATGAGCGTTACATGATATCGCTGGGCGGCCGTGATGATGGGTGCGTGGTACTGTGGGATTGCTTCGCGGGCTCTGCTACAGGCACCGCGGCAGCTTCTAAGCTGACCACGGGAGACGCCATGACGTTGACTGCGCTGAATTTGAGACCCAACGCTTTTGTTACGGGGGGTGAATGTAAGTGTTGGCAAACTGGTTTTTTGTATGTAGATAGGTAGGTACAGTACCTAATTTTCACCTGTCTGTAAGAATAGCATTCCATACGATTACAAATGTGAAAGTAGCTCTGTCTGTCTGTTACGTTTTCAGGCCTAAACCACTGAACTGATTGTTATCAAAAAAAAATACATAGGTAAGTAATACTTTATCTGTTCTGTGGGTAATACCTACACGCAGACGAAGGCGCGAGCGACAGCACAGAACAGATAAAAGAGGACTCTTATCTGTTCTGTGAGCGACAGCTATTACATAAAGCTTCGTGGAGACTGACGCGAAGCGACAGCGTGCCGCGACACCGGGCATTCTTCTACCGTGAAGTTTTCTAGAAATTGTTTTATTAGAGTCGCGTCGCGCCTATTTTCCTGAGGTTTTAAATACGATGATGATACTTAGATATAAGTTGGGCGCACCCTGCCTGGCCCATGGGCCGGCTACAGCTTAGCTAGCTAAAAAGTATTCTTACTGCAGTTGCAGCATCTTGGTAGCTTGGTAGATTTAACCTACATTTTACTTTGGCAAGTTTTTCAAGTGCATGTTCCATTCGAGAATGCCTTACGAAACTAAACATGTAAGTATTAAAAAATATCTAAATAATATGTCGCAGTTTACTTTCTTGAGTTTCTCTGGGTCTGAAGGTTCAGTTCAACTGATCTTAGATAAAATACTGACTTTGCAAGATACTTATTTGCATTTCCAATCGGAATGTATCCGATTGTGGTGCCACTTGGCGCAAAAAGAAAGCTTCATATTCACTGCTAAATAGATTGCGTGGGAGCATCAGCATCCAGAATATGATGTGCCTATAAGCTGGACAGCCCAGTTATATCAAATCTCACCACTAACATAGTATTTAAGTTCTAACTAACTTGTTTAATAACAATCCTAACTTATTATTATATAAATGAGTTTGTTTGTTACGCTTTCACGCTAAAACGGCTGAACGGATTTGGATGAAATTTGGCACGTGGGTAGACCACGGCTTGGGTTAAGACATATATGATACATTTTATCCCGGTAGTACGTTCCTGTGGGATAATTTCCCATTGACCCCCACGCTTTTGCACGCGAAGCCGCGGGCAAAAGCATGTAGGTAATAAAAAGTATCTCTTCACAAACGTAGGTACACTAGAGGTGCTTAAAAACTAGCAAAAAGAACAAGTAGTTTACATTTCGGAGACACTACTGCCTGAAATAGGCATTGCAAGCAACGCCTGTGGTACAAGTCACCAGGGCCCCACGACGCTTCATGTGTATCTACCTACAAAGCTTATGCAAGAAAGTTTATGTAACAGATCTACTCGTATGGTCGTTTTTTTTAAATAAATGAATAGTTATTATTAGTGTCCGACCGAAACTGATTTTTACGACCGAAACCGAATTTCGGCAACCGTCTCAGGTCCTTACAAGGATCATGTTTTGAGGGAAAAATTCAGAAAACGTTTTATAATCAGTCAGTTTTATTGTCCGACCTAAAGTTTGGTTTCGGTTTCGGTCGAGTTTCGGCAAAAAAACATTCGAAACCGAAACAGCATTCGGGAGTTCTCGCGCTGTGCTCGGTCATGTTCGGCGCGGTAAATTCCATCCAAGCGACGAAGACATTTTCCAAGCGAATTAGTGTCCGACCGAAACCGAAATTTCGGTCGGACACTAATTATTATTTATTCTGTTCAAGCCAACCTCAGAGTGTGGAACATTCGAGCTGAGAGCAAGAATTTGGACGTGGTAGACGTGTCTCTGGGGAAACTGCGGCGCAGCGTGCGCTGCATCGCCGTCAGTTCAGATGACGTTTACGGATACGCAGGGACCACGTGAGTTTCCTTATTTATTACATACCTAATAGGGTCTGTTTCAAAAGTATACGATGAAAATGTACCTAAACAAATGAATCTGAACACGTACCTGTGGATGGCAATCTGTGTGTCACTTACAAATTGCAAAATGCTTTGTTTTGATTTTAAGAAGGATGTTACTTTTAAACTCGAAATTCTAATTTCATTTGACAATTGAAGTAAATTTTATAACTGCAATTTTCGTCGATGGTTTTTCAATTATAATTAAAAAATGAATTCAAACAATGGATGTTGGAAAAAGTGGTGAGATATAAAGTTGTAACTTTCTAAATACATGATGAATATATCACTAATTCGATTTAGCGAGTGATTGCCTAAGAATTTAACCATTATCTGTATTTTTATTAAAAAAATTGGCTCAGTAGTTTCGGAGATAAGGGGAATGGTCAATTTTCATATATTTTCTTAAATATCTTTAAAAGTATTTTTTTTTTTAAATCCTCACAACAAGCCCTTTCATTTGATATGTCACGCCGTACTGTAAGCAAAACTTTTTTTTTAAATTTTCCTACTTGTCCCCGAAAAATTACCCCCATATTCAAAATTCATTAATTTACGTTACACGTCCGTGTTTGGGTCACAGAAATTCATATTTGTATCAAATTTCAACAAAATTGGTCAGTACATTCGGAAAAAATTAGCTGTGACAGACGGACAGCCAGCCACTCAGACAAACGAGTGATCCTATATGGGTTCCCTCTTTTCCTTTTAAGGTACGGAACCCTAAAAACCAATATCTCTGAACCAAATCAATTACAATATATATGTATTATGCTTATGTTACCTGCCTAGATAATCTAAAACACCTACTGAATAATTCATTTACATAAATATTAAAATAGGGTCTTAAACTAAAGGGGTATTCCTTTATAATAATTGAATTCCACCTGACCTAGAAAAGAACAAAAAAAATTGGTACATGTATTTGCTCTCAAAGTAACGCATAAAGAAAAATAACAAACACAAAAAGAAGTTGGGGGAATATTCGTTACTCCCACGCAAAACGGCCATAGCTCAGCATAATGCTGTGACACTATGGGAGACAGAGACACAGCGCTGGTTTTCAGCGACAGCCGCGTTGACGTGATGACGTCAACCGGTGCAGCGCAAAAGGACTAGGAAGTATAAATAAACCTGTATCTCGGGATTCTCAAGTATGTCACTCAAATGCTATATACATGAATATTATCTAAGATTATGTTTGTATTTTAGGACGGGTGACATGATAAAGTTCTCAATAAGTTACCCTTCCGACCCTTCGGCTTCAGTCTCCATGTGCAAGCCTGCGCTGCTTGGCTGCCTCGCTAAGTGCGGCCCTTGGGTCAAGGGCAAAAGACCGGAGTCCCTTTGCTATAGTCAAGGTTTGTAAATATTGCGGGCAAATTTACGAGATTTTATAGTATTAGCTCGGTTGTTTTTGTAAATGAGCTTTGTTACATTTTGGAGGACAATAAACCATATTGTATATATTTATCTAGAGCACCATTTGTCTCCTCTAAGAAATGTTTAACGGATAGGCGGAAAGAGAAGGTAACTAGTAGATATAATGTCGCAGGCAGATTGTATGACTCGTTAAGGTAAGTAAAAGTTGCATGTTAGTGTTGTCAATACCTAAGCTAAAATAACTAGTGACCGACCGAAGGTTCGGTTTCGGCAGAAAATCTGCCGAACCTTAATTCGTGGCTCGAGTTTCGAACCGCCATTATCAGCTTTTTGTTACTCACAAATTTTTATTCCAAGAAGTAGTTATCATGTATTGTAAATTTTTATCATAATTTTTTCTTAAACAAAAAATTACTTGAATTATTGTTTTTTATTTCATTTAACACGTGTTAACTGTCTGTACAAGTGTAAAAAAGAATCCAAATAGTAAATAAGTAATAGATTTTTTAAATATCTAAACAAGTTTCGGTTTCTGATTCGGCCGAAACTGAGACAGATACCGAAAATTCGGTTTCAGTTTCGGTAGAAAGTCCTGTTTCGGTCGGACACTACAGATAACTTAATACCTTGTAATTATAGGTATCAGCGGCCACCCTCACCATCATTAAAGCTGATGTTATTGTTCCTGCTCACAAGAGCTAAAACGCGGTCACTGATATACAAGAAAGAGATGACTTAACGCTTGCAAAATACGAGTATGAAGCAACTATCTATTTACTCAAAAATTTGTTGAGTAGGTAATCCATAATAAAAAACAACCAAGTTCTGCATTCAAATAAGACGTTCTTGTTATTAATTAAATACCAACGTACGTTGATCTAAACTAATATGATTATTAAGGTTATAGACTCGCAGAAGAAGTCGCGGGCAGAAGCTAGTATTATAATAAAGAGAAAAGATTAGATTTTTTTGTATGTTTGTTAGTTTTTTACCGTTTCACGCTGAACGGATTTAGATGAAATTTGACACATGGGTAGACCATCACCTGGGTTAGGACTTAGGATACTTTCTGGAACTCTGACACCAGGTTAGTCACTAACAACACGAAAAAAAGAAGAAGAAGGACATAGGATACTTTTTATCCCGATATTCCCACGGGATCGAGACTTAAGCGAGTGAAACCGTGGGCCGCAACTAGTATTTAATACAGATATTATTCTGATTTTGGATCGGAACTCAAGGTAATTAGTTTACCATTCATTTGTATTTAGATTTTTATTCAAAACGTGGTATCTATCAACCAAATTCTGAGAAATATGTTCAAGATTATATACAGGGTGTCCAGTAAATAGCACGACATACTGCAGGGGGTGATAGCTTGGGTCACTACCTATCAATACAACACAATATATGTTCAGCAAAATCTTATGGATTTACAGTTTTACAAAATTTTCCGAAATTTCGAAAAATCTCTACCTTGAAACAGATTTTTAAGTATCGTAATGAAAAAATCCTTTTCTAGAACTTTTTTTACATCAAATTATTCGTGAATAGGTTACTCTACTCATTATAAGTTTTTTTTTTTATCAAAAACAAGAAAGTTTTGAAGAAATTAAATATCTGTATCTGTAACCGTATGGTGGAGGTCTGCCCGGCTTGGGCGGGGCACCGCCGTGTCCGGCCGCGTCCGGCCCTGGTCCAGGCCATTGTACGGAGTGAGAGGGCGTGGGAAGCCGTCACCTCCTTCTGCGAAGCAGTAATGCTCGCGAAGGAGGAGACGGAGCGCGTGAGGGAGGGGCAAATGTCGCGTTCTCACGTCCCTAGTCGCCGCAGGAGACGCCTGGGCGTCGGGAATCGCAGGCCGATTCACGGCCACCGTAGGTACGGGCTTGCGGACGGTGAGCAATGGTTAGCTCGCCGTCCGATAAGGACCAGGCCCGGGTCGACGACGGCGCGTTGTGTTCCACGCGCGCCTCAAAGAGATGTCAGCACAACGGAAGGGGTCCGCTAGGACCGATGCCTGCCGGGGTCGCGGGAAAGTCCGAAAGGGATACCGTGACTGAAGGAACACGGGTGGGTTTTAGTCAGTAAGAGTCTGACACGCCCTCCCGCTCTGGACGGAGCGGGAGGGCGTGGGCGAGAAGTTATTTGATAATTTCCAACTATAAAAAAGAGTGTGAAACTGGCCCTCATTCATATTATATATTATATTATATTATTCAATATCATCAGTTTCACCAGCCTTTTACAAAAGGTACCTCTAGTTTTTAACCAATGTCTTGCAGGGATCGAAGCAATCATAATTATGGACGACGGCTGCCTTATTGTGGGTGCTGGAGACGGTACCATCGATATCCTGGACGAGATCAACTGGAAGGGAACCTTTCCTAAAGGCAAGATCCTCGACCCCAACAAGCCGCATTTTAAAGCTGTGAGTGAATGAAGTTAGTCTTAGGTTTATTAGCTTTCTTTGCATTTATCGGGCTTGGTGGTAAGATAAGAGGACTTATTGATTAAATGTAAATCCTAAGTAACCTATAACCTCTAAAGTTTATAAAGGAGCATCTTAAACTTGCCCAAAAACGCAAAACTTACAATCTATTAGGAGCCATTCTTTCAACCATTTAAACAAATCCACGGGGTTGGGTTTAGAAACGTTCCGCCTCGCTAGAAAGAATGTGAGGATATTTGGGGTTCCAGCTAGACGGTCTCCTGAACCCTCCACAACATTTATTTTTGCTGCGTCACATGTTATTCCTTTTAAATACATTTTAAGTTTTAGGTTAGGACCGTAAATATTGGCTCCACTGTACTCTGTGGACCGCGCGAACGCTTCGCGAAAAGCAAAAACGAGCTTGAGACTCGACAACTCTACTTAGTAAAAAGGCCCCGTCATCTACTTCGTGTTAGGTTCCTTTAAGCCCTGCATACAGAAATAGGAGCCCTGGGGGGGAACACTTGCTCTCTCTTCCCTTCCACCTCCCTCTACATTTCATTTATCAACATTTTCTACAAGTATGAGATTTTTGTCATATAAAAAAATCGTTAAATAAATCTATGTAAGTATCTCCGGCGGGGGGGGGGAGGGGTTTATTAGTATTCTCCTCCTACCCTATCGAAGCGGCACGTTTCAAAACTTTTTTGTTTTTGTTTTTTGGCTACTTGCATTTTCGTCATATTCACGTAATTTGTTATCATTTAATTGTACTTTTGTGTATTGTGCCATTTCTTTTGTGTGCACCTTATCTAACTTTTGGGTATCACATAAATCAACCTTTTCCAGCTAAAAACTACCAAGCTTCAGGGCAGCATAACTTCCCTGGAGCTGATGGAGTCGCCCTCTTTGCGCGGTAAGAAACGCCTGTTGCTGGCCGGTACAAAAGGCAGTGAGATCTTCGCCATCAACATTGCCACGTTCCACCCGGTGCTGGTCGTGACCTGCCATCGATGTGCCATCAATGATATCGCGTTTCCGAAGTACGTTTCTAAAAGCTATATATACCTATTTATTTAGTTTTACCAACGTTTGTAAAGTTTGCGGTGAAGGAAGATATCGTGAGGAAACCGGCATGCCTGAGAGATATTTCTCGACGGCATGTAAAGCCAAGTCAGAGGCCCATGGGTGGCTTTAAAACTCTGACACCAGGTTAGTCACCAGCCACACGAAAAGAAGAAGCCCAACGTTTGACCTATGTGGCAAATAACGAAAATACAACACCAAAGACACTGACTTCCGAAATTTAAGTAATTTTTCACTTTGTAGTGTTTTTTTGGAAGTTGGTTGTTTTTTTTTTTTTGTAAAGTAGTTTTTATTATTCTCATTTTTTTTTTTTTGTTCATAATTTCTAATAAAAATTATAAATGTTATTTCGAGTTTTTCTGATTGAGTACTTCTTGGCCAGAGGTCGCAAAAAAATAGTAAATTCTCAAGGGCGTCACGGTAAAAATAAGTTTGGGAAGCCCTGATCTAACGGAAATAACACCGATAGATTATAAACTAACGAAGTTCATAATTATACGGTGACATATAGGTACCTACACTACAGAATTATAAAAAGCAACAGAAGTTAAAGAACTAAATATAACAAACAATTATAGGTAAATACAGCATTTACCTACAAGCAGTTAAAGTTATTGGTATCTAAAAAACCGGCTAAGTGTGATCACGCACAATAAAGGGTTCCGTAGTTGGGATGAATTTATCCCAAGGAAACAAATATTGTAGTTAAAAACATGTTCTCCCATACATTGCAACTGCAAATGTAAGTTGGTCGATTTTTACTCGTTAACTTTTAGAGCGTACTTTATTAGCTATGATAGTTTTCCTTTTAACTTCGTTATTTAAAATACCGCCATGGATTTTTTCATTAATTTCATATTCAAAAACCATTTAGTTGAAAGGAACACTTGACTCTAGCAAAAATTTGCACTTTAAAGTTTAATATTTCGCAAACGGATCCCTGAATCCAAAAATGGTTTTCACACACCCACAATATTTTTGAACGACCTTTCCCACAACATGGGAAAGACGAGAAAAAGAAACATCAGACTTTACGTGTAGGGGAGATACCCAAAAAAATAAAAACAATTTGTCGGCATTATTAATATGTATAGGTACCAATGCACAAATTACAGCTTTTTTGTACTAACGGTCTCTGAGCTAACCCGTGGAACCGACAGACAGACGGACATGGCGAAACTATATGGGTTCCTTCTTGACTACGGAACCCTAACAAAAAGAGATACAGGCATCTTGCTAGCTTGATAATTAATAAAGAGAAAAAAGGCTTTGAGATAATATCCATCCTTGCTTTCATGCCTTTGTTTTTACCACTAACACACTAACACTATTCTTATAAAATGAATAGTCATATGAACATTATTTTCAAATGAATAAGGTTCATATTCGTATGAAACTGAAAATATGTTTTTTTTTTTTTGTAATTATCACAAATTATTATTATTATTTCAGGGGCATGTCGGGCGTGTTCGCCTCGGCCGGGGCGGGTGACATCAGAGTGTGGTGCCTGGAGACCTGCCAGGAGCTGCTGCGGATCGTGGTGCCCAACTTCACCTGTTCCACCGTCCTGTTCTCCGGGGACGGCAAGTCTATTGTATCAGGTATGTTAACGAGACTACTGGTTGAAACCAGTTCGACCTTACATTTGTGAACAAGAAGACTAATAAATAAACATTTCCGTTTAATTAGTTAAGGGCCTCAAAGGACATTGCCTAATTTTGTATGGAAGTTGGACCAAGTGCTGCCTAGAATACTCACATAGTGCATTTTATTCCTCAGACCATCAATAATCTGTATTTCAAAGCGCATAAAAATCTATCCCAGGAGTCCAAAGAAAATTAGTCTCTTGTTTTGAATATTTTTATTGGAAAAAATGAACGTAATAGCAACAAATGTACAAAATCAACTATTAAACAGTTATTGTGCGTTCAATTATAATTGTATTAATTGTATTTTGATGTTGTAGTACATAATTTTTAGGTATCAATCAGTTCATCGTTACCGATGAAGACGATTAATAAATAAATTCAATATTATTGTACAGAACTGTTACATATAAAACATGATCTTAACTGTGGTTGAAACATGTTCACTGTTTCAAGAGGCTAATACGTAAGTTGTATAAGATAAGATAAGATAAGATTTATTTCTCACCACAATATAAAGTACATTTTCAAATGATCATTAGACAATACATAATAGTTTTATTTATACTGTGGGAGACTGGTGCCTAAGCTAGGCGTAATGCCTGTATTTCAGGACACCAGGTCTCCACCCCAAAAAAAAAAAAAAAAAAATAGATCGATAGTCCAATTCGAAGCCAGGTCGTTGTTTAGATCAATAGTCCAGATTCGAAGCCAGGTCGTTGTTTAGATCGATAGTCCAGATTCGAAGCCAGGTCGTTGTTTCAAGCAAAATATTCACCACAACACAAAATATGCACAGTCGCGTTCACAACGGAGCACAAGTGACGTGAGACTGAGCAAAAAGTAGTCGGGCAAAGGGATGCTTATCACCGCAAGCGCAGGTATACGATCGCGAGGGATCGAGACACATCGTAGAGGACGTGGTGAGCGCTCTGTTCCCTTCGCGAGGGGAACATACTCCCCCGCCCATGGCTCCGCCTCCTGCGATGTCCGATGCGGACCACACTAGTGATGACGAGGACGATACTCCGGAGGAGACCGAGGTAGATTTGAGAGTGGCGGTACGTAGGCTGAATGCCAAAAATACCGCCCCAGGACCCGATGACTTACCTGGAAAAGCCTGGGTTCTGGCCTTGGAGGCTCTCGAACCTCGCCTAAGCGCATGCTTGGAGAAGGGCCAGTTCCCACTTCATTGGAAGACGGGGAAACTGGTCCTGATTAAGAAGCCAGGGCGCCCGGCGCTTACCGGCCCATTGTGCAGCTCGACGAGGTGGGCAAGCTCTTTGAAAGAGTGATTGCAGACCGCCTTGTCGGGCGGCTGGTGCGAGTGGCGGTGGATTTGGCGGAGAACCAGTTTGGTTTCCGCAAGGGGCGCTCTACGGTGGATGCAATCATGCGCGTTCGAGCCTTCACAACGGGGGATGCGGTTGCCCGGGGTGGAGTCGTCTTGGTGGAGTCTCTTGAAATCGCCAATGCCTTCAATACCGCCCTGGAGTTGCATTAGGGAGGCACTCCGGTATCACCGGATGCTGACCTACCTCTGTCGAGTGGTCGAGGCCTATTTAACGGACAGGGCCGTTATCTGCCCCGGTCACCACGGAGAGTGGAACCGGCGAGAGATGTCGTGCGGCATCCCGGTGTCAGGGATCGGTCCTGGGGCCGCATCTGTGGGACATCGGCTACGACTGGGTGCTGCGCGCCCACCTCCCTAGCGGCGTCAGCGTAGTCTGCTACGCTGATGACACGCTGGTCCTGGCGCAGGGGAGGTCGCATGAGGCGGCGGCCGAACTGGCGACACGCTGGGTTTCAATAATCGTGGATAGGATCCGGCAATTGGGACTCGAGGTGGCCTTGCACAAGTCCGAGGCCATGTGTTTTTATGGTCCTCGGAACGCGCCACTGTCGGGTTCCCGGATAACGGCAGGAGGGGTTCAAATCGGTGTTGAGAAGAGATGAAGTACCTGGGACTCGTCCTCGACAGCCGGTGGAACTTCGTTGGGCACTTCCGACGTTTGGCTCCCAAACTGGAGAGGGCTGGGGCTGGTTTGAAGCGGCTTCTGCCCAATCTAGGGGGCCCAAACGCCTCCTGCCGGAGACTCTACGCGGGGATCGCCCGGTACATGGCCCTTTACGGGGCACCGGTTTGGGCGCGTTCATTAAGGCTGCGACCGGCCCAGCGATTGAACGCGTCCCAAACGGTCATGGCCATTAGGCTGGTCAGAGGATACCGCACGGTCTCCCGTGAGGCGGCGAGCCTTCTTGCCTTCTTCTATCGCCATGGGATCTGGAGGCAAAAGTCCTCGCGCACATCTGGGAGTGTCGCGAGGAGGCGAAACGCCGGGCATAACTCCGCTGCCACGAGAAATCAAGGCACAGCGGTCAGAGCTCCGGCGGGATCTCATGATAGCATGGAGAGTGCAAGCAACCCAGCGCTGGGCACGCCGGTGGATGTCTGCCCTGCTTAGGCGGAGCACCGCCGTGTCCTCATGGAGGCGATCGGCGGGGGCGATCTCTCGCGTCCGGCCCTGGTTCAGGCCATGATCCGGAGTGAGAGTGCATGGGAGGCCGTCACTTCCTTCTGCGAAGCTTCTCATTATCCCACAATAAAAAAAAATAAAAAAAATGGGTCGAGACAGATAATCAAAAGAACAGGTTTATGTCTTCGTTCGACGTGATACGGTACGATGTTATTGTAACTGAAATACATTTTTGAGAAAAAATATCTCAAAGACGTTACTTGTTTAATGCAAGATTATTCATTATCACAAAAATTGGATTTATAAATTTTTCCTGGGAACAATAAAAAAAAAAAAAAAAAAATAGTTCATGTGTATGCTACAATACCACTAGACCAACTCACATGCCTAGGCAGCACTTGGTCCAAAGTTCCAAACCTAGGCAATCTCCTTTATATTAAATTTTGGCAGTCTATAGAGTACTGCTAGCCGACTCCGCTCCCCGCGCTCCGTGTCGAGTGGACGTGCTTTTTGTACTCGCGAACATTTTATTTCTGCATAATAGTCTAAAGTGCAGTAATCTGTTCTAAAGTTACACTAATAGTTGCTCAACAAAACTTATAACAAACAGTGAAAAAACTAAATCTGTGTACAAACTATTAACGGAGATACAAGCAAAATAAAATCAAAGTTTTTAAAAGTGAACGTTATAAATGTCTTTGTGTCGGTGTCGTGGATTGACCTTCGAACGGACCAATGACACACGTCTGGATTCCTTAAGGTATTAGCAACAGAGCGTCTAATTTTGCTGTGGTCATTAGAGCCTCGGTGGTGTATAGGCGTAAGCCGGCCGCTACACGACAACGCGTCAAGTCTCGAGTTCGAGTCCCGCATCTACCAGCACTTTTTGGAAGTTAAAATTATTTAAATTTATAAAAACATAAACTATAAACAAAAACAATATTATATGACTAGTTAAATGAAATTACTAGTTAAATTAAATGACTAGTGAAGTAAACATTATTTGAACTGCCAACACACTGAACGAACGATTCGGGAAATTAAATACAATTTAGGACCAAATAAGAAAGAAACTTAACATGTCTTCAAAAACTAAGTGCACCAACAGCGGCCGAAAAGAGCAGCCACTAGTCACTTGTTATAAATGCAAGAAACTAGCGGAACACAGAAATACGCTAATTTGCACATCTTGTAAAAACCATTTTGAATTTGATTGTGCTGGTTATCCGGAGAAAGTATATCGCTTGAAGAATTTAGAGGAGAGAAAAACATTCAGGTGGGTGTGCAAATCATGCTCTCAAAAAGCAAAAGAACAAAATATACCTACCCCTAGAGTATCCAATGTGACATTGAGGAAAAAACACTCATCACCTAAAGCAGAATCAAGTAGATGTATCACACCAAACGTACCAGAAGAGACTACACCTTGGTCCACCCCAAAGAGCACAACTTCTGAAGCTTATGACTCACATATACTAACAATGGAACATATGTACGATGATCCTACTGCTATATCCGATAAAACACTGTCAAGAAGTATGGACTATACAACAATTGATCCTATGCTGAACCTTGAGCTCAAAGAATCAATTGAACACCTCCAGATAGAACTTAGAAGCTCACAGAACGAACTTGATAATGTCATACTAGACAATAATGAGCTCCGCAAACAAAATGAAAAACTCCTTAAAGATAATATCACTTTAAAAGGATTCTTAGGCCAGTCCCCACAAAAAGTATTGTACAGCAATGAAGGCACAAAAAAAGCAAATGCGTCGTACTCTTTATTACATTCAGATATGCAAGCATTCTTTACACCGCCTAGAAATTTGTCTAGAACTACAAATAACACAACAGATACACACGGAAATATCCTAAGCCTACAAAAAAACATCGCTGACTTGGAGGATCAGTTGAAACAGGCTGGAAACGATATAGTACACCTCAAGGATCAAATTCTAAAACTACAGAAGCTATTAGATTTAAAAGAGAGCGGTAAAATATTCAACGATAAGAAAACTTCTATTGGACTAAAAGAAGAACGTACTAACAAGATATTTATCTTTGGCACACAACAATGTGTTGGGCTTTCTTCTGCATTGTTAAAGTCGAGAGCGGCTACTTCATATATAAAATATACTGTGACGGCGGAAACAAAACCACACGCGCTCACTAGTGACATCATTAAGAATTGTCAAAATATTTCTAAATCAAGTGGCGACAAACTCATAATTTGTGTGGGGGAAAATGACTATGATACAAAAATCTTATCTGCACAATTACGCCAAATTCTCGACTTATTCAGTAATCATTTTGTAATTTTATTGAGCCCACTTAAGAATATGTATATAAATATAAATGATTTGAAACAAACTATTCGTAATATTTGCAGTGAATACAAATGTTGTAAATATATTGATTCTGAATACAAATTATATAATGCATGCAAGTCTATAAACTATGCTATTGACTGTTACGATTACGAAAATAAGTATTTAAATGTTAAAGAATTGAAGAAAATAATACTGCGTAATCAAACTAACTGTAAAAAACCTGATAGCAAACATGTAATAGCTTCGAAAGGTACAATCCCTTATTATTTTGCACGTCATCAAACGAAAAGCTCTACTACAAATGGTCCTGATATTGAAAACTCTACTCATACAAAAAAAGGTACTATTCCATACTATTTTAAGGTCATAGATCATACACAGCTTTTTCGTGAATAACAACTTCGTAACAAATGAACCTAAAACTTTTAAAATATTGCACCAAAACATCGCTAGTATCCTTTCAAAAAAGGAAATTTTTGAACTAACATTGCTAGAGTTACGAGACACAAATAAAGAACCAGACATATTATGTTTGTCTGAAACCTTTATGCGTGCCGGAAATGAGAAATATTTAAAATTAAATAACTACACCGTAGCAGCTGCATTTGGTAGAGAGACACAGAGAGGGGGGACCTGTATACTCACTAAACAGGGTATTGTTTATAACGAGCTCTCCCACATTAAAAAGTACTCAACCCAAAAATTATTTGAAGCCTGTGGCGTTGAAATTCCATTGCACAAATTACTAATCGTGTGTCTTTATAGAACGCCTAAGTCTGATCCTAACATATTTTTGGATAAACTTGATCAATTTATGTGCGAAACGGTAAAAAAATACGGATCAAGTACAAAAATAGTTATTGCTGGTGATTTCAATATAAATACTTTTAAACAAGGGAAAGTCACCAACTACTTAAAGGACCTATGCAATAACTATAACTTGCAGATTCACGTTCAAGTTGCCACACGTAAAGACTCGTGTATAGACCACATACTAAGTAACATAAAAATATCTTCTACTGAGGTGTTACCCCTATATTTATCAGACCACGAAACAGCGCAACTCTTAGATTTCCCAGTAAAAGAGCAAAGTTTAAAGTTCAAATCATATTTTATGTACAAAAAAGACTATTGTAGTGAAAATATTAGTAAATTCAAAAAATGCCTTGCAAGTTTAACGTGGTCAGAGGTACATATTGAACCTGATATAAATAATGCATTCAATAAATTTCACGAGTTTTTATGTATACTGTATAATTTATGCTTCCCAAAGATTAAGATTAAAATAAACAATTCTAATGCAAGTAAACAAAAATGGATAAGCAAGGGTCTCAGAAAAAGTTGCAAAACTAAACGATGCTTACGGTATCTCTATTATAAAAATAAAACCCTAACGTACATACTTAGATATAAAAAATATTCATCAATACTGAAAAAATGTATCTTTAAATCCAAAAATAATTCAAACATTAAATATATAAATAACAGTCAAAACAAATGCAGAGCAACGTGGTCAGTCATTAACCGTGAAATTGGAAATACAAAATGTGACAATGATATTTCTCAACTAGAATTAGATAGGAGAATACTGACTAATCCCTCTGACATAGCTAATGCTTTTAATGATTATTTTATTGATTCGACTAGAACTGTGACATTTAATAATTTACATGATAATGACGTGCCTAATAAAACCATGACTATACCTAACTCCATGTTTCTCAGTCCTATGACTGAAGACGAGACTAAAAAGGAAATAATAGCTTTAAATAACACTAACTCAGAAGGTTATGATGGAATAAGTACAAAAGTAATTAAAACTTGCAGTACAGAATTAATTCCTATTTTGACTTATTTGATTAATCTCTCATTTTCTTCTGGAACTTTTCCTGATACGCTAAAATTATCAGTCGTTAAACCTCTGTACAAAAAAAACGATAAAAATGATGTAAAAAACTATCGTCCGATAACCCTTATACCCATAGTGTCTAAATTATTTGAAAAATGTATGCAAAAGAGACTTTCCGACTACTGTAGCAAATACAATATCATAACAAAAGAACAGTATGGATTTCAAAAGCAAAAGTCAACAACATTAGCTATTGCTAATCTTTTGGGGCATATTCATAATGCCCTAAATAAAAATTATTTAACGACAGGACTATTCTTCGACCTGTCACAAGCCTTCGACTTTGTGGCACATGACATCTTGTTGAAAAAATTAGAAAAAAGTGGAATAAGAGGTTTAGTACTGCAGTGGGTTGCGTCTTATCTAAGCAACCGAAAGCAATATGTTGTTATTAATAAAGTTAATGAAAATTTACTAACCTCGTATTCATCTGACTATAGAGTTAAAAATTGCGGCGTCCCCCAAGGGAGTGTATTGGGACCCTTATTGTTTCTATTATACATAAACGACTTACCGCTAGTGACGAACCATAAATGTGTATTATTTGCAGACGACATTTCAATGATTGTGACATCTGACAAAAAGTGTAGAACTAAATCTGATCATGAGATCGACATTAATAATACTATTGATGACATTATTAAATGGTTACAGGCAAATAAATTGAAAATTAATTTAGATAAATCTAATTATATACAGTTCAATAAATCAAAACATAGTAAATACAATTTCAAACTTTATATTGACAGGTTAAAAGAAGTTCCACAAACTAAATTCTTAGGAGTACTCATAGATCAAGATCTGAATTGGAAAGTACATCTGGACAGTTTGTGCAGTAGGATTAATAAGTTTGTTTATGCTCTCAGACAAATAAAGAATATAACCAACAAAAATATCGCTATTACAGCATATCACGCCTATATAGAATCCATCTTAAGATACGGGCTTATCATTTGGGGTAACAGCACAGATAGACACAGAGCATTTATTGCGCAAAAGAAATGCATCAGAGCCATTTGTGGTATCCGTCCTGACGAGTCATGTAAACCGTTCTTTAAAAAGCTAGGTATATTACCACTTCCGTCACTGTACATTTTTGAAATTTGTAGTTATGTTTATAATAATAAGGGATTGTTCAAAAAAGCTTATCAACTGAACTCTCGAAATAGAGATCCATGCAGACTTGCATTGCAGGATACTCCTAAATCAGCCAAGTATGCGAAAAGTTACCTAGTCATGTGTATACGCATTTATAACACAATTCCTAAAGAAATAAAATTGTTATTTAATATTAACTCATTTAAAATCAGATTACTGAAATGGTTGAAAGAACACATGTTTTATGACATTAAAGATTTTCTCAACAATAAATTATAAATTTCTGGACTTCTGTAATTGCAGATAATGCTGAGAGAAAACTATTATTATTGTATTGACATTGAACTTTTAAATTTACTTATAATTATTATTTTGCATGCAATTGATACATATCCTGTATAGCTGAACATGCGGACTTTAGATTAATATCTGACTGTAACAACTTTATACCATGTTTAAGGCAAATAAAGACTTATCTTATCTTATCTTATCTAGCTTCATTCTATCACTATCGGATAAAGTGCCGCAAGTGGCATTCTCCGGAGCCACTGCACTTTATGACCCGTCACTTTTTTATAGTAGCTATTTTGTATTTATAGAATAAGGCCTTTTTTGGTGTATATTTGAAAACCCCAAAGTGCGAAAAACAATAGGTACCGAGAAAAACATCGCCAAAGTTTCTTTCGTCGTTTGTGGGATAGTGGGAGTATAAAAGTTGGGGAAGATCACGTCGTGGGTCTAAATTTGCTTCCAAGCAATATTACGGCGTTATAGACGAATCCCCGCTTCGCGGGGCTCCTATTTCGTAATTGTTAAAAAAAATAACCACGAAGGGGATGGCGGGGTCTTTGTTTACTCGCTTCGTTCGCTCACTAGACCCCACCATACCATCCCCTTCGAACCTAACCTGTTCGAGTCGGGATGCCCCAAATCCCAAGTTCTGCATCCTAAGTTCTCCTAGTAACAGTAGTACGAGGGTGACACTGAAAGTTCTTAGAAAATCTAAAACTGAACAAACTAGCAAGTTATTAGTTTTATTATATCTTTTCAAAATAGTGTCCATTTACATCCATACATCGCTGCATCCGATGAAACCACTGAGAAAAGCACTTTTTGCTCTTCGACGGAAACGGAATTTGTAAACGCAGCCACTGCTTCCTCGGCGTCCATAAAACGTTTTCCTCGAAGTTTTTCTTTTATTATATTATACGCAAGGTGCGAGGTCGGGGTAGGTCGGGTGACCCAGTAATTCCACGTCTGACGTCGCCAAGTAGTCGATTATTTGCTTGGCGGTGTGCGACGAGGCGTTGTCGTGGTGAAGGAGGATCCTACTGCGAGGTCGTTTCTCCCGAACTTTTTTTAGTTGGCAACTCCTCGGAAGGAAACACCCAGACAGCAGACTGTCTCTTAGTTTCAGGATAATAACAATAAATCCAGCTGTCGTCACCCGTAAGTAAGTCGAACACAGCATTTGAGTCACCTTCGTTAAATCTTTATCTACAGAAAATTTCTACAGAAAATCTACAGAATTTTTTAATTGGAAATACCTACTCCTTCCTTTGTACCTTCCAAATGATCAATTTATTGCCAAAAACCTTGGATAGTACAGCAGGAATAACATTCGAAATGTTTTTTCTATCTAGGGGGGCCTTTTCCACCCTTAGTATTTACAAGTGAGAGTGTTACATGACCCTCCTTGTATTATATTACATTCTACAACCTAAACTTTTTATTACTAATTTCTTCTAGGTTGGAACGACGCCAACATCCGCGCGTTCACTCCGCTCACGGGCCGCCTGATCTACGTCATCTTCAACACACACAACAAAGGCACCTCGGCCCTGGACATGACGTCTGACGGCAGGACGCTCATCTCTGGTGGTTGTGAGGGGCAGGTGACTAGACACAGTTAATATTACATGTACGTAGTCGGGCCATAAGTTCTGTCACATAGGTAAAATTTCGAATTTAGAATGCAAGTCGAGGAAAATATTATGGGCATTCGAAATTTGAATATTTAAAGAAAATAAAAACAAAGGGTTTCTGGAGTTTTGTTCATTTTCTAAAATGGAGTGGACGCGCAAAGAAGACAGAGTCGCAGTAATTGCATTGCATCGTTGCGGTCACGCGCCTACTGAGATTTTCAAACTGCTGAAAAATTTGAAAATTCCACTGAGATTTATTTATCGTACTATCAAACGATTCAGGGAAGATTCAAGATTAGAAGATAAACAAAGGAGCGGTCGACGTCGTACTGTTCGGACTCCAGCGGTCATCAAAGCAATGAAGGCGCGAATCCAACGAAATCCTGTCCGCAAGCAAAAAATGTTGGCTCTGCAGATGGGACTAAGCAGAACTACTGTTAAAAGGGTGTTAAATGAAGACCTAGGACTGCGTGCTTATAGCAAAAAACAGCACATCTTAACGCACGGCTGAAGAAAATCAGACTCGAAAGAAGCCGGGTTTTGTTAAGGCGGTACGCGGGAAAAAAATACCGCGAAATACTTTTTTCGGACGAAAAAATTTTTAATGTTGAGGAGAGTTTCAATAAACAAAATGATAAAGTGTATGCACACTCTAGTGAAGAAGCGAACAAACGTGTGCCACGTGTTCAGCGTGGTCATCACCCTTCGGCATTCATGGTTTGGCTTGGGGTGTCCTATTTGGGTCCAACGGAGGTGTTTTTTTGTGAAAAAAGTGTCCTCGTATATCAAAACACAGTCCTAACAAACATTGTGGAACCTCTTTCACAAACAATGTTCGAAAACAGGCACTGGGTATTCCAGCAGGATTCTGCGCCGGCTCATAAGGCGAAAAGTACCCAAAACTGGCTCACGACCCGTGGAATCGACTTTATCAGGCATGAGGATTGACCCTCATCCAGTCCAGACTTGAATCCCTTGGATTACAAAATATGGCAGCACTTAGAGGAGAAGGTCTGCGCTAAACCCCATCGCAACTTGGAGTCACTTAAAGCATCCCTGATTAAAGCAGTCGCCGATATTGACATGAATGTCGTGCGTGTTTCGATTGATGACTGGCCTTGCAGATTGAAGGCTTGTATCGAAGCAAGAGGAGGACATTTCGAATAATTTTAATGTGGTTTAAATCTGTATTTTATACCCTTTTATTTGATATATAAATGGTTGTAGTGCGTAACTCAGTGTGTCATTTATTTAACTTTCCATATGTGACAAAACTTATGACCAGACTACGTATACTTCAACGAGAGAAATCTTCGTAACTTAGACAAAATTCAAGGTAATGAAAGTGTTTTATACTATAAATTTGGATATCGGAATCACAATTAAGACAAGTTTAAAAAAAAAAAAAGCTATAAGGCTGCCTGTCTATTGAAGCGGAGCGAGGCAGCGGAGAAGAGAATGGCAGCGGAGTGGAGCGGAGTTGCGGACAGTGTCTGTTTGTGATACGGAGCGAGGTAGCGGAGCGGTGTTACGGACTGTGTGGAGCGAGGTAGCGGAGCGGTGTTGCGGACTGTGCGGAGCTAGACCGAGTTCACGTATTTTTCCGCATCGCCTCTCCACTTCCCCGCTCCACTTCTCTGCTCCGCTTCCCTTCTCCGCTTCTCCGCTCCGTTTCTCCGCTTCCCGGTTTTGTATGAATTTTAAACTAGTTCGCAAATCCCTGTCCACTGAAGCGGAGCGGAGGTTTTAAAATCAAATCAAATCAATTTATTTGTGAAACATAGGTTTTATGATAGATGGATCTTAAGAACTAAATAGTGCGCTATGTCTTGTCAATTTTGACATACAAATATTTTTAGAGGAAACATGCAAGCAAGCATTAAGCAATTACATTGGTTAATATTGACACACCGGTACTCCGCTCCTCTCCTCTCCACTCCAGTGGACAGGCAGCCTAAAGCCCAGGAAAATTTGTAAAATTTAAGATATATCTGCCAAATAAATCCAAGTAAAGCCCAGGCGGGCTTTATTTGACTACCCCTGAGAAGAAATGGGGAACATATATTTCGTTTCATCGTATATGGGATTATAAACCGTGAAAATAAAATATGATGTAATATTTACTGGGTACTGGGATGTGGAGGTTAGATAGGCAGTTGCTTCATGTAAAATACTAGTATTCAGCTGCATCGTGTTGGGAAAAGGTTAGGCAGATTGATTGATTGTCTATATTGTCTTCAAACGATAGACAGAAAAAGAAGATGATTTTCAATGACTTTTATAATCAACCCCAGGTCCGTGTGTGGGACATAAGACCAGAGCGCCAGAGCTTGAAGAAGGTCCTAAAAGAGCACAAGAGCCCTGTGTCGGCCATCCAGGTGTCGCCCAACGACACAGAGGCAGTCAGCGCCGGTACTGACGGCTCCGCCATCATATGGGATCTGGTGTGAGTACTGACTGCCTTCCTCTAGTTGACTCATAGCGTAGAAGAATCTATAATTATTTAGTATTTCTGTGTTAACTATGTTTTTAACCGACTTCCAAAAAGGAGGAGGTTATATGTTCGACGCGTATGTACGTATATGTTTTTGTATGTATGTCCGCCGATTTCTCCGTCAATTGTGGACGGATTTTGAAAATTCTTTTTTGTTTGAAAGGGTATGCTCCCGGATTGCTCCCATATAAATTTTATTAACTTTGCTTGGATAATTTTGAGTAAGCTTCAATAATACGTATTGTTCCCACTTATTATAATGTGGATGATATGATGATATCTTCCTGTGACTTATTTACATAGCAGGTACTGGTATTGGAATTTGTGTGGGGTAGGTACCACAACTAAAAAGTGAAAAATAAAAACTTTGCAAAAAAAAAACAACCGACTTCCGAAAAAAAACACTACAAAGTGAAAAATAACTTTAATTTCGGAAGTCGGTGGCAAAAAACGAAAATTCAAAACCAAAGACACCGACTTCCGAAATTAAAGTTATTTTTCACTTTGTAGTGTTTTTTTTCGGAAGTCGGTTGTTTTTTATTTGGAAAAAGTTTTTATTTTAGTTGTAGGTACTTGAATACACAACCTTATATCACAATATTAAATTTAAATAAGATATAAAATTACTACTAGGCACCCACCAGTCCTAACGCCGGCGATTTACGAGAAGCGAATAAAGCTAGCTACTAAAAACGAGTTGGCGAGTCACGAGCAGCGAGTGCGCGACGGCGACGACTGATTACTCGCTGCTATGCATACGACGTTCGAAAAGTGCTGCTTCTCAGCCTAATTTGAATGAATGACTTTTGATTTTGATATTTACCAAGCGTGAGTTTCTCAGTTAGTATTCTGACCGCCAAGCAAGCGTCGCGGAGAGAGTACTCTCTTTGGTAGTTAACTATTGTCGCTTCACTACACGAGTACTCGCAGGCGGGTTGAACACTCGGCCATCAACTATTAGTATAGATATGTAATATGTCTTTTACTTACGGGGACCTACAATATTTTGTACGTTTCTTGCGAGAAAATCGTTGATAGCTAGTCGCTTCCTCGTCGGCGGAGGAATAGGAGCCTAAGTCCTACACAATAACATTTTATAAAAATAATTCTCAACGTTCAAATCAAATCAAATTAAAATAATCGTGTTATTATTGAAGTGAAACTTCTATAAAGACGGGGGCGGACGGGGGACGGGGCATTAGGATTTTTTCTGTCACGAAAGACAGTTACGGCCGCGTGGAGGGGGTAGCCGATATATCGCGTGGTGAGCGGCGGCAGCGGCGGACGGAGAGAATAGATTGGATTCAACGGACAAGTGGAGAAACGAATCGCAACAAAATTTTAACTTGAAGTTTTACGGGCAGATTGTTAATGTACCTACTTGTCCAATTTGAAAACCTGCCCGTAGAACTTCAAGTTAAAATTTTGTTGCGATTCGTTTTGCCACTTGTCCGTTGCGATGGTTTTTTCCACTTGTCCGTTGCGATTCGTTTTTCCACTTGTCCGTTGAAGTTTCACTTCACTTCTACTATGTGTCCCAGCACACATTTTTTTTTATTGTTATGTCTTCTATTGACACAATTGTGTTCTGCCGCAGTTCCCTATGCCGTCGTCAAGTGATGTACGCGAACACGTTGTTCATGTGCGTATGCTTCGAGCCGCACGGCTGCCAGCTGCTCACGGGCGGCTCCGACCGGCGCGTGGCGTACTGGGAGACCGGCAGCGGCAACCTGGCCAGAGAGGTGAGGGGGTGCGGTAAGGTAGCCCGCGATATTCTATTGTTCTAAGATACGTTTTCTGCAATTTGCAGGTTGGTGTCAGGTTGTATGTTGATCAAAATATGATGGAGTGAGTCGTAGTTTTGATGATTATGATTATAATTCTGTAAATACATATTTGTTACGGTTGCAAATCGACACATAATTATGACATCTAGGAGCCGCATCCGCTTTACGTGACTTTCACTTGAGGGGTAATTCCCGTAATTTTATGAACGTTCGCATTCGCAATCTGTCAAAAATACAATCTATTTACCAAAATTTTTGACAAGTTTGACAGATTACGACTTGAATTTGAACGTTTTGTAAGTACGAGTATTGTTGGCCTGCAAGTCGTGGACGTGGATCTATCTTGTTGAAGGCCTGTACTTACGCGGTTGTTATCCACGGCCTCATCGGCTACCCTTTCTACGAACATGTTTCATCGCCATTTAAGTTTGTCAAATCTTCGGGTGGTTAATTTAGCTCATCCTTATCTTGTTATTTTTTAAATAGAGTAAACAATTTTGCAGCTCGAAGCAAGTAAAATTGGCGCCGTCAATGGACTTCATATCACACAGAATGGTGAACTGTTTGTGACGGGAGCCAACGATCAAATGGTTAAGGTGAGTTATATTATTTCAGCACATAGTGTGGATTGAAGAATTTTTTATGAGTGACAGAGACGACAAAACCTTACTTAAAAAAAAAATGGTGTTTGAAAATGGCATATACCTATTAGATGACAAGTAATTAACATATTTTCAATGATTATCTATCGGCGGTCTAGTGGTCTTGTCTACGTCTACGTATGTCTAGTCTTTAACAAACGTTTGCTCACTTTTGCGATGTCACACGGCGTCCGCCAGGCGACAGCGAGTAGGTATATCTTACCACTTTTCTCTATAATAAGCTGAACAAAACCCTGAACATAAATCCCCTTACGATTCGCGAAACAAAAAAGAAGGTAAAGATCTGGCTACTGACTCAGGACTACAACGCAACTGAAAACTTACTGCAATCAACTTAAATATATATAAGAACAAAAATCATTGGTATTCACACAGTCATACACACACCCCAACACACACGCACACATACACACAGAAACTCACGCATAACAGTATCCCCTATTCTTGATTATTATTTAATTTTGTTTAATCAGCACTTTATTATTGTAATTTGTTTATGTTTTAATTTTATTAATATTGTTCTCAATTTTTAAGTTAATTTTGTTTTATTTTGATTTGATGAGAGTATTGTATTTTATTTGCTTTAACTACAATTTGTTTAATTCAATTTTTTATTTAATTTAATTTAAAGTAAGATAATTTTATCACCTAGCTGCTATAATATTGTAACCTAAATGGAAGAAGTCACTGGCTCCTGAAATACAGGTACCTACTCTAACCTAGCTCTGGAGCCAGGGTCTCAATTTTTTTGTAATCTATTTATGGCAATAAAAAATTTATTATTATTATTTATTCGCTACTGCTGAGCGTGAGGTACATTATGGGTTCGATTCTCTGGTCAGGCAAAGTCCTATTGGATTTTTTCGTTAGGATTTTCTCAGTAGCCGTCTGCAGTCTGGAATTGTGCCCGGTTGATAGCAATAGGTTCACCACCTATTACATGGGACTTAAACATAACTGGCGAAATGTGTCACGTCGGTTTTCATCTAAAATAAGCAGATCTTCGGAGAAAACAGGCGTAATATAATGTTATTAATTATACCTACTTTTTTCTCCCCTCAGCTGTGGAAGTACCAGGAGGGCATATACACGCACATGGGCCTGGGCCACGCGGGCTCGGTGACGTGCGCGCGCTTCAGCCCGGACGCGCGCTACATCGTCAGCTCGTGCGCCGCCGGCAGCATCATCGTGTGGCGCGTGCCCGAGGTCAGCGCTACACGCCTACCAGGCGCTCATGTCACACATGGAGTTATTCATACGTTTATCATAGCAGGCTAGATTGTTATAAGGAGTATAAGTTTCGATCCCAAGGAACTACCCATGTGCTGAATTTCTCAGTAGCAGCCTGGAGTCTGGATTTGTGCCCAGTTGATGGCAATAGGCTCGCTGACTTAAACATAACTGGCGAAATGTGGTTTTAGGCATTGATGTAAATTAAGGATACGCCCTCACCATACTTACGTCGCGCGAAAAGTGTCACTCACTGAAATGAGTGAATTCGCTCATTTGAACATCATTTCCTCATTCGTCATAGTTCGCCACACATTGGAGTAACTTTCTCGTTTTTAATACACAGAGCTGTACAAAGATGCCTTGTTGTGCCTTCAGGAAATGTACCAACAACTCCAAAAATACAAACAAAGCTAAAGGTATTACTTTTCATGCCTAAGTATTTTTTTTTCAAATTTATTACGATTTCAAAAATAAATATTCTGACGGATGATGAGATGACATATAACAAAAATTTACGGAGTTTACATTATAATTTTAAAATATTTTTATAGCCGGATTTTTTTATGTATTTTTTTTTTAGATTAACTTTTCTTTGCAACTATGTTTTCAAATACAAAATTATAGGTACATAAACAATTTAATAAAACGCGACGTGCTTCGAAAGCACATAAAGCGTGGGGTCTTTTGCCTGATCTCTCTCCGCTCGTGGTGGGTTGCCATATTGTTGTTCGTGCAGAATATTCCCTGATCACATTTTTATTTTTTTTCTAAAACCTCTAGCGCTTGCTCATTAAAGCCAGGATCACCCGAACTGTTATCGTACCATTTTCCTACGTCGCGAGGGTGTGGCAAAGATCCATTAAATATTTTTCTTGATTTTTTTAATCAGCCTGTATAAACTCTACCGCTTCTGCTTTCAAATTCAATTCAATTATAATATAATTGATAAAGACTATAAAAACAAACATTTTATTATTTCTAAGCAACCTCGTTTTTAAATTAAGTACACTTTTTAAAACGAGTATGCTGACGGTACAGCGACAATTATTTACGTCATTGTGTGACAGATGACAACTTAAGCACAAATGCGGTCATCTTTTGATGCAATAAGGCGTATCCTTTGATATAAATCGATGGTTGTAGGTACTTTAGGGACACCTCTGTCCAACCCTTCTGGGAACACAGGCGTTATGTTTTGTATGTATTTATGTAATTTACTTATATTCAGACGCATTCTATAGTAATTATAAAATGTCGTGCGACATCTCTGGCTAAGTGACAGTACTTATATCTTTTTTTTAAACGGTGTTGAGTTTTTCATGGGTTTTTGCAATGAAACAATGTAAACTTTACTGCTTATAATAATAACCAATAAAGTATTTATTGTAGTTTTCCAACAATACAAAAAACAAGAAGAAAATAAAATAAGAATTCTAAAATGTGTGCGCACTTCGCGGCAGTCGTTCGATAGATCTACTTCTGCTTTAGACATTGAACACCATCTTTAACGTACTTTCTATTTTGTTGATTTCCAGCAATACATTAAATCAGCGACACCCGCGCCGGCCACGGCCGAGCAGGCAGCGGCCACTCCGAAGACGCTGGAGGAAGAGTTGAAGCTGCCCCTCGCGGAGAAGAAGGCGCACAAAGCTGCCGGCGACCGGCCCTACGTCCCGTCTGCGCCTAACAAGGTGAACTTACATAATCTTCAACATTTAAACAACTACCATTTAAATATACTACTATCACCGGTTTAATTTAATTTTGGCAGCACGTCGTAGGAAAATCCGTGAATAAAATTCAAAGCAGACGGTTATACGTGTGATCTTTATTCACAGATTTTCCAGTGCGTATATGCACTGCACCGGACCGGCATCACCTCATAACATTTTGAGGCGATTTCGTTACGATGCTACGAAGTGTGCGTTGCAGTATGGAGTTACACCGAAAGAATCATGAACGGGTCGATTTCAGTCGATGCTCATCCCTTGCAGTGCTTATACATGTGCGTTGATCGTTTGGTCTTCAAAATCACTTTTACAATGTTTTATATTGTGGCGGCATCTACATCGCTACATGCGAACTACGCATCAAAAGACCTGACGACACACAACATACTGATTTCACACAAATCCTGCATCGCGCAATTAGAGTTTACCGCGCAAATTGCATCTAGATAACTTTCCCGACATCAATCGTTGGGCAGTTGTCCGCCAGACACGACACCCGTCTGGTCGGAGGATCTTCCCCTTTCTATAGAGGATAAGTGAACTTCACACCCTGTTCCTCATGCCTCTAAAATATAATATGTATGTATGTACTAAGTAATATACAAATTAAAATGTCCTACAAGGACATTTTAATTTGTATATTACTTGACTAATAGGAATAAAGCACTTGACTAATAGGAACAACCTTCCATAGAATAAGGAGGGAAATAATAGATACACACAAACACGGAAGTACTACACACACACTTACGTTTTGTTTTTTTTTTGCAGAATAAGTATGTTGTATCTTTTAGTCTAGTACTAAATAAACGTTTTTCCTTACGTATTCCCAGACGGAGAAAATCGAAGCAATAGACACGACACGCGGCAGTGTGCTCGCGTGTTGCCCGTGCGACGATACGGCACGAACTAACACCAGTAAGAAAAGTGCGGAGAAACCAAGTCCCAAACCCACTGGGAAGAAGTGTTGCAGACCTCCAGGTGAGGATAGGGCTGAACGAGCTATGTGCTGATCTAATATTATCTACATTATGGTTTAATTTAAACTAGTGACCTCCCCCCCGACGTGTTCGGAAAACCGTGCTTCGCACGGTTTTTTCGTTACTCCGACGTTTCATTTCGCCGAAAAACTTTTTACCGAAGTTACACTTAAAGTTACAGCCGAAATAACATTTGTTCAAAGTATTATGTTTCCAAACATTTAATACACCACGAAGTATGGATCGGTGAAGGAAGGATGCTTGCTTCAAGCATGCAGCATGCAAGCAGACATACAGCATGCAAGCAGGCATGCAGCGTGCAAGCAGGCATGCAGCATGCAAGCAGGCATCCAGCATGCAAGCAAGCATGCAGCGTGCAAAAAAGCAGGCATCCAGCATGCAAGCAAGCATGCAGCGTGCAAACAAGCATGCAACATGCACGCAGGCATGTAACATGCAGCAAGCATTGTTTCTGTCACGGCTCCGGCGCTGCGCTGTTTTGGGCGGCCCCACGCGAGCTTATCGTTGCAGATGATTTTAACCACAGAACAGATAAATATCTGTTCTGTGATTTTAACGCTCACCACCTCGCTACTCCTCAGCTCGCGGGCCGCCCCACCCCTCCGCGCCTACGCGGGCTTAAATTACACTCTAGGGGTAGGGCAGACAAGACTACGTGGAGTCGGTTTTGCAGCGATTCGTTTCTGTCACAAAATTTTGTAGCACGCACAACATATTGACTTTTTATGACAATATTTTAATTTAATATTGAAAAATATTGTTTCGGTGTGGTGAAAATATGGCAAATGAAAAAAGTTTAAAAGAAGCTTCGGCCAGTAGCAAAAAGTTATTTTGTAAATCGGCGAAATATAGTTCGGTAAAATAATACCTATGACACATGATACTTCGATGATCTAAAAATATGTCAAATAATGCATATAATATAGCAAAAAAGACGTCGGTCAAGTTTTCGGTAAACTGAAATTCGAACAAAAAAAAATCGGAAAAGTGATCGGTTCCCTAACCAACAGCCTCACAAACTCTATATTTCTTCTCCCAGATAACCTACCGACGCGGACGACAAGCAAAGAGTATGTAAGTGGCAGCGGCGACAAGAAGTAGGTATACAGTTCAGTTTTATAGTGTTGTTGTGTTGTGACGTGACTATGTAAGTATTCATCACTACAGAATTATATTTAATGTCTTCGTAAATAAACGTGTTTTAATAATTATACTCTTGTTTAATTTTTTCTTATCTCAAATAAGAATTTTAAATTTCATATAGGACTCGTCAATCGGTTATCATAATATGGGCATGTGATTCGGAGGTGTGAGGAAAGTTTGAGTATGAATGTGGAGGGCTATGAGAGTAGGGGAAGACCAGAGAAACGATGGGTGGACTGTGTAGGAGATGATATGGATAGAAAGGGGGTGACTACCGAGATGACGACTGATAGAGAAGTATGGAAGAAACAGACATGTTGCGCTGACCAGAAATAAATTGGGATAAGGACAGGAGAATGATGATGATATAAGACACATTTCTATTTTCAAATTCTTTGACAGTTTTCTGTTGGCACATGAGAGAATTACTAGAGGAACCATAAAAAAGCAAAAACATTTCTTAATAATTTATATCTCACGATCAAGGAACTTTCAAACCGGGTAATGATAAAAATGGCAATGATGGCAAACGACCCAAGAGCTAGATTGATCTGACACTACACCGAAGACATCCCGGATGTCAGCTTGTACGAGATTAGGATGGCTCCGAAGCAGCTCAAAAACAATAAGGCCGGTGATGATGGCATTACGGCTGAACTCCTAAAGGCCGGCGGACAACCCGTTCTTAAAGCCCTCCAGAAACTGTTAGATTCCGTCATACTCGAGGGAAAACGCTACAGCCATGGAACAGAGGTATGATGATACTTTTCTCTAAGAACGGCGACAATGCCCTCCATAAGAACTATAGGCCCATCTCACTTCTGAGCCATATCTACAAGCTGTTCGTATCATCTCACGAACCGTCTCGCGCGCAGTTTTGACGATTGCCCGAACAAGCCGGATTCCGTAAATGCTTTAGCACCGTAGACCACATACATACGCTGCGACAGGTTATACAGAAGACCAAAGAGTATTACCTACCTCTCTGCTTAGCGTTTGTGGACGAGGAAGCCTTCGATTCGATCGAGACATGGGCTGTACTGCAGTCTCTTCAACGGTGCCAGATCGACTATCGGTACATCGAGGTGCTGAAGTGTCTGTACGAAAATGTCAGTCCGACTCCAGGACCAGACCTCGAAACCTATCCTTCTGCAGCGCAGTGTGAGACAGGGAGACGTTATCTCTCCGAAACAGTGCACCGCTGCACTGACGATGAGGATGTCTTCAAGGTTCTTTCTGGACTGGAAAGGGCTAGGCATCAACATCAATGGCGAGTACATCCCTTCGTCCGTACCTTCGGTTTGCTGACGACATAGTTGTCATGGCTGTGACTATGGAGGACCGCAGTATAATGTAGAGCTTCAGAAACAGTGGATCTTAAAATGAACATGGACAAGACAAAGGTCATATCAACTAGGTACATACTCAAGATGTGGACGTGTGCAAAATTATATTTACGGCAAATGTCCACCTCACACACTTGTCATACAAGTTACACCTGTTAAGTCTGCAAATATTTATTAAATAAATAAATCAAATGCCCATGTAGCACCCAATCTCATGAAGATCGGAGACGATACACTCCAAGTTGTGGACGAGTTGTTTACCTAGGACAAACTGTCCAGTTAGTACGGGTAGGTCCATCTTCGAGAAAGAGGTCAATCGTCGAATCCTACTCGGCTGGGTCGCGTTCGGGAAGCTACGCAATATCTTCAATATCCCACATACCGCAGTGTCTCAAGACAGTCTTTGACCATTGCGTGTTGCCACTAAAACGTGGTCGCTCACAATGGGCCTTATTAGAAGGCTAAAAGTCACCCAAAGGGCAATGGAGAGGGCTATGCTTGGAGTTTCCCTACGTGATCGAATCAGAAATGAGGAGATCAGCAGGAGAACCAGGGTAACAAACATAGCCCGAAGAATTGAATTAGAATAGAATTGGCAGGGCACATTGCTCGCAGAACAGATGGCCGATGGGGCCGAAAGGTTCTAGAGTTGCGACCGCGTACCGGAAGACATAGCGTTGGAAGGCCTCCCACAAGGTGGACCGATGCTCTTGTGAAGGCCGCAGGAATACGTTGGATGCGGGATACAAATAACCGGTCGAAGTGGCGGTGCTTGGGGGAGGCCTATGCCTAGCAGTGGACATCTTTCGGCTGAAATGATGAATGATAAAAAATACAGGCCATAACAAAAAAATAGTAGTTACAAATTTTCACTATAACTTTATTTAGACTTACAGTTACATAATATCACAATACAGATGCACATACATAAGCATTCTCTCAAGCATTTTGTGACTCTCCAGCAGGGATTCCCAACCGGTGCGGCGCGCCCTCTCGGGGGGTGTAGAGTGACCAATGGGGGGCGCGGCGGCTCCAATAATAAAGTATAGATTTATTCAATTGTATTTTCTTGGTATTAGAAAAGGTTACGTTAGTTATGTAGGACTTTTCTGCATAAGTCGACAAAATAAGTTTTTCTATTTCTGTATGAATGGACTAAAGAAAACCGAACCTATCCGAGGCGACTTGCTACAATTTTCGAGCTCGCTTCGTTCGCTCTTCCATTCTATATTGTCTTGATTCATCAACTTTTCTGCATAAGTCGACAAAGTAACTCCTTTTTCTGTATGAATGGTGAAAAGAAAAATGCATCGAAATTGTACAACATTTTTCGAGCACTTTGCTCGCTCTTACATTATGCAATCTCATAATTCTTGAGTTTTTCTGCAAAACTTTACAAAGTAACTTCTATTTCTGTTTGAATGATCAAAAGAAAATCTAACCTATCCAAGGGGATGCAAACATTTTCAACGTCACTTTCGCTCGCTTTACATGCTTATGCTTTTCTGCTTATGTCGACAAAGTAACCCAGGGGCGTAAAATAAGACAAGTCTTATTTTACGGAAATGCAAAGAATCCTGAGTCCATTATGATTTTGCATAGCTTAGCAGCCTCACTTAGGTCTTTCATAACTTCATATTACGTAAATAAAAAGTGACACAAATTATAAGGTTATTAGAAAGTTTATACATATTATTATATTACGACTATATTGACTAAAATTATGTTTGGCGACAATCCGACATAACGTTCGAGAGCTATTGAGAAATAAATCTTATTGAGGCAGATCCACACAACCCAGGGCCGTAGTCAGGGGGGGTTTTGGGGGTTCAAATTTGTCCCAGGGGGGTTCTAAAATTTTCGAGCTCGTTTTGCATCCTACATTCTCTTAATTCAACTTTTCTGCATAAGTCATAAACTTACTTCTATTTCTGTATGAACAGTCAAAGAAAAAGAAAACCTAACTTATTCGAAGCGGGATGCTAAAATTTCGAGTTCGCTTCGCTCTCCCTCATCCATCCTATATTCTTCATAGCGGCCCCATTATGTTCAAGTGGCCTTAAAGTTTAAAAATGTCCCTATTTTTTGGTCACGATTGCAAAGTGGCGGGAAGAGAGAAACAGGGCTTTAAAGAAATTGATAATAACTAAGCTCTTCATCAATTTTAATTCTGACTTAGAATGTCTAAGACCGTATTTTTTTTTCTTAATGATTTTCCGCAACAAGAACAATATTTTTTTTATAAATCTGTACTATTTATTCACCCTCTCTGAAATAAAAAATACTTAATTTTTCTAAAAAAAATTGGCCACCCTAAACCCCCCCCCCCCCCCCCCGAAATGAATTCCTGGCTATGGCCCTGCACACACCTGCGCACGTGCAAGAACAGTACGGCTCGCGTGCATCTTAGGAAGTTGTAATATTCACGACGTGCACATATTCGTGATTTCGCGAAGTGTTCTCGAATGCGTCCATACTAAATCAGTCAAAGCACAAACAATTCACACAAATCAATGCTCGCGAACTGCGCCTACCTAAGCTGTTTGCGATGTGCGCACTACGCGCGCAGTATGACACATCCATACCCGTTAGAGGCTAGTAGTGTGCACGGTTCGTGCGCAGGTGCACGTTCGCTGCACGTACGCAGGTGTGGATCCGCCTTCACATGTGGCTTGACATTATGCAAATGCCAGATGTTTACAGCAAAAATGTGAGACATAAAAACTGTCTTAACACAAGTGTTATATAATGACTAGAAACTAAAACAAGTTTAGAGCACACCTTCCAGACACAAAAATATACATGTCCATTGGTTCATAGACCACTTCTGATACAACTCTGCCCAGTGTCCTTTCATCATAAATGGCTCAGTTATTTTGCCATTAAAACGCGAGCCAATAACGCATGGAAATCCATATTGAAATTCTTTACATGATTAAAACATAACATCAGCATCTCTTACTTTTAAAATTGTCTTATAATATTTGCCGCAGCTCAGTTCAGTCCACTATGAAGCACAGTTCAGCCCCACGCTTGGCTCTTACAGTAATGCAACACAAGTTTGCCATCGGTTCCAAAACACTCATACAAGTTCTTCACTAACTGGTCTGGTGAAGGAGCAAATGTCTGGTTCACATAGAGAAACTGAAAAGGTAAGATAAAACTATGATATAATTTTAAAGTGAAGGAACATTTTCTCTAAGTTTCTTAAATTTTTATTTACAGTGACACAAACGCAAAGACACAAAGTTGGATTATTCAGTTTGAAATGTGTATTTCAGAATATCAAAATTCAATCCCATATCTATAGATGGACAGATTGCATCAGAATAAAAACAAAAAAAAAAAAAAAGAATATCAATGAGATTAAAAGTATAGCAAAGTGTGACAAACAAGATTCAGACTACCTGTTACCTGATGGAAAATTTTTGGTGAATTTAAAAACCCAGCGCTAACCCTGAAAACACTGATCAATCTCACAAAAGCAGACCACAAAGAGATCTACTATTATGGCAACTTTTTCCAACATTGTTGCTCTTCAGAAAATTGTGTGATAAACTAGATCTCCTCTACTTTCTTTTCATGTGATGTTTAAAACTAAATTCATAATAGTACCCACCAGTTTCTCGTCAGCTTCTAATTTAAGATATTTCTTCACAAACTCCATGATCCATCCAATAGGTTTCTCTGCATCTACAGCCCACTTCTTTTTCTTCATAATTGGGGCATTCCCAGTAGCTTTCAGCAGGATGTCAACTGAAATAGATAAAACAGGGTTTTTTTATTTACCAAAGTATATTTTATATGTACAGTACAATATTATGTTTTGAGTACAATATTCAGGAAAAAAAAAGTATACGTGGAGTTTCTTGCCCGTTCTTCTCCATAGGTACCTACTATGCTTTGGAATGGGCAACTAGCTTCATATTTCTGACTGACCGATTCCTTGACAATTCAAAAGTGCCTGTAAAGGGTTTAATTGAAATAAATTCTTTGAGTTTGAGTTTGAAACAATGAGAAGTTCAGTCAGTGGGTCGTTTTAGGGGCTTCTTTATGGATAAATAATCCACCCATTCTTCTAATTTAATTTTAATATACTAAACACAATGTTCATGAATGCTGGGGAACTGGAGATGACTGGAAGATGGTCCCCAACAAAGTAACGTTGGATGGATTGTGTGACGTATGTTAAGAAGAAACAATATAAACATAGTGCGCCGACTCCGAGTAACATGGCACCAGGGCATGCAGGAGATATCACCTAATCTATTTAGCATATTTCGAATTATAAGCGCTAATATAATATTGACTTGGAATAAGTGGAATCCTTGAAAACTTGGCTGCAAAAATACAACAATAATCTTACTTTTAACTTTGTCCGATTTCGAGGCGTCTCCATTCTCTTTTTGGTCACCTTCAATTTTTAAGCTCTCGGTCGCATTAGACAAGTCCGACTGTACATCTTCGGTTTGCTTTTCGTCTCCCATTTATGTAAACCGATAAGATTTTAGCGAAAATGTTAGAGAAATAAACAAAGATTTCTTGTCACAATCAAGTCAACCAACATAAAAATCCTAACCTCTATTTACTTCGTCGGCCTGTCAGAGTGTAAGTCAGTGCACAGACCACAGACTATTACTTGTCATTGTCAGTGTCACTACTAAAGTACAAGTGTCAGAACCATAGACATAAAAAATACTAGCTGCCCGCCCCGGCTTCGCATGGGTAGCACTAAGTACTTATCTACCTATCTACCTACACCGACCTACCCTACCTATATACATACCTACCTACCCTACCTACCTACATACATACCTACCTACATACCGACCTACCTACTTACTTACCTACCTACATACATACCTACTTACCTACCTACATACATACATACCTACCTACCTACCTTACCTTCACCTATCTATCCTAAGAACCTTCTCCTTACAATAACAAACACAAAAATAATTAGAATTAGCGAAATTGGTCCAGCCGTTCACGCGTGATGCACCGTACCGTATGTAAGTACTAAATGGGGGGTTTTGATACCCCAGAGTGACAAAGTGAGACAAAGTGAAGTTACTTTACGAAAAAATTTGTTAGCAAAAGCACGTATGCTGCCTATAATGTTCCCACTGATGGGATGCAGGCTTCCTCTCTTCGAGAAGGAGTGGGCTGTAATGTACCTCGCAGACCCAGTGCGGGTTGATAGATGTCACAGTGATGTATTGGGATTTTTGGTTCTAGGATATATGCCGGTTCCCTCACGATATTTTCCTTCACCGTTTTGAGAGCAGTGGTAATGAAATTAATTAGGTACCTACACAAAGTAAAGGGCCTGCATGGTTCCGAAGCCACCACCTACAACTCGTTAGTCGGGGCACACTCCTACATTGCATACGAAGCTGGGGCAGTACAATGACGTGTTAAAACCATGAGCAGTACCATTATGCCTTTTTCACAACGAAACAATGATAGCTATAACACGTTATAATATGGCCCAATGGCCCCTGTGCTGCCTACCCTGCTCCCATGGGAAGAAAGCGTGAATTTATGTATGTAGTACTAATTCCATGCTCACCATAGAGAAAAAAAATAAAGAATAGAAGCTGTCATTGTCTTGTCTGTCTTACAATAGTCTGTGATTATTTGTCAAAAACTGCATTTCGCATTTCCGTTGTTGTTTTCACTGGTTTTTGTTCTGCTCCTGCCTGCTGCTCAGACGTCAGTGCACAGAGTACTTTTTAATATAGGCGTCAGTACTCACAGATCAAGGCAATCAAGGTTTTCAGATTTTCACTCAATCGGTCTGGTAAGGTCTCACTGCGTTTAATTTAATTGAAAATTTGATTTGATTTTTTCGTTGTTTTATTTTGGACTGACTTGACTTGAATTCATTTTCACTGGGATGTTCAAATAGTTTTTCCACATTTATTGGAGCCATACGATGCATTGGTTTTAGTACTTCATACTTTAAAAAAGTGTCTCACTGTCCACTTACGAGCTATTAGTGAAATCCGATTGAAATGTCTCCTTTATTATCAGGTGATGCTTATAAACAATTAATATACAACGAACTATTTACACCAGATACTTCGACGCTAGTGTCCTTTTATTTTTGTATTTATTTGTATAGTTGTTACTCATAAATATTACAATACAGAAAAAGTAATATCCCACAGTATGTTTTTTGTTTCTAGTGCACTATGGCTTATGTGAAGACTTGGTCGACGAAGGAAGAGGTGCTGAAAGACCTTGCGAAGGCTTCAGGTAGGAGAACTAGGAAGAAAGACGACCTTGACGGAGGTTACCTGGTGATTGGAGATGTACCACCACGCGTCATTCCTGAAAATGAAGGTAATCTTCAACTTTGTTGGTAAAACTGATTCTATAAAAGTTTTTGTGAAACCTCTTTTTGTTTGGCTTTTTTTGTCCAGTTGATTGTAATGTGAGGTTAACAGTTATCACACTGAGGGTTGATGTCATCGGTCAGATATCATATCCGAGGAATAAAATTACCATCTGTCATGAGGAAAAACTGTCAAAATACAAAATTTATTTGTTGGATAAGATTTTTGCTTACTAAATATAAAAGTGTGGTTGAATTTGCCCTGACATGACAATAATATTGAACACCTTATCTACAATTCTATTTCTGGCCTGGCATTATAATGTAAACCTAATGTTCAGTTGTTTGAGGATAAATTGGGTTTGTTAATTAGTTTCATTTTATTTGATGCAATATTTCCTTTATCGCCACTACCTATTGTTGTACCCAAACAACCTTTTTTATCCATACTAATATTATAAATTCGAAAGTAACTCGCTCTGTCTGTTACCTTTTCACACCTTTACGGCTAGACTGATTAGAAGAATAGGCACATGGATAGACCATGACCTGTGTTAGGATGTAGGATACTTTTTAACCTGGTAGTATGTTACCAGGGAATAAATTCTGATCTCCATGCAGGTGAAGCTGCAGGCAAAAGCGAATAAAATAATTAATCTATTACAAAAGCCCAGTCCTTATTTAACTTTGTACTTATTTTGTACTGTGATTTCTGCTGATGCAATTCATTCCAAATAAATCATACAGACATAGCCATTTTATAAAAAGGCAATATTTTCGCTAGCACAGCATTTCATCACATATAATGCATGCTCATATTTTTCTTGTTACAACATGTACAAACTTGTTCTGTTACCCAGAGTAAAAATGATTAGTCATAACGGTCAAATTACATAATACATTGTTGTTTGTTGCTAACATTTAAACTATGTAATAATTATTTATGAAACTAAATTAGATACAAGAACATCGATTTTATAACTTAATGAATGGATGCTGCTTTGAGTTTGTTTTGGCATTTCTTCTCAGGGATCAGTCAGCAAGAAAATGTTGACACCCTGTATAGAATTTAGACATTAATTGAATTTAAAAAAAGTATTAATAATAATATTTAGATTTATTTAGCAATTAGAAATTAATTAAGTATTTATTTATTCTATCCAAACATACAAATATCCTTACAGGCTAGACCCAATGCAATATTGTAGTACACTTAAAAATTAAATAGTTCCACTGCTTGTACCACAATAAATTCTATAGGTAGCTATTCTTTCAAATTCACCCAGAGCTCAACAGAATATGTCGATGTCATCAGCAATGAGGTTGAGAGTGTGGAGCGCGCTCGTTAGCGGCGCCTCACGCAGCAAGTTAGTTCGCGCGCGCGGTACTGCCAGCAACCGCGGCTGACGACGACGACCCACATACCCGTCTGGCACTACTAGTTCCACCCTTCGCAACATATCCGCAATGTGTACCTTCCCTATAATTATCTTAAAGATATAAGTAACCAGTGTGAGTTGCCGTTGCCGCCTGACTCGCAGTTTATTATATCCGACCCTACCTACCTACTACTACACTATATAAGATAAATAGCGTTGGATACATCATCGGATAAAATGATACAGCCCGTATTCCCTCATATATTTTTCACTAATAAATTTATTTTGTACGCGCTCCAACATGAGACTATATTTAGTTTCATGCGGAGCCCAGATAACTACATTCAACTGCATTACATTCTAATTGGCTCCTTACTAAAGCATTATACAATGCCGTATGCAGTATGTTTTAAATAAAATACAGTAGGTATTTAGTATTTTTACTAACTTTGTTACAGTATACATTTATACTAAACTTTTTTGCTTTCTACCTTCTTTAGGAATACGATATTCCTCCTGTGCTTTAGGCCATTTTGTGTTTCGTCATTCCTTACATTAATATTGCTTCCTTGTGCATATAAAGTATGAGGTGTGGGATTAAATTCTGGCATATTTTTTACATTTAGGTGTCGTCCTTTAATTCCTCCCTGGTGATACATGGTGAGGTTTCAGATTAACCTCCCTACCCAAAATCACGTATTTTTAGCTGCACAGAAATCTCACGATGACGAATATTTCTCTGCAGCTGACTGTACAAAGTATGTTAAAATATTTGGAAAATTAAAAAATGCACGCCTCATAACGATCATTCAAAAATTTTACCCATCAATAAGGGTAAAATTGCTCACCGTTGGTTGCTAGGCAACAGAAGAGGGTCGAAGTTGGAAATTTAAAAAGATATAGATATTATATAAGTTAGTTTTTTATTAATTATAATTAAACTACTTTGAATAAAAGAGCTATTTTTAATAGGGTCCTACTATATGTAAAACGAATCTATAGATTTAAAAAAAATTGACTCAATTGTTTTTTTCGCAAGCTGCTACCAATCCCTGTTTGCCTTTCGACCTTTACTTACGTTTTGCTGAACTATGTTGCTGTATTAAAATAATTCCTTGTTCAATACAAAAATGTTTTGAATTCCTGTCTACGGAATGGTCTGCCATTGTCCGATATTATACGCAGGATTTTCGGTTCACGAAAATATTTCTTCACACTTTTATTGTGTCTTGTGTACTTCATGATCTCTTTGGAGCGACATTAGTAATCGATGATCACGAAAAGATAATCCCCACTTGGCAATGGACCCAAAATCATTAGCAGTATACACCCAGGCATTCGAAGGGAGTTCACGCCTTTGTATCAGTATAACTTCTCCCGCTCTGGGCGGAACGGGAGGGCGTGTCAGATTCTTACTGACTAAAACCCAACCGTGTTCCTTCAGTTGCCTGTACGTTGCCAGGGGCCACGGTATCCCTTTCGGACTTTCCCGCGACCCCGGCAGGCATCGGTCTAAGCGGACCCCGTCAGTTGTGCTGACATCTCTTTGAGGCGCGCGTGGAACACAACGCACCGTTGACACCCGGGCCTGGTCCTTATCGGACGCCGAGCTCCCCATTGCTCACCGTCCGCAAGCCCGCGCCTACGGTGGCCGGGAATCGGCCTACGATTCCCGATGCCCAGGGCGTCTCCTGCAGCGGCTAGGGGCGTGAGGGCGCGAAACTTTCCTCTCCCTCACGCGTTCCGCCTCCTCCTTCGCGAGCATTACTGCTTTGCAGAAGGAGGTGACGGCTACCCACACCCTCTCGCTCCTATCCTTTGACAGTGCCTGAGTGGCCTTCATGAGCTGCTTTTATTAGGTACTTGTTTTCTCAATAAGACGCCTTCATGTAACCAAAGGCCACGTTCACGAAATTTGTTACTGTTTATCGAAGCATTCCAAGAATTTCATTATTCAATGCTTCAATTATCGTTTCAAGGGATAGTGCTACGGATATCGCGTACCTATTGAAAAACTGGTTAACATGATGTTCATGTTCAAAAGGATTTTTTTGTAGGCACTCGTGCCAAATATAAAATTTTTATTTTGTCATAAGCATTTGCTTGTTCTTTTTGCCGAAATAAATGCCGTGATTGGCATTCTTGTGCTCTTTTTATCGAAAAATTGTCGAATGTCTTCTGTAAAGTCTGGTAAACGAGAGATCCACTGAATTGATTCGATGGTTCCCGGTGGTCTAAATGTCTCAATTGTTTAGATGTATTTGTCAAGTGGTTTAATGCCTGATTAATGATTACGAAAGCTCATAGCCTAGAAACTGAACAGTTTTTGTAACACCTTTATTTCTGTTTAGTAAAACATTGTTGTCTTTGCGCTCTCTCTCTCTCTCATCGTGTACCAACTTGATCAGTTACCATGTCTACCAGTTACCGTGTCATGCTGGTCATTTCTACACAAGCATACTTGCATCTATGGCAGGACTACTGGGCTAGACCTTTTAGACCAGTTCAGTTCCCACTGAGATTGTGTAATTTATTTTTTATTTTTTTTATAAGCTGACTCCCTCTCGCATAAAGGAGACCCTAATTGCGTAACACACGATTAATAACAATCTGTTTCATTTTGACAGTGCAACAACATTCATTGCGTTTTATGGCTCGATGCTAAGTAATAAGCCAAACAGGTCGATCCATCAGGTTAAGCTGACAGGGTTGGTCCGTGGATGGGTGATCATTTTACATACCGAGACTCTGCCTCGGAAAGCACGTTAAGCCGTTGGTCCCGGCTGTCATTCGTGGATCTTTGACAGTCGTTACGGATCGTCAGAAGCCGGTATCGTGTTACCCAGTTACTGGGTTGTGGAGGTCAATTAGGCACTCGCTCCATGTAAAATACTGGTATTCAGCTGCATCCGGTTAGACTGGAAGCCTATCCCAACATAGTTGGGAAAAGTCTAGGCAGATTGATTGATTTACGTTATTGAGCAGACAATTTTTTCGAACATATGAAGCAATGGATTAGCAATATCCTTCAAAATTATTCAGATTGTGATTGATCGTGTGTTACGCAATCAGGGTGCTGATCCCAGCAGTAGGAACAAAATAGGCTGATTTGATTATGGTGGTGTTTAGAAAGTATCGCGCATCAATAATTAATCTTAAGAACATTTAAGTTGCAATGCCATGCCCCTAGAGCGCTCGGCTGGAATTCGGTGAATAAGAATTATACGAGAAATAGACTTTTGCAATGAAACCAGTCGAGATTAATCAATAAATAATTTTTGCGTTGTAAAAACGCGATGTGACGTAGGAGAAATGATAATATTTGTCATTTAAATCCTGCCCAGGAGGTCAAAAATTTAAAGGTCAAATAGTCTGATAAAGATCAGGTAATACCTACCGAATGTCCGTTTCAAAAGTGTAAACAAACCCTGTTCAGGTGGTTTTTAATTTACCTCAATTGTCAAATGAAAAACCTCTTTAGGGTGATTTAACCGTATAGTTCGGAAGCGCCCCCGATTGGACCCGAAAACAAAAACCTCCGCCGCACTATGGGCCAGAACCGTGCGTACCGTCTCAAAAATAGGTTTTCGTAATGTTCTATATTGAATATTGTGTTAATGCACATGTCTAACTGAATGTCCAATGCATATTATATAGCAGTTAAAATATACTATTTCTCATTTTTACTATTAGACTAAGGCTTGCAAGTTGACGCTCAAAGTTATGTCAATTATGTAGAACACAATTTCACCAGTTTACATGGTCATATTTTCATTATTTTCACAGCAATTTTTTAAGTGTGATATATGGTTAGAATGGTTATGAAGTATTCTATTTAAAAATAATTTAAGTGGACCATTATGTGAAAACTGGGGAGGTATATAAATTATTTTTCAGAACCTAATATTTTATCCTTATTAGAAACTTTACATAGACTTTTGGCAGTTAGCAATGTCTGCCCATGTCGTAATTTTGATAGCATCACATAGAGCAGCTAATAAAGAAGTTAGGACAAAAAAAATAAATTGCCCGAATCTGCCCCCCTTGAAATAAAACGAAAAATGCCTGATGGGGGGAATATACAAAATATACCAAAAATGATTTTAGTTGTGATTGATGAGATTTTTGGATATTTAGATTACTTTTTTCTTAAAATTATCTATTTACTTAATCTTTAGGTAAGGTGGGAGTATTGGGTAATGTATTTTTTTTTTATCGTTCGGTCAGATGTGGTTAATGTTTTGTTATCACTGTGTGAATTACATGTTTATCATGTAGTTTATGTATTTCTCTATCGCGGTGAAGGAAAAGGGAGGAAATGGTAGTTAAAGTTGTTATTGTACATTATATCAGTACTACTAACCACCTTCGTAGATAGTGGTTAGGAAACGTGATAATGCACTAGACAATAATATTTTTTCACACGAAATTTCAGTATAAAAGTTATTTATTTACGTTGTCATTTACCAGTACTTTAGTGTGCTTTGACATAATATAGTCTTCACCAACCTCGGTAAAAAAGTAGTAGTTAGAAGTAAAAACAAAATGAGTGAATTTGTTGTGCCTCATGGAACAAAATCAGAAGATATTCAAAAATACTTAGAAGAACACCACCATTTGTCGTCTGAAAAAAGTGAATTAGTTGTGAACCGTATTCAAAAATGGCTTATAACAGCGTTTAACGATCGGTGGACCAAATCTAACCGAACTAAAGAACGTTTCTTTAATAAAAATACATCGTGGTTAGACGGTGAATTTAAGGTACAATTCGAAGAAGCACCGTTGGATATTACACCTACAACATCTGGAGAACGTGGACGTCCGCCAAAGTCTTATGAAGATCTATCAGAGAAATCGAAAAAAAGGAAGAATATGGAGTTGGTACAAGAATATGGAATCGAGTATATACATAATGCATACGTTCAAGGATTGCGGTCTGAAGGAGAATTCGAAGAAGCTACTGTTGTTACAATGATGCGGAGTTGTGATAGAAATGAAAAAAGGATCATGAAGGAAAAATTATTGCATGAAAGTCGCAATGCAACAGATTTTACGGTGGATGAAGCTTTAAGTATATTTGCAGATTTAGATCTTTCGAAATCACAATACGGATTACTTCGAGCAAGTCTGATTAACAAAAACTTCGACATACTGCCATCATATAATATACTGACAAACGCCAAAAAACTGTGTTATCCTCCACCATCCAGCATTCAAATAACCGATATAAGTGCCAAAGTAAATCTACAAGATTTGCTGGACCACACTTCTGCTCGCATCTTAAAGATTGAAAATGTTTACAACTCAACAAGAAAATCTCTTAAATTGTTTACCAAGTGGGGATGTGATGGGTCATCGGGGCAAAGTGAATATAAACAAGTTTTATCAGGTGAGAGTGATTTAGTCTCAGATGCAAACTTATTTATAGCGTCTTTGGTACCAATAAAACTGACTGACACAGAAACAAATGAGGTAATTTGGCAAAATTCGGCTTGTTCGTCTATTCGTTATTGCCGACCAATCCTGATGGAATTTGCAAAAGAAACCCCCGAGAAAACCCGATCAGTGGTTGGTGATATTCGGGGTCAAATTAATAATTTGCAAACTTCAAAGATACACAAGGAGGAGCAGGTAATTGAAATAAGTCACGACCTATTTCTAACTATGGTGGATGGAAAAGTTACACAAGTTCTAACTGACACAAGTTCTGGAGCTGTGTGTACAGTATGTGGGGCTAAACCAAGCGAAATGAATAATTTGGAGAAGATTGAATCAAAGCCAGATAATATAAATGCTTACGAATACGGTTTGTCTACGTTGCACGCGTGGATCAGGTGCATGGAGTTAATTTTACATATTTCATTTAAAAAATGGGCTGCGAGAACTCCAGAAGATAAAGAAAGTAAAGAAGACAAGAAAAAGCTTGTACAAAGTTTATTTCGAAGCCGAATGGGATTGCACGTTGATAAGCCCCGACAAGGAAGTGGAAACAGCAATGACGGCAATACAGCTCGGCGTTTTTTTGAGAACTACTATTGCGCTTCAGAAATTACAGGAGTTGACGAGGAACTTATTAAAAGGTTCTATGTTATTCTTCAAACTTTGGCATCCGGTATTGCTGTAAATCCAGAAAAATTTGGTGAATATACTCGCGCAACCGCACAACTATACGTAACAAAATATATGTGGTATAATATGCCTTCTTCAGTACATAAAATCTTAATACATGGGGAAAGTATAATAAGACATTTTGCTGTTCTGCCCATTGGTAATTTATCTGAGGAAGCCCAAGAATCTCGTAATAAAGATTACAAAAAATTCAGATTGCATCACGCTAGAAAATGCTCTAGGTCCGCAACGAATCAAGACGTATTTCATGGTCTTCTATTTACGTCAGATCCTTATATATCAAGTATCAGAAAACCATCAGTCACTATTTCCAAGGAATTGTTAGACGAAGCTAAGAGCCTCTTAGCTATTTAAATAGAAGTAATTACGTACCTACATTAATTGTAAAATATATTTTTAGAGTGGATTTATATCATATTTGTCATTTATTTAAATGTAAGATTTATATGTAATACCTATAAAATAAAAGAAAATAGGTTTAATATCATAAAACTGTAAAATTATAATTCAATAAGTTAAACAAACTATGGTTTAATATTAAAAAAATACATTTTTATTTTATTTTTTAAATATTAATAATTAAAGTTTTGACAATAAATGTGTCACTATTGGATTCTATGTACTCTGGAGATACTACGTGCCAAATTTCAGCTATTTACTTCAATCAACAAAAAAGTTACAGATTTTTGAGACGGTTTGACCGTTCTGGCCCATAGTGCGCCGGCTCGGTAGCGTATCCAATTGGACCCCAGAATGACGACATACTACACCCTAAATTGATCATGTAAATATTTATTATGCCACCCATCAAATCATACGAATGTACGTTAATTAAGAGAGTTGGATAAAAAACTCTTATGTTAACGCCATTAAATCTTTCATATTAAACGCGCAAGTTAATTAATTTACCTTTATAAACTTTTGATCTGTAAATGCGATAATCGCTATTTTGATGACAATGGTGGTCGAAGCTAAAAAACATAAAAATTGGGGATTTCGAACATCTAAACAGGGGCAGTGTAGAATACATCATTTAATTATTTGTCGAATTCATCCATTGTTCTAGTTATAAAAGTAGCGGTAATGAAGTTTTTTGATATCCAAAGTCGAAGTTTCGCGCCAATCGTGCGTGTTTACATTTTTACTTTTCACAAATATCACACATACACATGTTGATATGATTTAAAATGTGACAAATATTATTTAAAATCTTATATACAACTAGAAAATGCCTAGATCTTAACGTAATACACGAACAATTGTCCAATAACACGTAATATTCATTACCACTACTCAATTTGTGTTAAAAATCACCGACTGTAATTGTTTTTTTTTATTGTAATGATGTGCGAAAACGATTATGCCAAACGATTTTTTTTAAATTTTGTTCGACTCGATTAATTAATATGTGAGAAATCGATACTTGGAAATTTAAATAAATTTGTTTTCAGCATTAAAAACAGTAAGCATTATTTATAATAATGTATTTTTCTAATGTAATTTTAATGGTTTTTCAGACATTTATGAAACAAGCCAAAAGACAGGACCTAGATATATGATCGAGATAGGTACCTCATTTATTGGATTTCGCGCCGAATTGTTTCTATATTTGAATTTAAATTCGGAATGCGCTCGCTGTTCAAAATTATTTTAATGTATTGGACAATTATTTACTGTGGATTTTATTTTTGATCCTTTCTGATAGTTTGATAGACATGACTACAGAATGCCAAGTATACATTCTTTTTTTTTGGTAGGATTAACAATTTTTTTTGTGAATGATGATAAATTAATTCTATAAATTGGGAAGGTATTCCGGAAACACTTTGAAATGACGTCCATAGTTTTGGGGTTCCGTACCTGAAAAGGAAAAAACGGAACCCATATAGGATCACTTCGTTGTCTGTCTGTCTGTCAGCCTGTCAAGACCTTTTTTCTCAAGAACGCGTCGCGGTATCAAGTTGAAAATAATATCAAATACGTAGGCCCATGGTCCCTTGGAGCTCTAAAAAAAGCAAGCTTCTAAGTCAACGCAATAAAAAAATATGTACGGTAATTTATGCGACATATTTTGATACTAGCAAATAAACAAAAACTTACAGGGTACCTACTTCCCGTTGACCTAGATTCATAAAAATTTGGCAAGAAACAATCACAGCACATATGTACGTATATAAAGGAAAAAGTCCGAAAATCGTTAATTTGTAGTTTTATCACATATTCTTTTTTTTACGATTACAAACTTATATTTACAGTTGCAGAATTGACCGTGACGTATATCGATGTATGGGAACATGTTTTTAACTACAATGTTAAGTTTGTTTAGTGGGATAAATTCATCCCAACTACGGAACCCTACATTGTGCGTGGTTCAACGCGCACTTGGCCACTTTTTTTTGAGTTTGCTAGTTTTTGTTTATTAGATTGAGTAGTTTTTTTTGTGGTAGGTTTCCAACGTCATTTAAAAAAACTGGCTAAGTGTATGTCGGACTACCCACAGTGATGGGTTACGTAGTGTGAATGAATATTTATGCACGCACATTGCATAGCATCAATTTTATCGGCTACAAAAATAAGTTTGTATTTCTCGATAAAATATGAAGAATAAAGTTAACTCTGTGGTTTTTGAGATACGGGTTATTTTCGGTTACAAGCGGTACCCCAAAATAACCCGTATCTCAAAAAATATTGACTTAAAAAGCAAAGTCACTTATAAACATATTTATTGTTTTAAATAAGACAATTAGAACGATAAAGATGTGTATTAAGTGGTTTTGCTTCTTTTCGTGTGGGACGAACTTCAGAAAATGAATTAAAAAAAAAACAAAACATTAATATATTAATTATTATTCAATAATGAGATCCAAAACAATACACGCTTTATGAGCATTTTTTTTTTCATCCATTGGTTACTTGTATTCGGAATGCCACACCTAATTATGTTTATCGTAATTTCACTGCACCAATGCATAGCGGTGCAAAGAATACATCTTTTTCCAAATTTTCATCGATATAGTGTAAATAGTCGTCAGGAACGAAGTTCCTTTTCACGTATGATTTCAAACGCATTTTTCGCATCCGCCATCTTGGCTTTACTTTTTGACCTAAGTATCAACTTTAGCACTCTCGAAAATATAGAAAACGACACCAACGACGAAAAATTTGAAAATGTTCGCAGCATCTTGGATTTACATTTTGACCAAATTCACATTTTCTCTCGGTGAGACGCAAGTATGAACCCTTTTCGCGTGACGATTTCTGCCAGTTTACTCCTACCGCAAGCCGCGTTAAGAATTTCGTTCCAAAAATAATAGGTTAATTAAAAACACATTTTTGTGACCCTCACAACAAGCCCTTTCATTTGATATGTCACACCCACACGGTATAGCTTGCAAAACTTTTTTTCAATTTTCTAATTTGCTACTAAAAAGTGACCCCACCCCATATTCAACATACATTTATTTACGTTACACATCCGTATTTGGGTCACAGAAATTTATATGTGTACCAAATTTCAACTTAATCGGTCCAGTAGATTCTGAGCAAATTGGCTGAGATCGACCGACAGACCGACACACCATGATCCTTTAAGGGTTCTTTTTTCATTCGTTCGTACGGAACCCTAAAGAGTTACTCCCCTATCCACAATGTACGTGTATATACCTACTTACAAAAAAAAAACTATAAAAAATTAAATAATTAATGGGGAATATACCAAAGAGTTTTTATTCAGTTTCTACTACTTTTTTATGCTCGATTTTTTGCAAGTATCGATTAGGATGAATGCAACTTTTGAATCGAAATAAGAAAATAGGGTAGATAGACAGCACTAAGAAGTGTCACGTCGTAACACAATAACAGTAATTTTTATCAAGATTTGATCGTGTTTTTCATGTAGTTTATGTATGAAAAATGGTAAAAGTAAGAATGCAGAGAGAATGATAATATCTTTAATATTCCCTTTTGCATATTTACAGCAAGAGAGTAGGTTGTTTAAGTACATATTTTCAACGAATTTAAATAGCCTACCTTTTGGATAGGTGTAGTAATACCTATTCTATGCAACTTTCTCAGTGTACTGACGTGATTTGACTAACTTCAAGATATAATCAAAGATATTTGCCACAAACTTATTGTATAAAATAGGCTCGGTAAGATATATTTCTTAATAAATTCGAATGCTGAAAGTTGATGTAAATTCGTGAATTTCATGACTTAATACCATTGATGTATTAAATAGGAAGATATGGTACGCGCTCCTCGACGTGGACCGCATAAATTAGGGGAAAAGGACACAATCGAGCTTAGTCACAATCGAACTGGCGTTTGTGTAGCACGTTAAGTAAAATTACAGTAATCGTCTAAATAAGCAGCAACAATGCCTTCCTGTGTTTACAAAATGTGCACAAATAGTGCAAAAACCAAAAACAAGTCCCACGGGGTTAGTTTTCACTCGTAAGTACAGCCAAAAACATTAATTTGTTGAAAATTATAATAATATTTAATGTTTGCTCCGTCATAAGTTGTTCCTAATCGTAAACATTCGGCCAACATTCGGCTGTAAACGCGATTTCGCTTGCACAACAGCGCCGCCTGCAGTCTCCGTCCTTGTCTGCGCAAGCGGCAGCGCAAGTGGCGTATTAGTACCGTCAGCAAAAAATGCCATATCGCCTCGAATTTAATTGAATAATATTTAATTTATTTTTTACCCATCTACTTAGAGGTAATTGCCCTTTGTTTACATTTGTAACGTCAACACAATAGATACTTTGTAAGATGTTCCTGATATTTTTTCATATTAAAATTTATCAATACCTGGGTACCCACAAAATTGCACAAGATCACGGCCATACCGTGATCTTGTGCAATATTATCACAGTTACTGGCTATGTTAAGAAATAAATAATGAGTAAATTTGTATTATTAGGTTTCCTCAAGATGAAGTGTGGAGACATAAATGGCTCCAAGTTGTTAGAAAACAGAGGCAAGAACCAGATTGGCTACCACACAGTAGTAGTCGATTATGTTCGGTACACTTCAGAACAGAAGATATGTATACAACCCATAAAGGATATAGGAAGATATTAAAAAACGCAGTGCCATATTTTCGAGTAGGTATCAAGTATTAAAATGCATAGTTGATAATTACATAATTATATTTACTTATTTCCCTACTGTTTCACTCAGTAAAACTTAGATAGGTTGGCTTCGTCGACAGACTGATGGTTGTTTTTCTAGACAGCTATCCTTGTTGTAGACAAAATGTTCTAAGGGAAGGCACAAATACGGTCAATAATGTACAGCCAATAAACCGTGTACATAGCTTTGTGCCGTGAATTCTATGACAGTAGGTTCAAGGTATTTTTTTTATGACAATCCGGAAAATGTACATGAAATATTGGCTGTAAAATAAAGGGACTCGTTCTAACAGACTTAATACATAAAGTAGGTATACAATACACACATAATAATTATACGTTTTTTAATATCAGGTCGCCATGGCAACATATTCTGTTTCGGGACGAACCACACCAAATTCGTTAAACGACGTCAATATATCTGAATTAGAATCAGTATTTGAAACTCCAAGGAAAGCTTTCTTAAAGCTGAAGTTGAATAAAGAAACAATAAAAAAGCGAAAACTGATGCAAGACAACAAAAACTTAAAGAAAAAATGTAAAAGACTTAACCATAAATGCAAAAATCTGAAAGAAACCATTATTCAATTGAAAAAGAGATTAAATTTAACAGCGGACCAATTCGCAGAGCTTTCTCTTAAAGCAGAAGCTGTGGATTTATTTCAACGAATGGTTCGGCACAAGAAGTTGGATAAAAACTCGAGATTGAAGTTTCCACCTAGCTTGAGAAAATTTGCTCTCACTTTAAATTTTTACTCACCTACTGGTTACAAATATGTGCGAGAAGTCTTCGAGAATGGCCTTCCTCATCCAAGAACTTTAGGAAAATGGTACGAAAAGACCGATGCTGCGCCCGGGTTTACCGCCGAAGCGTTCGCAGTCTTAAAGAAAAAATACGCAGCGACAAAAAAAAAAATGATATGCACTCTTGTAGTCGACGAGATGTCGATACGACAACAACTGATGTGGGATGGAAAAAAAACTGATGGTTTGGTTGACTACGGAACTGGATCATTGGAAAATGCTGGTGTTGCTACGCAAGCATTTGTCATGATGTTGGTCAGCATGAACGAAAATTGGAAATTACCCGTAGCATATTTTTTCGTTAATGGACTTCCAGCAGAATCCAAAGCAAATTTAATAAAAACTTGTTTAGAGAAGTGTCATGAAGTAGGAGTCAGTGTTGTGGCTTTAACTTTTGATGGCTGCAGGTCAAATATGAGTTCCGCAAAATTACTAGGTTGTGAACTTGACGATGTTAATAATTTAAAAACTACTTTCAAACACCCATCATGTGACATGGATGTAGCGGTATTTCCTGATCCATGTCACATGATAAAATTAGTACGTAACACATTTGAAGCCAAAAAAATTTTTTACGGCAGTGAGGGTCAAGAGATTAAATGGCAGTTTTTGGTTAATTTACTAGAATTACAAAAAAGTGAAACTTTAACTTTTGCCAACAAATTAACTTTAAGGCACATAGAATTTAGGAACCAAATAATGAAGGTTAAGCTTGCAACCCAGCTTCTGAGTATGAGTGTAGCCAAATCGTTAAAATTATGTGAAGAAATTCTAAACTCAACCCGATTTAGGCATACCGACGCAACGGTTAAATTTATTGAAAATTTTAATCATATATTTGATATAATGAACTCACGAAAACGTGATAAGTTCGGTTACCAAAAACCAATTTGTCCTGAAAATAAAAATCTAATTTTTGATTTTCTTACCGAAATGAAAGATTACATAATTTCTTTACGATACCTTGTCAAATCCCGCCGTATCACCAAGCGCAAAATAAATATGAAAATTTCGAAAAAACCGGTAACTGACACCATTTGCAAGACAGGATTCATTGGTTTTATAATTTGTATGGAAAGCCTAAAGCATCTGTATACCACACTCGTCGAAACAAATATTTTAAAGTATATTGCCACTTATAGAATGTCACAGGACCACCTCGAGTTATTCTTCGGTGTCATTCGCAGGCAGGGTGGATACAATAACAACCCAAATGTCAAACAATTTCGGGGTATCTATAGGAAGATATTAGGACACTTAGAGTTGCGGTCTTCTTTGTCGGGAAATTGTATTCCTCTTGACAATTTTCCGATACTAACATGTACATCAGCTGTTGACGTTATTAATGAAACTGTAGATAGAAAAAGCAATGTTACAAGTCTGACTTTAGGCGGCAAAAAGGAAACCTTTAAAAAACATCAAGCATCACGTGTTTCATCACGTGTGCGTGTACAAAATATTAAAAAGAACAAAGTTCTATTAAGTGACACGCTAGCGGAGACGAATGTGGGCATATTGAGTGAGCTTTTGACCGATAAAATTAAACACAATTTATCAACTTGTTCTGAGCAAATAGTAGGTTACATAGCTGGATGGGTCGCCCGAGCTTTAATAAAGACAATACAGTGTGAAACGTGTGTCTCAGAGGTCATAACTGCAAAAAAAATGCATTTCCATAAACTAATAACATTAAAAGACATGGGCGGTCTCTGTTACCCTTCCTACGATATGTTTATGATATGTGCAAAGTCTGAAATCACTCTAAAGAAAATGATTGCCCAAGGGAAGCACTTCACGAGCGATTCGGAATTATTACGTCTCAAATTAAATATCATGAAGACTTTTCTTGATACAAATGTATTGACTGAATTAGTTATTCATTCTCAAAATCAGCCAGCTACTTTTAACCATCGCACTCATCTTTTGCGAGCAATTATTGATAAATATTGTGACGTAAGGCTACATTATTCACACAAAAATGACCCGTCTATATCAGCGGAAACAAGAAGACAAAAGCGAAACAAACTGTCTCTATTTGAAGGTAAATAAGAGGTAATAATAATTTTTACGATTAGGTTTAAGTAATAAAGGTAAATTTCTGATTTAAAGTGACTTTTTTTTTTCTGTTTTCGTTGTCCGATTAACATAAATCAAACTGAAATATTAGTTTTTTTTCTAATTATATCTTTTGAAACTAAAATTATTAAAATACATACATAAACAAAAAAAACATTTTTTCAAGTTACGTAACTCAATCCTTACTTTGTTAAAAAATTCCCTTGCAAACTTGCTTTAAATAGTCTTATTGGATCAAAATATGAAAACTATTAACAAATCTAATCTATGTAAACTAATTAGAATAAGTTAAACTTCAAGGTAAACAAATCTGTTTAAAAATTCTAATTAAAGACTTTCTAACTAAAAAAGTAAGTATTATTTTATTTCGTTAAAATTTATTTGTTGACGGTACCTACATTACTCTCGGTTTGCGGGGAATACCCGAATCGTAGTTTGTTTCCGAGTTGTTATGGGTACGTAACAGTGACAATTATTGCTATCTCGTTCTCGCTATAGCCCGCGTAATATGTCTCCCTATTTCGGTTGTCGAGCACATGACGCACGACATCGGGAAATGTAGTTGTGTGGGTGTATTTACATGTAAGTGTTTCTAGTCCATTTAATATTTACGTGATGTTAGAGAGTGGCCTATCTTCCCTATTTTACATCAATGCTTAATACGCAACACCCCGTCGAGTCAGCTGATGTGTCACGTGTCAAAATCTTGTCGAGCAGAGAGGTTAAAATTAGAATTTCGGGTTTAAATATTGAAATAAACAGATCGAAGCACTTAGTTTGTGACACTACAACTACATTGGCGTCCACAGTTACGTTTTCTGATCACTTTGTTAACATTTTTATTAGATACCTACTTTTGGAACAGACCTGACATTGTATAAATTATGTCCTTTTCATTCTTCCGTTGTGCTTGAGCTTTTAGTTAAGAGCAGAAAAAAGCATTTGAATAATTTTAACCTTAAAAACATTAGTCTGTTAACATCTCATTGCGGTCGGCCGTCCAACTAGTCAACTGACGTCACAAATTCTCGTCACTACTTACGTTTGTTAGAATACATTAACCGTTGGTAGACATCACAACTCATGATTACAAAACACTTCAAACGTGAGAGTCACTATTGTGGACCATTGACAACGCATTCATTTAAACCGTACACCCCACAGACTGGGGTACAGTGGGGTACGGTGCACTGTGGGCCACAGTGCAGTACCTACCTACGTAGCACAATAATCCACATCACCAAAAAAAAAAAGTAAATTAAAATAATTTAAACACCAGACTGCGTAAAATTTGAACTTTAAAAAGATGGAAACAAGAATAAGTAACTACTTACTTTAAACAAACTCATGCAGTCGGAGGCAAAACACAAAACCCTCCTGTTATGGGGCCAACCTGCAAGCTCAGCACATCGTACCGACAAAGTGACCGATCGCATTACGACACCGCTCTTCCGACGTCATCGACTATTGTCGTCTTTCTTTACCTAACTTCGGTGGGAACGGACAACGGACACTGATATATTAAGGCGACGATAGCCAACTTTTAATGATTTTATACTGAAGATCACGTCTAAACGAGTAGTGTTAATGATTTGAAAAAATATAAATGTTAAATATAGTATATTCTTAATAACTTAATATATGAATATTTTAGATTATGTTTATATTGCATAGTGAAATTAATTTGTTAAGTTATGTCTAACGCAGATAAAAAACTAAGCTAATCCCGCAAAATCTATCAACCGTATTTTGCTGAAACCTTCATAATTTTAAAGATTATTTAATTATTAGTATACGTGTTTTATTAAAATACCTTTTGTTTTATGTACGTAGTCTGGTCATAAGTTTTGTCACATATGGAAAGTTAAATAAATGACACAATGAGTTATGCACTACAACCATTTATATATCAAATAAAAGGGTATAAAATACAGATTTAAACCACATTAAAATTATTCGAAATGTCCTCCTCTTGCTTCGATACAAGCCTTCAATCTGCAAGGCCAGTCATCAATCGAAGCACGCAGGACATTCATGTCAATATCGGCGACTGCTTTAATCAGGGATGCTTTAAGTGACTCCAAGTTGCGATGGAGTTTAGCGCAGACCTTCTCCTCTAAGTGCTGCCATATTTTGTAATCCAAGGGATTCAAGTCTGGACTGGATGAGGGCCAATCCTCAAGCCTGATAAAGTCGATTCCACGGGTCGTGAGCCAGTTCTGGGTACTTTTCGCCTTATGAGCTGGCGCAGAATCCTGCTGGAATACCCAGTGCCTGTTTTCGAACATTGTTTGTGAAAGAGGTTCCACAATGTTTGTTAGGACTGTGTTTTGATATACGAGGACACTTTTTTCACTCCTTTTTCACAAAAAAACACCTCCGTTGGACCCAAATAGGACACCCCAAGCCAAACCATGAATGCCGAAGGGTGATGACCACGCTGAACACGTGGCAAACGTTTGTTCGCTTCTTCACTAGAGTGTGCATACACTTTATCATTTTGTTTATTGAAACTCTCCTCAACATAAAAAAGTTTTTCGTCCGAAAAAAGTATTTCGTGGTATTTTTTTCCCGCGTACCGCCTTAACAAAACCCGGCTTCTTTCGAGTCTGATTTTCTTCAGCCGTGCGTTAAGATGTGCTGTTTTTTGCTATAAGCACGCAGTCATAGGTCTTGATTTAACACCCTTTTAACAGTAGTTTTGCTTTGATGACCGCTGGAGTCCGAACAGTACGACGTCGACCGCTCCTTTGTTTATCTTCTAATCTTGAATCTTCCCTGAATCGTTTGATAGTACGATAAATAAATCTCAGTGGAATTTTCAAATTTTTCAGCAGTTTGAAAATCTCAGTAGGCGCGTGACCGCAACGATGCAATGCAATTACTGCGACTCTGTCTTCTTTGCGCGTCCACTCCATTTTAGAAAATGAACAAAACTCCAGAAACCCTTTGTTTTTATTTTCTTTAAATATTCAAATTTCGAATGCCCATAATATTTTCCTCGGCTTGCATTCTAAATTCGAAATTTTACCTTACCTATGTGACAGAACTTACTACGTATAATAAATTGACAATGCGTCTAATTTAGGACAGCGCTCCTTGATGTGCGAGTCCTATTACTGACTGTACGTACGACTCGTTGCATGAGCTCAGTACAGAACACGCAAGCTAACCATTGAGTGGTTAGCTTGCGTGTTCTGTACTGAGCTCTTTTGTACTGAGCTCGCATTTACCTGCGTTTTAGCCTAACTAAAAAGGTTTTTTTTTTTTTTTATTACACCCTTGCAGAGTTTTCCGACACACGCCCCCACTCATATCTCCTTTGCGTCACGCAGTCGGGTAAATAACAGTTAGGGCCAAAACACATACACGTTGCGATCGACATGTTTAGGTACCTACTTACTATTTTTTATTGACAATTGTATCTACTATTTTCGTTTACCGTTTACTCGTAAAACAAGTTGTAAAGACACTCCATAGCTTTAAGTATAAGATAAAGGTTAACAAGAAAAATCACGTGACGAGACTGCTGTCAAGTAACCGAGTAAACGTTGTTAGTTGTACTCTTCAATTTAGCAACGTTGACGTTCGTTGACGTTTAGAGTTAGGTTCTTTTTTAAAGGTAGAATACACAATATTATATTATTACTAGCTTTACCCGCGCCGACTTCGCATGGGTAGCTTTAAACCCTACCTACCTACCCTCCCTACCCTACCTACCTACCTACCTACCTACCCTACCTACTCGCCCTACCTACCCTACCCTAATTTTCTCACCGTTTAAACCTTCCCTGGATTATGACAAACATTTCAAAACCAAAATCAGCTAAATCGGCCCAGCCGTTCTTGAGTTATAAAATTACAACGAAAAGTGGCATTTATTTTTATAGATATAGATTATAAATCTAACAAAAAAATTGTGCTCAAGCAGTTACATCTACGAAGAGTAGGTTAAAAATAAATGATAAAGTTTAACATACCTACCTGAATAAAAGAGGAAACAATTGTAATAAACGAAAAAATAAAAAATGGTTTTATCGTATTTGTAAACAAGAAAGTGTCATCTATAAAAACCCTTTTTCCGATTTGTTTACCTTTATTTAACTACCTAAACTTATGGAGTAAAGTTATCAATAAAAAATTGTTGATTTATACATATCTGTAACAACGTCGCGTCGGTTGCAACGTGCCACAATGTTGTGTATGTGTTTTGGCTACTAGTCCAAATTGTAATTAGAAAAACGTTAGGTTAAAATGTCTCAGCAATACCATCTCTCTTTAACAAAGTTCTTACAAACAGATGCCACCGAGTTGGAAATCCGATTTGGGGGAGCAGAAACCAGAAAAGAGATACACACTGAAGAAGATGCCACGCCAGATCTGGCAGGCATCCAGCACATGCTAAGAATGGTGAGTCTCTTGCTTTATTTTAGTATTAGCCCTTTTTTACTACCTGAGGCCTGTCTAAAAAGTTAGATGGCTACTGATAAACGAAAGATTCAAAAGTAAAATGTCCGGACTTTTGTTTGCAAATGGCCCGGCTTAAAGTTAGGACTTTTCAAATTTCGAAACAGTAACCGTAGGTAAGGGAGTGCACCTGTATTTGCGCACACCAAGGAGCTTATATAAATCCGAAATGGTTTCTCTGTGTCAAATTGAACCTTCAAGCAATTTGACATTTCATTAACATCTGCATGTGTTTGTGCTGACATTTTAAAGACGTTTTTGCATATATTTTAAATTAATTGATTAAATGTACCGGGTTTTACCTGTGTTTTTGTTTTATTCATAAAAGCCATTAATGATGTAACATCGCGCAAATACTATCTCCTGTGTAATTGGCTAGACTCCTCTGTCATATAATGATTACATGAAGGTTTGTGCTTAATCACTGAAGCAGTGTCTTGCACATTTTCTGTGCTTTAGCGATTAAAACTGCCGTTTGTCTGGTTAAGTAAGTTAGATGTGTTTAAACGTCAAAAAAAAATCTGTTAACCAGATGCTACTTAACTTTAAGCAACTTTGATGAATGAGGGGGAAATAGTCTAAAACTGCAACGGGAAGTTACATGATAGCACAATAATAAATTATGTTTTCTACGATCTAATCACTGGTAACTTGTATGTTTACACTCTGCATTATTACATGTAGGTACTAAGTCGGGTAAATTATTTAAAGTACACGAAATTGTTTTGTAATAAATTCACATTTGATTTTTGTCAAGTGGTATTCTGCCATTTATTGCCCTGACCGTTCTGTGTTGTAAATAATTATATTACCTAGAATCTAGATGTTTCGGTTTTCCTTTCTCTATACAACGTTTTGTCTCTCTTTCAGATGCAAGAATATAACGAAGATGATGACAATATCGACGACACTGCCAACGCGAAGGATTGTGTTATAGCTATTACCAAAGTTAGTAAATTAAATCCTAACGTCGAGGAATTTCTACCGAAAGGTTTCACTTCGCCTAGTCCCAGTACGAACAGTAATAAATACAGTAATTCGCCTAGAAAGATTAATAATCGTAGTTGTTTGAGTAATAAGGATATTAACTCAAATGTTGTTGCACAGACTGTTGATGTAAAAACTGAAACAAGTCAAAAGGAAACCGAAGAAGAAGTAAAAGGAAAAGAAAGTGGCGATCATAATCATTTAGACGTAGCTGTACATGTTGACGAAAATATCGCAACAACACTAAAGAACCAAATAAGTGATGCGGCGAAATCAGATTCTTACGAGTTTAAAAAGCAGAAAAACGTCGCTATTGCAACTCTTTTGAGGCTTTACGCTAAAAGCAACACTGAGACAAAATGTGCAGCACCCTTAAAATTAATTAAACCGGAATATTTTGAAGGCAAAACAGAAATTCCGGCCGTAAAGGTCGAAGAACCGTTAGACATCGTATCAACAGCTACATCCTCGACACCGGAACCGAAAGATAGCTCTACGACGATAGCGTCATGTTCGACCGTCAGTATTAGCACAACTTCGAATTCAAGTTCTCCAAAAATCAAATTAGACCCTGAGATAAAAAAATCAATCGATAAGGTAAATAAGTGGCTAGGAGAGCCAACTAAGAGCAAGTCCCCAGCTGTGTGCCTCGGACCAATAGAATTTAAAAGAAAAGAGCCTAAAATTAGCTGTCAATCTTCTGGCAGCGACTCTGTCCCGAAGGCTCCAAAGCCTGCTGTCCAAAGTCAAAAATACCAACCTTCAAAATATGCTGCAGACCTACAGAAACAATACCTAGAAAGACAAAAAGCGATAGAATCGAAACCAAAAGAAGTAACGTGGCATAACTTAGAAGATGTCTTAAAAGAAAAAGACTTGGCTATTAAAAAACGTTTGGAGGAACATGCCGAACAGGAACAAGCTTCAACAAGTGATACTTAAAATAAACTAATAGCAAGTTGCATCATACCTTAAATAATGTTCAAGAAATACCTTACGAATCTGTATTCGTAAGGTATTTCTTGAACATTATTTAAGGTATGATCATCAGCATGTCACGGAACTTTTTATTTATATGAACATTAGGATGAGCTGTAGACGTAGCATGGATATTATTACGTATAGTAACTTAACCGTATCGCTTATGTTACTGAGTTTTGAATCGGAATTTTTGTTTGGCTCAACAATTACATAATATTTATTTAAATAAAGTCTCTGTGTGATACAAATTGAGCATGTTGCATAAACTGAAACCAAAATGTTGTAAGACTATTGTATTTTCGATTCAATATTCTCTTACATGAACGATACGTTAGCGTTACGGTGTTGAAATGTTCGTGCTTAGTCTTATAGTACAGCACGGCTATTCACAACCGCTCGATTATCGCTATTCGATTCGATTGTTCGTTGATTGTTGGACGGAATGCTAACTTTTATGGTAGAAAATGTTTAAGTGGTAAATTAATTATTCAATCATTTCATTACATTTAAATAATCTTTTATGCAAATAAATTAAATTGAAGTCAGTTTGCAATGTCAAAATAACAGCTTTTTACAACTTCCATATGCATTAGTAAAAAAAACAATAAAAAAAATGTTTCGTCTGTCTGTTTGTTCCGGCTTATCTCCGAAACGGCTGAACCGATTTTGACGAGAATTTTACTGGCAGATAGCTGATGTTATAAAAAGTAATAACTTAGGCTACTTTGATTTTATTTTATTTTTTTATTTTAATAATTTTTGAAAAAACGTTTTTAAATATATAAAAAACTAGCTTCTGCCCGCGATTTCGACTGCGTGAAATTTCTTGTTCCTTCGCATCGCCCGCCTGCGCTGTTACTTCGTATACGCTTAGCGTTATTTCTAACTTTATTTCTTTTTGCTCGGCTCCTAAGTGTCATAGCGTGATGATAATCAACCTTGATTATGAAACTATAAATTTTACTCCTTTCTTGGCGTGATTAATATGTATACCCATGCCAAATCACAGCTTTCTAGAACTAAAAGTCTCTGAGCTAAGCCATGACAGACAGACAGACGGACATGTGAAACTATATAACTAACCTAACCTAGCTAGGAAAGCAGAACTTCACCCACCAGATTGTGTTTGACATGGTACAAACTTATATGTATACCTAACTATGTAAACTTCATATACTACAATCTCCTTTTTTTTATTAAATAAATTTATTATTATCATTTATTCATTTATAAACTTATTAAGTACATTTTTAAATATTTTTATAAAATTCATTAAAAAAAACATTTAAAAATATAAAAAATAGTAGCCCACCGGTATCGGGAACAGGGTCCAAGCTACCGGCGGTCAGGGCTCCAGAGAGAGGAACCTCCTGACAATGCGAGCCGTGTCCAGCAGTACCGCTTTCTGAATCAAGCCCTTGATCCAGCTGCCCAACGAGAGCCTCGTTAGGTGTTGGTCGAGGCTCTTGGCAACTAAGCCATTGGCTGATACGACTATCGGCACAATGATCGCTGAGTCCACATCCCACATGTCGACAACCTCGTGAGCCAAGTCAAGATACTTGATTTGTTTATCTTTCTCAGCTTTCACGAGGTTCCCGTCATGCGGGACCGTTATGTCAATAATCATTGTGCGCCGCTCTACTCGATCCACCACCACTATATCAGGTTATATTATTATTATTTCTTTATTACATTTTTATACATACAAATTACATTTTTAAATATTTTTATGAAAAAGAAAAAAAAAAAAAAAAAAACATTTAAAAATATAAAAAGTAGTGGTCCATCGGCATCAGGAACAGGGTCCAAGGTGCCGGTGGTCAGGGCTCTAGAGAGAGGAACCTCCTCACGATGCGTGCCGTGTCTAGGAGTACTGCTTTCTGAATCAAGCCCTTGACCCAGCCGCGCAATGAGAGCCTCCTGAGGTGTTGGTCGAGGCTCTCCGCTATTAGGCCATTAACTGTTACGATTATCGGTACAATGATTGCAGAGTCCACGTCCCACATGTCGACAACCTCGTGTGCTAAGTCGAGATACTTGTTTTTTTTATCTTTCTCAGCTTTCACGAGATTCTCGTCATGAGGGACAGCGATATCAACAATCATTGCACGGCGCTCTCCTCGATCTATCACCACAATATCAGGCTTATTGGCTACAATAGTCCTGTCAGTGATGATAGATCGATCCCAATACAATGTGGCATGACCATTCTCGAGAACTGGGTCGGGCACATACCTGTAGTATGGTACTTCTGACTCAACAAGGTTGTATTGCAAGGCAAGTTGCTGGTGGATAATCCTAGCCACTAGATTGTGTCTATGCAAGTACTCGCCGTTAGCAAGACGAGAACAACCGGAAACAATATGTCTGATTGATTCACCGGGACGGTGGCATGCCCGACAGATGTCAACCGTACCGTCCTTGACAATGTATTTCCGGTAATTATTCGTCATGATAACTTCATCCATAATCGCACAGACAAAACCTTCGGTTTCCCCGAAGAGATCGCCGAAACGCAGCCAGGATACAGATGCCAAAAAGTCTACATCAGGCCCATGGAGGGCCCGGAAAAACCGTCCGTGAAGCTCTTTGCCTTGCCAGACTTCCTTACGATCGTTAGTATCAAGTACTGCAGGTTTGCGCCAGTTCTCTTTCGCCAAGGAGAGTGGGGTGAGGCCCTTGTCCACTGCGACCACATCTCGGTGCATCCCCACGTCAGTTTGAAGGAAATATTCCCTGAGACTGCAAATCTCGCGGTTGTGGAGGGTTTTAGCATTTAAGAAACCTCGACCCCCACACTTCCGCGGGATGTACAGTCTCATCACTGATGATCGTGGGTGATGCATCCGATAAGCTGTCAACAATGTACGGACCTTCCTATCCAGAGCGTCAAGTTCCGTCTGAGTCCATTTGAGTATGCCGAAGGAATACATCAAAACCGGCATGACCCAACCGTTGAAGGCGCGCACCTTGTTTCCGCCTGATAAAAGACTATTTAACACTTTATTCAGGCGGCCAAAGAAACGCTCCCTCAACGATTGTTTCATGTCGGTAACCTTGATGCCTAATGCTTCCGACATACCCAAATACTTGTAGGTTTCGGTTGAGGAGAGAGATCTAAGGTGTATGGAATCCGAGAGTTGGGTTCCTACGGATTCCATAATCCCCCCTCGCTTTACATGCATAACTGCACATTTGTCCACACCAAATTCCATCCTGATGGCGCTACTGAACGTTTCTGTTACCTTCAGTAGCTCCATCAGTCGCAAATTGTTGGGGGCAAAGAGTTTCAGGTCATCCATGTAAAGGAGGTGAGATATAACCTGACCACCTCTTGTCAACCGATAGCCTAGACCTGAATTCTCTAGCAGTGTGCTTAGAGGATTCAAGGCTAAGCAGAACCAAAGCGGACTCAAACTATCGCCCTGGAATATTCCCCGCTCAATCCTGATCGGTTCATCGATCCCCCGGATCTGTCGACATCCTGGATAGAGAAGGACCGTCCTCCACTGCCCCATACATGACATCAAGAAGGTGCGTAGAGTTGCGTCTATTTTGTACAACTCCAGCACCCTAGTGAGCCATGTATGTGGCACCGAATCATAGGCCTTCTTATAATCTATCCAACATGTCGACAAATCCTTCCTGGATCTACGGACCTGTTGGCTTATGGCCATGTCTATAAGGAGTAGCTCCTTAGTACCGCGGGACCCATTCTTACATCCATTCTGAGACACAGACATAATTGAGTTTTTAAAGATATGTTGTGCAATTTTTGCTCTCAGAATGGATGTAAGAACTTTATAGACCGTCGGCAAACATGTAATTGGTCTATAGTTTTCAGGTTCCGCAGTACTACCCGATTTATGGAGCAGGTGGGTAACTCCTGTCGTAAAGAACAGTGGTAGGGACCCAGTCTCTAAAGATGACTGGAATTGCGAGGCTAAGCAGGCGTGTGACTTTTGTAGCCATTTAATCCAGAAATTGTGCAGTCCGTCTGGTCCTGGAGATTTCCAGTTAGGCAGCGGACGGACTGCACGGGCCACATCCAGAGGGCTGATGGTTATTGCCTCCATATCTGGTATCGAATCACACGCCCGCTCAACAACACGTTATTATTATTATTATTATTATTACTATAAGGGTTCCTTGTTAACTACGGAACCCTAAAAAACGGTTATTGTGACTTAACTGTAATAGTTAGACATAACCTGGCGGGCTTTTTTGTGGGTAATGAATAATGATGAGCTATAAACATGTAGTACATTATTTTATGTATCTTAATAGTTTTCACAGCGCACGCCAAATAATGACTTATGGGCAAATTTGCCTATAAAAGTCATTAAACCTTGGATTACATTATTGCAATTTTCGCCGAGATTATTTTTATTACCATACGGCCTTGTTACTCGCTGATAATGGAGCTTTGTAAAGGTGAAACAATTTAGAATTTATTAAAATCGGTTAAGTATTTTTATCCATTACAAATAAATATACAAACATACAAAAAAAATCAAATCTTTTCTCTTTATTTTTAACTAGCTGCGTCCCGCGGTTTCACCCGCATGAGTTAAGTCATTGTTTACCCGGGTCCCAAATTTCATCAAAATCTGATCAGCCGCTTTAGCGTGAAAGCGTAACAAACAAACATACGAAAAATCAAATCTTTTCTCTTTCTAATACTAGTTTAGATAAGAAAAACATAATATTATAATATTTTATAAGATTACTGCTGGTTTGCTTGTTGAATTAATCACTCAATGTATATTTTGTATGTTACGAAATACCGAATAATAACAATTAATTTACCACATTACATTGTTCACCATTGTTCAACACAACCAAAGTTACCATTCTGTAGCTTTCCTACTAAATGAACCATAACAATCGAATCGAATAGCGAATCGAGCGGTTGTGAACAAGGCTCGGAACCGGTTTAAGAAATACCGGTTAATACCGGTTTATTTCGGTATTACTCCGAACTTTTCTTAAGAACGTGAACATTTTAAGAACTTTATTTTAACCTATATTAACTGGTTTATTTGACGAACAGCATGTCGGTAAACGCGTTGCAACTTGTGAATACTTGTAAGGATGCTGTACATAGCGCCGCGGTATGTAGACGTACGAACAGCGCGCGACGTTTGTTTATCGTGCCCGTATTAACTGGTTTTTGTAGTTCTAAACCGTTTAATCCGAAAAAACCTTTATGCAAATACTCTTCCAAATACCGGTTTATGCGAACGAAACCGAATGTAAAGGTTTTTGCGTCAAGGACATGATAACGGTTTGAAAATTTAACCGGTATCCGAGCCTTGGTTGTGAATAGCTGTGTAGGGGCTGCAGTCTCGGCATGGATAGCGTTTAGGGACGCCATTAAGAGTTTTCTATCCATGTCGAGACTGCAGGGCCAGGTATCTAATTACGCAACACATTTTCGTAAACGATTACGACTAAGCTGTTTCCTTTTGACAGTTCAACAACATTCATTGCGTTATTGAGCAGAAATATTTTTCGGACGTAAGTAGCAATGGATTAGCAATCTTTTTCCAAACGATTCAGATTCTGATTAATCATGTATTACGTAATTAGGATACAGTTGAAATAAACGGTTATCGTAAAAAAAGACTTGTAACCAAATTTACAGTTAACATCTACTCAATACGTCTAACAAATTCATGACATATTTAGTATTGATGCAACCCGCTGTTACTAGTGTAGTTTGTATTTAAGGACTGAATTTTAGAAGGAATTGACTGACATATCTTTTAAACCTAAGAAATGATTATTTACCTAGTTCTCTTTTAATAATTATTAGTAGGCAATTAGAAAATAGCAATATTTTATGACTAAGAAAATACTTTGCATGAATTATCTAGTTATTTATATGAAATTGTTATATTATTATTATTTTAATTATAAAGTTCGTTTAATAGTTCATGACGCCTTTAAAAGGCGTTGAAACTTGAACAGTATCGCCACTTCAAATATTTTTCAGTATGTCGCCTGTGGTGTTAAAATACACAGTTAAGTAGTGTAGTGCCATGTATAGGGTCGTTGTATTCTTTGAACAAAATAATGGCACACTTAAATATTTGAACCATTCTACATTTAAGGACCTTGTATAGTAAAAAATAATTGAAAAAATCTTCAAGTCAAGTGTGTTCAGTTTCCTGACCTGTGATAAAGGAGCGCCTGTAGGGTTCTAAGTGTTTTTGTAGACTAAGACCTTTTTCTTACACAAGATTTAATCTGTCACATGTAAATACTTGACTCGTAAAATATGGTGATACCAAGACTGTGATATGATATACAATTATTACATCAATGTAAAAAAACATCTGCACATTGTTTACCCATATTTGCTAATAAATGGTTTTGAATTGGATTTCGCGGCGCAGCTACGTTTGTGCGGCAGCCGAGAGCGTGTGGAAAAGGAACTTACGATGTATTTCTTTTGTTTTTGTTATTCTGTAATTTTATTAGTTTAATTAGTTATTTGGTTTCTTATCTAATTCTTATAATAAGGGCTCGTCCTCATTGGTATCCGTCGAGCGCGTACTTTTCTCGAGAGTATATTGTGTTATGGCGCCGCGTTTCGAGAGCGTTTGCCCAGTGTTCACACGGTTTATTTTCCTATTCTTGGGCATTCCGGGAAAAGGTTTCCCTCCATGTTTTCCCGCGAAACCGATCTTCCTCTTTCAAGGTTTTCAGGAGTCCATCATCCAATTCTTCCCACCATCTCTTTCGTGGCAGAGCGCGATCCGTTTTTGCAGCACAATTCAGGGCACCAGATTTTTTGCTATTTGGGCCTACGAGTGCGCGGCATGCGGCTGACACTGCCCAGTCCCATTTCAGTTGAACAGTCTTTTGAGTTTATCTTATTTTAGTACACATAGTGGTTGATAATATAGTGTTTCCAACTTCCGTTTCATTGTAGTTTTAGACTTTCAAAGGTGCCTATTAATAATTGTAATAAATGTTTTGACTTTGGTCATGATCCTGCAGATATACATTATTTCTGTCTATTCTACCTCCATCGCTCGTTGCCAAACCTTGAGGTCTTCTCGGAGACAAACTGCGCCATAGGTTAAGGCGGGAAAACGCACTGTATTCTCCATAAGAAACAACTAGAAACAATTCAAAATTCTTGTAAATTTTGAAATATAAATTATTTATTTGATTAGTTTTTTATAAATAGTCCCGATACATTTTTCCTTACGACAAATATAGAATTCAATTGATATTATTACTTAAAAAATACACATAAACACACACATCATTGTTACATTATTTTTATCATTGACATTTAAAAGTGCCTTACTTAAGTTACGGTTTCCTAGAAGAGCAGTGCCCGCAGTGAGTGTTGACAGCGGGGTTTGATTGACGGTGCCAAAAAACGCTCTATATGTAAACACACTAACTTATTTCCTTATATAACGTTTCAGTGACGTCATTCGCTGGTAATTGCAGACGCTATGTGGCGGTCACTGCTCTTTTATGAAACCGTAGCCTAATTCATTAAATTAGTAAGTAAGTACATACTATAACTAGAATGCTTGCAAGCACCGAAATGTTGCTCTTGAAAAAGAAAACTGAATTGTAGTGTATGCTTTTCTTATAAGGTAACCATTCATTTACTGCAAAAGTACGACAAGACGGAAAAGCTAAGCTCGTCACTAAAAAAAATTACATCTTTTTTGTAAAAGAGGTGATAGACATAATTATAGTGATAGAAATAAGGACCTATTAGTTCAACCTTGTTTCAGAATGGCTAAAGTAGACTCATCTTTCATGGGGTACTGTTTAAAATGTTACAATAAAATTCCTCACCACATACCGAGTACTTCAACTGAATGAGACGAAATTCAAATCTTGTATAAAACGCAAAAATGCTTGGCTCAATGCTGGTCCTGCTCCACAACCACAACTAATTGTGTTGCTGAAGATCATAAGACCATCTTTGCATTGTATAAACTCAACCTCCTTTGAATTATATAATCGCATAGCACAGAGCTACCAGGGCTTATTTTAGTTATATTTTTATTTTTTAATTGTTTATTTCTATTTGTTGTCCTCTGGACGCTTTTAACGTGTAGGTTGTGCTCATATATAATTATAAAATTAACATTAATGATGTAACTAATATTTTTGTAACAATATAATTTTGAAAGTTAAGGAGAAGAAAGGGCAAGAAACTCAATGGGCACCCATTGAGTTTCTTGCCCTTTCTTCTCCTTAAGTAACTACGCTTTGGAATGGGCAAATAAAGTTCGTTTTTTAATCCCAGAGACTAATTTGACATTTCGAGTGATGGATGTTTGCTTTTTCAATTTGAAGTTTGACAGAAAATAGAATAGACATTTGCACTGTCAAATTAGTCTGAGAATAAGGAATGTAGCTTCATAATTCTGACTGACCGACTCCTTGACAGTTCAGAAGTGCCTGTAAATGGTTTAATTGAAATAAATGCTTTTAGTTTGTCTTTTGCGTTTAAGAATTTATTTTTTGTTATTGACGGAAATGTATATTAGTAGATGAGAAGTGAAAAACCAAGCAAGTAAATAGGAAATAGGTACAGTAGCAACACAGCAGCGGATAAATACGTTATTGCATCTTGTCAGAAGTCTTATCTCGTGAAAGTTACTAACGGGAAGTATTTGGTCGTTTGTAGATTACCTACATTATTAACAGCTCTTATGAAATGAAACAAAAATACAGAAATATAGGTATTTAATAAATTAATTTATAATATTTGCAAAAAAAATATGTTTCCACAAACACATGCAGACTGGTACAATATACTATTTTCGTGGCTTATGTATATTGGTATCAATTAAATGACAAATTGCTTAAGGTACATGAATATGTAATTTGTAAAGCATTATATTTTAATTATTGTGAATGTGAGGATTATGTGGGTCATTTTCTGGCAGGGTAAGTACTTTATGCGACCTACATAAATGTCATTTCTGATTCGAGCTAAACGATTACTGACAAATGCGTGAACTGGCCGGACAGGTCTACTCAAATCTGTGCGGTTCACCTCAAAAGACCATTTGAGACACTAATCTTCATGGTCCTCACATGATCTGGCCAAAACTATGTCTGGACTTCAAAAGAGACTAGTCTTTGAGTTGGTTTCGGTGTTTCTTCTCAGAGTAGTCGGATAGGAAACACCGACCTCATCTAGTTTTTTAAATGTTATAAACGTGTAAAAGTGGGTAAGGAAAAATCTAAGTCTTTTCAGTAAAAGAGGTGATAGACACAATTATAGCACTAGAAATAGGGAACAATTAGTTCAACCGGGTTTCAGACTGGCTAAAGTTGACTCAACCTTCATGGGGTACTGTTTAAAATGTTACAATAAAATACCTCCCCACATACTCCAATTGAATGAAAGGAATTTTAAATCTTGTATAAAACGCACACTATGCTGCCAAGCATATTATAAGTTGGGGGATTACATCGTTGACAAAAATGCTTGGCTCAACGCTGGTCCAGCTCCACAAGGCGCATAAACTAATTGATTGGCATTCGAAAATATTGTTGGAGCTGCTGAAGATTGTAGGACTATCTTTAGATTGTATAAATTCAATTTCATAGTATTATATAATTGCATAGCACATGTGTGAGCACTATGTACCTACTTTAAAGCTACCATTTACTGGGTACCTACGTCTTTCATTGACCTAAATGTGCCCTTGCGGCTGAGAGTATGTCATGCTCACTCAAATGTCTCGCTGGTGGTGGCGTGTGTGTTGGATCATAAAGTTCCCTTCAAAATGGTTGAGCTAAATGGTGCTGATCCATGCGTCATGTTCGTGAACGGGCGCCGTCAGTGGGGACTGGTCATCTCTTAGCTGCCAAGGCTTATTTTGAATTTATTTTAATTTTTGAATTGTTTTTTTTCTTTATTACGGACGCTTTTAACGTGCACGTCTCTCTACATTGTTCTCACATGTATAATTACAACATGAATGATGTAACCAATATTTTGTAACAATATTCTGATTTAAAAGAGTGTCCGTGGAGTTTCTTGCCCGTTCTTCTCCATAGGAACATACTACGCGTTGGAATGGGCAACTAGCTTCATATTTCTGACTGACCGACCCCTTGACAATTCAAAAGTGCCTGTAATTGGTTTATTTGAAATAAATGCTTTGAGTTTGAGTTTGAGTGTTTGTACAAACCTACTTACAGAAATAAAATCATTTATCATTTGTTTACTTATCAGGTTTTAATTTTGTTTCATGTGTTGTCTTCTTTAAAAATTACATACTGACACAATTACTATCATGTTTCATGACTCTTAAATTAATGAATCTCTCCGTTTGTTATTAGCTGGAATTCTGAAAAAAATAAAGCTACCTATCATCTTTTAGCTACGAAGTAGGTACTTTATTGTACTCACAAACTTTATGTACACAGCTGATAATGGGGGTGGTAATGTTACGTTACTTGACATGCCGTATTACCAAACTATGCATAGAGCTTACAGGAAAAAGGTACCTATCATAAACATTTTGAAAGTACCCACCTGGCAGGGACCGATCACACGTAGGTACACACGGCTACCACATCAATCTATACATTTCCAGTATAAGTTAACCTCGCATTGTACGGAAATCCTATATAATGCGAGATCAGCATAAACTGGAAATTTATAGCTTGATGTGTAGCCGTGTGCAGTGGCGGACTAAGCCTGTCGGGGGCCCGGGGCGGCAAAACAAAATGGGGCCCCCCTGCCCAGGAATGAGTCTAGGAAAAAAGAGAATGTAGGTTGCAAGAGCGAGCGAAACCTGCTAGAATTTGTTTGAACCCTACGTTTATATTAAGCATGCGTAAGGGCAGTGGTGGACTAAGCCTGTTGGGGGCCCGGGGCGGCAAAACTAAATTAACAACGGTCATTCCTGGGCGGGGGACCCCCCGCTTTAGCACGCTGTCTCGAAAAGGTAAGGTTTTCTGTTGACCATTGATACAGAAATAGAGGATACTTTGTCGACAACCGAAAAGCTAGAAGATCAGAAAAATATAGGATGGTAGAATGACGCTCTTCATTGTAAAAAAAATATTTTAAACATCTATACAGAAACAGGAATTACTTTGTTGACCTATACAGAATATTTTGAAAATGTAGTATGCAAGAGCGAAGCGAGCTCGAAAATTTAACACCACGTCCCGGATAAGTCAGTTTTTCTTTTGACTATTCATATAAAAATAGGAAATACATTGTCGATTTACGATGTATATCAGAACGTTCGGCCAGTCGAGATTGGGAGCTGGCTGCTACTCCAGTTTTTAGTGACGATTATGTGACGCATAAAGATGCCAGCCAAAGAATTTGTGACAGAACAGTTCGAAAGTTAGAAGCATTTATTTATGGCCGAACGACCTGATATCAGAACGTTCGGCCAATCTGAATCTCCATAACTGAGGACCTTAGAGAAACTGTTAATGAATAAAGATTTAGTGACGATTTGGTGACAAACAACCAATGCTTTACTTTTACTCGTAATGCCACCGGTTAAAAGTAAAATGAATTTTGGTTCCTGGAACATCAGGACGTTCGGCCAACGTAATATCCATAACTGAGGACCTGAGAGAAACCGTTAATGAATAAAGATTTAGTGACGAGACTGAAACGAATTTTTATTGCTTTATTTTTTTTTGTGACGGCCCCTTTTAGTAGTAAAATGAAAATTTTACATATAACCTCAAAACATTGGGATTATCGATTCCTCCACAAGGAAGAAGCCCAGAGAAACCGTTAATCAATAAAGATTTAGTGATGACACTCAAACGAACTTTGATTGTTTTATTTATTTTTGTGACGGCCCCTTTAAATAGTAAATTGAAAATTTAACATATAACCTCAAAACATTGGGATTATCGATTCCTCCACAACGAAGAAGCCTAGAAGACTCGTAAAATCCCTGATGTGTTATAGGTTTTCAGTGCACTGGTGTCAGTATTTTTGTTAATTCAAAATTAATCTATAAAAATGCACTATTGCGTATGGCGACTGAAATAGGGTGACCATGTATTCCAACGAAACAAGTATTTATCGAGTACTTAATTACCTAAACAATTAAGCAAAACACGTCGTAATATTAAATTATATAGATACAAGCAACGTTGAGCTGATGCCTGCATACCAGTGTCCACTTGTGAAGTTTTTGTTATGTTGGTCGAGTCTATTTTGGCTATAAGCAAACGAAAGTGGAAAGGTGACTGACATTGGAGATTGGGAAATTTGACTAAGTACAAGAATACTTAAATAAATAGGTACACAAATTTAAAAATGCTTTATTTGTAATCAATCATCCAAAAAAAGCGGTAGGTAGTTAGGTTCATAATAATTTGTACTTTTTAGAATTACAGTTAAATTGGTTCACCACGAGACTTAGAGTAATAACTAACATAACATGACAAATTACGATATATCTAAGCTCTTCTCTCTTATGGCCCAGATTGTACACTTAAAAGAGACAAATGCATGCAATCATCTATGCTTAAAACTAAATGGACGTTCCGCAATTGTCAAACGGTCACACTTGGTCTCTTATTACACGACCAATTTAAAAAAAGCACACTAGTTACTTAGTCAAATTAAAAATTCAAATTCAATATAAAAAAATTGAATTTTGAATTTGACTAAGTAACTAGTTTGTCAATTAAAAAAGCACACTAGTTACTTAGTATACGGTTAACCGTATAAAGTATTTGATTTAGTCGTATATTACGTCGTGAATTTCAATACGTGTGCTGGTTGAGGTGTTGGTCATTATTTTATTCAAAATCATAGATTGATGCTCAATTTTCTAAAAAAAATAGGTGCTTAGGACAGATCAATAGGCTGGACATGGCTTGCTTTGTGTTATCGTGTAAATCACATTCGTAACGGAAAGAAAATAATGAATTTGTAAGCTTTTATCGGTAAGTGTTTTTTTAGAGTTTTCATATATAATCACGCGAAATATTTGGACGTCATCACTAATAACATACATATTAGAGTGATAATGATCTCTTCAAACTATCTTTATTACAAATTATGTTGTGATCGCGAATAAATTTTCAAAAAATTAAATCGTTAATTTGTCAGGTTATGTTATGCTATTGATGAAGATACTTTTTATCGATATGATAATTTTATGCCGATAAATTGGAAAAGGTATCGTTTCCTTTTTCAGTATACCTTCAAATGAGAAAGGTGGTGAAATTGGTGTAAAGTGATGAGAGCCAGAAATTATGGGACTAAGCATAGCCGAGTATGTTCTAAACATTTTACGAACGACTACTTTGTAAGTAGCGATAAATGGAGAAGGTTTAAACCTGCTTTGTAAGTTTTCAAATTTCTGAGCTATTTCTTCATCTGAGTTGATAGGGCCATGTGCAGTCTCTAAGTTAAATTCAGTAGTTAAATTTATTTCTAATGCACATTATATAAAATATTAGTTATCTGCACTCCTTCACATATTCCTCAGTCCGCGTATCTATTTATTTTGTTGCAATACCTACATCGTCACCTTATTTCAACAATTTCGACGTGTTTTGCTTAATTGTTTAGGTAATTAAGTACTCGATAAATACTTGTTTCATTGGAATACATGGTCACCCTATTTCAGTCGCCATCCGCCATAGTGCATTTCTATAGATTAATTTTGAATTAACAAAAATACTGACACCATTGCACTGAAAACCTATAACACATCAGGGGTTTTACGAGTCTTCTAGGCTTCTTCGTTGTGGAGGAATCGATAATCCCAATGTTTTGAGGTTATATGTTAAAATTTCAATTTACTATTTAAAGGGGCCGTCACAAAAATAAATAAAACAATCAAAGTTCGTTTCAGTGTCGTCACTTAATCTTTATTGATTAACTGTTTCTCTGGGCTTCTTCCTTGTGGAGGAATCGATAATCCCAATGTTTTGAGGTTATATGTAAAATTTTCATTTTACTACTAAAAGGGGCCGACACAAAAAAAAAAAAAGCAATAAAAATTCGTTTCAGTCTCGTCACTAAATCTTTATTCATTAACGGTTTCTCTCAGGTCCTCAGTTATGGAGATTACGTTGGCCGAACGTCCTGATGTTCCAGGAACCAAAATTCATTTTACTTTTAACCGGTGGCATTACGAGTAAAAGTAAAGCATTGGTTGTTTGTCACCAAATCGTCACTAAATCTTTATTCATTAACAGTTTCTCTAAGGTCCTCAGTTATGGAGATTCAGATTGGCCGAACGTTCTGATATCAGGTCGTTCGGCCATAAATAAATGCTTCTAACTTTCGAACTGTTCTGTCACAAATTCTTTGGCTGGCATCTTTATGCGTCACATAATCGTCACTAAAAACTGGAGTAGCAGCCAGCTCCCAATCTCGACTGGCCGAACGTTCTGATATACATGATTTACGTAGAGAATTGTAATAAAAAAAGAATGTTACGTTGCAAGAGCGAGCGAAGCGAGCTCGAAATTTTAACACCCTACGTTTATATTTAGCGTAGGGGGCCTTCAACTACAAACTGCCTTTTTACAGAATATGTTTTGGTCTTGTTTGGAATTTGATTAAAAAGTTGTCGCGAGCAGCGCTCGGTGCCCCCTAAGACCCTGCGCCCGTGTGCACCGAACACCCTGCACCATAGGTAAAGCCGCCTGTGGGTTTTTCTCTAAAACGTGTTTAGCTTAGAATATGTTATTGTTGATCACATATTACTAGTCAATTTGCAATTGAAATCGTGGCTAGAATCGTACATTCTTACATGTCATTGCATACTTAAAAAAATGTATGACTATGATTGTTGGAGATGTCGGAAAAAATCACGCCGGCGCTTTAGTATTCAGCCATAATCTCCCGTTTAACGCTTTTAATGATTGTTAATTTCATAATTGTTTCCTATGCTGCCATCTATTGAATTTTCTTATCTGGGTAACCAAGAAGAAAAAACATGTTACCTTTAATTTAGTTACCGTTTTAATACCGGTAACCTGAAAATGGCCGTGAGTAATACGACTTCCGAGAAAGAAATAGAATATCGCAATGCCGACAATTTGTTCGCATTAGAAAATACTTTAAACATTACCACGGAGATCGTCGCACACTGGATCGAAAATCGCGTTTAGAAGTCTTAGAGCCGCTAAGTTTTAATTGTTGTTTTTTTGTACTTGAAATCATTTCTATTATGTATATATTTAAATATGTCACATGAATTAATTTGACTTGAAAACCGAGGACTTATAATTTTTTTACGAAAAATATTTATGAAGCAGGTATGAAAAATCAGGATATCTCTGGAACGGCAAAATTTCCCATTATATTTTTACTTTGGGTTATAGAATTTTACTATGTATCACTGTCGCAGGCAAATTGTTTCTGTTTGGCATTTTTCAAAACCGCCAGCGTTTGTAAACGGACGGCGCCGTTTGTAAAATGACGAATCATACAATCTGCCTGCGACATTACTATGGCTATGGTCAAATATGTCACATGAATTAATTTGACTTGAAAACTGGGGACTAATATTTTTTTTACCAAAAATATTTATAGAGGAGGTATGAAAATTCAGGATAAGTACCCGCATTTTTATTTATTTTCGAGCAAAATTTCAACGCTGGGGGTTCTGAATGACATACTGAATCCATGGTAACATTTTCGCGTCGATGTCCCTGCCACCCTGCATAATACATGTTCAGTAACCATTTATTTATAAAAATTATATTTCTGTTGTATTTCTAAAACTATTGTTAAAGATAAGAAAAAAAAAAACAAGATTTAAAGAAGAAGGGTAGTTTGTCGTAGGTATGTCAAAAAATCATAAATAAAGTTCTATAACCCACTGTAAGAATACAATGGGAAATTTTGCTATACCACAGATATCCTGATTTTTCATACCTGGACCAGGAAAAGTGAGGGCTTCTAGTTTTTTTTACGAAAAATATGTATGAAGCATACATATTTTTCGTAAACAAACTATGAGTCCTCAGTTTTCACGCCATTTTTACTTCATGTGACATATTTGACCATAGTAATACTTAATAGAAACCATTTCAGGCCCAAAAACCTGGCCAAGTGCGTGTCGGACCACACACAATGAAGGGTTCCGCGGTTGGGATGAATTTATACCAAGAAAATTTGGACATCATTCAAGTTTCGAACATTTTGTACCCAAAAATTAAAACGGAGGCCAGAAAAAAAGAAACAGTTTTCTTGTGGAAAATAACATCCTCAACATTTTTTACTATCACAATGAGAGTATACAATTAACCCTTCCACTGCTATTTAAGTTTGAAACTACTAAAAATCATATTTTGACTTAAAACGAGCATTACATTAATGTTTAAAACGAGAAAAAACCTCTTCATCATCATCACTTCAGCTGGAAGACTTCCACGGCTGGACATAGACCTCCCCCAAACATCGCTATTTCGACTAGTTCTGGGATTCTAGCGGTCTTCACCAAGTCATCGGCTTGATGAAGACCGTAGGAACCTTCCAATGCTTCGTCTTCCGGTACGTGCACGTGGTTACCACTCTGAACCTTTCGGCCCCAAGCCCATCTGTTCTGCGATCTCTTCATTTCTGATTCGATCACGTCGTCAGGGAAACTCCAAGCATAGCCCTCTCCATTACCCTTTGGGCGACTTTCAGCCTTCTAATGAGGCTCATTGTGAGCGACCACGTTTCAGATCCGTAGGTCATGACATAGGTCACGACTGCGGTATGTAAGATGAGAAGATATTGCGTAGCTTTCCGAACACTGTCCAGCCGAGTTGGATTTGACGATTGACCTCTTTCTTGACATTGGACCTACCTAACTGGACAGTTCATCCTAGGTAAACGTCGTCCACAACTTCGAATGTACAGTCTCCGATCTTCATGAAGGTGGGTGTTACATGGGCGTTTGAGATGAACTTAGTTTTGTCCATGTTCATTTTAAGACCTTCTCTTTCGGAAGCTCTAGTGAGATCGTCGAGCATTGAACTGACGTCCTCCGATATACTAGTCATGGCTGAGACTACCTCAGCCATCACAACTATATCGTCGGCAAGCCAAAGCTAAGTGACGTATCTGCCGTTGAAGTTGATTGCCACCCCTTTCCAGTACAGAACCTTGAAGACATCCTCCAATGCAGCGGTTAACAGTTTTGGAGAGAAAACGTCTCTCTGTCTCACTTCACTTTGCTGCACAAGGCTAGATTTTGAGGTCTTGTCCTGGAGTCGGAACGACATAGTAGTAGTGTTTTCATATAGACACTGCAGCAGCGTAGATTTACCGATAGTGAATCTGGCACCGTTGAAGAGACTGCAGTACAGCCCAAGTCTCGATCGAATCGAAGGCTTTCTTGTAGTCCACAAACGCTAAGCAGAGAAGCAGGCTCTTCGATCTTCTGTATAACCTGCGGCAGCGTATGTATGTGGTCTACGGTGCCTTTGCAGAATTCGGCTTATTCGGGAGGCTAGAAGTCGTCAAACCTGCGAGCGAGACGGTTCGTGATGACTCTTGAAAACAGCTTGTTTACATGGCTCAGTAGTGAGATGGCCCTATAATTCTTAAGCAGGGCATTGTCGCCCTTTTTAAAGAAGAGTATCACCACACCTCTGTCCGCCTGTCTGCCTGTGGCGTCTTACCCTCGAGTATGACGGAACCAAACACTTCAACTTCTGGGGGGCTTAAGAAAGGATTTTCCACCGTTATTTTTTTAATACTTATTTTATTTATTATTTATTAAAACTTCATGCACAAGTAAAAAAATACTGTACAAAGGCGGACTTAATGCCTAAGGCATTTTCTACCAGTCAACCTTAGGGTGATGCAGAGACAATACATGGCAGGTGCAACATAAGGGATAGATAACTTGAAAATTAATACATACTAATACATAGATACATAAATACATACATATAAACCGAATAAACTTTGTCAAGAGAAATAACGATAGGTAGAGGAGAGAACAAATCCAACAAATCAGCGCTGCAATGATTCTGCCAACTTTTTACGAATATGTTCACGTGCCTTCACTTTGAAAGAAAACCGACTGGTTGCCATCCTGATGCTCAAAGGGAGCGCATTCCAAAGAAAAACCGCCTGGACAAAGAAAGAAGAGTGAATAAAACCAGAGCGGTGAGAAGGACATCGTAGAAGACGATTGTTGGTAGAACGAAGATGTTTACTATGGGCAGAGCATAGGTATTGAACATGGGAAGTCAGGTAAGAAGGAGAAGTGGGATTGTCCAGTATAGAATACAACATAGACATAGCCCTCAACTCTCTGCGCTGACGTATGGGTAACCATTTTAAAAGCAATCGGTGCTCAGACACATGATCATACTTACGAAGATTGAAAACGAATCGAATGCAGTTATTTAGAAGGCGGTCAAGTTTATTGAGGAGATCTGCATTCAGGTCATAGTAACACACATCACCATAGTCTATTATGGGAAAGATTAGGGACTGTACAAGCATTGCCTTTATGTGTGATGGGAGAAGATTTTTCAACCGATAGAGCGACCGCAACGTTCCGGTGACTTTATTGCTTACAGTTCTGACTTGCTTTCGCCAGTCAAGACATGTGTCAACATGCAGACCAAGATTCTTAACATCGGAGCTAAACGGGATGACCGAGTTGTCAAACACGACAGGTGGCACAGTTAAGCCATTTAGCTTCCTCATACTGTGGGTGCTCCCTACAATGACAGCCTGACACTTGGTAGGATTAACCGCCAACCCAAAACGATCAGACCAGTTTTTCACCACACCTAAATCCCGGTTTAGCTCCTCAATCGCATCAGATATGTTGTCGACACTTGCCTGGCAGTAAAGCTGCAAATCGTCAGCATAAAGATGATACGCAGTCCGAAGCTCGGTGGTAATGAGATTGATAAAAACAGAGAACAAAAGAGGAGATAATATACCGCCTTGAGGGACGCCAGCTGCAAGATCACACCAACCCGAGGAAGAATCTCCAGCACGAACAGACTGCTGACGCCCCTGAAGATAAGAGGAAAACCATTCCAATACCTCCCGAGAGACCATAAGATAGGAAAGGATGGATAAAAGGACTTCGTGACTGACGGTATTAAAAGCATTGGAGAAGTCAATTAACACTAAGACTGTAACTTTAGTGTCTTCCATTCCACGCCTTATATCGTCAGTCACTTTAAGGAGAGCTGAAACGGTGCTGTGCCCAGGCCTGAAACCGGATTGAAATGGACTGATGAGGGAGTTGCGGTGAATAAAGTTGGAGAATTGCTTATGAACACTGGCCTCGAGCACTTTAGATAGAAAGGGAAGGATGGAAATAGGGCGAAAGTGACTAGGAAGAGAGGGATTGGGTATTTTAGGTAGGGGCCGAACAAGGGCTTTACGCCACAGGGAAGGGAAAACACCAGTGTAAAGGGAAAAGTTTATGATGTGGGAGATTGTAGGAAGGAGTTGATCCAGAGCTGCTACGATCATATGGCGGCTGATATTATCGCATCCCACAGCTTTGGATTTAATGGAAAGGATAATCTTTTTGATCTCTCCCGGGTCGACTGGGGTGAAGACAAAGGGGTTAATATTGGGACGCGTCAGACCAGTGAGGTAGTTGAGGGTTTGACATTTGGTTAGACTATCTAGATTAGGTACAGTGGAGAAATGGCGATTTAGATCGTCCAAACCAATTGTGTTAGGAAGGTCCGAATGTCGCGACTTGCCGATGCCCAAAGTTCCAAGGAACTTCCAAATATCGGCAGGTGAAGAAGAAGTAATATTATCTAGGATATGGCGGCGTTTAGCGTTGCGTATCATCTGATTACACCGATTCCTAGCAGCCTTAAACAAGGCCCAATTGTCATCCGAGCGATCCTTTTTAAACTTCCGAAACGCACGGTCCCTCCGTCGCATTGCCATCCGAACTCCCCTGTTCATCCAAGGCGCAGGCGGCCGCTTAATCTTGATTTTCTTGATAGGGGCATGGGCGTCAAACAGCTTAACCACAACATCATTGAAAAATCTGACTTTTTCCTCAACTGAAGCAGCTGCTTCCAGAGGTGACCAGTCAATATTGGACGCATCTTGTTGAAGCCTCTCGCCATTCATACGTGCAAAGGCACGCCTGTACTGGAACGTTGGTTTAGGTTTAGGGGGTTTAAGGACATAGGATAAGAAAATAACGTCGTGATGAGAAAAGCCAGGAGCATCGTGTTGACCATGTGAGGAAACTAGGGAAGGATTAGAGGTGAGGATCAGGTCAAGCCAAGTATCATCACCAACTATATTGTGATGAGTGGGCTGGAGAGGCAAAACATGCAGACTTGCTGACTCGACTAAGTGCAGGAGTTTACGGGACCGAGGGGAGTTAAGGGTAAGGAGGTTGGTATTAAAATCCCCCATAACAATGTGATGTGCATACTCTGATCCCAAAGATTCAAGTACCGATTCGAATTCAGTGAAGTAATCAATGGAAGGGGGGCAATAAACGATGCCAAGGACGGCTTTAACACCTTTGACACAAACCTCGAGGAAAAGAAACTCTGCGGATTCATTGGTAGAAGAAGAAGCTAGAATTTTTTGTGGGAAATCATCACGAAGGTAGATGGCTACACCACCCCCCCTCCTACCGATCCGGTCATTCCGAAGAAGAACAAAACCGGGGAGCGGGTAAGTGGTTGAAAGCAGGTCAGGTTTGAGCCAAGTCTCGGAAATCAGAATGGCATGAACGTTATTGTCGTAAAACGTGTCGTATAATTCGTTGTAGTGACTGGGAATGCTCTGAGCATTGAGGTGGCATACGTTAAATTCGTTCTTCGTTGAATTTAGGCTGAAATTTTGGCGTAAAAGAACAGCTAAGGTGTCTGAAAGAGAAGTGAAAGATTCATCGCTGGAAGTGGCATTAGATTCGTTGGCAGAATAAAATGATTCGTTATCAGTTTTCATAAATATGTAAAAAAAAATGAATATCTATAAATATAAAATTAAACACAATGCTAAAAACACTACACAAATGACTGGTACGATGTTTGCATCTCTGCACCACCCGCCAGCTCACAACTTCACATAAGTCTAAACATTTTAAAACTAAACGTAAAGAGATAAAAGCACACAGCAGAAACATAATAATAAAAAAGAGTTTACTGTCATGCGGATTAACATAACATTATCAACAAGAAAGAAAAATGAAGTTTACACAAATAAAATATTACGGTAACAATAAAATTGTAAAAGTTAAAATATGAATTAGTCGTGAACGTATCATACCATAATATACCTAACACCCAATGCTCATGTCCATTTCTACAAAGGGTTAAATGTTTGCGTCTTTAAACAGATGTCCAAAATATTGTTTGCAAAAATATGAATTTTGGTACCTACTCTACCTACTTTCATACTAAATAGCAGCCAGGGGGTTAATTGTAGATTTTCGTTGTAATATTAAAAATTTTCAAGATGTTATTTCCCATAAGAAAAAAGCATTTTATTTTCTGGCCGGCACTTTAATTTTTGGGTACGAAATGAATGTTGTCCTTTGACATGTTTTTGCAACTGCAAATGTAAGTTGGTCGATTATTACTCGTTATCTTGTGGAGCCTACTTAGCTGTGTTAGTTTTCGTTTTACAAGGTGGCAGGCATCGACGCGAAGCCTGTTACCGTCGAAATAATTCGTCGGTTATATAAAAAACAAACAGCTGTTCCATACATTTTGACCGCGTAGGTATTGCACTTTTCTATGAAACAGCATTTTTTTTTTAATAACCGACGAAATTTTTCAACGCAGTGGTGGTCAGAATCATGTACTGAATCCATGGTAACAGTTTTCTCGTCGATGTGCCTGACACCCCTGTATATACTTCTGCCGTGTGTAATTTTGTTCACATATCCTACGAGTAGGTATATGTTCTTCTACTTTTAGTTTGTTTTTTATTTTGTTTCACGAACTGTGTCCAAATAAACGTTTTCTTTTTTATATCCAAAACCAACCATTACCAATTTAAAGCTTAATATTTCGCAAACGGATCCCTGAATCCAATGGTTCTGACACACTCACAATATTTTTGAACGACCTTTCCAACGACATCCCACGCCATGGGATAGACCCAAAAAAAAATCATCCCCTCTTTACGTAGGTATAGGGGAGGACCTTAACCTAAAAAAAAATATATGATTTTATTTTTACCACTTTGTTGGCGTTATATGAATACCCATGTCAAATTACAGCTTTCTGGTACTAAGAGTCTCTTCTAGACTTCAGACCGTAAAAACGACACTTAAAACTTAGCACCTCTAAGTCTTCTAAACGGGATTTTCGATCCAGTGTGCGCCGTGCTTTACTGTTTTCAATTAGAAATATATTGAAAGACGCGTTGCCGTGCCGTGCCAGCTAGGGCCGTGATTGGTCGGCGTTCGCCGGCGCGCGGGTAGACTCGACTTTTTGATACACACACAGGCGATGCGCGCCCTTAAACTAATGCCGACGGCACGTGTAAGATAGAGGTAATTTTTATTTTGGTAACCGGTATTACTACCGGTTGTCCTCAATTTTAGAATTAAGGTTACTTTTAAAAATACCGGTAAAATGAATAACTGTTGTAACCGAAAAAATACCGGTATTGACCATACCGGTTTCGGTCCCTGACCACAACCACAAAAACACGTGAACGCGAATTTGTCTGAAAATTTATACGAGTAGTTTATTCACACGGACAATATTCGGCCATCAAAATCAACCGTGTGGGCAATATCGACCATATCGAGACCACGTTGCAGCCACACAACGCAACCACCAGAGCGAGACCGCGCACTAGCGGCCGACCACATCGCAAACACAGTTGCATAGACGTACCTCTACGAAAGCCACAACGTAACCTCATCGAAATTTTGTAGTTACCTTCTTGAGAAGCTGCAAAAACACTAAGTATATTCACATGTAACCACTGCTTGCCCACGTTTTGTCTCTGCGATGTGGTGTGGACGTGTGGTTGTGGTAGGTAGGTACGTGTGATCGAGCCCTAAATCGTCTAATTAAAAAGTTTTTCCGACATTAAAAATACTATAAAGTAAAAAAAATATGGCCCTTTAAGTTTAACGTCGCGTCTAGGGCTTGCAATATCCGTTAATTTTTACTATCCGGATAGTACGGATATTAATATTTTACTATCCGGATAATGCGGATAATACGGATATTTTTTAGTTTTTATTATAAACAAAACTAATAAGCTTTTGTAACACGTTTTAATCAGTCTCTCAAGCAAAATGATATAATGAGCAAGAAAATGAGCAAGAAATAATAAATATACCAATATTTCAAGTAACAATCACATAAAAAACTGGTTCACTTTCTAAAATTATACAATAAAACACCGATGGCGCACAAATAACTTGTATCTATTCTTCTCATACTAAAAACAATTCTAATTAAAAATGAGATCTTACATATTTTATCACAAATCACAACATCCCAATAAAATGTATTTAAAACATAAAACCTAATTAAATAAAAATATCACTTTCCCTGGCAAACAATAGTATAAATCAAATATAATAAAACAAAAATGAACAAAATATCTCAAAATACTCAAATAAACCTTTATGATATAATATTATGTAATTCTTAAATTATTTTGTATCCAAATTCTGGTAATATGATCTTAAAAAGCTTAAACTATCTAATGAATCTTCTTTCATGGAAGTTCTTAACTGGTTACATAAATATCCTGTAGCAGATAACACTATTTCTGCTTCAACGCTGGTTGGTGGTATTGATAAAAGCAGATCGTAAACCCTTTCTAAATTCCTGCTTCTCTGACCACTCTCATCAAATAGTGCCATTTCTACTCGAATGTATGTCAATGTGGTGTCTAAATCATTTGTTGAAGAAGTCTGTCGTTACGCAGAAGATGGCTGACTCATAAACCGGATGATTTCTTCTCGCATTTATGTTTTAATTCATACGCTCACAGTTGACGAACAGCAACCTTCTGTATCTTATGTATTGTCCGCTGAAGTTATGACTGTTTGATCTGGTTGTTGTGTGTCAAAAAATGTAGTTATAATTTTAACAATCGTCAGTCTCACAGATTCGTTTGAAGGATTTTTAAAAGGACAGTCGTGTGTACTTCGCTCTTCATAAAAATTGTGAGGGTTGTGTAAATATGTCATTGTACCGATTATTTCTGGAAGTCGTCGTTGTGATATTCTTCTTTTGAGTGATACTAGAAGAGAGACTACTGATGACAGCTTTTTATTCCATATTTAAAAGAGAAATACAACTATCCGTAACATCCGAAAAATCCGGATAGTGATGCAAGTAAAATCCGGATTTGAAAATCGGCGGATATCCGGATAATACGGATATCCGGATATCCAGATTGCAAGACCTAGTCGCGTCGCGTCATCACGTCTGGGGACGGCTAAAGGCCTTTTCAACCGTTATTTATTTATTTCTATTTATATATACTTTATTGTACACCAGATTATACATTACATAAAGAAAAAGTAATACACTACAAAATATACAATGGGCGGCCTTATCGCTTACTGCGATCTCTTCCAGGCAACCTTGGAATGGACAGTGATTTTCTGGACATAAAATGGGGTTATCTTAGGTGCAAATAAATGGTATATAAGTACAATATACTATAATAGATACACAGATAAATGCTATATAATAGATACATGGATACATACATACTAACTATATAAGCAACGAAAATAAAGACGAATATTATTACAGCTAACGATAAAAACAGAATCATAACGACAAGTAATGTTCCTTCACGAGTCTTTTAAACACTGGCAACGATTGCGCGCGCTTTATTGGAACTGGTAATGCATTCCACAAACGAGCTGCCTGGACAGTAAAGGATTTGTCAAGGAAAGTTGTGGAATGCATTGGCATTTTAAGCTTCAAGTTATCTGATGACCTTAACAATTTCGTGTGAGAGTCACAAAGAAACTGGAAACGTTTCATTTTTTTACAAAAGGGAAAGAATATGAGCATTCCGGCGAAGGCGAATTGGTAACCACTTGAGCTTCACGCGAAATTCGGAAACATGGTCATATTTGCGTAAACCGTATAAAACCTTATACAAAAATTTTGAAGCCGCTCAAGTTTATCGAGTTGGTCTTGAGTAAGGTCAAGGCCGTTTCTTTCTTCCTTTCTAATACCCCGCGGCTTCGCCCACGTGGAGGTCGGGAAATATCCCACACGAACTAAGGTACCACCGGGATTCAGAGTAGGTATCCTATGTCCTAACCCAGGTCCAAACCGTAAAACCGTACAGCCGTTACGGCATGAAAGGTAACAGGCAGATACAAAATCTGTTTTACGAGTTCCGTTTCGTTGTCTGTCAAGACCCTTTTTCTCAGGAACGCGTGGAGGAATCAAGTTGACATAGATATCAAAAAACAAAATCTGTTTTACGAGTTCCGTTTCGTTGTCTGTCAAGACCCTTTTTCTCAGGAACGCGTGGAGGAATCAAGTTGAAATAAATATCAAAAACTGAGATCTCAAACTTCCAAGTCAACGCAATAAAGAAATACGGCCATTTATGCCGCATATTTTGACAATCGCAAATAAACCAGTCTATTTGGTACTTCCCGTTGGTCCAGCAGCTAGAAGTTTAGCGGAAAGTTTGGCGAGAAGCAAGGTAAGTATAGAGGAAAATCCAAAATTTGGTAATGTGTGGTAATAATAACATATATAATAAGAACTGCAAAGTTAAGTTTGTTCTTCAATCTGGGATCAAAACAGACATACAAATAAAACAGTTTATAAAAGTCGGAAGTCGGTGTCTTTGGTTTTGAATTTTCGTTATTTGCCACAAACTTCCGAAATGAAATTTATTTTTCAGTTTGTTGTGTTTTTTTTCGGAAGCCGGTTGTTTTTTTTTTTATAAAAAGTTTTTATCTTTCACTTTTTAATTAGGGTACCTACCCCACACAAATTCGAATACCAGTACCTACCTGCTATGTAAATAACAGTCACAGGAAGTTATCATCCACATAATAATTTATACTAAGTGGGAAAAATACGTATTATTGAAGCTTACTCAAAAACTATCCAAGCAAAGTTAATAAAATTTATATGGGACCAATCCGGGAGCATACCCACAACAAAAAATAATTTTCAAAATCGGTCCACAATTGACGGAGAAATCGACGGACATACATAAAAAAAAAAAAAAAAACACGTTCGCGTCGAACATATAACCTCCTCCTTTATGGAAGTCGGTTAAAAATACTAAGTATTCATTTTCCTATTATAGTCACCATTAATAATGTAACACCTACTCTAATGCCGCCATTGAAAAGAAGACACCAAAAAATTTATATTAGGTACATGTGAATTTTAATCTTACTTCATTTATCTCTTTGGGGGATGATTTTACAAAAAACGCTGAAATGTGTAATTTTGATTTCTTATTGAAAGAAAGAAAGAAAGAATAATGTTTATTTAGACACAGTTCGTGAAACACAAAATACAAAATAATAAAAAATAAAAAAGTGAAAATAATATTTTAACAAAAATACGAGTACTACCACGTATTATCTCGTATTGTCGGGTACTGATTATTTTTTTGTGACAAGAAGTATCCTATGTCCTATGTCCTTCTCCAGGATGTCATCTATCTCCTTGCCAAATTTTATGAAATCCGTTCAGTGGTTTAACCGTAAAAATACCTTTTCACGGCTAAACCACTGAACGGATTTCGACATACAGACAGACAGAGTTACTTTCGAATTTATATTATTAATATAAGTTACTTTCAAAATTTATATTATTAATATAAGTATGTTACTTTCGAATTAATATTATTAATATAATAAGTATGTTACTTTCGAATTTATATTATTAATATAAGTATGTTACTTTCGAATTTATATAATTAAAATTATGGAGTATGGATATCGTTGTCGCGCTCGGTGCGATACAGCCGCCTTCTGGTTAGTCACTTTGGACCCATTTGATTTTTTCCAAATGAATAATTAATTTTAAATTATCGTAAATAACGCAAATAATGTTATTGAACTGCCAAAATGAAACAGATTAGTCGTAATCGTTTACGACAATGTGTTGCGTAATTAGTTAGCAGTTTCGCTACCAAGCGCGACAGCGATATCGCATACAGAATAGGCCCCCTAGTTTCCCTTGTGGTTGAGACTGAGACTAGAAGGTATGGGTCAAATAGTTCAGTAAAACAGATATAGTATTTTATTTATAGGCTTTAAAAAACATCCATGGGATTAGTGTGTAATTTATACAGCGTGTACCAAAAACCTTGTCCGATCCGTGAGGGCGTTTTAAAGAATCAAATTGACAGTCTATACAATCCATGGTAACAGTTTTAGCGTCGATGTCCCTGCCACCCTGTATAAGTGGTAGGTATAATCAATAATCTGGAAAAAGCTAATATTTTTTTCCGAATTTCCGAAAAGTTCCTTTTTATTTTCTATCGGGAATTTTACCGGGTTATTTTGAATTTTGAAGCTAGGTCGTAAACCCCCTTAGTCTGCCAGTGCCTTGCAACGACTTACGACTGATTCTAATTACTATAAAATTAGAAACAAACTGTTTCAGACATAAAGTTTCTTTTGCATTAGCAAATACGTCAATACCTACGAAAGGAATGGTCTTGAAAGAAACAAGAACACTGAAAAACACAAAATTTTCTAGTGTGTCTTCGTTTATATTTTGTACGGGGGGTGGACCAATTACAAACTGCCTCTTTGTTACTGAACATATTATGTTGGCCTTGTTTGGGATTTGATTAAAAAGTACGTAAGTACATAAATTTGGTGTACCCCAGGACGGGAGTTAGCGGGAAATTTTTAAAACATTTTTGCGAGGCCGCCTCTCGCAGGCTCGAGGCCGTCGGCGGTCGCGTGGCGGTCGCCGACGACGCCTAGCGCCGCCACTGTGTATGTATAGAATAATAAGGCTGGCGATGTACGTAGGTACAGTTTCCTGATTCGGAATTCCGTGACACTAGCGCAGACGGTCGATTTTTTTTTAATTTGTTTCCGAAACGGTCGTCAGGTTTTTTTCCGTTCGGAAAATGAACAAACGTCGTGTACGCCTAGTTGAACATTTTGTATGTAAGGCAAGCATTCAGGTTTCCGAATCAGGAATCCTGATCAGGAAACCGAATCGGGAAACCGTACGTGTATGGATGGCCAGCCTTACGCGGCGTCTCCATATTTTGTATATCTCAATGGTCTTCCCCACACATTATGGCAGTGTTCAAATGTTCAAAAGTAATATACTAAAGTAGTCATTATTCAGTCATATTTTGTGCAGGACCATTAGAAATGAAGAAATGGAAATCGTCTACCTACGACTGTCAAAATAAAAATTATCACAAACAAATATTTGTCTGCGTAAAATACGATTGTATTTTTATCTAAAAACGTTTTTAATTGAGACTTCCGAATATAAATGAAGTTTGTGGGCGGGAAACACCATTGAGATTTTATATGTCTATGGCATACCTAGACATAACATTTTCTATCACAATGGATTAGGGGCTCAGGCAGAGTAATTACTCTGAGGGCTCAGGGGCTCAGCTCAGGGCTCAGAGGGGCTCCCGGCTCAGAGTGGAAACCTGGGGAAACACTGATTGACCATAGACATGATTTGTAAGAGTTTTTGACATAAACCTGTGGTTTTTTACCAAAGCTTGTACTGTGATCTCAACTGTGATTCTACTACTTTTTAGCGAGAGAGGTTTTGACCAGTGTGACCAGATTTAGAATAATTCTGTGATTTTAGCAGAATTAGATCCCTTTATGGCTTAGCAGATTGTGTCACAGAATAGGGAATATGCATGTATTTTTTTAATTTTTTTATTCGATACTTTACATCGCCTAATAATAGTAAAAAAAAAATTTAATTGAAAATTGAAAAGCAATTGAAAGTACGTTAAAAAAAGGTTAAAAATAACCATCCGACCCGGGCTATTTAAACGCCATTTTGGCGCGCTTGGTGTGGTGACGTCACAGTCTATGACAACAAACAAACAAATGTCAAATGTTGAGGTTATGTTGAAGAAGTATTGTGCTCTGCTGCAAATATACAGTGTTTTCTATTTTCGACTAATACATCATCATGGAACCAACTTCTCCCTCTATAGAACAATGCAAAAAACCGACATACAAATACTGCATTGTGCCTAAGTGCAGAAATACATAATGAAATGCACCCGACCAAGTTTTTTTTTTTGTCCTGAGAGGTTCGGACTTACGGAGAAAGTGGTGTAAAATTATGAAAAGAAACATGCTATCTCCCAACTTGTTTTCAATATCCTAGTATTATGACAACATTCTACACAATCTAGATTTCGATATTTTGCGAAGCTATGTTATTTTATTTGTTTTAGGTTATGATGCTTTTTAAAACTAAATTATTCCGGAAAAGGTGTGGAAGATAAAATAAACATTATATGTTATACTTAATTACCTTAAAGCTTTTACTCCTTTGATTTCAACAGACGTGAAATCGGTATTTGATGTAAAAATGTGGTCATCATAAACACATCAGCTTTTGGCAGACTATCCGATTGGGCTTTCACAAAACCGCTTTCAGTCATTTTCGAAAGAGTCTTTCGTGTATTTCTTACAAAACAAATGTATTACTTCTAAATGTGTACTAAAATCACAATAAAACTGACTGAATCGCAAAAACTCCTACAAAACACATTAACATTACACTGTTGTCATAGATTGTTACGTCACATTCGCTCTGACCAATAGCGACGCTTTTCAAGTATTTGAATTTCCCACAGTTTAAAAAAAATATTGATGGAGGCATAATTCTGAAGTAATATAGTTAATAAAAAAAATATTTGACCCTTATTTGAATCTCATGCATATTCCCTATTGTAAATATAACTCAAACTCAAAGCATTTATTTCAAATAAACCAATTACAGGCACTTTTGAATTGTCAAGGGGTCGGTCAGTTATAAAGATGAAGCTAGTTGCCCATTCCAAAGCGTAGTAGGTACCTATGGAGAAGAACGGGCAAGAAACTCCATGGACACTCTTTTATATCATGATATTGTTACAAAATATTAGTTACATCATTCATGTTGAAGTTATAAATGTGAGAACGATGCAAAACGTTAAAAGCGTCGTTAATAGAAAAAAAAAACAACATTTAAAAAAAAATTAAATAAGCCCTGGCATCTAACAGATGACCCAGTCCCTACTGACGGCGCCCGTTCACGAACATGACGCATGGATTAGCACCATTCAGCTCAACCATTAGTTAGCAGTTTCTGGCAGAATCTTATAAAACCTGCGAAGGTTTTATAAGATAAAAAGATAAGGAAACTATCAGAATTAGACATTGATAAATTACCTGTCCTTCACTTGGGTAGTTGCACTAGTAATATTTAAAGAATTCCACCATTCTTGAATAAAATAATGTCCGATTTTTCTTCTACATTTTAGGGGAATTCCCTGTACATCTATATTTTATTTCGAATTGAGTGTACGTATATAGTACATTTTCTGAACTATCGTTCCGAGTGGGAGAAGGTTCCAATGTTTTCATATTGGTTAATGCATTTTTATATTACTGCGTTTAAAAAAAATATTCTTACATAATTATGTTAAATTATGACTTCATTAACCCTTTACCGCATGGATTTTTAGATTTGGCTCAAATTAATTTACATGCTTCTACGGCCTGATAGGTACGCTGGTCTTTTTTTTTTCTATTTTTTAATCAGTAGTTTCCGAAATAATTGATTCGAAACCCAAAATCTCATATTTGATACAACATGCAGTCCAGGTAACGTTAAACGCGACGTCATAATATATGGTACAACATGCAGTTAAGGTAAGTGTTTTCGTATATATATATATATATATATATATTTTATCAAGTTGTATTTATTTATTTTAATGAAAAAGGTTCTTATTTTATGTATATTTAATGCAAAACCATATGAAAATTGATTGAATTTGATATGGTACAAGCAGTAGAATCAGTTAATTTTTAAGTGTACTACAATATCTCATTGGGTCTAGCCTGTAAGGATATTTGTATGTTTGGAGTGAATAAATAAATAAAAATAAACTCCAAACGTTTATAGCAGCAGTAAATAAGAATACCAAAAAAGACATATTTTTTTATTACACGGGATGTACCCACAATGTACAATTTCCCAAATACACAAACTCGTTCACTTGTTCTACTGTCTCACCATCAATCATTATAAACATTTAGTAATTCTGTACGATGTACTTATTGCATGTAGTCTCATATCTGACCAAGCACTGGCACAAACTCTAATGCATGAAGTATCATATTTGAAAAACGTTTGCTTAACATAACTGCATATAGTATCATTTCTGATACAAAGTTCTAGTCTGTTTTTCGTCAAGAAGTGTTTGATAATACTTACATGTTTTTCCGTAAAACTTCTTGGGATCCATTTTACTCACTCGCAAAACACAAAAATAATTTTAGCTTGAGGAAAAAATTGCTAAAATCGGTTTTTTCAATCCACAAACCGCACTCACATTCAGAAATGGCGGTTTGAAATATTCAGTGACGGAAATAACAAACCACAGACAAGATAAAAATCTGCCAATATATTTTTCGTGTTCGGATACAATCATAGTTTAGTTATCAGCCATCAACACGTTGTCTTTATGGTTCAAAATTTTTTTATCTGTGAAAACTTGTAGTGTATCATAATTGATACAGTATGCGATAAAGGGTTAATTAGCAGAATTTTGGCATTTATCAACAAAAAAAAAATGCATACTTTAGCAGAATTTAGGTGAGTTATTGGCATATAGTTCAATTTAAATCTGGTCACACTGGTTTTGACAGTTCAGTGAGAAATAAAGAAATAGTTTTGATAAGCTTGATATTTTCCTGAAATATTCATACCTATTTTGAGGTAAGTAGACCACACAGAGTACTTTTTATCATACTCAAAGTAGACCACAACGAACATCATTTAATCGGGATCATATAATTGTAGTCTGTGATCGGGATTTCAAAAACTAACAATTTGTAGCATACTGGTTGTATTGTTGTTGTTGTCGTTGTTTATAATATGACTGTATGTGTGTGTTGGGTAAGTATCTAACTAGAACTGATTATATTTCATTATCCGTAGAGTGTGACGAAGATTTATCTGGAGTTTTATTACCTACTGTTTAAACAATGTATTCACAGTAGCTTGCTCCATTTAATCTGGTGTGTCCACAGTTCTTGGAATACTAAACAGTAAGTATAGTACACTGTAAAAACGGGACGGGTAGTATCTAACTATTTACCTCAAAGTCTCAGCCTCAAGGGAAACAAATTTTGATGAGATAACAAATGTTTTTTTCCCATTCAATAAACTTTCTTTTGATTGAACAAACCATTATGTTTCATGGTAGGATGGTGACTCTTCCAGAATAAAACGACAAGCCAACAATATTTTACATTGAAGTTGATATAAACATTCACAATGTGTGATTGGACTAACCTTGAAGAAATAATGCAAGATCTGTCAGTGGCACAAAGATGTGTGGTACCTGCACCATTGGACACGTTTGATGCTGACGGACCACCAGCTTTCAACATTAAGGAAGAAGGTATGTACGTAGTGAAATAAGGTGGCTTGATATCTATGTAATCTTTGTTCTTCATCAGGCCCCATGCCGCTCTGCCAAAATAAATGGATTATTTTTCCATGGTAATGGTTTTCTTTATATTTACAGTCATTGCAGTGTTATTATTCCACAGAAAGTATAGAACAATCTTACTATGCATCTCAAGGTGCAGGGGGAGGAGACTTCGCCACTCCAGACTTCGAACTTATTCAAGAAATGCTCAACATGGTATGTTTGTTTCAAAATCATTAGAATACTGAGTAAATAAGTGCAGACATTTGAGAACTTTAATATCAAATGTAGTAGGTATATTAAAATTCTCAATGATTCTACAGTCAGCAACAAACAAAAAATTTTTGAGCACAATATTTGCCTTACAGTAGTTGCATATGATGTGTAACATCTGACATCTCACCTGGTAATGAGCAACATTCAAGGGGCTGGGCGAACGGAGTGACCCTTATATTCAATATATAAGTGTCACTAAGTTTTGCAAACTGTACGGTGTGACATGTCAAATGAAAGGGCTTGTTTTGGTGATCCTCAATAATATAATTTTTTTAATAAATTATTTTAAAGATATTTAAGAAAATAGACGAAAATTTACCATCCCCTTATCTCCGAAACTACTGAGCCTAACATTTTGAAATGTTTTGGAAAATAGTTCTATACTTATTGATTAAGGAAAACCTAATATGAAGTCTATGGTGTTAAAATAACATGGTAAATATCCCAATATTGTGCGTATACAGTTATATTTGTAGTTGGAATGCATGCGAGAACATATCTTTCAACTACAATGTTAGTTTGTCCTTGGGATAAATTAATCCCAACTACAGTACCCTTTATTGTGCTTGGTCTGCCACCCTCTTGGCTGGTTTTTTTGTAAAAATGTTTTCATTTTTTTGTTGTGGTTGTACCTACTGAGAATATTCTATACTATCTATATATATAAAAATCAATTGCAGTGTTTTAGTTTCGCAAAAAAAAAAACGAAAATGGCTCGACCGATTAGATTTTTTTTTGTGTTGTTCGCCTGAATCCTGCAGTGGTTTAGGAAAAACTCAACGGAACAGCCGAAACATCGAAATTGAAATTTTGACGGGACAACGTCTGACGGGTCAACTAGTAATTGTATAATAAAATCGGAAGAAAGTGAAAACTGTACATTGAATATTTAAAAAAAAAAAAAGTAATTGCTAAAAGAACGAGTCTGATGCCGAAAATATAGTGTTACATTTTTTCGACTGTTTGCCTGAATGTATGTTCTGGATTGGCGCAAAAACGGGTGAACGGATTTGGATGAAAGGCATACAGGATTAAAACATAGAGTACTTTTAATCCCCGTAGTACGCTCCTGTGGAATATTTTCCGACATGCACGCAGGCGCAGGGTTAGTGGGTCGTATAGCTGTGGGCAAAAAAGCTAGTGTGTAATAAAATACATAGTCATTATCATATTCATAGTCATACATAGTCATTATCATAGTCATACATAGTCATATCATTATTATTTGTAGTTGTTTAATAATAGGTATCATTATGTTATTGACTGCAAAACAATGAGTGTACAGGCTCTTACCTACTTTTTCAGGTCAAGGAAAAGAAAGATGACCGAGAGGGCGATAACCCCGCAAATTCCAGTGATCTAGACCCACATATCCGAGACTTTGTACCGCAACGTATACAAAAGAAAATCAAGAGAAATGTGGCTCTTACATCAATCATAACAGCTAAGGAAGCTGAACTGTTAGCCAGACGGCCCATGCCTAAAGATGTCATTCCTACGATGTTTAAGAAGAAGTCTTTGAACCATACCCCACACCATAATATGGAAGAGCCCAGCATGAATGCTTCACCTTCACAGTCATCGTCACCAGAGAAATGCAAACAGTACACGCCATCTACTCACGCTAGTGAATATTATACAAAATATCTACAGAAAAGTAAGTTAAAAGAAGAATTAGAAGAGGACATTTGGACTAGAGCTGAACGTCAGATGAAAGCGCTGGAAGTTAAAAAGTAAGTAAATTAAGAGGAGTCTTTAAACTGACAGTACTCTGGGAACTTTGCAAACCGTTTTTGTCACTATAAAACCCATGTGACTGTCTCTTTCAAAGATTGTATCTGTCATATTTACTCCCAGGGACAGTCTGTTTCAGACATTAGCTGACACACCTTGAGTAATAGCGAATTGGAACCTGAATTTCAATTAATCATGTTGCCAAGCTATTTCAATCATTATCTTGTTGCCATTAAGGTTGAAAGGATAATGAGTAATTTATCCGCTCAACTGTCGATTTGCCTTTAGAAGTCGATAACAATAAAAATTCTATTGTGTCTCGTTAGTGACAGTTAAACTCAAATGACGATATTCGACATTTTGCTGGGGTAATGCACACTTATTACTTAAAGGTGGGTCAACAAATGTTAAAAACTATATGTAGGTACTGTTTGTACTTGTGGATTGTGCTATTTGGACAAACATGTTCAGCTACCTATATTCTGTTCCAAAAGCCTCTGATAAAAATGTAAACAAATGGATCAGAAGCATACTTGTGGATGCCAATTTGTGGTGCCACTGACAAATTGAGTGCTCTAAAATCCAAAAGCTTAATTTTTTGTCACCTTAAATATGTTTTTCATTTTAAAATTGGGGTCTTGATGATTTTTCAACTACTATTTAGTAATGTTATTCAAACAATAATTGTTGGAAAAATTGGTAAGATACAAATAATAAATGCATGACTAATTCCCAGTAAGTGATTGCGAATGATTTTAACCTGAACAGGGTTTGTTTACACTATTACGAGATAGTTTTAAGCCACTGATTGAGATGTATTTTTGAAACGAAGTTCCTTAACGCACTTTATACTCTGCACACTTGGCTAATGAGAGCTAGACCGAAAAAAGTGTAACATTTTGACCGCCACGACACTTTTGCTATGTTTGTTTGTGTGTTTACAAGCGTATGTCTATGTATAGGTATATTACTGTAGTATAGACGACAAAACGGGAACTTCGTTCCAACCGGGTGCCCCACGACATCTCTCGACTTTGTTACATAGTCAATGTTTCTATTTCAGGAAACGGAAAGCAGAGATCGTCAGTCCGAAAGAGAGCGGTAACAAGACTCCCCCAGACGTTGCATGTGGTACATATTTTATTTTTTGCCTTTTTTATTTTTTAACACCTTACGTTTATCTGCCTTGTTGGCCTAGTGGTCGTATGCGCTGTGAGCTGAGCGTGCGGTTCTGGGTTACAACCCAAGCTCGGGCACTGTTATTTGGTTTTCAATTAGGACATTTTCATGAGTCCCCGAGTCCGTTTGTGCGCCCTGTTGATGAAAACTACCTCATTTTTATTTATTGTTTTATATTTATATCTGGCGAAACGTGGGTGTACTATATACCTTGGCTTCTTACCCCCTGAGTAGTGATGTTTTGTTTGGCTGACAATAAGATCGCCATTAGCGACTGCTTTTAAGGGTTCCGTACCCGAAGTGTGCCATCGTAACCCTATTACTAAGCCTCCGCTGTCCGTCCGTCTGTCTGTTAGTGGGCTGAATCTAATGAACCGTAATAGGTAGACAGTTGAATTTTTTGAACAGATTGATAATAATAAATAGTTCAAATTAAAGCTGTTTCAAGAAACGTCCTACTCGCACTTGGCCGGTTTTTTTTACACGACTGCCCAAAAAGAAGTGTAATGTTTTCAGGGTTCATGTATTATGTCTGTGAGTTTCTTTGTTCCACGATAACTTTTAGATGCCTGAACAGATTTTTATATTTCTGTATTTGTTTTGTACTTGTTAGTTTACAATAAAGAGTGTTTGCGCATCTAATGTTGGTCGCCGTCGCGTTGACGCTGCGCTAGCTTTGCGTAGACATGCTGTGTTGTCGAACCAAACTCACATAGACGTGATGACGCGTTCTACCAACGCAACGCTTACTCTTAATGCGAAAGGTGCCAAAGAGAAACATTTATCTGCAGATAATTTACTGTCATCCATTGAGGAGTTCCATTCTCTAACTCCGAAAATCTTCTGTATTGTACGGATCAATAAAATGGCCTATTAAAAAAAAACATCTAGAAATGTAAAATATTTGTCAAATTAAATACTCGCTCCCGTTTATTTAATCTTAAAAACTAGACTGTGTTAACAAATGGTTTTTCCTCAGCTTTATTCGACGTGAACCTGCCGCAACATCGACATCTGATGCCTGGTGACTGCATCGTGTGCATCGTTGCAGCGAAACATGGCTATTACATCTAAATCCGACGATGGTTCCAACTTTATGGGCGACACATGCATGTGCGGTTGACTTACGAAAACCTTAGCCGTACTAAAGAACTTGAGGGGCAATTCCCGTATTTTTAAGAACGTTCTCTCAAGAATCTGTCAAAACGCAGCATATACCAGGAGGTCCACACTGCAGAAGACCGCATAGCTTGAAGACGCGTTGTATGTGTTCGCGATCCTCAGCATTGAGGGACAGACGAAGAAGAAGAAGAGAGAATTTACCTCAATTTTTGGCAAGTTTGTGGCGGCATCTACAAAGATACAACAATACCGACTTAAAATTTCAACGCAAGGGGGCCAAATCGTGTACTGAATCCATGATAACAGGTTTTGCGTCAATGTCCCTGCCACCCTGTATTTGTGCTGCCACATGTATGTGCCTTTCACAAATGATTACTTATATTTGCCGTCACATATATTAATATATGACGGCAAATATAAGTAATCACGGATGAATAATGAAATCAGATATTATTGTCGAGCTGTCCATAGTAATATATTTATGCTCGTGACTGTACTGTACTATCAAACAAGTTCAAGAATATTTTCAAGCTGATGAGATGGTACTTGAGATGAAACTCCTAAACTATGAGAGGTAGTACGAAGTGGTAGTCTTTTGACTTTCCACATTACATTTATTGGCTGTGTTTGTTTCTTAACGAGGTCTGCGGTATCAAAAGCCCGTGCTCTAGTCATAATTTCGAATTTATTGTTTTATTGTGAAGTATTTAGTAAGTCGTGATTTCTACCAGGTATTCTTGATGATAAAATCATTGTAAATGTGATAAATCAGTGGAACTGTGAAATATTTTATATGCTATAGTAGCAGATGCCCGCAGTGCGCCCGCGTGGATCCTAATTCTTTTTCTAAAATAAAAGTAGCCTAAATTACTCCTTATAACATCAGCTATCTACCCGTATCTCCCATCAAAATCGGTGCAACCGTTTCGGAGATAAGCCGGAACAAACAGACAGACAGACAAACATTTTTAAAATGATTTTATGTTATAAGTACCGTATACAGGGTGTCAGGGACATCGACGCGAAGCCGGCTACCATGGATTCAGTACATGATTCTGAACCCCACTGCGTTGAAATTTTTCGTCGGTTATTTTAAAAATAAACAGCTGTTTTATAGAAAAGTGCAATACCTACGCGGTCAAAATGTATGGAGCAGCTGTTTTTTTTTTAATAACCGACGAAAAATTTCAACGCAAGGGGGCTCAGAATCATGTACTGAATCCATGGTAACCGGCTTCGCGTCGATGTCCCTGACACCGCGTATACTTTCATATGTATTTAGTAAAAAGCTGTTATTTTGACATTACAAACGGACACTTAATTTTATTTATTTGTATAGATGTATAGATTGTAAATCGCGTACGCACGAACATGTGTCGTCATGTACTTTGAAATAAAGTTTCAATTGTTATGATTGCCGTACGGTTGTGAAATGGAAGAACTATTCTATACTACCCAAATTGTCTTCGGCCATTGATAAAGGTTGCAGCATTTGGTATTTGTTACCCGAACAGTTAATTTCGTGGTACTGTACTGAGTTGTTTTATTCTTGTATAATTTATTCTTGCATGCATAAAAAAAAAAAAATACGTAACTTAAGCTCGACCTAAGAAATTATCTAAAAGATGTGATTTTGAATCTCGCTCACGGAGCTGAAAATTTTGTTATATCTTATCTTAAAGTTAACGAGATATTTAAATACTTATGTACTGTTTATTTATTTTGTGTACATATCATTTATTTTTTAAGTGTTTTTATATATTCACAAAAAATCCTTATTAAAATGTAAAAATAATTGCCTTCTAGCACCGTGAACACTGATTGGGAGTCCAAAAAGTATTTGAATGTACCTAAATTAGTACAAACTGGTTTTTAGGCTGTCTGTTCATTGGGATGGAGAAGTCTTGAGAGTACAGTCAAAACCGTTTATAACGACTTCGAAAGAACTCGTACTCCTTCATATCGAATTACGGTTGTTATAGCCGATAGTCGTTATAACCAATAACTATGTTAAGTAAACAGAAAAACTGGGACCTTAAAATTGTAATAACCTGAGACCAAATAAAAATTGGTTGTCTGTAAAGTCGGTGTACGGACGATAGTTTAACGTGACAACGTCATAATAAAACATTCTCTTCCCTCGCTCCGATCGTAACGTTACAATGAGCGTAACGGGACAATGAGCGTAACGGGACACTTTTTCGTGCGTGCAGTGCGAGCTTCGTGGGCGTTCATCGATTTATTAGACGTTGTCACGTCAAAAACCAAGACAGCGTTGTGTGGTGTAGTTTGATTGTAGTGTCATTGTAAAAGGTTGTAAATGTGTGCGTGTAGGCGTGTATGCACAGAGCGGCGGTGTAGTTTTGGCATGCTTCACTGTATTGTGCGCAGCGATCTGTCTTGGTTTTTTATTTGCTCTCGAGGCAATAACCGGTAATTCGTTTAAGCAATGTCGTTGTAAATAAACGGTTTTGACTGTAGTTGACAAGTTGGTGCTATTCTCATGCAAGATACATATTTTTGTAACTGACCTGGTACAGTCGATGACCTGAGCTATATGTGCCTATCCATATCCACCTCACCAAGTGAAGGTGTTAGGTAGGGTGGATATTTTTCTCGGGTCAGCGACCGTATGCCCTATATATGGTCTGTTCGAAAAGTATCTGATAAAAGAGTAAACAAACCCTGTTCAGGTTAAATTCTTACGCTATCGCTCACTAAAGTAACATATTCATATGTATTTAGAAGGTTGCAACTTTATATCTCACAGCTTTTTCAACAGTCATTGTTTAAATAACATTATTCAATTGTAATTGAAAAACCATCGACGAAAATTGAGGTTACCTTAACCTCAATTGTCAAATTAGGAACATTTTTAAGATGATTAAAAAATCAGAATTTCGGGTTTGAGTATGCAAATAATCAAATCAGACCACTCAATTTGTAAGTGGCACTACAAATTGGCATTCACAAGTACATTTTCTGATCCCTTTGTTTATATTTTCATCAGATAGTTTTGTCACAATGTATAGTGATTTGCAAAGATTTAAATCGTAGATGTGCCCTCACCGTACTACGTCGCGCGAAAAAGTGTCCACACTGAGAAGAGTGACCTCGCACAATAATAATGGCGTTTCCATGACAATCAAGTCAAGTGTCTGCGATATTGTGTGTCAGAGGTGTCAAAACGAAACAGAAACGCGACAATCTTTTAACGCGGCAGGGCGAATCTACGATTGTAAGCTTTGGTGATTTGTAAAAGATCTGAATGCAGTTATTTTTCTAAGCTATTTAAAACTTGTTACTAAGTAACAAGTATGTGTTAGCCATTATTGGTCTAGGATTAAAACAAAGTTGGCTATCGGTTTTGGACTGAGTTTAAGAAGTTTATTATTTTGATAGACAACCGGTCTTACTAAGGGGTATCGTATTATCCAGTAACTGGGTTGTGGAGGTCAGAAAAGCAGTCGCTCTATGTCAAATACTGGTACTCAGCTGCATCCGGTTAGACTGGAATCTGACCCCAACATAGTTGGGAAAATGCTAGGCAGATGATGAATTTATTTTGATAGACAGCCAAATGTAGAAATTAAACTAACATGTATTTACTTATAATGATACGAAAGTGTGTAGTTTCTTGGTATTTTATCCTAAGAATTATAAAATGTTCTAAAGAAGTACGTTTGTGACCACACCCTGGCTTGAAATCTAAGGCCTTGACCACCGGACCTAGCACTAACTCGCGTAGTAAACTTAACGTAAATTGGAACAATTTGCTAATTGGAAATTAAACTTTTCTATAGCATTTTGTTTAATGCGGCAAGCAAAATTAAATTTGTATCACACATTATCGGGTGTATAAAGACGGTTAACGAACCCGAGAGTCACCCTCCGTCATTGTGATCATGTTTTTGTACTGGACCGTACCTGGGAACCTTCTGGTTACGGAGATATTGAAGGTCAAAGTTCCAATTTTTTTAAACTTTTTTTAAACAAGTTTAAAGGTTGTAACTTAACTCTGAATACTCCACAACTCATATACCGCCACGAGCATATATATTTATATTACTATGAACAGCTCGGCAATAATATCTGTTTTCATGTTTCATCATGTCACACATATTTTTGAAGCCGATGCAACACTTATATTTTGGCGTCGCTTGTCTCGCCAGATACTTTTGGTGTTCCTACGATGTCACATATTTATGCTGGCACTTCCACAAATGATCACATCACAATTTGCCGTCATCTTGACGAGAAATATTAATGGGTAAATAATGAGGTCAGATATTATTGCTGTTCAGTCAGTATCGACACAAAAAAATGCAAACATCGCATACGCGCATGTAACTACAATTTTTTAAATATGTTGTTTACCCAAGTTTGCAATCCTGGAAACCTTATGCTACTCCCATGGTGCTCGAAAAACTGCGAAATTCTGGAACATGATTCAGTTTTTTTGAAAATATACCTTAAGGACGCGTTTTTACATGCGTGTTTGCGATGTTTGGTGTTGTTATTGACTGGGCTAAATATATTCATGTTCGTGACTGTACTGTTGGATACATTTACCGCACAACCGTAAACAGCGGTTTTTCACACCACACATAAAAGTCGTTTCCCAGCAATAATTTTTGCTCAATGTTTTTTAGTTTGATGCAAAATCGTAGATAACGGCTATGTGATGCGTTTTATACCCTGTATTTGAATAAAGTCTTTTCAAATTTAGAATTGTTCGAATTTACGTAACGCTTACTGCGCGCGTAAACGCGAGACTGTCACGTTGGTCTTGTTATGCGTCGTAGGCCTAGTTGTTGCTAGCGCTACTGCTGAGCATGACGACGTCTTGGGTTCGATTCCCAGGTTGAGCAAAGCGTTATTGGGTTTTTCTATCTGGAATTTCTCAGTGGCAATCCGGCTCTCGGCTCGGTCTGGATTTGTGTCCGGTTGATGGCAATAGGCTCGCCCCCTATAACATGGGACTTAAACATAACTGGCGAAATGTGGGTGTCCTAAGGTACACCTCTGCCCAACCCTCAACCTCAACAATGCGTGATGTTATTTTACTTCGCGCTGTCGTGCTGGGGCCTCTGGTAAAACGTTTGCCTTGCGCATTCGCACGTAGTCGAGGTACTTGGAGCCAATACATTCTCTTCAAATGACGCGAGTTCAGATATGAACGCCCGCCTTCTTCAGTTTAGTAAAAGTGCGTAAATCCTCATAATCGTTCTGTGAATGACAGGCAGGTTTTATTCTAATAATGAAAATTTCAAGAGATATGTCTTACGTATCAGTCTGTATTAATGAACAACTTCTTTCTGTTTATAACTAGTATTCTAAGTAAGAATCTATCATTGTTATATTATAAGCATTGGACCCCCGGGGGTCGCGCATCTGTGTCTCAATGAGAGCGATGTCCAAGATAAACTTAGAAACTACATAATTCTACATAATTCTGACGACACGGTTGGCGCAGTGGCTGAGCGATCGACTGCTGCGCAACGTGTCGCGGGTTCGATCCCCGCACGGAACAAATATTTGTATGATCTGCAAGTAGTTGTTCCGGGTCTGGGTGTTAGTGTATGTGAGTTTCTATGTTTGTAAACGCACCCACGATACAGGAAGAAATTCTTAGTGTGGGGCAACGTTTAAAAAACAAAAAAATATATATATTAATTTGAAAAAGTCACATTGATACTTGGTTTTGAACCGGCCATCTTCGTTCATAAGAACTGGGTGCCATAATAGCGTTCATTCTAAAAGTTGGCAACGTCGCAAATAGCTGTCAAATATTTACCTGTTTTGAAATGAAATGGCAATATTACTGTATGGAAATATGAAATATCGCTAATTAGTGAACTAATATATTAATAATGAATTTGATGTTATAACCGTTTTAGGTTAGTGGCTAGTTAGGGTTTAGGTGTAAAAAAGCCATTTGGAAAGTTTCCAAATACAAGTACTTATTTTTACATCTAAAACAAAATAATCAGTGTTACGATATTAATTATTGAATTTCATAATCAATATTTTAGTTCACTAGTTAGCCATATTTCATATTTCCTAGTAATATTGCCAAATTAATCAAAACTGTGAAATATTTGACATGTCTTTGGGACGTTGCCCAGTTTCGGAATAAATGCTCTTAACCTCTGGGCCAGCATGACACGTTGTATTGTATCCCCCTTGTTTACAACAGGGTTTAAAATATGTATTCCACATGTTGTGTCTACTGTTTTTATTTATAGTTTCACCTAAAACAAGTTGTAAAGACTTTGTGAACAATAAAATAATGTCTGAATATGCTAAACTTACTTTGTTCTTTATAATATAAATTATATATAAACCTGTTCCTTCCGCCATGTAACCTTTCCGATTATACCAGGCCGACCTGGTTAAGGCAAGTTCAACCTTGCCGACATAGAAATAAAGTCGAAAGTAGGTTGATTGGTTTGAAGCTGAATATTGTTGAGATAATATTCAGTTCCAAACCAATCAACGTTGCTGGAAGATACCATATAAATAAATACTCGTTTTTAGTGTTGTACAGTACATTCAATATCCCACTTGAATTAGGAATCACACCCTTAGTGCATACAAAATAAAGACGCTGTCAATGTCAAAACTGTTTCAAACGTGCGCTTTTATTAATTCTAACGTGACGATATTATCGTGGACGGCCGGCCGTCCACGTCACGGGAAAATAAAATGTGTGGAAATATATTATATGAAGACGCTTTTAAATTTCCGTCCGAAAAATGTATGGAAATACGGGTTGGTACGTTATAACGTTATCGTCGATATACCGTGCACGTATTTCCATACATTTTATGGATGTGAACGTAGACGTTGAGAAATTATAGAAGGGCACAATGACTGTGCGTACAAGTTTATAAAATTATGTGTCCACAAAATATAATAGACACGATGTTCACGACACATCGCTAATCAGACTGCTTCACTATACCACTCTATAAAGGTATGTATTTGTGTGGTTCTCATCTTTGCTCGTTTAATTGTCACTTAAAGACGGCACACAGTCGGCAGCCTCTTCGACAGTCGATCGGCGCGCGTTTCTCGTTCCTTATCAAAAATATCATTATTGTGATGACAGAAATTAGATCGACTCAAATAATACTAGGCTGTGTGTGGTGTTTCCTTGTGATGTATTCGGTATTGTGAATAAAAAAGTAACAGTAACAAGGGTAAGTTTGGTGGCAGTTCCACATTCAAATATTTGTTTATTTTATATAATTATTCTAACACATACCTATTATAAATGCCAAAGTGAGTTTGCTTGTTACACTTTCACGCTAAAACGGCTGAACGGATATGGATGAAATTTTGCACATGGGTAGACCATGACCCGGAGAAGGACCTAGGCTACTTTTCATCCTGCGCCACAGACGAAGTCGCGGGCAACAGCTTGTTATGAATAAAATTTAGTTATCCTAGATTATTTCATGTTTTATTTTCTACTGTTTGAGTTCATAAATCTCTCATACACAAAACTCTGTGCTTCACAAAAAAAAATCGTAATTGATATTCTAACTTTTAAACAGAACTTTCAAGTTCAATTAATAAGTATCTAACTAAATATTTAAATATGTATGCTTCAGCTAATCTATTTAAATAATTAATATGGCGACCTTGCGTGACACATGCATAGATAGATAGATTTTAAATAAAAGTGCTTTATTTATTTAAATTTTAGCTACAATATGGTCCACGCAATTGATATAACAAACATCCCGATTGGACTCGAAGGAGTAATTCACTCAGTAAGTTATATTTTTATTGATATTAATTAATATTTATTAACTTTGCTGCATAGCTTGCTTATAATACTATGTACAGTCGAAGACAAAAATACGTAAGATATGTACCTACATTTAGCGAAATTCGTCACCGATTTAGTCCTAAAGTATTGATTGCTGGATGACAGATACTTTGTATTCCATTTCGACAAATAAACTCTACGGTTTTGCCCTTCGAGAAACTCGGTTTTGGATTTTGTTCAGTGAACATAATTTTTGTCTTTGACTGTACTTACCTACTTGTAATAAACAATTCAATCACGATTTGACTATTAATCGGTTAACCTGGGTATAAATTTTAAATATTACTAACGCTGTACCTAATTGTATGCACTTACAATTTATTTATGTTAAAGATAAGTAGAGATTAATAGGTATTTATATTTGCACTTTTAGTTTGGAATTCCCACTGTAGGTGTTCAGTATCTTCCGCAAAGTAGAGCCGCAACCACTAAATGCGTTTATCATCACGCGTATTGATTTAAGAGCGTTCATCCAAAAAGTTGGCAACGTCGCAAATAGCTGTCAAATATTGACCTGTTTTGATTAATTTGGCAATATTAGGTACAGTATGGAAATAAGAAATATGGCCAACTAGTGAACTAGAATGCTAATAATGAATTGCAAATAAATCAATATTGCTAAATTAATCAAAACTGGTATATATTTGACAGCTATTTGCGACGTTGCCAACATTTTGGATGACCGCTCTTAACAGCCTAAGCAGACTTCCAAATGATGGTGGCTCATGTGTAGACGTCAGTGATGCTAAGTGCAGTAATTTCAATGTCATTTGTCCCATAAGACCAGTCAAGTTGTGGGAGGCTATAGTGAAAGAGTAGCCTAATTCCCATATTCATGCCATGTATCAATGGACTGGGGTTTCATCGGCAACAGTTGATATTGAAGTAAGTCTCGCTCCAGCCCTCGCTCGAACCATCCAGTGTCGCTGAGCCAGTAACTTTTTGTTCGTCCCTAAATAATCACGATCCGATGCAGCCTGTCCCTTGCTGCCCTCCCTCAGCGACGCCCTAACTAAGCCGAGGTCCGTACCCCACAGGGGGTGCCCTTAGCGTGTAGTCACTTATTTTATAAGTTGTATGTATGGCTAATGCATCTATAGGATGCCGTGCGTCGGAAAGCACATTAAGCCGTTGGTCTTGGCTGTCATTCTTGCATCTATGATCTACGTTATGGGGGGTTTGGTTTCCGCACTTAGTCCTTCAGGTGGACCATTGTGCGTGAGCCAAGGCGGCCGTCGGTGGTTATTCCAATTCCTCCAGAATTTGAGTAAATCTCCTGGCCTGTTCAGAACATCTGTGAAAGATCTGGGTAACCCGAGGGTTTGTGTTTTAATCTGGGTGATCCGAGGGTTTGTGACGCCTGTGCATTCAAAGAGCACATGCGCAACGGTTTCCTCAGCCTCCATGCATGCCCTACACAGAGGACTGTCAGTTATGCCTATTGTGTGGTAGTGCTAGTTTAGCGAGCACTGTCCCGTGATGGTCCCCGCCCCGTCACCAGGCGCAGGCCTTTCCTGTCCGGGCGTAATACACGCTTGGTTAGTCTGTTATCCAAGGATGACATAGCTTCCTCGGACTGCCTGCACCCCGGTGCCGAGGTCCACCAAGTTCTCCGCTTGTGTGTGGGTGAACTGTTGTAGCCACCTGCGTAGTTGGTTGAAGGGGATGGGTACGATAGGTTCGGGTCCACAGACTGACGTGCTGGATGACCTGATGCCATATGGATCTTTGACAGTCGTTACGGGTCGTTAGAATCCCGAAAGTTTGGCAACCAGTCTTACCAAGGGGTATCGTGTTACGGTGTTACCTAGTAACTGGGTTGTGGGTTGTGGAGGTTAGATAGGCAGTCGCTCCATGTAAAATACTGGTATTCAGCAGCATCCGGTTAGACTGGAAGCCGACCCTAACATATTTGAAAAAAGGCTAGGCAGATTGATTGAGGAAAGCTCGGGTGTGTTTGCCCGCAGCCAAGGTGTTAAGCAGCCGACAGCTCATAGGTACTTGACCTACGAGATGCCAATAGAAAAAAAAAACAGTTTGTGGTGTCTTCTTTTCCATGGACTTCAGCTAACATCTCATTTCAATATCTGGATCTGCATGCATGGGTGTAATCTAATAGCTGTAGCTTTTCTCTGTCTCATTGTGAATTTATGTTAGTAGGTACAAGTTCTTACATAGATTACCTCATTTCGTTACCTGGACCTGCTATCTAATTACGCAACACATTTTCGATTTGCAATTGAGTCAAATTGGTTTCGTTTGACTAGAATTGGTTTCAATTTACAACTTTTGAAAGCGATTCTAGTCAAAACGAAACCAATTTGACTCAATTGCAAATCGAAAATGTGTTGCGTAATTAGATAGCGGGAACTACCTATCTAGTGACAAGTGAAAGCAAAATGTCACGCTTCTAGACCCCATGGTTTAGGGGGAGTGTTGTCTGTCAGTGAATGAATAAAAATAATTAAATTTAAGATTTTTATTAAGTAGAAGATGACCGTACCATAATAGCTTGTTCAGTTACAGTTAAGTATCGGTAACTACACGGGAAATTAATTTTCAAAACCATTAATTTCTCTGACTGTACCTACCTATATTTTCGGTAGGTATAAAAACTCCTTCACACTTGCGACCCCCTAAACCCAAGCAGCAAAAACTAGTACTATAAAAAACCATAGAACGTTTTGTAAAAAACTGTCCTTGGTCCTATAAAACCCCAAAGAACGTATCTTTTATTCGGAAGTGGCGCATTTAGATCTCTGTTCAGTGACAAAATAATTGTATTGCAGTGTTCTAAATGACGAAACAGTCCAATAAAATCTATGTAACAGTGATGCAGGTCTCAAAATAATGATGTATTGGCTACTGTAGGACCTTTTATAGTACTTTTTCATACTATAAAGAGTTTAGTTTCCTTTACCTCACATTTTTCATTCACCTTTCATTATTTTACATTGTGCAAAAAATAATTAAAATAATTTTACAAAAGGATACAAGCAATCTGATAAAAGATTTTATTTTGTTATAATAATATTAGTTTATTACGGTGGAAATGATGTGCGACTGCAGCTTTACTGATAAACTAGGGATAGGTTTACCATGAATTTAAAGTGCCCCCTACGAATTGTTGAACTTTTAATAACATATTTATCATATAAAGTGATTTCGATATTCTAAGAGCCATTATAGTACTTGCCGTGATAATGTTTTCACTGTCAGTCATCGTGGATTCAACCTAAAATTGGGGTTCTGTGTGAGCATGACTGAATATTTATACATATATATAAACATTTTAATTTCTAATTTAATAGTGGTTCATCCTTTAATAAGAATGTTGTGCATGCCTATAAGTGATGTATTTACACAGTACTGTTGGTGTGCCTTGCTCAATAAATAAATAAATAAATAAATATATAATACAGTGTTTTTTTTTACTATTTTTCTGAACACTAATGGGTAATGAAAAAAAAACTTTATTATAAACTGTTTACTAAGCGTTCGGGAATCGTTTGGTAATGTTAATGTTTAATTGGTAAAAAGTTTAGTACGATTAATTAACAATAGAATACATTTGGTATTCTATTGTTAATTAATCGTACTAAACTTTTTGTTGCTTCATGCGAAATATTATAATGAATGGCCCAATATTTCACGCCATTACGAAAATTTTGGTCTTTTTCGAATGTTGAATCATTGCTCGAAGATTCAGAAAAATCGCTGGAGTAAGGACTCTCTTCAGAAATAATTTATTTGTAAGACACATTTTGTACGGAACCGTTTCTCGTAATTGTGATTCCAACTTGATTTTGGCTACTATTACTGCTTTGATTGTTTGTTGATGACGAAGCTGCTTTTTCAAAACGTCTATTCACTTCTTTTCTATAAGTTCCACTGCGTTTATATCTTTTCCAATTCTTTAAATCCATTTTTTGTTTTTTATTTTTAGGGCAGAATGCACGTCGCATTAATTCCGTATCAAAATGTTTGAATATATAATCCTTTTTGGGACTTAACTGTCATTTAAAAGAAACATTTATCTACATGTATGTGCCACTTTTGCGTCATTATAGTGATAGATACCCATTTATAATACTAACAAGCGCATTGCTAGGCACCAAAAAAGTTGTTATACAATAATTCTGCTCTATTATAGTGTTTGTGTGATATGCGTATCGATAAAATTATAACATGCATCTTAAAACTATTATAGTACACTTACGTTCTATTAGCGTGATCTGAAATTAGACTACATCACAAAAACACTCTATTGTAAAGTCTTTGTGACACTAACGCACACGTACTATAGCAGCGATCTGAATATCCACAATATCACAATATCGCCCTGTAGTTGAGTGTTCATCACTGCTATAACGAAACTACTATTGCAGTACGTTTGGAACCCTTATTACGCTAATCAGATAAATAAAGGCACCTGTTAACAATTTTATAGATCAATATTATTATGTACTAGTTATATTAGAACTTGCTATAGTACTTGACTATAACGGTTGTATAAAATGGTGTAGTAAACGTTTACATCCTTTGTTTATAGGTATTTTTAGCTCTATAAGCATTTAGAGCAATAATGTACTGAACGAACGCTTTTATACAACACTCTGGCACCGCTAAAACTAATATATCGTTTATAGAGCTTTTTAGAGATATGAGCTGAAATAATAGGACTGAATTGCTGGTTGGGAAGCCATTGGCAGAAGTGTTTTAAAGTCGTAATTTTGTCAGTAGAGCGATTGTCTTGTTGCTGCCGAACGAGGCTAGTTGTATGCATTCTATTTTTGGGATGTTGGCGATGATAATCGCGCCAATTTACAACAGAACTAATTTAGGAACCAATAATGTTGTAAGTAGTAGTCAGTTGGTGTTTGTTTACAAACACTCATTACATTGTCTGTGATCGGTTGAAGTTTACTTGTTAATTCTTTTTTACAGAATTACAATTTCTAAACTTTATTTAAGACCTTTCTTCAGTGAAAAATATTATTTTCATTTGCCAATTATAACTCCTAGTAACCTGTCCTATCAGGTTTTTGACAGTCTTACCTTTTAAACTAAACTGAGTAATTCTCGAAGATATTTTCCAAGTGGTCCAGAAAATTAACTATTCTACCTAATTTTATAGGTACTTATTCAATGAAAATCCAGGTAAGCAAATAGAAACGTTACGTTATTCATTCAAATTTTCCAAGATTAGAACTAGTTTTACTATACCGTAACCGTGTAACCGTGACTAAAGTAAAGACTAAAGTAACCGTGACTTCTGACTGGTCAGTTTTTTGCGTCACGCCGTAAAACTGCAAGCAATGCATTTCATTCGCTGTAACAATCTCACTCATGGCGATAATTTGGCCATTAAACCTCTCAGTTCTGAGTTATAACCTTAGATATGAGTCAGTGCCAGTGTTCTTACAGTATAGTTGACACTAAGGTAGGAAATTTTTACAACGAACTTGTGATTATTAGTTTAATGAATAAATTGTAAGACACAGTTCGTCAATTGTTTTCTCATGAAGAAACGGTATTGTTGTGATTCTCTCATTTATATTTGATGTTTGATGTATTCTAAATAAGCCTGAACAAAGAGTGCCTTGAGTGATATCTGCCAATGCCATGCTGTATGTGGATTCTTATTCACATGTGTGTTCATTTACTTACTTAATCCGAATGAACTTCATACAGATTAAGTAAGTAAAGTTGTATCGTTTTACTATTTTGCTTAGGTACTTATAAAACATGCAAGTAACAGATAAATCATAGGTTAGGTTTAATCTACAGCAAATGGTTCTCCAGAGTCAGTGTTAATCGCCTCGCTGGCTCACTCTGTAGGTTTGCAAAACGTATTAGGCTAAACATTGTGAATTAAACTTTTTTGCAGCATTAAGTACTAAGTAATCACAATACTGTTTGCATGCATGCTGCAGCAATGTAGATCGTCTGATCGACTAGACGTCATTAGATCAGCTAGAGACATAAATGTGTCATATTAAAAGTGATGCTATAATTAGCTTTAACCAGTTTAACAAAACTTATTCGACCATCGAATCTGTCAAGATTGTGAATCATTGTTATCATAATCTTAACACCCACATTTAGGATTGTAGGTACATATGCTACCATAGCTATATAAAGGTTGATACTTGATAGGTATACTACATATAGTAATACTATATATAGTAATACCTATTTTTCTTTGTTTGAGGAAATCGTCATGGCCTCGAGGCCAGGAGGTAGGTAAGAACCTCCATAGAGTTGACTCTATGCAGTTACTTACCTACTAAGTATTTATTTATATCCTACATAATAAGTTTTGAACACGTTACACTTGCTTGCTAATAGATTTGTATTTAACTGTTTACCTAGGTTGGTAGGTAGGTATTTGACCTAATGATAAGCGAGAACAAACTCATCAAGATTTGATAATAAAGTAGAAAATTAGGTACTTAATGGAAACAGGCGCTACTTTGCGGAAAACTATAATTTAAGTAGAATTTTTAAATGTTTATATTTTAGGAGCATGTGGAACAGCGTGTAAAGCTCACTCATCCACCATAGAAAAGGGAGGATCCTCCGACCAGACGGGTGTCTGGCGGGCAACTGCCCAGAGATATGTCCATCGCGTGGTAAACTCTAATTGCGCGATGCAGGATTTGTGTGACGTCAGGAGGTTGCGTGACGTCAGGTCTTTGATGCGTAGTTCGCATGTGGCGATTGTAGATGCCGCCACAATATGAGTCCCATTTGAGGCTATATGGCAGGAATGGGCTATACAAGGTAGCTGCCCTTACTGCCCCATCTCAAAAATCCACCCTGTATAATACTTATATTGTAGCTTACAAAAAGATTGAAATTTTCCAAAAATCTAAAAACTGTTTTGGTGGTAAGTACTGTTGGTTCCATTTTCAGAAAAAAAAATGCCTACAGAGGTATAGGTATAATGTCAATTCCGCTAACAATTTGATTATGGCGGCGTTTTGTAGTGTCTGCCTATCCCCATGGGAAGAAGGCGTGACTTTGTGTATGTGTTATTAGATTATAACAATTTAAATAGATTATAATACTTATTTTAATTAATGTAACCACAGGTGCCCGAAGGAGATGGCGTTCAGGATAACGAGAGGAAAGGGAATGTCGCATACGGCATCGACGACATACCACCCTGGTACCTCTGCATCTTCATGGCTTTACAGGTGCGTACTTTATGGATGAAGTACCGGGGCGACCGAGCTGTGCTCGGTTGAAAATAGAGATATGAGACCTAGCTAGATCAATTATAAAGCTAAACCCCTATATTGCAACTTTAATCGAAATCGTTAGAGCCGTTTCCGAGAACGTGATCCCTAATCCTATTCTATTAAATGAGCAATATTTGTAATACAAATATATAGGATTAGATTAGTTAGAGAGAAATATTAGGGAAAGGGCAATGACCGCTATCGCCATGCTAAAGGGCGTCAACTATAGTTCCAATCCAACTATAGTATACCTACTGACTCGCTTGTGTTACTGTAGTCCTCGTATGTATTTACCTTAATAAACGTAACCTTCGTGATCTGAGTGACTAGAGCAAATGTGAAAGTCGTCTTTTCAGGAATACATTCTTGCATTTCATAAATACCTACTCTAGTTAATCTTAACAAGGTTCAATGATAAAATGTCGCCCGTTTGTATCAATGCGTCGTACCTACCTACAACCTATGGCTACTAACCAAAATCTTGATTGAAACTTTTAGATGTTGCAAGTAGGGTTGCCAACCCAGCTATAATAAGTGTCCTGGTATATTAGAGGCCTAAATACTATTTTTTAAATTAAAACAAATTGGTAGGCGAAACTACTATGTTTCATTTCAATAGGTATAAAATGGCGAGATGATCAGGCCTTTAAAATAGGGCCAGTATAAAAGCTAAATTAATAGTATTTTCTAACCTTAATTTAGAATGTAAAATTAGAGAGACATTAAAAAAAAACCTGTTAATAGAGGCTCATAGTAGCAAAAAATATGCATTTAAAGAATAACAATGTTTTTTAACTTTAACTTTTTCGCCATCTACTATATTTTAACAGACAATGGTGCCGATTCTCTTGTCACAAATGCCTCTTAACTAGACTAAAAATCACTAAAATTTAGTTTATTCCTGCCAAACGACGATTTCCAATTCTGAAATAGACTAAAGTGACACAACTTAACTATATTTTAGTTTGACAGCACTAAGATAGTACTGAGTTTTTAATTTAGTGTAAATGGCAATTTTCATTGTAAAAACCAAACCAGAATAAACCTGACAAATCTTAATCGCGATTAAAAAGATGGGGGATAAAATACGTTGTCATGAACTGAAATTCACACCAACATCTCGACTTCACGTGCAAAAACAGTGCTGTATTTATTTTTTCTTTTGCTTAATCTCCAAAATGGTGCGTCCTATCGCAAAAATTATGAAAATTTCGACCCCTTTATAAAACCTTTAAACCCCTAACACTCAACAAGTAGGTACTATTTTTTCATATTTTCCATACAAAAAATTAAAAATTCCATATAAAACACGTCGAGGCTACACCACCTGCGCGCCTCAGGCTCTAAAAAAAAAATGACGGGGTAGGGCAAACCACGGGTACCACGTAGAGTCGCGATTGTCAAATTCGATTTTAGTTATGTCAAAATGTGTGTGTCGTGTTAGTTACACTATTTATAACTCAAGAACGGCTGAACCGATTTAGCTGAAAATTGGTGGAGAGGTAGCTTAGAACCAGGAGTCTAACATAAGATTTTCTAGTAGACTTTTTAGTAGGGTAGGTAGGTAGGGTTTTTTTATATTTGATTGATTGCGGAACAAAGTTTGCCGGGTCAGCTAGTTTGATATGAAAAAACGTTGGCAACCCTAGTTGCAAGTGAGTTTGAAGGACGAAATAAGTTAGAGAAAGATGATAAAATATCATCAAACGACGCAATTAATGAATGTTTTGATTAAGTTATCTGTTCTGATAAAGACAAAGGCTTAATGCGGTCCGTGTTTGGAGCGGACAGGACCGCCCGCGGCTGACCGTGCTCAGCGATGCAATTACCTGGCGTAGGTACCTAGACCGGAATAGGCAAGTTTACGTTAAACTTTTCCTTAAAAATAAACGAGAGGATTTAATGGGGTTGTTTTTTTGACTTCTCTGTTGTTTTGTGGAAAACTAAATTAGAAACCTACTTGTCATGTTTGAGGGGTTGTCTTTACTGAAATTACTTTAGTAATTAGCTACATACTTTAGTAATTGGTTTTTCATAATTAAGTAATCGCAAGGTTTGTTGGTCTCCCTTTATATTACCTATGTAGATATTTCGTCCATTTGTCTGATAGTTGTTACTTAGTTATCAATTTTATGGGGGTTTCATGTGGCCTAGGAAACCAACTTATTAAATTGGTTTCTAATTCATCAAGCCTTTTTAAAGACTTCGGTAGTTAAGTTGAAGATACACACACATACTTCGTGCACCACTTGTCACCACTCTGTCTTTAATTAGGTAAGTGAGTTTCTGAGGCGACTGCTGCCCTTGTATATCAGTTCTGCTGGCTGCTATGTTCTTCTGTTTCCAGCACTACCTTACGATGATCGGTGCCATAGTGGCAATCCCGTTTATCCTGTGTCCCGCACTGTGCATGGCGGAGACCGATCCCGACCGGTCCAACATCATATCTACCATGATATTCGTTACTGGTACGTAAACTTTGCTCCTTTTCTCGAATCGACATACATTAAACAAGAATATCTCATGCTGTGGTAGAAAAACCAGGCTGGTTGTTCAGGGAAGGCGTACCTCAGATCTCAAAGGAAAAGTATGCGCTTCGGCAATCATCGTCTGTCTTCGGAAATACTGACGCGCGATGATGAGATCTAATATAGAGCTAATATCTAAAGTAGCTTTGCCTCTGTGGGGGATACTCTGATTCGCGAAGTTCGTGCTAATTCGGAAACACGAAGATTACCGAAGGGCATACTTTTACTGGTTAAACCTTGTACATTTAAGTATCACAAGTTGATGCAATGCTCAGCTTAGCCTCCCGTACTAGCTGTACGGGAGGCTAAGCTGAGCAGTCCTGCTTGAAAGTCTTCAATACCTACCTACTAATGTTTTTCTTGAGACAAACTTAGACGATGCTTTCTTGCCATATCTAAGATACTATACGCTGTGGTGACGGACGCTTGCTCCTAAAATATGATTCAGTGGTTGGTTTGGTCAGTTAAACCCTCGTGGGTTTTGTAAAAGATGATTAGGAGCTTACGTCCGCCCGGAGGATGAGAAGCAGCGTGTGTATTCTATTAAAAACAATGCGATCACTAATGCAGCTACCGAGGGACATGAAAATAACGAGATTGTCCGTTGATTGGAAGGCCTAGATGTTTATCACTAGATCTTAAGGGCTAATAATATAACAGATTTTAGATACAGAGATTTTACATATAGGTGTAAAGTGACTTTGATCTTGCTCTTGAAGTCAATATAATTCCTACTGATAAAACTATGATAAGGAAGATAGCAGGTGCATTAAATAGTTAGCAACTGTAGGTACTTTATGGGGCTATAAACTGATTATTGATACAATAACGTCACTGTACTTGTAGTAACAAGGAACAAATATGTCAAGCTGTGATTATTTTAGTTTAATTGCGATGAATAGGTATTGTCGTTTCCGTACCTATCTATAAAATAGGTTGTTATGAAAGGTTTTACAAAGGTGTTCAGACTGGGATACCTGTGACTAGTTCTAACTCACAGGTTCATAAGTATGTCCCATAATATATTGATAACATCAGAGGCAGGAACTTCACTGTTGGAAAATAATGTGGGTCTATGCTTTATCGTTTTTGTCTTGTTCAGAATTGTTGAAGCACATCATAGAACTCTCCATATATGTATATTCTCGAAATACTTATTATTTAGATATATGTATCTCACACAGTCAGAACAAACCGCGGGTTTTAACATTTCAGTACATCCTAATTGCAGTATTTTCGCTTCCATATTTCCCCGCAATGTAATTCAATCAGTGTTAAATTAATACGTTTTATTTCACCCTGATTCGCATCCCTTGTTCTACCGACCACTGAACACAACCACAGAATATTAAACACATAGGTACCTACACATTATGTATGTTTAAATATGGAGCCGCAGGTTTTAAATATTCTTTTTAAATCATGTTTATTGCGAACGCGAGTTGCATATGAATTACTTGGCATCCCATATGCACATCTAATCTGTACACAGAAATAGCAACTTCATCAAAAAATTCTGCTTCATTTCACCGCCTGTGCCGAAATAAGAAGAACTCTCAGAACGCCTGCGGCAAATAGAATAGCAACGTGTAGTTAGATGCAAGTTGCTTGCTCTGAACTTACGATACAAGTAATTAGCTCGCGAACGAAGTAACATTACTCAACTTTCATTTTCATGTTTTATTCTGCAGTACAGACGTACAGTTCCCCGGGTTTATTCTCGTAGTTTCACTGAAATTGTCTGAAGCTTTTCATAGTTACGGCTGAACATTTTAATAGGAATAATAAAATGTGCACTCTGATGCAGCTGGACATTGTTCAGGGATACTGAAAGTTTTGTTGAGTTCATAATTATTACCGAGTTACTAGGAGAAGGACAATTAATAGTTAAGTACATAGATAGGTATAATACAAATCTAAGTTCAGTATTTTAAAGTGAAACGCTTACAAAAAGATCAATACAAATTCCATAAAATTATCATCTTTGGAGGTGCTGGGATGTGAAGCCAGGACTTTCAGCATGCGAAGCAGACAGTCTACCACTGAGTTACACCCCCGACTGGTAGTCAATTCATAAAATGTGTTTGATATAAATTCCTTGCAAGTGTTTTGTATTCTGCTAGTGACTTTAATTTCACTGCCGCGGGCGAGGTGAACTTGTTTTTTTACATCTAGTATCTACATTCAATTATGACAGTTCAAGTCCAAGGGCTCGGCAAGATTTCAGTCAGACATTATCGTATGGTGAACTAATCAATTTACGAGGAATTTCAGAAAGATGCTTGTTTTATTGACACCTTTGCTGATAATTTAGAAACCATGAGCATTAAAGGCAATAAAGTTATTTTTAATTCTTAACTATGTTCCATAGGTAATTTCTACCACACAACTTTTGGGTGACGTAGGGAGTAGCTGTGGTGGTGCAATAACGAAAATCGAGGAATAAATATTTCATTTAATATACATATTTATCCCCAGGTCTGATAACTTGGCTCCAAACGACCTTCGGCTGCCGCCTGCCCATCGTGCAAGGCGGGACCATCTCCTTCCTGGTGCCGACGCTGGCCATCCTCAACCTGCCGCAGTGGCAGTGCCCTACAGACGAGGTGTTGGACGCCATGACGGATGAGGAGCAGCAGGAGGTCTGGATGAGCAGGATGTGCGAACTGTCCGGGGCTATAGCTGTGTCGGCGCTGTTTCAGGTGTTTCTTGGTGAGTTAGCAAATACACCCGTAATTAAGGGCTGTCAGTGTCAATATCCCACAGCAATGATGACACTGAGAGCAGACCTCTTGGGACCTCTTGAACGCGGATTAGATGTGCTGGTCGCGTTCAGTTTCATTGGTGAAATTCGTGCTAACTATGTTTTCAATGAAAGTATCAAATGCTTACCTTACTGAATAATGCTTACCTTTTGATTGTTAATCTCCGCGTGTTTCGAAAAACTTAAACTAAAACGCGCCTATCTGACCTCGGTCCCCATTCTCATGTAGGTCATGATCTCACAATTGTTCTCATTTATGATCATCCTCATCTGTCTAGCCTTTTCCCAACTACTTATGTAGGGGTCGGCTTCCAATCTAACCGGATGCAGCTGAACACCAGTATTTTACATAGAGTGACTGCCTATCTGACCTCGACAACACAGTTCAATCATCTACAATCTATACCCCTTGGTAAGACTGGTTGTTATTTATGTATCTAGTTGTCCTTATATGATCTGACCATTAAATACAATGTTAGTGCGGATTTTCAAATAAACTTTGCCATTTCAGTTTGTGTCGGTGTTACTTCTCAGAGGGTAGGTAGTAGACTAGTTTTCATCAATAAATTGACGTGTAAGTGTTATTTTTTACCAATTTATAAAATGAAATCCATTTTTGATTTACGTGATCATTTATCAACATCAAGCGAGGCTCCTCAGTAAGCTACTTGACTATTTACACTACTTCCTTAAGACTAAACGATACACTAGAAGACGCTGCCCCTAACAAACTTGCCAACACTCCAACAAGAATTTAATTAACCCAGAGAGGACGCATTTTTTTGCTAACAAAGTAATAAACTAATAGGCTTTCCCGAGCCAAGAGTTTTTACTATATACAGACCAGCCTCCGTAACTAAATTATCTCCATGTTTCCGCGCAGGCGCACACCTCCGCAGTGCTTTGATGCAAACTTTACTTTCTAAAAGTGCACTCTCGTTTACCGTTGCTTAGTTTTTTTTTTTAAACATAGCTTTGATAGACTTTCATGTTCTTCATCATCTAAGTGCTTGATGAAGTCGATAAGTCTTGTAGTAAAGGGTTTTGTTATTTAATTACAAACTCGGTTCCTCTTTATTGCTGTTTTCTTTTAATTTAATCATTTCAAATTGAAAGTATTGTTTACTTCGTTTTCAGGGCAAAATCCGAATATATTGATGATAGTCAGCCTTGTTTTTGCACAAGGACATAGTGTAAATTACATGAATTCCGAAAAATAACAATATTTTCACAAGCTCGGATACAGATCACATTTCAATCCGTAGTGGACGCCGTCACTATGTCTATAACTCCAACTGTATCTAACAGACGTGCTGACTAACTATCTCCTGAGTAGAACTCAGGAGATAGTTAGTCAGCCGACTAACAGCGACTAAGTAAATCAATCAGGTGAGGGTGACCTAGATCGTCTAGGCGCCCTATATCCACTACTATTAAAGTTTCATATTTCAGTATTCGCAGAGCTGCATGCAATCTTGATATGATCGATAGTGTGGGACAGCGTCAAAGAGCGATTAGAAACTTGAGATTTGTAGAAGAGGACGAACTTATGTAGTTCGCTCTGTCTCGTTCTGTTATGTTTCCATCTATGAGATGGCTTCCAATTCTATTATTTAGATTGAAACAACCACCTATCAAATATTTTAATGGGGTACTGCTATCTGACAAATTCATGACAACAACGAATACTTAGGAGCGTTTATTCTGAAAGTGGGCAACACGCAAATAGCTGTCAAATATTTCGCTTTTTTTATTAATTTGGCAATATTACTGTGTGTAAATATGAAATATGGCTAACTAGTGAACTAAAATATTGAATATGAAATGCAATAATTAATATAGTAACACCGAATATTTAGTTTTAGTTGTAAAAAAAAGTATTTGGAAACTGTCCAAATGCCTTTTTATACACCTAAAACGGTTGCAACATCAAATTCAGTGTTATAATTGCAATTCATTATTAATATAGTTCACGATATTATCAGATAGCGATATTTTATATTTCCGTAATATTGCCAAATGAATGAAAACAGGTAAATATTTGACAGCTATTTGCGACGTTAACAACTTTTAGAATGAAGCACAGTCAACAAACACTAGTAAGTTGTGAAGGGTGGGCTTTTTGGAGGCTAGGTATATCTTATGTAACTTTTGACGTTCATGACCAGCTGATTCTCAGCGTCTGAATCTACTTAATAAAAATCTTAAATTCATTCATTCATTAGAAGCTTTGCACAAGAGTTGAAAGTGAGCTCTAATGAAGGATTTTTGAAAATCCATTCCCTCTATCGGTTAAATAGTGGATGAAGTTTTAGTCCAGGGCCAAAGCGATTTTGAAAAAGCGAATTGAAGAAAATTTCCTATCAGCATATGGTCAGAAAATTTTGCATAAATTATAAGTAAATGAAAAACAAATAAAAGAACTCGGTGAAACTTCCGGAAGAGGGTTAGGTCCCGGGGTAGGGAATTAGTCGTTTTGAGGGGGTGAATAATGATTTTTACGATTTGCGGCTAAGCTTCACCTCTTATCGGAAAAAGTTAAATGTAGAAATTTTTGATAATCAAAATATCTTGAACTTTTGTAAATACCAATTATAAAAAAAGTTTTGTAGGTAGGGTAGTAGTCTCTTAATTTTTTTTCTATTACTTATAATTTATGCTAAATTTTCCGACCAACCACATTTTGCTAAGATTTTTTTTTTCTCTCATATTGTTTGGCCCTGGACTATTTGTAATCGTCATTTTTACGGCTTGTACTTAATAGATGTTTTATTATGACTTTTTTTTTATTTGTGCAGGTTACTTCGGCGTGATCGGTTCCCTGCTGCGCTTCGTGACCCCCCTGACGATAGCGCCCACCGTGGCGCTGGTGGGGCTAACGCTGTTCGAGCACGCGGCGGACGCGGCCTCGCAGCAGTGGGGCATAGCGGCCGGGTGAGTCTATCTATCTTAATTAACTACTAGGTTTTTATGCTCCCTTGGTTTATCCTACAGGAACTGTACGTTTCCCCGATAAAGAGTAATTCTCTGGTCCCTAAACTATCTCACGTAAAAAGTCACGACGGCTGCTTCTGCGTTTAATTACAATACTAGTAAGATTCTTTGTTTTAATAAAAATACTAGTAAGATTCAAGGATTTTTATCTTTTTACCCTCGGGAATCGAACCTGATATCCGCAGCTACTGAGAGCGAGCTAACCGTGCAAACTTTGCGTCGGAACGCTTGTTTTAACTATAAAACATTCACTTTCTGCTGCGGTGGTGGGTGCATAAGAAATCCTCAGACACAATCACACAATGTATAATTCAAATCATCCCGAAAACTTTGCCTCAGTAACCTACTTCCCGAAGTAGGCGGTCGTAACTTGGTGACGCGGATGTCAAATTGATGTTTTCTTGAAACCAAATTGGCGCTCTCCAAACCCACATATCCGTCCTAATTTCGGTAAATTATACGTATTATGCAAAAGCGAGATGTCCTTTGTAACATTGCCTTTGGCGATCTAAGATGTATGTCGTATTAAAACCCACGCATTTGCCTGAGTGTAACTCTTGTAAGCCGAGATTCACAATGCAAAGCAATCACGCTCAGGGAATCACAGGATCCCAGGGAACTCGTAAACTGTTCCGGAGCTCGCGACAAAATTAAACTGTAACGCTTCCGGAAGGGCGATGTTTCACTTCATTGTGATGGGCGGCGACAAGGAAATATCTCTTGTTTGTGTATTGGAACATATTTGACACACAAGGATTTCTTTTTTCGTAGTTTTCCTTGTGCTTATACCAATTTATTTGTGATTGGCGCAGTACCTTAGTAGGTACGTCTGTCTTTTTCGTCCAATGTCATCCCAGAATTAGCTTCCTTATATCTTTCACTCAATGTTTCTTTTGGTCGGCCACTTAAACAAACAATTAAGTACGCTAATTGATAGTGCCGTGCTTTCCTATGATTTAGACTTGCGAGATCTATAATATGACTAAGACTTTGGGTGCGTTTAGTTAGTAAGGTTTATATTAATAAATAAATGTATTGGTGTAGAAATTAAAAAGTATGTTAGGTTGGTTTGGCAGTATTTGTACCGGGCGTCCAGCAGAATGTCAGAGGTTAACGCACTGGCTTGCAGGCTCCATCGATCCGTATCGGGCTAGTTATCAGTGTCCCGCTAAATATAGGCCATCGACATGTCCGGCGACTTGTTTATTGATGTGTTGAGCAGTTGAGCCGAATGTCAATCACTGGAATTATTCTGTATGCAATATATTCATTTGTATGACAACGAGTTTTTAAGCTGCAACCCTGCACACCCGGGAGATTTGTGTCAAGTATTTTCCGATCGGCTCGGTAAAGATGTGCCTATAGTTAACCTTTGTTTCGTCAGTTATGTTATAAGTTTTATGTAATATGAGGCAGGTCTTTTGTCATTTATCAAGCACAAATCCAGACTCGGGGCTGCTACTTAGACCCACCAAGGGATCGAACCTGAGACGCTGAGCAGTCGCATTTGCGACCACTAGACAATAGCGGCAATCATGATACAGTGCCCATAAAAAGTCATTGTAGTTTTAATAATATCGAATGTCATCAGAAAGGTCCATGAGCATTAAATTTTCAGTAAAAACTATTATAAAACACACTATTAAGTTCCTATTTTTATAAACGCAACTAACTTATGGAAGGGATCCACGAGGAGTCTCGACTAATAGATTATCCGGGACAGGGGCGAGAGAGCAGCGGCGAGTCGGGGCGAGTAACCCTATTAGCGTCCCGGCTAATGGAAAACTTACCATATTTCAGTATACCAGAGTTTACTATTTATGAGAACTTTGTATGTTCGTTAAATTTTGTACAGCAATCAGCAATAATATCCTTTTTCGTTCTTTAAAATAAACCAGGACGAACCCGTGTTTTATGAAACGTAGGTTTTTAGTACGTAGGTATATCGTATGTGGATTTGTAGGGATGTAATCTGAGGAAACTGTTATTTACATTGTTTTTATTCTTACAATAATTACTTGTTTGTTATTCTGATTGCTTTCCAAAATAAAATAACATAATATTTGCTATTAGACTCGGACTATTTACAGGGACACTACTATTGGTTCAGGTTTAAAAAAAATTGACTTACTTAGTTGCAGTTAAAAACTCAATTTCCAAGCGCAAAGTTTTCAAATGTTTATGCCTCTCATAGTCAGCATTATTTTTATTTACGCATTTCTAGACAAAAATATGTAGTTTTACACGAAAATGCATTTAAGGTAGGTACCATCAGAATGTTTATGTCACAGTCCTATTTCAAACTGCAACTTGACTAACATAATCATGAGTGTCGTATCTAGTCCACATTTTCACCCGCTCTACACGCTATTTTGAAAAATGTATGAAAATATACAAAATTGCAATTGCAATTTGTAAATCTGATACAGATTGGTGCAATGAAATAGCGTATTATGGGCAAAGTATAACTTTATTTACTAATTTTACATGCCTTTAGGTATATTGGTCACTATAGATTCGTTAATTAATAGTTCTCTTGTTGAAGTTATTCCGGTCACTAAGTTAGGGTTATTAATGTTGATGGCAACAAAATTGCCACTTGTTGACAGTGCACGCAACCGTGGCCTTAAAGACGTTGTTGTGTTGTTAGGCCCGAGTTTGGTAATTTAGAAAATGACGGTTACTATTTCCTTTGTAACTTTTCGTGATTGAAACTAATTTGGTTTGTTAGCAGTTTATGGTACAGATTACTAAACAGTTAGGGTTATTTGTAAGAAAGTGTACCTACAATGAGCAATATGTAATTCTTTATTTCAAGAACTATATACTAAATATATATACTAACTTACTAACTATTTACACTAGGTACTAAATACAATAACTAACTACACAAATATGTAAATACAAAAAACAAAAGGACACTTAGGCGTCGAAGTATTCGTCCGCATCGCTGTCATCCGGAAACGTGCCCAGAAGACTGGGAGCATTAAATATAGTAATATTAAGTTTCGGTATAATTAGAGAAATTATTATGACTTCCGTTTCTAATCGGATTGAGGAGTTTAATATTGATGGTTCGAGATTTCAGTTATTCAGCTTCAGTACGAATATGAAAAACATTTCTTGATTGACATGATTTCGGTAAGCTTTTCCATGATTTTAAAATAATCATTTCGAAATATTCGTCGAAGCATTGCCAAATAAATATCTTTGTTCCCGCGTCCGGTACCAGGATATCATAAAGGCCGAGAGAGGTACGCGGTTGCCATGGTAACCGGGTCGCCGGCCTCGCGGCCTCTCCCGGCTGCAACAAGTGCGCTCTATTGATTTCATCTGCATCCAGCCCCAGCCACTATGTTGTATTTCATGTAGGTAACCAAGCGAAAATGAATTAACCAAGGAGATTATTAAAATAACATTTTGTAGTATAAGCAGCGGGGGGGGACTGTTAGGACAAAAATTGGTTTTGTTGCTGGTTTTCTGGTCTACTCCACTAGCTGATTCTTAAGTACTTCTACTTCTTCTTTATATTCTTTCGAATGATATATTAATTTACCAGGATTTACATTTATGAATGACTATTGTCGAAACCTATAATGTGAATCTAGTGATATACTGTGATTGTTACCTGTTTAATAATAAATGCTGCCTGCCTTGTAATAAATAAATAAATATTGAAAAAAAAAATTGGAGCATATTCCAAGATTTGAGAATGCCTTTCGTTTCTGTGATCCTAGTACTTTCGCTGGTACTTTTGCGCGTCTTACAATAAAAAAAAAACAATCACCGAAGGAATATCATTACAAATAGTATTTGAAATCACTCTCGGTCTAATCCAATTAACTTCTGATCGGAAGTTCATCCCTCCTGATTTATTCTAATTGACTTTTCTTCGTTCGTCGACATCATTTTATTAATCTACTGAAGAGAAATCTAGTGATGTCAACGTCCGAGCGTTCTTCTTACTGGCACAAAGATTTAAGAGAAAATTTTAAAATTCATGTTCAGATTGTAATATTCCACTACGAAATAGAGAATTGCTCGTTGGTTGTAAAATCGTAACTATGAAATATATATAGCATTGCACTTTGTCTGAATGTCTTTCTTGAAACAGAATCACAGTTTGCTTTGACGGTATTAATCCCTGAACTGTGAATCCTTTATGTTTTGGATACGCAAGGAATTCTTTGAAACTCAATCGCATCTTGTACCTGTACTATGGATTCTCATCTCACTGTTCTCAGTAGGTACCAACTTTAAATTATGATGTCGTCATGAAAACATTGCCATAATCAGTACTGAAACTCTACCTACCTATTACCCGGCTCAACATAATGTAATTTGACAGCTTAAGTCTATTCTATTCTATTCTTTAATATGGCAAGCAAAGCCGATGTCGACTATTCTGCCAATAACAGCTTAAGTCAATTTGCCGTGTTATAGCTGTCGTAGCTAGATCTTAGAATTGACCATATCGTTTAAACGTCAACGTTCAATGATATGTCAGTCGACGTTAAGCCATATCATTAATGTAGGGTATCCATGGTTTAAGGTGTAGTAAAAATAGCCAAGTAACTGCGACCAACTTGGAAGTAGCGCTCGCCAGCCACGACATAGCCATTGCATACACCTGTCAAAGTTTGACAGTAAATGATTTGAATATAATGACTATTTAAGTTGGTAGTAAATTTGCTTAACAATAATTTTTTCTGACTAAGCCAATAAGGTAATTATAATTTGTGCCATGTCATTAAAGTTATATGAACCGTGAGTCGGTTATTAGCTATCAAATATGCCGCTAATTATCTGTGGTGACACCATTGAATTACGGCCGTGTGCTATCAGTTAATTAGGGATATTATGGACTAGGTTTTGGGAGGCTAATAACAGTTTTATGTGGCTATGTCAGTGGCGAACATGAAACTTAGTATATGGTACAGTTTCTGACATAGAATGGCCACTTCTATACAAGTGCGCTTTTATAATTTCTAACGTGACATTAGGGGATATGACAAAAAAAAAAAATTGTCCTTCATGGAGATTATTTAAAAATATTAGACCCGTATTTTTTCTTTTTTTACGTAATCTAAAGATTACGGCGATACATTGAGTTAAAATGTGGCATGACGTCACGAGTATGTAGATTTTATACTTACTTGTGACGTAGCGACCCCCACTCCCCGACTTAAAATGCGTTTTATCTAAGTATTTTTTTATTAATATGATAAGCAAAAAATACGTGTGTAATATTTTATTATTATACACTAGCTTTTTCCCGCGACTTCGTCCGCGTAAAAGTCGAAAATGGTTCTAATAGGATTTTTTATTGTTTTTTTACGTTATTAATTTTGTTATAACATTTAAATTATTCTGTTAAAATGTTTGAATACTTATAAAATATAACAATCTTTGTTATGGTATAGGGATTTAAAGGTTAAATAAACATGAAAATAAAATACATTTTTGTTATATTTTATGAGCTCGGTCTTTGATGGTGAAAGTTACACGGGGGTATTATCTTTTTACAACGAAATCGAACTACTTACTACACCTACCGTATTTCTTTGTAAACAATATTTTTTGTTATTCCTTCGGGTGCTAGAATCACCAGGCTACTCTGTGCGCTTACTCTGGAGCACGCCACATACAACTGGTCGTGGGAAAAGCAGCACTTCCTCAAGTCTACTCCCGCTATCTTAAGAGTTTGACCTTGAGCTTTGTTTACGGTCATTGCGAAGCAGCCTTTGATGGGAAACTGCTCTCTCTTGAATTCGAAGGGGTAATTTGATGGTGTTAGGGGAATCCTGGGAATAAATACAAACCTCTGTATATCTTAGAAACCTTCAAATGCGGTACTAATATAGCACGGTGACTTTCGAGACATTCCAATTTTAAAGAGTATTTGCATTGCACCTAGCTTTTATGTGAGTTCAACCTTTTTTTAATAAAATCGGATTGAGTTTTCAAACATGTGTCAAAATAAAATGTAATTTAAATCAAAAGCACTAAGGAGTATTGATATCAACTTCGAAACAAATCACTACCAAAATAACTTTCTACCCCTATTTAACCCCGTTAGGGGATGAATTTCAATAAAATACGAAACACGTCTTCCATCAATTTTGTTAAATAATGTTTATGCAAAATTTGAAGTAGATTGGACCAAGGAATCACGTTGTCCCATACAAACTTTGCCCCCCTTTTTCACCCCCGTAGGGGTAGAATTTTGGAAAATCCTTTCTTATCGGATGCCTACGTCATACAAAGAACACACCCTCCAAGTTTCAGGTCTCTACGATCAGCGGTTTAGGCTGTGCGTTGATTCGTCAGTCAGTCATTCAGGACAAAGCATTTTATATGTAGTATGACTGACGGACTACTTAGATTTTTTTTTATACCCAGGCATCATCCCTATTATCGTGGAACTCCACGTCCATATAATAGGTATATATACATTCGTGCACGTTATAACATTATCGAGGACGGAAATTTAAAAGCACCTTCATATATTTTCAAACATTTTACTTCCCTGTGTTTGTGAGGTGGGCGGCGCAGTAATCCTATATAAGTGGGGTTGTCGGGCGAAGTGGCTCACCCTGCTCTCGCTCGCTCACGCTTGACGTGTCCACACGTTGGATCCGGTTTCGCAACAAGTCAATCGTCATCCTGAGAATGCCTCGGTGAGAAGTAAAATACGTGTCGATTTCTTACTGAGTTCTTTACGACTCTTTAAGAACAGTTAAGCGGATTAAGTTATTAAATATACGTCGTCTATTGTATTTTTTCCCTGTGTTATCAAGATGCTGTGACGTGGACGTGGACGTCCACGATAATTTCTGTGCCGTCAGCATTTCCAAAGTCTGCTTAAAATAATAATTATGTACTCGAGAACCACATAAAGCAATCTGTAGATATGTTATGATTACAACAATCAATTCTGTCAATAGTAATAATTTATATGGATGGAAAGCCAATTTTCTATAATGGGCTGTTATTTATTCTCAACATCATGCATAGTCTTTTCTCAACTATAATGTTGGGGTCAGCTTCCAGTCTAACCGGATGCAGCTGAATAACAGTATTTTACGTGAAGCAGCTGTCTCCACAACCCAGTTCCTGGGTATTTTTAGGGTTCCGTACCTCAAAAGAATAAAATGGAACCCTTATAGGATCACTTCGTTGTGCGTCCGTCAGTCTGTCAAGACATATTTTCTCAGGAACGCGTGGAGGTATCAAATTGAAATTAATATCGAATACGTAGATCTATGGTCCCTAAGAGCTCTAAAAAAATCAAGCTTTTAAGTCAAGGCAATACAAAAATACGGTCATTTATGTGACATATTTTGATACTCGCAAATAAATCAAAACGTACAGGGTACTTCCCGTTGACCTAGAATCATTAGATTTGTTAAGAAGCAAGGTCTCACCACAATAAAGGAAAAAGTCCAAAAATAGTTAATTTGTAGTTTTATCACATACTTAATAAAATATTTATTTGCTATTAAAAACTTACATTTGCAGTTGAAGAATTGACCGTGACGTATATCGATGTACATATACGGAGAACATATTTCAAGTTTGTTTTTGGGATAAATTCATCCCAACTACGGAACCCTTCCTAGTGCTTCGTAGCGCACTTGGCCGGTTTTTTTTTAAATTCAATTTTAAGCCTAGGTATGTTTATGTATTTTGTGATAAAATTAGGTAGTTAAGTTAGGTAGGTATCGGTCTATATCCTGTAGTGTAGTTCAATACTCAGGAATCTAGAATACAAATAATACTGGCCGTAGATTGTATGATGGTGAAGTGTATAATTTTTCTGTACAAACAAATACTTTAATATTTCAATCTAAAAGGATTAATAACCAAAGTTTAAACAAAGAGACGGTGCTTTGACTTTAAAATAGAAAAGCGTATACTTGGTATAGAAATGTATGAACCGAGGGTACGTTTACCCCGCAGCTTTATTCGGCTACGTCTCAACTCGACAACTTCAATTTGACAACCTATTTTGTACGTCTTATGAAGAAGAGCATTTTGGAAACTCGTTATCAATGGAATTTTCAATTGCTTGCCAATTACATGCATCTATAAAATTATTAATTTACTATATATATTTATTATTATTATTATTTATTTATTATTATATGTATTTATAGTTTTAATTGGTTACGCCTATACACGAGATCCTAGTCTTAGCGCGTTAGCTCAATACCGAGTGGGGAAATAAAGATGAGCCTTCCTTTACTTTTTATCACCTACTCGTTTAAGTACTTCATTCATTAATGTTTGCATGCCTCATCTAAGGTGGATTGTACAAGGATCACATTTTTTTTTAAATATCTTATGTCATGTACTTACAATTTATGCAAATAAATAAACTTTACTTTCCTTTCCTTTACTTTACTTTACTTCCTGGCAGTAGACTGAATGAAAAAAAAAAACATTAAAGTATTAACTATGTATTATTAACAAACAAAACACAATATTTAACTTCATTCATAAATCTCTTACCGTGCATTATTGATCGAAGTACCAAACCAATAAAATAAACATCTATTTTTATGCTAATCGTTCCCAAAAGTTGCTACTCAGCATTGCGAACTGGGAAGTAGCCTCGTGTTTGACGCGGGAAGAGATTTCGCAATTTGGTTTGACAAGTTTATACTCTCAACAAGTTTGGATGCGTAATACGGGAATTTGATATTGATCTTAGGATAAAATTGTTTCTTGATTTAACACTCTGGAGATTTTATTGGAATTTTGAACCATAGAGGAATGAAAATTGATTTATTCGGTGTAAAATTCAAGTTATTTCTTTTTCACGAATTTTCACATGCTGGAGGTTTGTTCAACTTCAGATTAGGTAAGTAGAATTAAATTAATCGCGGTCATTCCTCGAACCACATATTTAGGCCCGAACCATGACTCGCTAAATACATTTACCACTAAACGTATTTAAAACATTGCTCGGCTTTTGTCAACCGTTTGCAAATTTTAGAGACAGAATGACGTTTTTTTTATTTTATTCCCTGTCAGTGTCATGTACATAATAGCTCCTGAAACTTCATCCAACTTCCATTATCTTCACATAACACTTATTACTCTGAGCATAACACAGTGTAGGTGCTGCCCTCCAGCTCCTTGTAATTCGAACGAGTTCGTTTCGGATTACCCTCCCTTTGATGTTCACCGTGTAATAGCCGCCATTTTGTAATTAAACGTACTTTGACGGTAACCCCGTTGTTGCCTGCATTGAATTTAAACCTCCGGCCTATGACGGTAGAACGGGAATTTTGTTTACGGATACATTGCTCGGTAATCTGAAGCAGGTATCCGATAAATAATTAAGTTTCTGGTTCCTTGTTAGGTATATTGTGGATTATTGTTAATTACGGTATTGAATTTTAACCTTTGACAAAAAAGTCTTTAATATTGTGTCAAAAATAATTGGTTAAAATAATAATTCACGGCCGCTAATAGCTTTTATTGGCTAGGAAAAATATATTGCGGTATTCACTCATCTGAAAGTTTCCAGAAACCGTTTGATGCTTTAAGAGCGAAGATGACAGGTCGTTCGTCACGCTGGCATTCAGTTAGCGGAACGAAAATCATTCATTACACAATAACACTCGATCAAGTACTACGTAGGTAGCTATATCCTTTTATATATCACTGACATACATCAATTTATTTCATCGTTTCTGCCCGTTTTCCCCGCAGCGATAATCGGAGATTTCTCAGAATAATAAAATATGCCATTGGGTCCAATACCGGGTGATCCGGCTACCTATTGCATTGTATAGTTTAACGGGCTGGTGCCCGTAACTCCACGTCCAAGCGCGTTTTGGGTACTATGTATAATCAAGCGCAGTTTCCTGGACCGATTCGTCTATTGGATTTGCCTGGCTGAGCTATGACAAATTGAACATTTTTATAGCCAACAGAGTATTTTGTAAGAACACCCAACAGAGTACAACTAGAACTCTGAACTCTCTAGAACTTACTGAAGGCTCTGAGTGGGCATACATTGAATCCTTCTGATTTAGTATCACGCGGTGTAGATACTGCTTTAATGAGACATCGATATGCAAAAGCTGATAATCTTACCCCAGAAAGAAGAATCCAAACGAGCATCATAATTACTTGCAGCCGTCTTAAGAATTCTAGAATAATACTGCAATAATTTCTTATAAAATAATCAAGAAAATAAATCCCCTAAACAAAAAGAAAAGTGCTGAGCCCTAATCGTATAAAACGTCTGAAGGAGGAACGTTGATCCACTTAAGTTTGCGCTAATTTTTTCATTCTCCAACTCGATTGAAATCGCAATGGATTTAGTGCGAATAACGTTCTTTGAGCAAAATATCCCAAATGACGGCTTCCAAGCTTCGTAATATAAATAAAGAAAACAAAAAAGCTAGCGATGTTATTTAAGATTTGAAACGTAGGTATGGAATTAAATATGAAATCATTCTTTTTGAACAAGATTTTCCCGTCAGCCACCACAACTGCCTCATAGTCAATATTTCCCCGTCAGTAGGAACTTGGAATCACCACATACGAAAGTTCTATTCATAGAACTTAAAAACATTAAATTTACAAGAAGCTTTAAAGTTTAACTCATCCACTCATCTCACATACGCTTTAAATCTGTGACAATTCCCAACTACCCACTATGTCAAAGCGTATAACTCGTATACTAGTGAACTAGTGATTGAAGTGGGCATTCAGTGCGGCGATGCAGATTATGCAAGCGCGCTGCTTTGTCCGCGCAAACAATGCTTACCTCCACAAAAGGGTTGCTAACATGGCGGCCATGCATTCGATTTTTGATTCCCCGCAACACATGAGCTTGTTGAATATTTATTAGGTGACTGTTTCCGAGATTTATTCTGGTAGATTTTATTAAATATCTGGGATGAAGAAAACAATAGGCGCTAAGTTCAAATCGTGCATGTGTCGTAGAGTTTTCACAGCTTTGAAAGTCTGATTTTAACGGTGGAAATAGCCTTACGAAAGTGTATGGTTTAACTCAACTTTCTATATATTCACTTTTTCATCTTCTTACCCATCCTAATTCATTTAGGGGCGATGCAATAAGTATGTCTTATTCGTCCCAACGCATTTCCACGTATGTTCAAAGCGAAGAAAATAAATGACGAAAACTTAAAGAATATTCTCTGACATAGATATACCGCAAAGAGGTCGCTGTAACTGATTTAAAATTTAATTTATTTCATCTGAACAATGGAATGAGATTGCGTGAGCGGTGCAATCTCGTTATTGGAAATATTTGCCTGACTGTTCCGCAGGCGTGCCCAGTGGCGGGAAGATTCGCGTCGTGTCTATGGACGGAGGAATGGCGTAGGATCACTATTTGAGATTTTTTTTGGAAAACAAAAGTTGGTCTTCGCGTCACATATTGTTAAATGCATTAAAGTATTGCTTTCGTAAATGTTCTTGAGTTTAATATGGGATAATAGAGAAAGTAAATAGTTTCGAAATGAAGCTCCTCAAAATATGTTAAGTTTAATATAAGTTGTACCTAGGTAATATTTTGATCCTAGCGTCGTCACGTCGGGGAGGACGGCTAATGAAAATAGGAAGTTAACAGCAGCTATCCTTTCTGCGATAGCATACATTAATTATTGCTAGGTATAAGCCTCGTTTGTGTGGCGTTTTCATTAGGCGTCAAAATATTACCAACACTTATATTAAATTACTTTTTTAAAGCTTTGTTTATATCAAGGGTTTTTTAAATTTACAATTTAACTTTTATTTCCTGGTTTTTAAACTGTATGTATTACTAGTACCTAGACATGCTACGATGTGCCTCGCCGACATCGGCGCAGCTGTCCACATTTTTCCCACAGTGAACCTAGTTACCCTAATTTACCCTCATGTCTCCTTCCTACTCCTTCATTAGACCCTGATCACCGACTATCTATAACCTATTCATTGAGACCATTCCAATGTGCCCAAACACGATGCCTTCTGCTGTTAGTTAATAAGGGAGTTGGGTATCCTGCAAATTCCAGGCGATGCTGCAGCATCAGTTCAAGGTTACTATGTCCTTCTAATTTAAATCTAATTATTGAAGTAACAGAATATTAAATATAGACTTGATCGGTTCTGCGGTAGATGCTCATATCCATTCATCAACTAGAAAAGAGTTGATAATCTACAAACGGCTGAACAAATTTTCTGCAATCATAGCTAAGAAGCTAGCTTTTACAATCAAGCCACCTTTCAAACAAAAAAAAACAAATACAGTTCAGCCGTTTCGGAACTACGATGCCACAGACAGACACACAGATTCACACGTTAAACTTATAACAACCTTCTGTTTTCGTTGGGGGTAATTATAAATAACAGTTTAATGAACTGATCAATACAATATGGCGTTGTAATAATGTTTTTGTTCCTATCCTATCTTCCTCCAGACAATTGATTGAATTACGTAAGAACAGTAATTTAATAAGTTCTCAGCCCTACGCGCAGCGAAAGGAGTGTGCTGATTTCTTTAGCACATATTTATTTTAAGCCTTTCGAAAGCGGAAGAAATAAATACGAACGTACCTATCTTAATAACTCGTTACACGTTCTTTACATGCGAAACAACTTTGTTATTATGAACAGTTTTATTCAGCAGTTATTCACAAGGAACGTAAACGTTAAGACGTCACATTTTGGGTATTATTTACGATGTTCTTTATTGAAGAAGATCACTTTATGTGTAGGTCTTTTCTTGTTTACGGGTTTACGTCCACAACGGTACGTTTCGCGAAAGATATGAATGCATCTAAGAATAATATTGAATCAGGTGGTTGGTTACAGAGGAATCTAGACTAGTGTAATCTCTTCACTTGAGCGAACAAGTGGCGCGTTTAAACGAAACCTATTTTCAGACTTGTTACAACGAAGTTGTCAAGAAGAGTGCTTTGAATAAAATGGAAGATAGAGCTACATGCTTCTTTATTCTTATTTCTAACTTACCTTATATAATATCGTTTTCGAAAAAGAGCAATAAATGTTAAGTGAATGTCTTATTGAGCTATCGACGTTTCTATGAATAAGTGGCTGTATCTAAGAATTTGATTATGGCTAAATACTAAATATGATCAATCCCAAACTTGTAGCAGTTGGCTAGCAGGTTGGTTTCTAAAAAAACTATCCATTTACACTGCAGACACAACTGTTTAACAATAAAACAGAAATTCAAATTTAAATCCAGTTAATATTTGTTGCAGGACATTCACGTTGCTGACAATATTCTCACAGTGTATGACCAACGTGACCATACCGACCTTGACGTGGAAGAGGGGCCAGGGCATCACCATTGTATGGTTCCCTCTCTTTAAGCTGTTCCCGGTAAGACGGTCGTCATCATCATCATCATTGGCAGCCTTGTTCCACTCACTGCAGTGTATAGGCCTCCTCCCTTTTGTGCCATGTTTTCCTGGTCAGGGCGAGTCTCAAGACGGCCATGTCATATTTAAAATGAGATTTTACCTGGGGAAATGTTACAGTAGATTTTTTTTTTCAAGTTCTGCATTTACATCTTATTTCTTTGTTGATTTATTATTAGTTCAAAGAATTATTTCATACTCAAGTCATTTATTGAAACTCAATAGCGAAACTTATAATATTTCTCAGAAGAACCCTTTCAGAGAAAAGTTTTATTACTATATAAACACGATCTCTGTCCTTCCTAGAAAATATCTAGAAAACAAGTTATTAAGTTCTTCCATACTTAATGTTGTGACGTCTCCCTCACTGAACTGCTTCAAGAACCGACTGGACAGATGAAATATCTCCAAGCTATTTGAAACACACGCATCAGCTAATTAGCTGCTAGTGTGCCTTACACAATAATAATAATACTTCAATATGCGTGTTCGTAGGTATTGCTAACAATAGTGATAATGTGGGCGCTGTGTGCCGTGCTGACGGTCACTGACGTGTTCCCGCTCGAGCACCCGGCCAGGACTGATGTCAAGCTCAACATTATTGAAGACGCGCCTTGGTTCAGGGTGCCCTATCCTGGTAAGTAAATTTTAACAACCGAATTAATTCATAATAGGGTCAAACGGTCAAAGGACACAAAATTTGGTACTTAGTTGGATCTGGTGATCATGTGCTTATGAAGCGGATCTTTGGATCTTGATACTGTTTTATAAGATTACTACCTGCACCCCGCGGTTTCACCCACATAACTCTCGATCCCGTGGGATTATTGGGATAAAAAGTATCATATGTCCTAACCAAAGTCATGGTCTACCCATGTGCTAAATTTCCCAATTTCCAAATCTGTTCAGCCGTTTTAGACGCTACGACGTAACAAACAAATAAACAAATTCACTTTCGCATTTATAATATTAGTTACGATAGCTAAGAATGTATTATCTTTTTTTAGTGGTGATGAGACAGTTTTTAAAAGAATCTTTTCTAAGAAAGACGAGAGAGAATCGTTTTTCGTAAAAAAAAAAAAAAAAAGTCATGAACGTTACGTTTAGAAACGGAAGCCGGTAATATGGGTTTTAGGTGAACCTTTGTTATTGAAGAGTGTTACTTATTTATTGCAAATTCCTATAGGTCAATGGGGCGTGCCCACGGTGAGCGTGGCGGGGGTGCTGGGCATGCTGGCGGGGGTGCTCGCCTGTACCGTGGAGTCCATCAGCTACTACCCCACCACGGCCAGGATGTGCGGTACGTTTTATTTTATTTATTAGGGAAAACAAACAGTGACACATTACATTTTTATAGAAAAGAATAAGATTTATAGAAATATACAAAAAAGATACGGCCAGATGCGTAACCAACAACATTTTCCACGGAATACACATACATAATAGTCTTCACATACCATGCAAGTTCGCTTCTTTTTAAATAGCGCACCTAGAAAAGAAAGGGTCATGCTCGTCCCGCCATCTTTGCCTCAGTCAGCCACGATGCCGCTGGATGTTTTCCGGGACCTCGTTAATAAACTGCCGATCACTTCACCAAAATGTTCACTGAAACATTTTGTAAAATTAATCCAAGTTCCTCTCACACAGCGGCCCCCCCGCCTCCTCTACACGCCATCAACCGCGGCCTGGGCACGGAGGGGCTCGGCACAGTGCTAGCGGGGCTGTGGGGCTCCGGCAACGGAACCAACACCTTCGGGGAGAACGTGGGCGCCATCGGAGTTACCAAGGTACAACGCTGGAAGGTCTTTTTGACCGTATTCGGAACTAACGCCGCCATCTTGTTTTGCCAATACACAATGACAGTGACAATTTCACAATTGTTTACCCCCCTGTCAATGTCATACTGACGCCATATTATATCCTCATGGAACATGGGGAATAACGGACTTAGGTTACATAAAATATGTTCGGTATTCTCCTGAAGTTGACGACGAAGGCGACGAATATATAAGGTGTCAAAGTTGTGAGTAAAAAAATAATTAATTATTAATATGTAAAACAGTTTTCTTTCGGGGTTTTGAATAATCTGCTCGTCAAAACCGATTGAACTTTGCAAATAAGAAATATTTTTTGTTTATTTTTTGAATAATTCATAATCTTTATAACTGGATCAAAAGGTCGAAATTTAGCTTCAGACACAGTCGATCTTATTTATTACCATGAAATTAGATCGACAACATTTCTCCAACATTCTGAAAGTAAACATACATAATTATATATTAAAATCTTTAGACATAATTGTAATTTTAAGTCATAACATATCGCATAACATTTTATTATTTTGCGTTAATTAAACGAAGGGCAGTGCAAACGACAGGTGTCGGTAGCAAGTAGGGCGCGTGGGGTAGTTGTGTATACTTACACATTGCGGTAGCGTGGCTGAAAGCATTGGATTTGCGGACCGAACTGTGGCGCAGTTTTAATTACTTTACGTGGTTTGCACAAATATTGAGAGGTTTGTTGTTAAATAAGCACGTTTTATTTGTTTTTAATCATAATATATTTATTTGTTGAAAAGGGTTTTAGAGTTCCATATCCAATGGATACTAACGGGACCCTATTACTAAGCTTACGCCATCTGTTGGTCGAAATTTGTATCCCTCTAAAAGCCCCCCTACTGTCAAAATAGAAGACATGCACTAGTTAATTAATGCAGCCTACCGCAATGCACCGGAGATGTCTACTAAATTGGATTTTGCTCGTTAGTATGTGCATGAGCAATCTCCAATATGATGGATTACATTTCATGAACAGAATTTTGTAAAAGAATAAGGAATTTAGCGCTGACAAAGAACATATCAACACGCATGTATTTTCGAAGGAATACACAATTGACAGTTACATCTTAAAGATATAAAGCTCATTTGGACTATTTTGAAGAACTAGCGGAATAGTGATCACCGTATCAGGCAAGAATGACGACAAAACCACATTGGTCGGTCCACACCGTGGTGTACTTTAATAAAAACAACGTCGTTTTAATTTTTTATAAGAAGTTGGTTTGCTTCGAGCATTTCATGCTTATTTTTATTAAAAAATTATGAGAATAAGACATATCACTATGTCCGTACGATTGTAGGTACGTCCAATCTATTAATTCTTTGGTAATAATTTTTGTTTTGCATATTTTGATGGCGATATTGTAAATGAGCGTGACTGAAATGACTTGACTTCCGGGTCGTCAGAAGCCCGAAAGTCTGACAACCTGTCTAACCCAAGGGTATCGTATTACCAAGGAACTGGGTTATGGAGGTCAGATAGGCAGTCGCTCCATGTAAAATACTAGTATTCAGCTGCATCCGGTTAGACTGGAAGCCGAACCTAACATAGTTGGGAAAAGGTTAATGATGATATTGTAAATGAACGTTTTCATATAAGTACAGATTCTTTTAACAAATTCTGTTTCGACGGGCGTGATAGGCAGCTTGAAGACGCACATACCTTGAAAAAATATATTCAACTCGTATTACCGTGCAGGTGGGCTCCCGGCGCGTGGTGCAGTGGGCGGCGGGCCTGATGGTGCTGCAGGGCGCCGTGGGCAAGCTGGGCGCCGTGTTCATCATCATCCCGCAGCCCATCGTGGGGGGCCTGTTCTGCGTCATGTTCGGAATGATATCGGCTTTCGGTGAGTTTCATCTTAACCATCAGCATATAGCAGTACTTTATTGGTCGCACGGTTACTCCTTCGATTGATCGTCGCTTTACGAGAATGACCGACCTACCTTTAGTTTGCCGATGTTTCGACTCAAGAACACGTCTACTGTAAAGGCAGTCGATGCTACAATCAATATGGCCGGCCCATTTCCACTTCAGCTTGCTTGTTATGTAAACCGTGTCGACTACTATGGTTCTCTGTCGGATCACCTCATTCCAGATTCGGCAGCTCAGAGAGAACATAACTTTTGTTGAACGAATTAAATACAAGTATTCCAAGGTCACCTTTGTTGCGATTGTTCGCAGCCCCTTATCGCGCTGATAACGATCCTAGCCGAGGTGGGCGGGTCAGTAATCCTATATAAGTGGGTTGTCGGACGAATTGGCTCACTCTGCTCTCGACGCTTGACGTGTCCACACGTCGGGTCTGGTTCGCAACAAGTCAATCGTCATCCTGAGGATGCCTCGTTGAGAGGTGAAACACGTGTCGATTTCTTACCGGGTTCTTTATGAGTCTTTAAGAAGAGTTAAGCGGGTTAGGTTACTAAATATACGTCGTCTATTGTATTTTTTTGAACATAACTCTTTCATAGCTCGCTGAGCCACTATTCTTAGCTGCGTGGAGGTCGAAAATTATTCCACGGGATAATACTACCGGAATTAAAAGTACCCTATATCCTAATCCAGGTCATGGTCTACCTGTGTACCATCGAAATCCGTTCAGCCGTTAAGGCGTGAAAAAGTAAACGGACACAGTTACCTTTGCATTTATAATACTAGCTGTTGCCCGCGATCTTGTCGGTGATCCAGGATGGAAAGTAGCCTATCTACTTCTCCAGGTCCTTGGCTACCTATATGTAAATTTTATAAAAAATCTGTTCAATGGTTTACGAGAACAGGTAACAGACAGAGTTAATTTTGCATTTTTTATATTAGTATGGATGGTCTCGTTACTCAGGTCTGTCAGCTCTCCAATACGTGAACCTGAACAGTTCTCGGAACTTGTACATCATCGGATTCAGCATCTTCTTCCCGCTGGTACTGACACGCTGGATGTCGGCCCACAGCGGCGTCATACAGACGGGCGCGGAGGCGCTGGACGCCGTGCTGCAGGTGCTACTGTCCACGTCCATACTGGTGGGTGGCGTCATTGGCTGTCTGCTGGATAACCTAATACCAGGTGAGAACAATGAAAAAAAGAAAATAAATATAGGTTTATTTGACACAGAAACACCACACAACAGATAAGATAACTCGAATACAAAAAAAAAATGAAACAAAACGGATCTATAATCACGGAACAGAAATGGTCGGCAGCTGCATGTGACGTGAGAAGAAGGCATGCTGGTTTAAGCTTTTACACTCCACTGCCAGGGGCATAAACTATTCTAATTAAAACTAGGCGAACGCTCGCTAAGGGCACCCCCCTGTTCCTCGCGCACATGTGGGAGTTGCGCGAGGAGGCGAAACGCCGGGGTGTAACTCCGCTGCCGCGAGAAATCACGGCACAGCGGACAGAGCTCCGGCGGGATCTCATGGCGGCATGGAGAGTGCGATTGTTGCAACCCAGCGCTGGGCACGCCACAATTGCGGTGATAAGTCCCCTCTTTGAGGAGTGGCTAGAGAGGCGCCACGGCGTCCTCACCTTCCGCCTGACGCAGGTCCTCACCGGACGCGGTTGTTTCGGGAGGTTCCTGTTCAGGATAATGCGGGAGGAAACGCCCGGGTGTTACCATTGTGTGGATCGCCCGGAGGACACGGTGGAGCATACGGTGGAGGTCTGCCCGGCTTGGGCGGGGCACCGCCGTGTCCTCACGGAGGCGATCGGCAGCGGCGATCTCTCGCGTCCGGCCCTGGTTCAGGCCATGGTCCGGAGCGAGAGTGCATGGGAAGCCGTCACTTCCTTCTGCGAAGCAGTAATGCTCGCGAAGGAGGAGGCGGAGCGCGCGAGGGAAATGCAAGATGCGCGCCCTCGCGCCCCTAGTCGCCGCAGGAGACGCCCCGGGCGTCGGGAGTCGCGAGCCGACTTCCGGCCACCGTAGGCGCGGGCTTGCGGACGGTGGGCAATGGGTAGCTCGCCGTCCGATTAGGACCAGGCCCGGGTCGACGGCGCGTTGTGTTCCACGCGCGCCTCAAAGAGATGTCAGCACCAACTGACGGGGTCCGTAAGGGCCAATGCCTGCCAGGGTTGCGAGTTTGTCCGAAAGGGATATCGCGGCCCCGGCACACAGGCAACGGAAGGAACACGGGTGGGTTTTAGTCAGTAAAAGTCTGACACTCCCTCTCGCTCCGCCCAGAGCGGGAGGAGTCATTTGATGATTTCCCACCCAAAAAAAAAAAAAAAGGGCACCCCCTGTGGGGTACGGACCTCGGTTTAGGGCGTCGCTGGGGGGAGGACAGCAAGATGGGACAGCCTGGATCAAACATAGATTATTATTATTCGGGGAATTTAAGACTACAGGCTCAGCTTGGACGCGCGCTGGCGCATCGTCGAGCAAGGGTCGGGGGGGAAGTCCTATCCTTAGCTGCCATGGCTTATTTATATTTATTTTTTAATTGTTTTTATGCTTTTATTACGGAAGCTTTTAACGTGCACGTCTTTCTACATTGTTGTTACATGTATAATTTCAACATGAATGAAACAGTATTTTGATTTTAAAGAGTGTCCGTGGAGTTTCTTGTCCGTTAGGCACCTACTACGCTTTGGAATGGGCAACTAGCTTCCTCTTTCTGACTGACCGACCACTTTACAAATTTCAAAAGTGCCTGTAATTGGTTTATTTGAAATAAATGCTTTGAGTTGAGTTGAGTTGAGTTCACATTACTATATTATCGGTCCACCTTGTGGGGAACCCCACACCACATTTCCTGGATAGAATTAAATGCAATATCCATGTTCCAATAGTAATACAAAATGAAAGAGCAATGAGCAGTATTCACAGAACCTGGCCGGTATTTGGCCACAGATCTAGGCAAACTCTACTTTAGTGACGAAAAACAATTTTGAATTTCATAATGTCTTACGTTTTTTGCCATAACATTTGGAATTTTGCGGGCATTTTGCTTTTTCATTTAGCAGCACCTGGTCGACCGAGCTCTGCTCGGTGCAAATAGATAAACATATCGTCCAGGATACCAACGTTGTATCACATTCCCGGGGTTGTGAAAATAGACAAAACGATTTTTTCCAGATATAAGACCTAGTTAGATAGATTTTTCGCCCCCGTTAACCCCTATACTGCAACTTTCATCTAAATCGTGAGAGTCGTTTTTGAGAACGTTATTACATATATATATACAAATATTGCTCATTTAATAGTATAGGATTAGTATTGGAACATGGACATTGCGTTCAATTCTATCCATCACATCTCAGGCACGGACGAGGAGCGTGGACTAGCAGCCTGGGCTAAAGAGATGTGCTTGGACGCGGCCGGCGCGTCGGCAGAGGGCGACACCTACGACTTCCCGGTCGGAATGAGACTGATACGGAGGTGAGACTTGTATAATATGCCTTTAACTTTCTATTTATAAACGACCCAACACGATGCCGTTTTCTACGCATTCTGAACATGAAACTAAGTAACCTTGGGCAAAAATAATTGCTGAGAGACAACTTTTGAAAATTCGCTCTTCACGATAGTGCGCAATGTAACGCACGTAAAGCATTGGGCTTATGCATGCAACGGTACAGGGAGCGTGGGAGTATTTAAAGTTCAGTTATAATAACATTTAAAACTTGTTTTCTTAAAAATACGTCAAAAAAAGTTGGATCAATATCTCCGTAAGCAGAAGGTACCCAGGTCTAATACAAAAAATCAGTCATATAAGGGTATTTTTACACCCGTTTGCGTGGTTAACTTTTACCATAACGCAAAGGAAATGAAGGCGCAAAAGCCTGGGGCACGTGCCGCTCGGCAAAACCCGGCATTGTGTAGCAACCATTACATTTATTACATAAAAAATGTACTTAAGACTGTCCTGAGGAAACATTACTTGTCGATGTGTCCATAGTCGCTGCGGTCGATCGGCGAGTTCGGTTAGTGTAGTGACCCGTACTGAATCTAAGTTTGCTTACGATGCTCTTACACGAGCCACTAAATTGCGCAATTCTTGGCAATTTCTATTGAATAAACAATTGCGTAATTTAGTAGCTCGTGTAAGAGCCACCGTTACTTTACACCGAGTTGGTCCTGCTATGGGATGGTCTTATTCTCATGATATTCGTTGTCTGATGCCGCTGAGGGTAGTAGCTGTGGTTGTTCAACCTATGATCGTATGGGTAACTACTCTGTATCACATACGGAGTCGTTTCTTACAGAGGTTTAACTTCTAGTGAGTTTAAAATGCTTAGTTTTAACTTACAGTTAATTGAAGATTCGTGCGACATCCATGAGTGCCTACTGCAGACAAATTGCTTTTAAGTGTGACAGATTTTATGTTATATAAAAAAAGGGTTAAGCAGAGGTGTACAGTACAACTATTTTCTTGATGTCCCTCGGCAAACTTCGTGTTTCGTCAGTCGTCGGATTTCTATCAGTTGCCCTTTGCAATTGGTGCTTGAACGTATTGACTCCTACCGCTGCGCCCGTGTTGCCGTCAACCATAGTAATTATGGTTGGTATGGTAACAAGCGGAAATGGCAACTGATAGAAATCCGACGACTGACGAAACACAAAGTTTGTCGAGGTCTATTAAGAAAATAGTTGTACTGTACATGCATAGTACACATTACATGTCACTAGTAACCATGATAATATAATTATTTGCTTTACTGTCCTAAATCTCTAGGCCTCTGTCATTTGTAAGTTGAGAAAAGTCCAGAATTACACGCTGATATTATTGTTATATTTGTAGGTGGACATGGACCCAATATCTACCATTCATGCCAACGTACCAAGCTGGGAAGTTCACCGCATTATTTACGAAGAAAGAAGTCTGATTACGTAGTGCTTAGAAATTTAGTAAAATCACTTGATATGCATCTAACAGTTTATAATCTGGATTCTATGTGTTAATAGAGTAATTTTTTAATCCCGGTAGTACATTCCCGTGGGATATTTTCCGATTGATGAGAGATTTCCGATATCCACGGGGGCGAAGCCGCGGGCAAAAGCTGCAAAAGTACATAATAATAAGTATCATTAAATTAAGTAGAAAAAAGCACATAGAATGAATTATTGTTAAAATAAAATCGATTTAAAAATAAATGCCGATAAAAAGCGATCTAATGAGTTTTTGATTGTTTTACACATTTTCATCGTTCGTTCGTGTTATGAAGTGATAGGTACCTATATTGATGTAGACTGGTAAATAAAAAAACGATCGGGATACAAAGATTGATGAATTAACGTTTTTTACTGATCTGGACATAGATTGACGTAATTATATATTTTTTTCTCTTTGTTTCGTAATGTTAATTACTTCGCAGACTATTGTATAGAATTAAGTTCTTCTCACATAACAGACAGATGTGTCGCTGGGGAGTTTGTTACGCCATCTCGGTAGTCTCACATCGGATAGTAAAAGTGATCCCTCTAATTATAGAGCCATATCTGTACTACCAGCATCGAGCGAAATCTATGATAAAGTATACTTAGATTCTTTTCTATTTTGTGTATGTGAGAACGTTGTAGGCTTAGCGAACTGTAGATTTGTAGACCGTTTTCTATTTTTTTAAGTACCTGGTACTTGTTGAAAGGCCTACACGTCCTCCCATACCTATTGACACTGTTATTTGAAAATATTGTAAAAGATAATTATTTTTAAAAGAGTAACAGTGGAGTTTCTTGCCGGCTCTTTTCTATAGGATACGACAAATTCGAACCGTGCACCTAGCTTCTGACGTATCATAAGTGCCCGTGTAGATTTATGTGATTTGTATTTTATAGGTTATTGGCTATACTTGGTAGATAAAGGTATTTTTTATTGAAAAAGGAATTGTCAACCCCTACGGGTACTCTTAGTAATACTGTGAGCACCAAAGCCTTACAAGACATAGTAGGTATATAATAAACTGTATCAAAAGCAGTGTTCCAATAAAAACTATATCCAACCCTCAATAACTTACAATATAGTGGGGGCGCTGCGGCTCTGGTCACGTCTTTGAAGCTATTTTAATATCCTGCGCCCTCGCCTCGCGGTGCAAGACAAAATACCTACAGCATATACACTATGGTAGTAAAAGTGCCCTACTTTAAAAATTGATCGAGAAACAGGCTAGGTAGTACAGTAAAAATAAAAGAAAGCGCTTAGAGATTAAACTGCCTTTACAATCATTAATCTTCTAGAAGTTGCAACATTTGTCAAAACAAATGCAATGCTATTTACTAAATGGTCTCAAATACGGAGAGGTCCTATACGTGCTCAATATCAAAATGTTTTATGTGCCAAAAAATGTAAGACAGCTTTAATGCGCAAAAGCTTGATGGGAATAGCACCCAGAATATATAATAAGTTACCTGACTCCTTGAAGCTACTTAAGATTACGAGCTTCAAGAAGAAATTATCAATTTTTCTAATCCATAAATGTTATTACACTGTAGATGAATTCCTTAATGACAATAATATTATCATAATTTGACTAAGTAATGAATGTGTGTTTTTGTTGTATATTGTGTGATTTGTTTATTGAATTTATACTAATTAATCTTAAAATACCTTACTAAATTTGTAAATACTTAATTTATTATGACTTTGAATTTAATTTTAATGTTATTTTACCTACCTACTGTAATTATAAAATTTGTACGCCAATGGCAAAACATAGAGAGCCAACTGAATTTTAACTGAAGACCAAATGTATGTACCTGTGTTTGACAAATAAATAATCATTCATTCATTCATTCATTCATTCATTCATTCATTCATCTGGCAGAGTAATTATCACAATAGAGATTTGTTCAGCCAAGCGCAGATCACAACATTGCCGTAACGCAGCGAATTTTCATACAAAAACTCCGATGCTGCCCGCTTCTAGTGGTTGGTTGGTAGAAAATGTACGAAAATAATGAAGGGCAATTTTAGCAATGCGTTGCGTTGCCGCTCTCTATTGTCTCTTTTGTGATAATTACTCGTCCAGCACTTTCTACAGCCTATCCTTTGCTCGACACCACAGCATGACATTAAGTGGCCGGAATGACAACCCAGGAAAATCATATTAATGTACGTAAGCCATGGTCTCCCGACCACATGTACCTAATCACATCCGTAACGACATTTATATAGAAATTCTCTTAGGCGACGGAGTAATAGGATAAAAATATGAGGTCGCCCTGACGAGAAGCTCAAGAGACCTGGCTTACGTGAAGGTAAGGATCTTAAGTAAAAGTGGATCCATGCCTTAATGCCAGCCTGTTTATGAGATGTATTGATAAATCTATTTGTGTGATGGGCCAACACTAGATTATTCGGTGTAACATGTATTTGGAACAACCAAATACACGTAAAGAGAAATAAGTAGCTAATCTCATGTCATCAGTATTTTTCCAAGTTTGCGTTCAATATCAGTATTTTGTATTAGTAATCTCAGGTGTTTGTATTATCTTGTTCAGGTGTATTATTGTAGAGTCAAAAACTACTTTTTTAGTAAGACTATCTCAAGGTTTGGTACCTACTGTTACCACCCGTGCCGTTTTTTGTAACAGCTAAGTTTTGCCTCCTTAAGCCTTTGAGCCGCTAGGTATTCTTCCTTACCAAATTCCAATTCCAATTCCAAACCTACATTGAGGCTGTGCAGGTACCTAATCTTTTTTCGACGTCTTCTATAATCTATTTTTTATCTCCAGAGATACACTCCGAGAAGCAATAAATCTTCGAAAATGGAGTGGTCACTAAAACATATAGATAAGTATGAGTAAAGAAAAGATTTCATTCCATTGTGCTATTGATTCAGAGTCATCAATAAGTGTCGTCGCTATAATTGACACAGCGCGTAATGAAACGCGAAATGGAAAAAGAACGTCAGCAAACTTCGGGCAATTTTTGAGATATTGTGACCCTTTTTGCAGAACCGAATGATATTACAAATGTTTGTTATCTCTGAGATTGTACGGATCATTTCCAGGGTTTATTTTGCTTAGAGACTGACCGTGGTTTGACCTTTTCAATTCATATGTTGTAGTGATTTTGGAAGTACCATCGCGGAAACTGGTGGATGACCACGCTTCAACCTTATTGCTTAGGACATAAGGGTTTTCTGCATTTGTACGTTCGATACGATTGATGTTGTGTGGGTTTTCAGCGCCTGGACTCTTGAATGCGTTTCACAAAAATGTCAGAGTGGCTTACAGATAAAACTGTTGAGTTATAAAGTTCTACATGAGTAACAGCTTACACGAAAAAGGACAAATAAGGAACAGAAACTTTGATTGCGCAATAAAATCGCTATTGGTCAGGGAATCACTTTTTCTTTTATGTAACATTGTGATTGCTTTCTTTTGGTCAAATGACAAATGGTACAGTAAGTTCATTAGAAGTATGAAGTCTGAAGCCAAAAGAAAAACTGCTATTAACTTCAAAGAAAGTAAAAACAAAAATAAGCACTTTGTTGACGTAAAGTCACATTTACCCGTACCAATTTTTAACCCCACATAGTACTTATAACAGATAACCCGGAAAGCCTTCAAAACATGCTTCAAGATTTGTCACGTGAAAGCAAAAAAGTCGGCCTAACAATAAACAAAGCAAAGACCAAAATTATAACAAACAGATCCGAAATAAACATCTCTATAGGTAAGGACGAAATAGAATATGTAAATTCCTATATATACCTAGGCCAACTTATTGCATTTAACAACCAAATGGGCTCAGAGATAGAGAGACGGATAGCCAATGCATGGAAGAGATATTGGTCTCTCAAAGAAGTGCTAAAAGGTAAACAATATAATATTGCAATGAAAAGAAAAATATACGTATATAACACATGCATATTACCAATATTAATTTACGGGTGTCAGACCTGGGCAAACACAGAAAAACAAAACCAAAATCTGATAACATGTCAAAGAGCCATGGAAAGGAGTATTCTGGGTTACACAAAAAGAGACAGGACAAGAGCCGAAGATATAAGACGCATTACTAAAATTGAAGATGTTGTAGTCAATACCAAAAAACTCAAATGGAGGTGGGTAGGCCACATGATGAGAGAGAATAGTAATAAATGGACAAAAGTTATTACAGAGTGGACGCCTAGATTCCAAACAAAGAGTAAAAGAGGAAGACAAAGAAAACGTTGGTCTGATGACATCAAAAAGATTGCAGGTTCAATATGGCACAGAACAACTCAAACAAGAGCAAACTGGAAAGAGCTGGAGGAGGCCTTCGTGTCGCAAAGACACGCCGACGCCCAGTAACTAATATTTATTGTTAAAAATTCTATAATTTAAGATTGAAATTGTGTTGGCAATAAAGGTTTATTTTTTTATCCATGAACTCAAGAGTAAAAGCAAGTCCTAATGTAGGTGAAAATTGGAAATGTCATATATTGCCAAAGATGGCGCTTCGCTGTAAGTTACCGGTAGCCGGTATAAGGGGGAAATGGATTCGAAAACTTGTAAAGGTTCAAGGTGAATAAAGTCGAAATACCTATTTGCAGAACAGTTTGCGACATAACGGGACACAAACTAACGATAATTAAAAGAAACGCCACAAATTGTGAACTTTCCTTCATACTTTTTTTGTCGTTTTGAATTTTTGTGGTCGGTGTTTTCCTCAATTATAGTTGGTACGATCTCCCTTTCGTTTTTGTGAAGAATGAAATTAAATCTGGCATTAATTTCAGCCAGTGTAAAAAAGGTGAACGAAGTTAAGGATTATTATTTAACTAAACTATGCTCAATGTTATTTGGCATGTTATAAAAAACCTCAAATGATCTATCTCAAGTAGACATAACATAACATAATCAACCTATAAAGTTCCCACTTCTGGGACGAGGGCCTCCTGTCCTCGTGAGGGAGTGGGCTGTAATCTACCACGCGGTCCCAGTGCAGAGTGGTAGATGTCACATGTCCTCGAATTTTTGTTTTTAGGACATGCCCGTATCCTCACGATGTTTTGAGCGTTTTGAGAGCAATGGTGATGAAATAATTTACACAAAGTAAACCCTGAGCCTGTCTGGGTTGGAACCCACGACTCGTCAGGGGCAGGGCCGTTATCAATGGGCCACCACAGCTCATACTGCTTCTTAAGTAGAGAAGGTAGTTAACTACCCTTGAAAATATTTAAAATTAGGTACTTACCTATCACATATTCCTCGAGAAAGATCGACGTATATAACATAATGATGAGTATTATTCATGTAAGGGGTTCTAAGGTAAGTTCCTAGGTAATTTCGTATACTTTTTAATCATTTCTGACTTAGCAAGAAATCACACACACACTGCAATTAAAACTAAATATAGATTTTATTGATTATAATATTTATAATTTATAATCTCCATTAACGGACACATTCAGTTTTATGAAAACCAAATGTCATGGCCGTGTTCCAAGTTGAGCCAATGTTTAATAGACAACAATAAAACCGTTGTGCCTCGTGTGACGTCATGTCCGGCCCGTCACGGGCGCGGTATAAAGCGCTAACAGTTGTGGTGAGCGCCAAATCACGTCGTCAAATACGATGACTGTATTTGATGCGGAGATTGAAACTGCTGTTGTGTCATCAGATTAATTGGAAACATAATCCAAAATGCAAATATACATGATTACTATGACCTTTATTTCCAGAACTATACTCGCGACAATCTAAGAAGCCCGATTTGACGTTTCTCATTATAATACATGCCGCGATAGCTTTGTATAATAATAATCTTTATAATAATCTTTAATAATCTTTATTGACATAATAAAAGGTTACAAATCATATGAAGCCTCTGAATCCCAAACTAGGTAAAAACCTGTATGTCAGGAGTCAGCGCCTTCTCCCATTTTCACAAATAATTGTTATGCCAAAACAAAAAATACATTCCAGCTTTACTCTCAAATGAACAAAAAGAAAAGAATAATTAAGTTTTAGAATGAGAGCATTCGAAAGTACAAAAAATAAAAAGATTTCTTAATATTTAGCTAAGGTAGAGTGAAAGTGGGCGTGGTGTGTAGGATGTGCGAGTGAGTGTTGTGTAATGTGTGTGTGTGAGTGTGATGGTGTGTTCAACTATGTTTAATTATGTGTGTTTAACTTATCCTTCACTGAAATACCTCTTCGGTTTCCTCGTAATTAAGCGTTAGAAGATAATTTCTGACCCTCGATTGGCACTCATGAAACGAGACCGGATACAATTTAAAAAATTTGTTAAGTTTATTGTAGAGATGTGCCGAAAGAAAACACCTTTGACGTCTTGCTAGTGCAGTACGACAACTTACAGAATCAATAACATTTGTTATTTTACGTTTGTTACGTAGTTTATTTGGATCGTAACGGATAGACATGTTGATTGATAATCACTTGATAAATAAGGAGCTGCCTAACCGTAAGAACCCGACACAGTTCATAAAGTGTTCTAGTGGGGAATCTATATGGTTTAAATGACATAGTTTTGAGTAAGGATCGTTGGGCTCTCTCCAGTTTAATTATGTGTGTTTTACATGCGCCTCCCCATACACCAATACAGTAACCAACGACAGATTGAACCAATGCATAATAAACTGTGCGAAGAAGTTCCAGGTCAGCAACAGGCCTAAGATTTTTAAAAATCCATACTAGTTTTCTAACCCGTGACGAAATCATGCCCAAATGAGGTTGTCAGGTTAATTTCTCATCCAGAAGTACTCCAAGATACTTTACTGTCAGGGTATTACCAATAGTTTGACACGTACAATTTTGGGTTATCAAAAATTCACATGTGTGAAAACGAATCTCTACTTTTTGTTGTTTCAAGCGAGAGTTGGTGAACTGAACAAATGATGTTTTGGACAGGTTCAAGGTCAGTAAATTATTTTTCAGCCACATATGAGCCTTATGCAGCGCCTTTTCTGTATTGTGTTGCACCTCGTCCCAAGTTTCTCCTTGAAACACGAAAGCTGTGTCATCGGCATATGTAAAAAAAAATCCTTTATGGAGTGGCATTTGACACAGGTCGTTTATATATATAAGAAAAAGACTGGGACCAAGAATACTGCCCTGTGGGACACCACAGGTTACAGTTTCGTCTGAACTAATATATTTATCTATTTTAACTTTTTGTCGACGACCCGAGAGAAAATCAGTAAAAAAAATTAGCACCATTCCCCGTATGCCGTATCTTTCCAACTTATCCACAAGAATAGAGATCGATACGGTGTCAAATGCTTTAGCTAGGTCAATAAAAACTCCTATGCATTTTTGTTGTGATCAAGACTTGCCGTAACATATTCCACCAAAGAGCTGACGGCTTCATCTGTGCTTTTGCCTGCCCTGAAACCGAATTGTGAGTCTGAAAGTATGTTATTTTGCTCCAGAAAATGTATCAGTTATTTGTTCAGGAGTTTTTCTAGCACTTTGGAAAGAGCTGGTAGCACAGAAATTGGTCTATAGTTGGTGACACCGTCTCGTGGCCCACCCTTGTGGACAGGTGAAATAAGACCTCTTTTAAATACTTTGGGGAAAACACCCTGCTCAAAGCACAATTTAACAATGATGGTAAAAAGCGGAACAATAACATGTTTTGACATTTTAAGGAACCTATTTGACATACTCGTATAGTCCCAACCAACCGCACAATCGTTTCTCATATTCATGATTAGGACCTCAATCTCACTTTCATCCGGCGGTAGCAGAGCCATCGAATTAATGGTGCGAGGTATGTTGTTATTATTCGAGCTAGTTCGGGTGGTTGAACCGGATTGTGAAATATTGTCTGCTAGTAGTAGTATGAACGTTTACGTAAGTAATTTTTCTACTTTCCTTTTTTGCATGTTCAGACTTCTGTCAGATACCTTACCTTGAATGAGTTGTCAAAGTGAATAAAACTAAAAATATAAGTTTCATCTCAGCTTTTATTTTTAATAACCAGTTAAATCATCATCATCATCATCGTTCAACTGCATTCCACAATTAGGCACAAGCACACTGCACGCTATCACGCTAGTGGGTCATGTAGCCAGCCCTACTAACAAAATTGACACTCAATTTTCCGTGATAAAGCCATTTCATACTCTCTTTCTTTATTTTAATAAACGTTTTTTTTTTTGTTGTTTTAATAAACTGACTATATAAGTTGGTTTATCACATTCGCTAATAAATTAAGAGGAACGAAAAATATGAAATCGCGGTCCGGCTGATTAAGATAGGTGAGTTCACCTGGCACGTTGGTATCCAGCTAACACTATGCTGCCGCATATATATGATCCAGATTTTATGAATATTGTGGAGGTCAGATAGGCAGTCGCTCCATGTAAAATACTGGTATTCAGCTGCATCCGGTTAGACTGGAAGCCGACCCCAACATAGTTGGGAAAAGGCTAAGCAGATTAATTGATTTTATGAATATTGCACAACAGTGCATTCATTTAACTTGATCCGTGACGCGATTGGTACTAGCTAGGTACCAATCGCGTCACGGATCAAGTTAGTTTCAATCATAGATATAAAGGTTTCAATACTAAAAGAGTTCAAATACTACCAATCACATGACTGCTAAAGTCAGTGCTGCCAATCGCCTCACGGGTCTAGTTATAATGAACGCACCGTACCTACAGCTGCCAGTAACTACCTATAAGATTTCCATGAAGAAAATATGAAAAGTCTCCACTTGACCTCTTTAAGGCAGAATCACTTTCTTTATTTTCTTCAGTGACAAAGCGATAGGCAGAACTCAAATCTAAGGACCTCCTTAATAGCGTCATAACTTGAACCTCCACTAAATGAATATCATTCCAATGCAGCAATGTTTTATTTACCTACTTCACCACTTGTACTCTCTTACACTGCACACAGATAAACAGTTCCACAGACCACGATATTACGCAGTACTCATCTATAAATGTGTGAGTTAAACTGCGCGTATACGGGCAATTCCTTCCAGTAATTTAGTATTGCCGGGCAACAGTTGCCGAAGCCAGTAGATCAAATAGTTTAATAATTCTTAGAAATTGCACAAACAATTGTTTTGCTAATTACCTCAAACTGCACAAGCCTATTCTGCATTTCCCAGTTGTTGCTCCATATTGGTCACTATGGTGTAGCAGTATCTTTGGCAACAATTGCTCTGTTGGAATCACAGTAAATTACTTGTTGTTTCCGTGACGTAGTATTTTACCAATATAGAATGGAACAGAATGTTGTTTATTGTTATTGTAGGTGGTCAACAAGTAAAGTTGGTCAAAATAAAAAAAAAGTTTGTTTACAACATACCATAATAAGAAAATAAGTATCGTCCGGAGTTGAGCAATTTAAGTTGCCCGTGAAAGCAGTCGCTAGCCCTGCCACGTGAAATGCCCTGAAAAGTATACGAGGGAATGAAACGGTCAAGCGAGCGTTGTTGGAATTCTTAAACGATGACGTAATGATACCGGCACGGCACCTGAGACGACCCGGACCGTTTATTAACATAGGACCGCGGATTCAAAAGCTGGAGCTTTAGAGTGCTCTAAGATCTTTGTAAAATGGTTGGTAAACTGTACATCATCCAGTAATCCTGCGATACACTTAAAATGTGTGTGTTGTTCCCAGGTAAAACACTCGGTAACCTTACACATGTGTTAGTGTTAAAAGGGGGATTAATAGTGAAGAGATGACAGTGTTCTGACTAGTTGTTTGGCAGATTGGTTTTCCTGCGGCCAACAATGTGCATTGCAATGGAGCGTGGATTCGTGTGTTGTAATAAAATGACGAACGTTGCAAAGTGCAATGTGTGTAATATCATCATTGATGAGATGTTGTCGTACATTCAAAATAAAGTGTCAATCATAGACGAAGAATCACTAGTGCGTATCTGCAAGGCTACATTCACAAGTGACGAAATCAAGAACTCGAAGTCACTCCTGTTTGAATCCATCCCAACGGACATAAGGAAAATATTGCGAAAAAACAAAGGGAAGGAGGAGCGCGATGTAACAGATATCATAAATCTATTTAAATCGACAGAGCCCGATATTATTCCAATTTTTGTGGCAAGACAACTGGATAGATTACCGCCAATCCTGATAGATCACTTGGATTGTTCCAAACTGTTAAAGGACATGCAAGTATTGAAAGCCGAAATTGAAGGTATAAAGTCGACATATGCTACACTAGAAAGTGTTAACAAATTAAAAACGGACGTTCTTCGCGTAAAAAACGACTCCCTGCCGCGGCGTCGGCGTTCAAAGTAAACTTGAAACGAGGTGCCTGGCTGGACAGTGGTCCTATAGGACTTTCACATGATTGTCAAAATCTGAGTGACGAGTTAGATGTGAACAACAAGAATATTGAATCTTCGAATATTCAGTCACCTTTGTCGCAATATAGAGAAATGAGGGTAGTTAAGGAGAAACAAACCGATCATGAATCAAGTGAACGGCAACGGTTGGTAAAATGCGGGTTGGCGAGCGCGGGAGGCGATCGTCGGTCGCTGCCGCGTCATAAGGCGAGCGCGGGCGCTGACTACGGCGCGGAGGGGGAATGCCTGTCAGTGAGTCAAAAGGCGAGCCCGCGGACCGGTTCTGTGCCGAGAGATGCGGTGACGTCAGTCGCACCTAGTATGCCTTTGCAGATAGCGGATCAGCTGACTGTCGATGTCGCTGTTAAGGACGGACATAGATTTACGACGGGACAGCATCGATTACAGCATCCGGTGTATGTATGCGAAACTACGACCAAAGCAAACTATAATAATAACGAAGGATGGCAGAGAGTAGTGCATCGTAAAAAAGCAGCGAAATATCGTTTCGTAGGCAAGTCAGGTGTAGCCAGAGATTTGGAGTGCACATTTCGTGGAGCAGATAGAAAAATTCCAATGTTTATTACAAATGTACATATGTCGACTATAGAAAGTGACATAATAAAACATATTTACAACAAGACACGGGAAAATGTGTGTTTAGAGAAAATAAATATGAAATTTGAAAGGGGACACAAAGCATACAAGTTTTTCATATCAGAGGCCAATCTATCAAGGTACATGGACGAAACTTTATGGCCCGCAGGTGTCTTATATCGGCGGTTTGTAAACTTCAAACACAGGACAACAAACGGTGCACATCTTACCGACGCTGACGGTCCAAATAAACCAAATAATGGATAGTGGCCCTTATCGATTTGCTACTTTCAACTGCAAGAATGTAAAACGCTCCATCGGTGACGTCAGAGACCTGTGCCATACGTGTGACGTAGTTTGTCTCCAGGAAACTTGGTTGATGCCGCACGACATACCCTTTATCAGCACGATCGACAGCGGTTTCGGATACACTGCGACGTCTGCGGTTGATACATCCGCGGGGATACTGCGCGGGCGTCCCTATGGCGGCGTCGCGTTGCTATGGAGATATAGTGCGTTTAAACAGGTGTCAGTGTTACAGTGCGATAACGCCCGTATTTGTGCCATTAAAATTACAACGAGTGATAGACAAGTGATCGTAATGAGTGTTTACTTACCAACTAACTCTGTCGATAATTTACAAGATTTTACCGATTGTTTGAGTGAGATAAGTGCCATTATTGACGAATATGGAATTGAATCTGTTTTTATTTTAGGCGACTTTAATGCGGATCCGGGTGAGTTGTTTTTCAGTGAACTTATGCTTATTTGTAGTGACCAACAATGGTCATGTATAGACATAGATATGTTAGGGTTGGACTCGGGTACTTTTACTTTTATAAGTGATGTGCACGGGACTAGCAGCTGGCTGGACCACTGTTTAACAACTCACTCGGCAAAGCAGGCTGTTATTAACGTAGATGTTAACTATGACACTCTTTGGTCTGATCATTTTCCACTTGTGTTTTTGTGTAATTTAAAATTACTGTCCCCTAAGGTCACATCTCAAGTTACTAATGTAAATAAAGATGTAGTGTGGGGTATAAAAAGTGAGGAACAAGTTTCTATGTTTGCCAAAGAGTGTCATAGGCGACTTAAAATAATTGATTTCCCTCCCGAGTGTGTTAGCTGTGCTGATTGTTTTTGTAGTGACCGTGGCCACAGGCTTGTTCTAGATACGCTTTACTCCGACATTGTGACTGCCCTCCGTGATGCGGCAGTGGCGAGTCGGGGAAGCACGGGGAAGGGCGGGGGTGGCCCGCGCATAGCCGGGTGGAACAAACATGTCAGCGAGGCTCACAGGGTGGCCAAATCTAAGTTCCTCGATTGGGTATTGTGTGGTAGGCCTAAGTCAGGAATTTTATATAAAGAAATGTGCGATAGCAGAAGAGTGTTCAAGTCTCGATTAAAATGGTGCCAAAATCATCAGGACCAAATAAGAATGGACGCTCTAGCTGTGAAATATTACAAGGGGGATTTCCGCGGTTTCTGGAAGGGCACCAAAAAAGAAAATTTACGCCCCGGCATTCCTGTGAGCATCGATGGTATTAATGACCCGAAGGAGATTGCGAATCTTTTTAAGAACCAATTCTTGGTGAAGTCTCCGTTGGGTACAGCGACGGGGGTGCTCAATGCTGGCGTAAACAGTCGGGATGCGGGGGCTGCCTTCCTGGCTAGGGACGTAGCTAAAGCTATAAGGCTTATCTCGAGAGGTAAGTCCCCTGGTCATGATGGGCTCAGCATTGAGCACCTACAACACGCGGGACCACACATTACTAGGGTATTGGCTATGTTTTACTCGCTGTGCGTGAGTCATTCCTACTTGCCAGCGGACTTTATGAAAACGGTGGTAGTGCCTGTAGTGAAGAATAAAACTGGTGACCTTACTGATAAGAGTAACTACAGCCTATTTCTCTTGCCACTGTAACTGCTAAAGTGTTTGACGGTTTGCTTAACGCACAGTTAAATCGATCGGTAACACTGCACGATAATCAGTTCGGGTTTCGTCCCCGGCTGTCCACTGAAAGTGCTATACTGTGTCTTAAGCATACCGTCAAATACTACACAGACCGTAAAACACCCGTGTATGCGTGCTTCCTTGATCTGTCAAAGGCTTTCGACCTTGTAGCGTATGATCTGTTGTGGAACAAGCTGAGGAGCATAGATTTGCCACCGGAACTCATCAGCATGTTCCAGTACTGGTATGCGCACCAGTCTAATAGTGTTAGATGGGCGGGGGCAATGTCGGATGCGTATCAGCTCGAGTGCGGAGTCAGGCAGGGTGGCTTAACATCTCCTACCCTGTTTAATTTGTATGTTAACGGGCTGATCGTGGCGCTCAGCAGTCTGCATGTCGGCTGTCACATTGACGGTACATGTGTCAATAATTTAAGTTATGCTGACGACATGGTGCTGATGAGCGCTTCGGTCTGCGGCTTGAGAAAGCTGGTAAATATATGCGAGGAATATGCTTGTGGTCACGGTTTGTTGTATAATGTAAAGAAGAGCCAGTGTATGATCTTTGAGACCGCCAGTGCAAAATGTCCGGGAACCATACCTCCGGTCAGACTCAATGGGGTTTCTTTGAAAAGGGTTAGCCAGTTTACATACTTGGGGCATGTTTTGACTGTCGACCTTAGAGATCACGCAGACATGGAACGGGAGCGGAGGGCGTTATCTGTTAGAGCTAACATGATCGCCCGCAGATTTGCGCGGTGCTCTTATGAGGTTAAGGCTACGCTCTTTAGAGCGTACTGTACATCGCTGTACTCATGCAGTCTGTGGGCTCACTACTCTAATAGAAGTTACAGCGCCATCCGCGTCCAGTACAATAACGCGTTCAGGGCGGTGATGGGGCTACCCCGATACTGCAGCGCCTCGGGTATGTTCGCAGAGGCGCGCACCGATTGCTTTCATGCGACTATGCGCAAGCGCGCCGCGTCCTTTGTGCGCAGGGTACGGGTTAGCCCCAACATCGTACTGGCGATGATTGCGGGAAGGCTGGACTGCCCCTTCGTTCGGCATTGTTCCAGCAGACATGTTGCTGTACCAATGTCGGAGAGAGGGTATTAATTTTATTGTTTTTGATTATTTATTTATTTTTAATTTAAATTTAATTTTATTTGGATTTAATTTTATTTTATTTGATTTATATTTTGCTCTCGATTTAACGTAATTTAATTTAATTTTATTTGATGTTTGATTTTATTGTATTTTATTAATTTATGTTTGGCTATGGGTGTTATTTACCTGAAAATAAATGAATTTTAATTTAATTTAATTTAATGTATGGGACAAGCGTAATGGTTATTGGAAGGCCTACGCTAAACTTTCTTTGGCAACTTTGGCACATAAAAGGCCTCTACAGCGTACTCCCCCAAGCCCAGACAGGGTGAGTCAGCCTGCTTGTGACGGTTTTGGGTATAAAGTTTTTCAGACTGCAATCATTCACTACCTACGCGGTGGTGACAAACCTTGAAGTGACTTCCTCCGACATCTTGAAAATCCCTAATGTTATAAACACTATACTACTTCACGACGAAAATTGACGGAATAACTAATCGACCAATTTAATGCATGTATAAACGTGTTTTAAAATGTGATACAAAATACCTACATTGTCGTGATAGGGCTCTCATGCACGAGGTAGCGGGTTCAAATCCGTGCAAGTACCAATGTGTCTTTTCAATTCATATGTACTTTGTGAGTTTATCCTGGACATTACTGACATCGGGGAAGGAAAACATCGTCGGAAAACTCGGACTCATAGTTAATACAAGTCTGAAATCAACAACCTGTCTTAAGCAAGCGTGGTGATTAATGCCCGTGGCTTCTCTGTATGAGAAGAGGCTGATGACAGGGTGCTTTTACATTAACACATAAAATTATTGCATGTTAGCTCATAATAGCAATATTTTAAAAATGACAAAGAGAGTAACCGGATATTCATAGGACCGAAACAAGCTTATATAAAGCTTGTAAAGACAACTGAATTTTCTTACAAAATACAACCCGGTTGCTGTAATAATAATTTCCCCCGGATTTAGTATATCTTGGACAGGTCCCATCTCAGAGGGTCCCATTGCAGATTATCATAATACAAATAAAATGGCGCTAAGCAGACAAATCCGCGTCACAAATCCGTCAGATGTCCGCGTTGACACGGAACGCTACGCTCGGCTGGTAGCCTGGTACTGCGAATCACTTGTGGGGAAGGCGATAATGTCCGATTAATATTGTTATTTCCACAGCCAATAGGAGAGTTGAGTAATTACCATTATGGTTAGATATGTGACGCGCACATTTTTGATACATTCCTGTATCGTTTTATTGGCTTTATTTTTTTTCCCTAAATTATAACAAAACACACGTCGTTAATCCTAACTAATATTATAAATGCGAAAGTGAGTGTGTTTTTTATCCCGATGTTCCCACGGGATCGAGACTTATGCGGGTAAAACCTCAAGGCGCAGCTATGTTGTATAAAGGTACCTATACCAAAAAATCGAATTTTAACGACGGTAGGTGAAAAATTCGAGTTTATAAGTTCATCTTCCGCCAGTTTAACCGTGGCCACGGCCCGCTGGTTCATTTCCGCAGAGATTTCGGGTAATTACATATTAAGTAAGTACCCAGTAGTCAACGCCGTTGTATAGAATCGAAATTCCCATTAAAATGCCGATCTTACACCACACATTTATACGTAGTTGTAACTTCTACCCCACAGTCAATGTCATTTGTAAGTACATCTGTGAGCGTAACATAAACACTGTAACGGCTCACTTACTTTCAGTAATTACAGAGCGTGTGAACCCACCACTGGGAAATATACGCGTTTATATGTTCTGCTGTTCTGACACCTTTATCTGTTATGAGGTAATGGAAGACAATAGTTTTGTAAGTCATGTGCTGCGAAATTGAAAGGTAAAATCACCAAGACAGAAATACGAAATGAGGACCGAGTTTTCTTGTCGCCAAATCTCGAATTTTGCAAAGTTAATATGGGAAAGGGGGTTAGATTTTTGGTTTTCCATTTCCAACCCAAGAAATCGTTCAGATGAAAGCCCACGATGGACGCCGTTAACGTCATTATCATCTGAGAAGCTGTAGCGGGAACTTTTCAAAGTGGGTGCAAACCTTGCAGTTGACACGGACCAATACGGATTTAGGTCCATTAGTGTTGAGTTGCACACGAGTGAAGGAGTGTTTACATTTCGGCGCACGCATACTAACCTGTTGTGCGCGTATCGACCGGCCGGCCGCCGACCGGGGCGAGGCAGTCTCGGCCGATCTTCTCTCGCCGGAGGCCGTGTCCGTGCCGCGCCAGTGAGTCCCGTGCCCAGTGCAGTTCTTGTGACCAACATCGACATGCAGTTGCCGGCAACGTGCCGGCCGCAGTGAGAGAAACGCTTCAGGTGAATATGAAACTTATTTTATTTAGCAGCAGTTTAGGTTTGGCTTGTTTTGGTTGAGATTAGGTGCGTTAATTGAGGCAGGTCCTGAAATTTTCGGGTGTGATACTTCAAGGTTTTGAATTAATACTTTTCTATTAAGATCTAAATACGATAATATAAGGGGAAAATCTTCAGTGGAGAGTCTTATTCAAGGGGAACAATAGCAGTCGACTTTCCTCATATCAACAACGTTTTTGCGCGTCTGCGTTAAAGTTCGCTATTTAAAAAGGAGGGTGTTTTGCAATGTTCTATAGGATTAATACCTACTATTTATTTAAGTTATCCTTACGTTTTGTTTGCTAAATTTTGCATAGGCAACTAATCATGTCCGAGACGACATTTTATCGTGGAGCGTCATTGACCACGACAGAAAACTTAAAAGTTCAGCTTTTCAATTGAACTTTTGCCGATTAATTTACTACTTTAATCGTTTCGAAACTTGATTCAAAATGTTTCCAAAAACATCAACATTCCTTTGTTGCCCCGCCAAACTAACGGCGCAAAAGAAAAACATTTTCCATTAGTAAAGGAGCGTTCCTTTGTTAGATCGTCCTAGATCAGTCGCTGTCAGACTAGTCACGCCTCCCGGCGAGTCCCGATGACTCACGACATTTATGAGCCCCGTGTGATTAGCAGTTACTGTTCATTTATTATATTTTGACGCACAACGTCATCCGCGCGGCGTTGTGTTCAGATCATCGCATTCTGCGGCCACGCGCGATGTTAATGCGCTCTCTAAATATGTGGCGTCTGTTGTGTAAACTGCGTATAAAATAACAAACGATGTTTTTGGAGAAGATCACTCTATTCACAACATTCGTTCAGTCGATTTTATTGCGTGATAGACGTAATAAATTGGATTACAAACAGTTTTACCGCTAACAGTTATTTAAACACCATCTTTAACTATAAACGATAGCAAAGTCTAGAAGGGTTTTAGCTTCTTGGAAACAAGATGAAAAAATATTTGTTCCTGAAAAGCAGTTGAAAAGCTTTTGGCATGAATCACAGGTATATAGGGAATTGATATCGTGTTTTATCTCGTCTCCTGAAATATGGCGTACATGATGCAATACAGATAGTCCTGTGGCAGTCGTGCCTGCGTTGTGCAACAGGGTTCACTTTGAACTCTAGACCTTTACCATGAATCATATCATGCGCAGTAAAGCTTTTCAATCAATTTATCGCCCACAACACCTTTTATCCTCGTTTTTTTTACTTCAAGCTTGCGTTAAAAGATTACTTTGAGTTGTTGCCTGAAAAAAGGACGTTTATAACCTTTGAGGAACATATTTTGATATTTATTTTGAGAACACCATTAAATCCGTATTGTCAAAAACTATCTTTGCCAAATACATTAAAGACTTAAAGACACTGAACTTTAAAGAAAAGTCTTGAGAAAACCGCGGGCTTACGTGAGTGGTTGACAAACCGTATTAGTTGTTGACCCCGTTTTTAGAGGGAAGACCTCCGACTTAACTTAATGATAGTAGTAACATTTTATAGCCACGTTCAAGGCTTTAGCTCTGATAAGTTAGGCTTTAGGAGTACATACATTGAGGAATAGAATAGAGTAGAATAGAATACTTTTTATTATGTACACCATATAAATTACAGTTATTAAGTGTAGAAATCTTACATAGGGTGAAACAATGGGCGATTGTTATCACTAAAAGCGATCTTAAAAAGACAACTATTGCATGGATTAAAGAGAGAAAAAAAAGAAAATACATTTATATGTGGTAAACATGACGCGAAACGAAAAGAACAAGTTAGGGGAAAATATGCGATTACAAGCACGCAAAACGGCCATCGCTCAGCATAATGCTGCAACCCTATGCGAGACAGAGCCCAGCGCTGGTTTTCAGCGACAGCCGGCATTGACGCGATGACGTCAACCGGTGCAGCATATAATGAAAAAACAATAAGAAAATAAGAAATAAAATAAATACCTACCTACAATACTTAGTCCTAAATGTTTATATAAATATAATATTTAAAATGGCAACATTCCGAAGAAGGAAGAAGAAGTGAGATACTGCAGGTAGTCTGTGGAGTATTTTATGTGGTGAGGTATATAAATTTATTTATTTATTTATTGTTAAAGCACCTCAACGACTTACTCACTAAAACATACACATACAAAAATCACATAGAGTTTTAGGTATTGTGAATTCGTCACTTACAGAAGTGCACAGCACTAGCAGAGAAATTAATGATTAAAGGACGTTATAGTCATCGTTAGTTGATTAAGTTACAAATTAAAAAGAAAAATTAAATAATTATGTTCACAAATATGATGGAAAGTACAGAAATATTTAATTAAATAACAAAAAAGACCTAAAAAGAAAGAAAAAAAAAATACATACATACATAAGACATTATACTTGCTAAATGCTTTCTTATTCGTACTAAGATCGACAGATCTTCCGGGGCACCATGGGATTTATATATTAAAATAGAAGCCTTAACTTAGGGCACGATCTATACTTATATCTTTCGTAATCTTATCTTTCCATGTTGTATTTAACTGGTTAAGTTAAATTGCACTGACGCAGTAACTGTCACGTAGTTAACTCGCCTTTGTGCTACAGTTAAGTAGATAACTGAAACCACTAACTGCTGGTTTAACCACAGCCTGATACTATAGGTTCGTACTCGTTTGTGGTTATAAAGTAGAATTAATTAGTTTTTTACTTTGCTGATAAAGGTTTTGAGGGGAAATCCGCCAGTTCATTATCATGTTCGTGAGATGGTTATGTTCGTGGTTATGGTTGTAATGTTAGGTTGATTTGCACCCTTATAAAACATAATTATTATTAAAATCATATTCTTCTTTATAAGGGTTTATTTAATTAACCATAATTATCTATTTTGTTCAGGGTTATGTTATTATTATTATTAATATATTTTTTCAGGTTACAATGGCTCATACGCAATATTCAATACATAATAACTAATATTGTAATGCGAAAGTGAGTTCGTTTGTTTGTTACGCTTTCACGCTTAAACGGCTGAACGGATCTGGATCATAACCTGGGTTAGGACATAGGATACTTTGTATATCCGGTAGAAGGCTCCCATAGGATAATTTCTGTCATCCATGTAGGCGAAACCGCGGGAAAGAGCTAGGTATAAATACGAGTATATCAGTCAAATGGTATGTTTAACATACTCAAGTTATTTTTGGTTCTTCGAGCCGGAATGGATTTTTGGCAACTTAATTAATAAACGCAAGTAAACAATTGATTATTTTGATATAATGTTGGGAGGAACTAATATCTGGTAATCTTAGTACTGATAATTTTAGGCAAGACAACTATTTGTGTAAGTTTTGGTTTAAATAAACATAATATGAACAAAATAAATCATACGTACAATGTTTATTAAATACTTGTTATAAAAAGATTAAAGCAGTTGGTTCTTGTGCGTCAGGCTTATTCCCACGGGAACGAGACTTATGCGGGGGAAATGGCGATGCGCAGCTAGTTACATAAACAAAAACAATACATTAACTTTACAATATTATAGAATACCGCTCGGGCTCTTAACTATGATTGATTCAAGCATATTATCAACCCTCGACATGGCCAATTCCGCAAGTCTCTAATCCCGATATTTTTTTAAGGAAAGTGGGTCCTACAACCCCCTAACTCTCTGCAACCTACACTGATAAATTGTAACTCATAACAAAAGCTTTCAATTAAAACGGGGCATTGAGTAAAAAATATCTAATCAGATCAGTACAACTTCCGGTGCCAATCAATTTGCCTCTCTAACTAATTGAGTGTTCGGAAACGTTTGCCGCACAAATAAAACAAGTTGATTCAGTGATTCAATTACCCGTGACATGAATAACAGAGTATTTACGATGAAAATGAATAAACACAGTAAAGTTGATGTCAACAGTCGACATTTTGATTCAGCAAATTCTTTCGGAATTACTTCCGAGAAAGGAAGATAGTCATTTACATGAATTACATGTTGCTTATGTTGACATTCGTTGAGAAGAGTAGGTCTTATAATCTTTCAATGAACGTGATATGTCTCACATGACATACAAAATGTCCCGGAATTAACGCATACCACCAAACACCCCAATATATAGAATATTACGTTACTAGCTTTTGCAAGCAGCGTCGCCCGCGTGAAGGTCGGTAATTATCTCACGAGAACGTACTACCAAGTAAAAAACTCCTATGTCCTAATCCAAGTCATGGTCTACCCATGTGCCAAATTTCATCCAACTCCGTTAAGCCGTTTTAGCTAGAAAGCGGAACAAACAAACTCACTTTCGCATTTATGATATTTGTTAGAATTATCAAAATACATACAATACTGAATTTTTACTATCCTAACTAATATTATAAATGCGAAAGTGAGTTTGTTTGTTTGTTGTGCTTTCACGCTAAAATGGCTGAACGGCGGATTTGGATGAAATTTGGCGCATGGGTAGACCATGACCTGGAAAAGGACATAGGATACGTTTTATTATTAATGTTATTGCGGTATCGGAGGATATATTTGGGCAAAACCCTGGAATTCATGCAAGTGGCACAAAATATAATTGAAAGAGGTATGATATTATAAAGGTTGCCATGTTTGTAGTATTTGTCATATTGTATGTTTGAAATTCTTTGGCTTACAGGTCATTCTATTTTATATTTTCTTTTTTGGAAATTTGTGAAGACATTGTAACTTATAACATCGCCTTGGATGAGTCTGTGAAGGTGTTATAATTGTGATTTGAATAAATAAAATAAAATTTTATTCCGATATTCTCACGGCATCGAGACTTATGCGGGTGAAACTGCGGTGCGCAGCTAGTTATGTATAAAACATTGTTTATTTATTAAATTCCACATTATTTCATATTACATTACATTGTTGATTTATTCATTTCCATTGACCATTGTAGTCTGAATAAATAAAGATAAATAAATTAGTTATACCGATTGTGGGACAAAATTGTGGTCACATTAGAAATCACACAGTCGCACACGTATTTAAAGGGTCTAGCTAGCGTAGTAGGTACTTCGTCCACTTTGGTTTGCTTTAACTGTACAGCGAAAGTGTGACAGTATTTTACGTAGTTTTAATTATTTTAGGGATAAAAAAAATCCTTTATTAAAAATGAAAAAATTCGATTCTGAACAACATATACATATTCATAACTTATGTATGTATGAAAACAGTTTTGTTCAGAATCGATTTTGTTACTCACGCCTTGTTCCCATGGGGGTACGCAGAAACTCCAGAACGCCACCTGCTATGCTTCTTAAATACTCCGGGTTTAGGTCACACACACACGCCAGTTGCGAGTACTACGCACCTGACCTTTCTGAAGAACATCACCTATTAGACCACTGTATGTCCTCCTAGGACATCCCCCGGCGTACTACTAATAACTACTTTCATAATCTGCATTAATTAAATTACACATTGTATAAGATCCCGTCTTAATAACAATTAGATTGTTTTAAATTCTTAATTCAATATTAATAAACACTTTTCTACGGGTTTTGTCGACGGAAGAACAGACAAAATGACAATGAACAACCCGTTTCTATGGTTGTCATGCTACGCGTGCTGCTAGACTATTCTAAGATTATTCGTAAACTTTTTGGTCTTTCGGGACTATTTTCGTACTGTAGGACCAAAGAAAGAAAGGAAGAAAGATAAAGTATTTATTGAGACTCGCACAGGAAATCACACATACTAAAAACACACTTAACATAAATAAAAAACAAAGTAACATTAAAATTTAAAGAAGGAAGTCCTGTACGAGGCCAAAAGGCTCCTATCTCAGCATGATGCCGCGACATTTAAAATGTCGCAGCGCTGGTATTCTGATAGGGCCCGCAGTCACGGACAGATTGATAAAGAATTAAACAAATATATCAAAAAATAAATAGATGTGTGAAATACAATAAAAAGTGAAATATATGTAAAGAGGTAAAGGTACATGCACTGTGCGGGTATAATACAATACCAGTCTGTTACTGTCCCACTGCGGGGCAAACGCCTCTTCTCATACAGAGAAGGCACGAGCAATCGAGCATTGATCACCACGCTTGCTCAAGACGGGTTGGTGATTTCAGACTTATATTAATTATAAGTCCAGGTTTCCTCACGATGTTTTTCCTTCACCGATGTCAGTAATGTCCAAGATAAACTCAGAAAGTACATATGAATTGAAAAAGTCACATTGGTACTTGCCCGGATTTGAGCCCACAACTTCGTGCATGAGAGGCGAGGCCTTAAGCACTGGGCCATCACGACAGTTCCGTCCGGTCCTGTGCGGGTACTTATTTTAAATAAACACAGGTATAACATCACGCCTGATATCCCCGAAGGGTCCGCTAGTGGTGTTCGTCACCGCCAGTGTTTTGTTTAAATATCTATTTTAATAACCTTTTCCAAACTTAGTAAACTTCACGATATCCGCAAAATTGCTATCGTATTTACGATATAATATTGACTGATGGGAGCTGCAGTTTGTAATATACATACCAGCATCTTACTACTGCAAGTCACCTAAAGTCTCAAAATATAAATACTTCATTGAAAACAAAACGCTGAATATGTAAACATGACTAATTCTCTTCAATCGTTCTCGGAAACGCTAAGCTTAATGATATATTTCCTTTCCTTCAGGGAATTACAAAATATTGTGTTCAAACACTAATGAAATAACAAAACAAGTTTATTTTATTATTTCCTTTCTTAACAAGAATGTAGTATTAAGCTAAACGCACCTCACAGCCGCAACGGGCTGGAGCGCAGCGCGTTTTTATATAAAAAAATGCGGTGTGGCCGTGCGGCCCGCCTCAATTTGCCTTTAATCAGAAACTCGGTGTCAACCATTAAACGGGTTAGAGACATGGTGTAATGGCTCATTTACATAATTATATCAGGCGGGCAAACAGATGCGAAAATAAGGGGCGCCATATTGTCGCATTACAATAACATAGCTAGGCAGTGTACGGTGTACCCTGTGTTTGTATATACAGTGTACGGTGTACCTTTTTTTTTTTTTTGGGTGGGAAATCATCAAATGACTCCTCCCGCTCTGGGCGGAACGAGAGGGAGTGTCAGACTTTTAGTCCCGTCAGTTGGTGCTGACATCTCTTTGAGGCGCGCGTGGAACACAACGCGCCGTCGACCCGGGCCTGGTCCTAATCGGACGGCGAGATACTCATTGCCCACCGTCCGCAAGCCCGCGCCTACGGTGGCCGGAAGTCGGCTCGCGACTCCCGACGCCCGGGGCGTCTCCTGCGGCGACTAGGGGCGCGAGGGCGCGCATCTTGCATTTCCGTCGCGCGCTCCGCCTCCTCCTTGTACGGTGTACCCTGTGTTTGTGTATAGCCGGATAGCATAATCACGGCAGAAGTAACTGAGTGAAATGCAGATACAAAAAAAAAAAAAAATTAGAATTTTTGGTTTTTGCCACCGACTTCCGAAATTAAAGTTATTTTTTTTCGAAGTCGGTTTTTTTTTTTTTATAATAACTTTTTATTTTTCACTTTTTAGTTGTGGTACCTAACCCACTCAAATTCGAATACCACTTACCACTTCAGCGGTGTGACATTTAAAACCGTAATTTCGTAGAATGTGTTCATATGCCTGAGTATAAGGCGCGTATTTGACGCGTGAACGAAAAAACGACGATATCTCTAAAGTTACGATAGGTAGCTCTCTGCCAGTGTAGCCGGATCGAATACCATTACCTGCTATGTAAATAACAGTGACAGGAAGTTATCATCATATCATCCACATATACTAAGTGGAAAAATACGTATTATTGAAGCTTACTCAAAAAAAATCGAAGCAAAATTAATAAAATTTATAGGGGACCAACTTGGAAGCATAACCTTTCATACAATTTTTTTTTTTTTAATCGGTCCGCAATGGACGGAGAAATCGACGGATATACATAAAAATAAAATAAAAAACACTCGTACGCGACGAACATAGGTACGTGTTTATATTGTGTCATATTATATAACTTGAACTCTGTCCAATTCACGAGTCAAGAGTGTCGAAATACGTTAATCCCATTTATCGACAAGCTCGTCCAATCCACAGCCGGGTCTATAGTAGGTACTAATCCTGCTTTTTGCGGACTTATCGCTCACGAGTGATTACCGAGTGACGATAATGTGACTCCGTTCCGGGATTTAGCGGTGAGATAGCGATGTGACATGTTTTTATGAGGTGAATTACCTGTTTCATTTTGGAATATTGTGCAAGTATTTTAATTCAATTCAATTCAAAATATTTTATTTCACCTAAACCTACAAGGGCACTTATGAAACGTCAGAAGCTAGGTGCACCGTTCCAATTGGTCGTTGCCGAAGGAGAAGAGCCGGTGAGAAACTCCACGGCTAGCGGCTACTCTTTAAAAATAAATGGTGCAGCATTTTAAATAAATTGTTTTTAAACTAAAACAATTGAAAGTCTAAATAGATTCTGCATTAACTTCGTAGGTATTTAAGGGTAAACATATAATATTAAAAGTAATTATAAGAAATACATAAGCACATTAAAAGCGCTAAGTGGTACATTGAAGTCAAGCTTGAAATAAAAACTAAGAATTGGCACTAAACTTTAGCACTAAGCCAAGTGGGACGATAATAAATAATAGATCTCGGCAGTCCCTATAACAAAGAGAAATACCAGGGACACATAAATACACATAGCCTGGCCAAGCCATCATCTCGACTAGGCGCTCCATTACCGCTGTCTGTCACCGACAGAAGTGAAGGTCATCCTTCATTATGACATAATACTGACCAGGCTGTGGAGGAGTACCAGACGTATGGACGTGATTATAGTCATTAAGGTTTTGAGGGCTGAGAAGTGGTGAAGGGCGGGGTTTTGGGGGCTGCCTTATGTAGTTTTGATGTTTAAAAAGTGCTGAGAAAATAAATGATTTTTGATTTTGCATTCCTTACTTGTGTTACTACTGTGGTCTACCTAGAATGTTGGCATCAGGAAGTCACGGGACTGTTTTATATGTATAGTTTTTGTTGATATGTAGCCCAAAAGAGGACATCTATGTATAGTCGGAGCGAAAATATTGAGCTATTTTCAAATAAATTGCTTTTCCATATAGCGGGTGAACTGTCATTTAAAAAAATTCAAAATGTTGGCAATAACTCGTCAGAAGAATAATAAAGTGCAAATAATATTTGAACTTAAGGGGCTTAACATATTTTGCTTTTTCGGGGCTTAACATATATACCTTGACTGTAGGTAAAGTCAGGGAAATTGATTGTTAAGCAAATTGAGTACAAAATTAAATTGTCCGTTTAATCAAATCACAATTGTCACTCTTTGCCAGTTGTGAAATGTGAAATGGAACGGCAAATTTGGCTAAGGAAGTGAATTTGCAAAAGAATAAATTTTCTTGACATCTACTAAACATAAACAGTACATTTGTCTACAAAATTAATTACGGTCTGTCATCAATCTTTAGATCACTTGACAGAAAATTGAGCATTTATGTAGTTAACAAGAATTTAGTTATGAATAGTAGCAAAATAATGAGACTAATCGTTTTTTGATTGCTCAGATCTGATAAAGTCAGTGTTGAAGTAACAAATAGGTACATTTTATGAAGACTTTCACTAACTAATGAGAGTCACCTTGAAAGTAAAAACGTAGAAATATTTTTACGAACTGAAATTGAAAATAGTTATACTACTGAAATGTGTTTACGGTATTTAACCACACGAAGCTATAAATAAACTAGTTTTAATTACGTTTCTTTCAGAACTTTAATAATAAATCGTTCTGCTATTTTAGTGGGTAACATTTTGTTTATTTTTCATAGATTTATGAATAGAGTTCATATCTATTAAAACATTAATTTATTGCTGTAGTTACTAATCAAAGACTCTAAATTCTTTCACAATATTATAAAATATATCAGATTTTTCGTACTTTACAATACAAAAGAGAATCACACCACAATTGAAATCCATCCGATCGATGCAAACACGTGATTCAGACCCCAAACTTTTACGAGGGCGCTACGGCGTAGCGCCTACGTCGTAGCCACTGCGACTCTGTAGCCACCTACGCCGTAGCGTTATCTTTTGTAACCTGCATTATAACCTTCCTGACTGGCATTTAGGCTTCAATGTTTTATTCTATCGACGAAACTTCGTCAAACAATAGTTGAGCTTATAAAAGAATGGTCTATTGTTCTAGATTTAGTTCGACTATATTTCCTCGCCGATGAATATTTAAATTTCTTGAAGCACTTTAGAGTTTTTAGTCCCATACCAAGGTTTTTCTTTTCTATATCCGAAGTCTACACGAGAAGTCAAGTTTTAGTTCGGATATTTGATAAGAGCTAGAGTCCAATTTAATATAAAAAAACACAAATACTTCTACTTTGGGTGTACTATAGATGCACCTCTGCCTAACTCTTCGTCGAATACAGGCGTGAAGTTATGTGATGTTACTTCTACCTTAAGGCAATTTTTTAAATCAGCTTTTAAAATTCTGTTAGTAAACAACTTCATTACCAAAATACAAGTAGAACTTACAGCAATATTGTTTCCTGGCAACACCGTCATTACCTCCACGCCAGTCGGCATGGCATGTCGTCACCTACTTAGCCATGCACGTCGCATCGTCATCTGATCCATGGCGTGAGGATAACGGCTGGATGACACGCCGCCATCTTGGAGGTTATGCTAATACTACCATTAGTTGTAATCAGGAAAATCGAAAAAAACTCATCATCTGCATAATCTTCTCATTTTTAGCAATAAGTCAAAAAAATAAGACTATAGTTAAGCTAAGCGGTACAACAGTATTGAAGGAAACATTTATAGTTGCTGAGGGCAGGTTAATTTCTGAAAAATTGTTAATACACATTTACTAAAACATTAAATACTACATTTTTTTTTAAATAATTACTAAAATATTTATGTTATTATTGTTTACAATTGCGGATTCCGCAAGGCTTATAAAAATCTTTCATAAACAAATGCGGCCCGACGCACTAGAACCAACTTCTTTTATCTCTTTATAACATACAAGTAATTAGTTGTAAGTTTGATTTATTTTGCTCGTAATATGTATATTTAAACAAAAACTTACACAAATAGTTGTCATGCCTAAAATTATCAGTTACCGATACCGAACCGGATATTAATACTTCCGACATTAACACAAATAATCAATCATTCACTTGCGTTTATTTAATTTAATTGCCAAAAATTTAATCCGGCTCGAAGGACCAAAAGTATCTTGATTACTTTAGTATCTTAAACGTGCCATTTGACTGATCTATTTATAATTCAAGCCAAGTTCTCACATAGTTAAAATAACCGCACTAGTGCGTTTATAACTCTACTTCTTTAAATACAAATGTAAATGCGATGCGGTCTGTAACGGAATGCGTCAGCAATAAACACTCCGTACGGAAGCCCCAGACACATGTATGTGTACATAAATATGCTTGTACGTATTTACGAGTATCTGACAACATAAGAAATACAGAATGGAAAAACAAACATTATCTAAAATATTGCAGTCAATAGTGCAGAAATTGTTGTACATTTAAGAATGATTATTGTATTCTGCGTAACACCCTTGCACTCACAGTCCGGAAGATTTGTAAGCATATTCCTGAACAATTCCTCCATATAATAATATAATTGGCAATATTCATCTGCTGTCTACGTAAATAACGCAATGAATATTGTAGAATTGTCAAAATGAAAGGTCTTGCAATTGGAAGCTTTATTAAGATTGTTAGGCTGCCGATACTTCAAATCTTCTTGGACTTTTGGGTAAAGATTATTATAATTATTAGGTACTAGCTGCGCTTCGCGATTTCGCCCGCATATGTCTCAAACCTGTAGGAATATCGGGTTAAAAAGGGCTCTACCCATGTGCCAAATTTCATCTACATCTGATCAGATGATGAAACGCTAAAACGGCTGAGCAGCCGTGTTAGCGTTAGACTGTAACAAACAAACAAACAAACTCACTTTTGCATTTATAATATTAGTTAGGATTTGGATTCTACTCGTTTTGAGTTTAGGCCCGGATAAAAGACGTTTTAGTATTCAGATTAACATACCTAATTTAAAAAATCTCGCTCCGGTCTTGGTATGTACTAGTGTTCGTTCTTCTTCACTCTGTATATGTACATGTATGTCCACGCGTACTGACCCGCAGAGCTGTCAGAATGTTTACACAGTTAATTAAGTAATATGCTTGTGTTTTCACAACGTCATTTTATTTATTTGTTACAATTTATTTCGTATAAATATCTCCGTAAACTCGTTAAAATTTTATGGACTTTCCTTCCACCTTTGATGTACTTCATTTGAAATGTTTTGAAACAGGAGCTTGATGTTTTTATGAGTACAGATTCGAGGTATCGATTAATAAAGAGCGAGGCTAAAAATATTATGTAAGCTGTTTTATCTTGAAAAGCGATTTAAATGATTATCAATACCATTTTAAAAGAACATTTGAAACGATGAATAATGATCCGAGAAGACTTGATTATTCTGTAGTAAGATATTATAATACGATGGAATAATACATCAATTTATACGGGGTGTCAGGGACATCGACGCGAAGCCGGTTACCATGGATTCAGTACATGATTCTGAACTCCCCTGCGTTGAAACTTTCGTTGGTTATTTAAAAAAAAAACAGCTGCTCCATACATTTTGACCGCGTAGGTATTGCACTTTTCTATGAAACAGCAGATTTTTTTTTAAATAACCGACTAGAAATTTCAACGCAGTGGGATTCAGAATCATGTACTGAATCCATGGTAGCCGGCTTCGCGTCGATGTCCCTGCCACCCTGTATATTTGAGTTTCGACACTGCATCTGGTATAGCCACAAAAAGAAATGGTCCTAAACAAAGATATTTCTAATTTCTGTGGTCCTTAGTTCCGAGTAATTAAAGTTAAGGAAGAAAAATCGTACTAAACCCATACATAACATAACATTATCAGCATAATATAATGTTCCCATGGCCAGGACACAGCAGTCTCACCGCATCAATAACCGCAGAAAATAATGAATTCTTTGCTAACAACGATATGTCCTATAAATTATAAATAACCAGAGCCCCATCGGTTACGATGGGCCATTATGATTGGAATCAGTGTCACCCGCGAAGGGCGTGCAAACAGAGCGACGGGCTCGCAGCTCGAGGGCTCTCCAAACAATTGATGTGCTACACTCTACGTTATCACTGAGATACGCGATGGGAACTTGGTGTTTATGCAAGCCTAGTCCTATTTTTTGTGTGTACTGCTGTGCTGAGGTTTTTCGTTACAAGTGATGCAACAACAATTAATGAAGTTTTTTTTTTGTAGACATGTCCACGATAATGTTGTTACGTTAGAAATTATAAAGTGCACATTGGTTAAAATTTTGCCTTCTCCCCAACATCGAAATATCCTAAGGTTTAAAGCATTGTCCTGACGGGTGGAGCCTGGAGGGCCGTCCAAACAATTTTATTGATTGTGATACACGCTTGGCCTCTTCGTGTTTATGCAAGCCCGGTATTTTTTTTTATGTACGTGGAAAATATGGATTGTATTGAAGTAAAATAGTATCTTGTTAGCAGGCACAAAAGAAAATATTCGGTTTCAAATTCCCGGGGATTGTCTGGAGTCACAAGCTTTTCGTTTATTCAACAAATCAAGTTTTGTTTCTATCAAAATATGATCCTAATCTAAAGCAAAATATCACAAAATATCGATTGTTTTTATATTCTTAATAAAAAGCGTTTTGCCCAAGAATATTCAACCAGTTGCTCATAAAAAATAATTTGAACGGCAATACAATATTATACAAACCGGACTCGCTCAATGTGTTACAACCGACACATTTCCGATCCACGCGGCCAAACCATGCGTGTTATAACCGCGCTTTACGACCGATCCCGCGTTTGTCGGCCGCGTGTAATCGCCCTTATGTTTTGAGGACGATTTCACGCGTTAGGTGACCTGTTAGCGATTATCTGCTGTGGAGGTAACTGTCTCGTTCGGTCGAGTAAGCATTGTGAGGTGAGGTCATGGTTTCGAATCGATTGTGACCACGTTTAAATTCGACACACATTGGTAGTGTGTCGAATTTAAACGTGGCCACAATTGAGGTGAGGTCATGGTTTCGAATCGATTGTGGCCACGTTTAAATTCGACACACTACCAATATGACACACATTGTCTAGATCCTCATTAATATGCTCATTATTAATGAGGATTCCCTGGGTAGAGATTACTATTTTTCAAAAACATGTGTAAACTGTTCCGTCAAATGCTGTAAAAATAATTCGGTGTTCGGGAAAAAAAAAATACGAAAACCGACCGATTTGTTTTGTTTTTGTTATTTCACTATATGCTGCACTGGTTGACGTCATCACGTCAACGCCGGCTGTCGCTAAAAACCAGCGCTGGGCCTGTGTCTCGCATAGGGTCACAGCATTATGCTGAGCGATGGCAGTTTTGCGTGTATGTGACGCATATTTTCCCCCAAATTGTTATTGTTGTTTTTTGTTCTTTACCGCAAATGAACAAATTTTCTTTCATTCTTTCTTTCTTTCTTTTATTTGATATATTTACGAGTCACGCCTACCTTTAAGATGTCAAGGATAACGGTAAAGGGCGGGATATTTTGACCTATGACCTATGAGTAGATAGTCTACATTTGCTCACTAAAATTCTATTTTCGAAAAGCTCGAATAACTCGAATTTTCGCCTACACGCGAATAAGAGTGAGTGGGTGAAACCATTCGTCAAGCAATCACTCACATATCAACATTACAAAATGCTGTAAATTACGGGTAGACTGCTGTAGATTTGACATTTGATATAGGTACAATGTGTTTGCGCAGCGTTACTATTATGCTCTCATTTAAAACTCGATCGCCTCTTTGGACACTACTTGAGTGTCTCAAGTAATGTCTCTCTAGTAGCTTAAACTTAAGATTTATTTACGAACAATTATTTTACGTGTTGTTATTTTTACGGGACGAGTTACTAAATTGTTAAAATAAACTTTTGTAAGTTTTTTTTGACATAAAAACTTCGAAAGCCTTTCTGTCACCCAATATTCAGCCATTTATTTATTTATTAAAACGTTATGCACAAGTAAAAAAACACTGTACAAAAAAGTATTTGTTAAAAAGTATTTTAGGTATAAACTTTGACATACTCGTAATAATGAAACTTAGTTTTTATTGAATCCTCACTAATATTATAAATGCGAAAGTGACTTAGTTTGTTTATTACGCTTTCAGGCTAAAATTGCTGATCGGATTTGGATGAAATTTGGCAAATAAGTAGACCATGACCTGGATTAGGATATGGAATACTTTTTATTCCAAAATTCCCACGCGATACCGCGGGCCGCAACTAGTTCTTACAGCACATTTTTACCAAAATATCCTATACCTTATATACCTTACTCGTATTATCAGATCTTAAGCTAAAGTCACAAAGATGGCACATCACGCAGCACAATTTGACACTTGACACCGGAACCCGACACCGTGCACATTAATGTAATGGATTGTATATGTGGACCTTGTGTGCAAAGCCTTATATTGTTTATTAGGCAGTAAATTGTAGTTTATGGACGAAATAGTTTGCTTTTATTTATTTATTTGTTGATCTAAGAATGGGTGTAGTTTGTTATTCCGGTGAATGGTAACAAAATCTATTCTAATGTAATGAAATTGTGATATATCGATGTGTTTTTGTGCGTCAGTTCGTAAATGTCTCTTGGACTAACAATCAATGTGAATGTAACATTTAACAATAGAATAATTACAACAAAAACATTGGAAAATAAAAGGCAAGAACAGATAAAAATCAAAGAAAGAAAGAAATAAAATAAATTTATTTGCACCAGGTTAAGGCGAAAGCGTCAAGGTATACCGCGAAATTTAAATTTTCTTACGGTTTTTGCAATTTGCAGGTCAATATCATGTTGTATGTTGATCTAAATATGATTTACGGCCGTATCAAATGTTTATTTATAGAATTATAATCATAAAAATGATCAATACAACTCTCTAAGTTCATATAATCGTATTGAATGACAATTTCATGAAATCATGACATTTGACGATTGTGCTTACTTATGGAGTTGTATTGCTGATTGTAATGATTATATTTATGTAAAGCCATATTTGTTATGGTCGCGAATCATATTTTAATCAACATAAAACCTCACACTGACCTGCAAAATGTAAAAAACTAAAGAAAATTAGAATTTCGCGGGCTACCTTAGCGCATGCCCCTTAAGGCACACAATATTCAACTTGCTTACTTATCAGACAATTATAAAATGGTATATTCAATTAATCAATAAACTCAGCCTACCACGGTCCACCTCTGGCCTCTCCCAGGCTGCGTCGCAACACCCTATCTTCCGCCTTCCGCATCCAGTCTGTCCTAGCATTTAATGGTAAATTAAGAAAGAAAGAAATACATTTTATTTGCTCGAACATGTGTATACATACAGAATAACCTAAAATAATACTTGCATGCAAGATGTTAAATAAGAGTGGCTCACCACATGTTTGCCATTTCTCATGGCGTGCAAATATCTTGCAATTATTAATGATTGAATCAATGATTTTTTACACATTAAATATCAGTCAGTTGTTTAAATATGATCAATTTAAAAATTGGCATTTTAATTAACTTTTTTTACAATGTGTTACATACACTTGTCCGATCCGAAAAGGGCACATAGGTACTGCAATAACATTAGGTTCCTACCAAATAGTAATAAAAAAACATATTATTATTGAAAATAAAATGTTATTGCTATTTAAAATTCACGTTTTTATTACCAATATTATCCCGATTCCATTAAAAATTGGTAAATTTTCAACAGGGGTCGTAAGTAATGACTTATAGACAGCCGCTAAACGACGCGACGGCCGCCCGCGCCACATGTAATAACCCAGTAAAATTCCCCATTGATAAATAAATGCGGCGAATTTATATTTTCCACATAAATAGAGTCTCAGTACGATTCTTCACAACAACCTCCACGGAGCGGACAGGGTTTTTGTTACACGTTGTATACATACAAACCTCTTGTCGATCTTTTTTCTCAGCAAGCTCAGAATGACGTATGGTAATGTGTCTTAACAAATCGAATGTACGAGTAAAGCATTTTCTCCAGACTTTTCCTGTAATCCATCTCTGGATGCGTATGCAATAAATCGGAGAGTGTATGGCTTGTTACAATGGCGTTTGTTTGCGGCGCGCGCGCAGCGATCGCCGACACTAACCAGAACCGCGCTAAATATACTCGCGTAAGGGACGAAACACACATTTGCGCAAATATATCGAAGTTTGCTTACTATATAGGTAGATGTAATTAGTAGGTACCCGGCTTCGCACGATTTTTTCGAATTGACAAAAAGCATAGAGATTCATTATTATAAGTATGTTTAATATTAATGTACACACACAATGGTGAATTCACTCCAAAATCCGTTGGGTAGTTTAGAAGAATATCACGGTCACACAGACAGACACAAAAAGCAACTTTAATTTATAATATGTATACCTACCTAGATATAGTACCTATAAAGATATAGATGGTAGCGCAAACTAACTTAACCAAAAAAAAACTATCTAATTTAATCTGTGACATATTTTTTTTCTAACTAACTAACTAACTAATCTTTGAATAATTAAATTTGTGTGATTTTTTTTTTTCATGATTTCTAGAGCTAGTGAGAATTTGCAAAGACGTTATATCACATATTTAAATGTGATAATAAATAATGTAATTGTATTTGATTTTTTGAACGATAATGTTATATTTTTATGAAAAGTTCACATGGGTGTCGGGCACAACCATGCCCGACAGGGTCCATGTGAACTTTATTATTATTATTAAGACCTTGTAAACACATGTGATATGCAATACAGATTTGAATTTGAATTTGAACTTATTAAACTTAGCGTGTATACAGAAAATAGAGAAGGCTGATACAAAAAGAGAGCTTGTAAGTTTGTAGCAGTGGATATATGTTTTTTTTAAGGCTTGGTCTCGTTGGTCTAGTGCTCGTAAGCGCTACTGCTGAGAATGAAGTCTTGGGTTCGATTTCCAGGTCAGGCAAAGTGTTATAAATTCACAGAATATACCTATAATCCCGCAACATAATGATCCTTTGTCCGAATTATTGAAACGAAACTAAATTGAGTTGATCAATAATAAAGTCTCAGTAATAACAGTCATTAAAAAGATAACATTTCATTACTTAATAAAACAATAAACAGAACAAAGTTTGTACCAGAAATCATGATACCAAACAATTTTATGGCATCGATTTTTTTATGGAACTTGAGTGAATAATTTCAATATCAGACAGGTTGGAATAGTTGCGGTCACGAGAGGCCTTGTCCTCTCTTAGTATTATTATTATAGCATTTACTGAATTATTTGAGATTCTATCGCTTTTATTACCATTGTGCTCAATTTCGTTTATTTCGACGTAGCTCTTGCTCAATTGTGTGTGAGTGAGCTTTCAGATGCAATGAAAGCTACATAAAGAATGAAGTGTTAAGTTAATCTGGTTTCTAAACGAGAAAGCCGTGTCTCTTGCTGTGGGTGCGGCTGCCATTACGTTTTTGGTTTTGATTTAAGTCATCAACTACCTAGCCTTTTCCCAAGCGTGGTGGCTTCCAGTCTAACCGGATGCAGCAGAATGCCGGTATTTTACATGAAGTGACTGCCTATCTGACCTCCACAATCCAGTTACTGGGTAAAACGATATTCCTTGGTAAGACTGGTTGTCAGACTTTCGGGCTTCTCACGACCCATAACGACTATCAAAGATCCACGAATGACAGCCGGGACCAACGGCTTAACTTGCTTTCCAAGGAGGTACGTAAAGATGGTCACCCATCCACGGACAAACCGCGGCAAGCGTAGCTTAACCTGCGACCCATGCAGCTGTTATTACTTAACCACAAGCCGTCGTAGGTTTTGATTTAAGTATTGTTAATTATTGCTTAAGATGGTGTTTCCTTTCAGACTGCAAATCTCAATATCGTGATTAAAATTACTTAATTTCCGACGATATCTATCGTGTGGTTATAATTGTCCGGTGTCAATCAACATTAATGAATGAAATCTAAATCATATCAGGAAATTGATTGTCAAAAACGTATTAAAATAAATTGTAGGCAACCAAATTAGTTTTGATTCGGTTTTTTCGAATTGACTGGCGTTGCCTTACAAGGGACAAAATACTTCAGACTTCAGCCGAACTATTCTGTAAAAGTCTCACGTGAAAAATTTGGTGTAGAATTCAAAATTCAAAAGTCATTTATTCAAACTAGGCTGAGAATCAGCACTTTTCGAACATCAAAACTACATAAGACAGTCCCCCAAAACGCCCACCCTTCACCACTTCCTAGTGCATTAGCTGGGAAGAAGAAGTGGCGCAACAAACTCCCCAGCAGCACAGCTGTCTGTTTAGTTAGAAGAAAAAAAAAAAAAGATTCTATATAATAGTATTCAAAATAATTTACATTACGCAACACAAAACATAATTTAAATTATAAGCCATATATAAGCTAGCACACGCCAATATACCAAACAAAATCATCGAGAACTATACTCGGGCAGAAATAAAAACAAAACGTAAACAGAACTTAATATCTAAATAAAAGCCTCCAGGCATAAAGGGCGTGCCCGCTTACATATATTAGTAACTGGAAGTTATAAATGATAAACTAGGACCATCGAGGTAAAATAAATAAAAACAAACAGTTAATTACTTAATAACAATAAATAATAAGATCAATTGTCGAGGTCACTAGCTAACCACATATTGCAATACAACTCATTAAAAAAACATTTTAATGAGAAGATTATGTCAACAATAAATTAAAATATAGTTAAAATAGCTTGACTTATAAAGTCAAATAAAAAAAAACAATTATATAAACTCATATAACTTGTCAGTAGGTAATCTCTAGGTAATCTGTAGGTGTCTGGAGAAAGAACATAAACATTGTCTTGAGTTAATCACAGCGACCAACTATTCTTATCATTTAAGTAGTCGTTGATAGAATAGTATGCCTTTGAACAAAGATTGGATTTTACTTTCGTTTTAAACGCATTAAAAGGCAAATCTAGCAAAGAAGAGGGTAGCTTGTTATAAAAGGTTATACCAAGCCCAACAAATGAGTTATGAACCTTATGAAGCCGGTGAAAGGGAGCTCGTAGTTTGTCCTTATTTCTAGTGTTAGTAAGCTTGCACTGAGCCGTCATTCTCACTTCAAGCTCACTGAGTGAGGTGAGATTTTTGCAGAATAGATCGGCTGTTTTATGTTCTACGTCGTGTGTACGTTTACAGTATTGATATAGTATCTCTCTTATATAAATACAAATCTCAAATTTGTAGGTAAGTAAGTACTCAAACCCAGAACAACATAGTAAACCATAAACAGATTTCTCCCATGTGGGATTCGAACCCACAACACGTATTGGGCAACATCAAGCATCAAACAATGTCTACCGTAAACTATACTTTCTGAACATAATCCCGTGATCCGTGATCTATATTTACGCCTTACGTTGTTATTTCATCGTTTATGTCCAAGGCGTTTTATAGATCAGCGTGATCGCACGTCTGTTTGTTTGTCTTGCCGTTCGGTCTGTGGGTGATCGGGGTTTAATTGGCAGATAGACCAAGGTTAAGTGTAATTAATTTCAATTTGAATGCGGACTTCAGCGAGATGAAAATGTAGGGAATCAGGTATTTATTTGTGTTTATTTTGTGATGCAATTGGAATAACTTTGTAGCAGTCTCGTGTGAATTTATATTCTGTTTTGTGTTTAATGAGCCATAAAGCTTGCATTGTGTGCAAAATGTCTACTTATTAATACCACAGTATTTAATTAACAGTATTACGTCTTTATAGAAAACTGCCGAAATGACACGCTTCGAAATCTCAGTGTATACCAGTACGCAACAGTCTCGAGTGCGCGGCAGTTAGGCACCGACGCGGAAGGTTTATCTACTGAGCGGCCGTAGGTAATTATTTCAAGGTCACTGCCGCGACGTAATACGAGTACTGTTACTTTAATATACTTCGTTAATACAGCACAGGGAAAAGTACCTAACCTTAATTAGAAATTAATAAGACTCATTATAGGTTCAGCTCTGTGTAAATGAAATAACTTTTAGCTACGACAACATAACTACCTTGGTAAAATAGAAAATAAAACGAAGCTCTAAAAACAAAATTGGATCGGCTGACCCGACATCATATTCATAGGACTGTCATTGATTTCTCGTAACGTAATTAGCAGCGTCTTTGATGCATCGCTACAAATAATAGGTAATTATGTAAGTAGGTGCAAGTGCCACAGTATAAAGCGCTGTTGACTGGGTGTAAAAAAACCACGGACACGATAAAAATGTTCATTCATGATTATTGTTATTATTATTATTTTTATTGGTCTTTGACATTTCTCGGGACCCTGGGGTCCCGGACCTTTGGAAGGCGTACGAGGGGCCGAAGCCAACTCGCAGAGGCCCGTTTGGTGTTTTAATTAAATGAGGCACCAACCGACGATTACCCCTGTGTGCACTATGCAAGTGCACTCAAGGACAACCCCCGGTTGGTGTAGGACTATTGCAGGATATGGAAACAAAGATATTAGACTATGGGTTTGGGTGGCTTAAGTTGACTGGTGACTTGGAACTATGGAAGGACTATGGCCCCTGCCTGATCAATGTTATACATATACACGGATAAAATGGCAGGGGGTGACTTGCACACTCAATAATGGGCCCCCGGAAACTGTTGCTAGCACATAGTGACGTAGCGACAAGGGGGCAACATGTCCTGAGGTGCTTGAGGAGTGGAGAGGTATTCCACGGCTTTCAGAACAATCCCAGAGCCCGGAAGATGGTCAAGATCCCTACGAGCACTTACTGGAATACTTCCTTCCTCCGAGCACGTTTGCTCTTGCGAATCTCCACTCAAGCCGGCCAATTAAGGCAAGAATGAGGTGGGAGCTCTGTTCCTCGTCAGTGTTCACTCCAGCCGGCCAATAAAGGCAAGCCAGAGATGAGGAACAAGATTTCTCCCGGGATATAGGGTCCGTGGGGTCGCTACTGCCCAACAGCTCGCCACATGCTGCCCTGCTTATTATTAATATTATTATGTTTATTCATAAATACATAATTTGATGATATCATAATGTAATACAAACACATGCATAACATTGAAGGACGATCATTACGATTACCTACACGTTCGAGTTACTGACCGTAACACAACATCATGGCATGTCACGACAGTTAATTTGTTTAGTTTAAAAAGCTCTAAAGGAAAATAAGGTCGGCTTGCATTAATATGCAATTTAATTACAAGTGAAATTATATTTAAATTTAAAAAACCCCCGAAACAAACATTTCCTCATTTCTCTATTCCACTCCATCAACAGACCCTGTTCATCTATCTATAACCTATTGAGACCATTCCAATGAGCCTAAACACGATACCTGTGCTGTAAGTTGGAAAGGGAGTTGGGTATCCTATAAATTCTAGGTGATGCTGCAGCATCAGTTCAAGGTTACTATGTTCTTCTAATATCATTGAAGTAACAGAATACCAAATTTCACATCCATTCATCACCTAGAAAAAAGCTGATAATCTTCAAACGGCTGAACTGATTTTGATAAAACATATTTAAGAACCATAGCTAGGAAATTTGCTTTCAAATAAAAAAACCGCATTTAAATCGGTTCACCCGTTTAAGAGCTACGGTGCCACAGACAGACACACATAGCGGTCAAATTTATGACACACCTCTTTTTGCGTCGGGGGTTAAAAAATCTGTTTAAAAAATACTTATCTAATTCTAGTTACGGTTTCTCAAAGCTTCTGCTTGCAGCTTTCCCTGCAATTTACAATCACATCTGGCCTTCTTGTACCATAGACCACAAAATTCCGGCCGCCGAAAGAATGCTCCCTGACACCTCTCAGTTGGACACGGTAAGGAACATAAAAAGTATAAATTCGTAAAACACTCTTTTGTACTCAACTGACAGGTGTCAGAAACGCATTCTCACGGCGGCCGGAGTATAAATACGTTAATACATCGAAAACGGCTGAGACAGAATGATGTTTTAAATAATGTTTAGCGCCAAACGCTTTTAGCGATTTGTAGTGCAAGCGGGTCTATATAGACTAGACATAGTAAAAGTCAGATCTAGCACAGTAGGTTTAGGATGGCAGTTTTGCATAATCTTTGTAATTGCCTCCCGAAATTAACTCATTTTAATAACCCCCTAAAATTTAACAACAATATTTATGCTGAAAATTGCGACCTATTTTGTTCAACATATCCACACCTAAAAAATAAAGACATTACAATGTTAAGGCAAGGAATAAAGTCTGTATCTAATAATTATGTCTATTTCATATTAGAGGCAAGTACTTTGTAGAAAAATAAACTAATCGTAAAAGTTTGGTAGTAAATCATGCGCGGGAGTTGAGCAAGAGTGCAGTGACCTAGTTCCGACAGCTGCTTAGGGTTGCCAGATGAGAATATAAAATTACTAGCGTTGTACTGGCACTTATTTAAATTTTGCTTGAAAAGCGGAATAATTACTCGGCTGTAAACTTTTATGATAATAGATGTATGTTTCGGTTTTTCCATAATTTTCGGCTACGTTACTTGAAGAATCGCTGTGATTGAATTTACTATAATAATAATAATAATAGCCTCACCGCCGTATCTTTACGTTGATGTCGTGGTGGGGCTTGCGCGCTGCATACTCTAGGTCTGTGCTGGTAGAGTTTACTTTACCGGAACAGGTCTACGATGAGGAGCCAGACCAAAAGAGATGCAGAAACCCGCAGGGCTGCATGTGGCGAGCTGTTGGGCAGTAGCGACCCCCACGGACCCTATCTCCCGGGAGAAATCTTGTTCCTCATCTCTGGCTTCCCTTTATTGTCCGGCTGGTGTGGACACGAGTGGACACTGATGAGGAACAGAGCTCCCACCTCATTTTTGCCCTAATTGGCCGGCTTGAGTGGAGATTCGAAAGAGCAAACGTGCTCGGAGGAAGGAAGTATTCCAGTAAGTGCTCGTAGGGATCTTGACCATCTTTCGGGCTCTGGGATTATTCTGAAATCCGTGGAATACCTCTTCACTCCTCCACCACTTCAGGACTTGTTGCCCCCTTGTCGCTACGTCACTATGTGCTAGCGACAGTTTTCGGGGGTCCATTATTGAGTGTGCAAGTCACCCCCTGCCATTTTATCCGTGTATACCATAACATTGATCAGGCAGGGGACATAGACCTTCCATAGTTTTAGGTAACCCATCCACTATAGCCACCCAAACCCATAGCCCAATATTTTTTGTTTCCATGTTCTGCAATAGTCCTGCACCAACCGGGGGTTGTCCTTGGGTGCACTCGCACAGTGCATACAGGAATAATCGTCGGTCGGTGCCTCATTCCATTTAAAATTGTTTAAGGGGCCTCTGCGAGTTGGCTTCGGCCCCTCGTACGCCTTCCAAAGGACCGGGACAGCATGATCCCGAGATACATAACACAAAATAATAATAGTATATTTATTTCTATCAAAAAGGAAAAAAAATGGTTCATATGTGTCGTAGGTACTTATGTCAGCAAGATAACCTTTGCTAGAGCTGGAGTCTATACTGAGGTCTCCTAACCTCCTGGCGAACCAGATTTTCATGCTCACATCCTCTTAAAATACAATGAACAACTCTAAATAATAAACTACATAATTAAATACAAGAAATAGGACCAGAGTACCAAGAATTGAGTGGAAATAATGTAATTTAATTTTTAGATTATTTACTATGTTTATCTTGCATTCATACATATCATACCATTATTAAATTATACACTTAAAACGAGCCGCAAAACGTACAGCTTCATACTCGTAAATATTAATTCATTTAAAAGCGTAAAAGCCAACGACTGTACAAACCCTAATGGTCTACTAACGAACACCGCGTGCTCAACGTTTGCGTTTTCCCCGCGTATTACCGGCGTTTTAACAGCGTGGCAGCGTGGCCGCAAATGCATGTGCAGTCTGTGTTACGAGTCATTAGCGGCGGCAAATGAGGCTGACCTGTTTTGTGACTGTGGACCCTTTGTTATTTTAAAGATGCTTGCGTGTGTGTTGAGATAGATTTAGCTGGACTGCGTGTTATCGAGTAGATATTTCAATATCTCGCTGTTTGCTTGACACATTATGTCTGTAATAAAGGAAATAACAAAAAAAAATACAAGACCGGTTTGTCCCCAAACACAAGTGATACCATATTTCAGGTTATTGGCTAAGTAATAACAGCCGCACGGGTCGATACATCAGGTTAAGCTACGCTTGCCGGGGTTGGTTGGTGAATGGGTGACCATCTTTACATATCGAGACTCCTCCGTGTCTCGGAAAGCACGTTAAGCCGTTGGTCCCGGCTGTCATTCGTGGATCTTTGACAGTCGTTACGGGTCGTCAGAAGCCCGAAAGTCTGACAACCAGTCTTACCAATGGATATCGTATTACACAGTTACTGGGTTGTGGAGGTCAGATAGATAGTCACTCCGTGTAAATACTGGTATTCAACTGCATCCGGTTAGACTGGAAGCCGACCCCAACATATAAGTTAGGAAAAGGAGCTCATTTCGAGCAACTAATTATTTATAGTTTTTTTTTTTTTTTCGTTCAATTAAAAATAGTTTAGAATTTTTCCTTTCATCATGTTTGTTAGAGAGATCTGATCCTTATTATTGACCCTATCTATTGATGTCATAAAAGTTCGCCGGTGCGATACCCGAGTGTGGCAAGCGAATTTTCGAAATCAATTGATATGTTGTTTCTTTAAAAAAATTAAGGAATGTTTACTTTGAGTTTGCTATCTCCAGTATTTAGAGTACTTTCCCTCCAGGTGAGGTTAAAAAATTCCACCTAGCTTATTAATCATTACCAGCTTTTATTTGATACAATATAGTTATATTTTTTTTTCACCTTATTTTTGTAGTTTCAGATGTAATATATAAATACTTTATAGTCTATGTCGCTCCCACAATTAAGACAAATCTAACGACACATGTTAAAATTCATCAAGACGTTTAGGCTACAGAGCGTGCCAAAGAAATAGACAGAGACACTCGTACATACTCTCGATAAACATTACCCTCCTTCTAGGGAGGTCGGTGTTAAAGATTTGAAAATTTTGCAACCAACGCTGAAGCTGGTTTTCACGGGTGCTTTTATGAAATGCTATGACGTGCTGTGACAACTACAAATAAACTGGACGATGGGCAGAAGCCTGATAATGACTAACTATATTTCTTAGAACTACTAAGAAATATAGTTAGTCATATAATATTGTATAAAACTTACTGTACCTGACAGTTGTGTGTTTAATGTGGTTCTAAATACTTTGCTGAATTAACAATAGAAAATATCACTGTGATGGTTTGAATTCAACATGTTGGTAGTGCTCTAGAGCTACATTTGGCTCGGATCGCGATCGGCAGCGGTGAAAGCGATCACTTATCAAAGTTTAGCGAAATAAGTCGAGCGACCTACTTTACTAATCTTGTTTGGCGAATCTGTCCAAAAGTTTGGCAATACGGTATTTGAGATCGAGAGGAACCGATGCCCCAATTCAAATTAAAAGAAAACCACTAAAACAGTTTGATATAAGATCGGTTTAATTAAAGTTTTCATTCATAAAACGACAAAACACTGTTGAAACTTACTACTTGTAGGTAAATATACCCTTTGATTTTGGTTTATGATGCTGATAAACTTGAACATTCACGTGTAATGAGCATTCTAACAGAAAAATAAACGGTAGCGTTTTAGCGAGCGTTCTAGCGAGCAGTCTAGCGAAAGAGTAGTAAATTTCCTTCGAGCATTTTGCCGAGCCGAGCCATTCTGTCATTGTTCCGTTTCCATCTTTGTGAAGAATATTAAATTTTGACGAGCATTGACTAGAGCGTTCGCTAGAATGATCGTAAAAGTGTTCGTAGCGATTTTTGGCCCTATGCTTGGCTCTGTTCGTTGTTCAGTTCGACATATTAAAAAACGGCGAATGCTCGATGATCTGTTACAAGTGAATGCTCAAGTCTATCAGCCTTTAGATACTAAGTGATATGTCTATACGTAAACCATAGAACAATTATTATTTTGTAACCATTCGACTAAACACGAATACAAAGAGAATACAAAGACTGAAACATAATTTCATAAAACAAAAATTGCTGCATTCACAAAAAAACAAACTTCTACCATTTTATACAAAAGTTTGTTAACCGTGTATATAAAAGAGTGCTCCACAATCTCTCGGGATGCTGCGAGCACGAGAGGTGCCATGTCAACAGAGTATATGTCCACAGAGTGGCGTGCTGCACAAATATCGTTACTCTTTCACGTTCCTGTACATCGCGGCGTAATGTGCTCATAAGGCTTGTTGAAAGTCGCTTCATGTCTTCATTTAGCTTGGAATTTGAATTTAAACTTGTAAGATTTGTCGTGAGAATATTTTATCTAAGTTAAAACGTGCATTACCTACGTATACCTCTACAACCTTATTCAAACGCGGAGTCAAGTTACAACCAAAGTATCAGCTTCAGAAGTAGCATATATTTTTGAGGTTTAAGTTTGGCATATCTTCTCCGCGTTTATTCATAAAGGGGGATTAAGTCTATAAAAAATCAATAAAGATATGGGTGTTCTCAGCAATCTTTCTGACTTTCCACAATGCTATGAACCCTCGTAGATAAAAGTATTAACAGAAGAATGATTGCCTAATAATATGATTACATTTCTTACCAGCTGAATTAACCATAACCACCTTGAACACATCCCATGGAAACTACCATAATTCGCTTCATGGATCAAACTTGTCTGCTCCCTCATAATCGCCAGTTACCGAGGCGTATCACAAAACAAAAGACACGACACTCGACTGGGGGCCTCTGATAAGCGATGTTCAAACAACCCTCCGCAACGCTATGGCAATCCTCTGTAGTAAGCCTTTGTAAGGTCTGCAGTTTGCTCATCGGGATACAAGCATTAAACGCGGCTGGTGTTGTTTTAAAAATGCCTATTTACGGCCATAACAGACATAAGCTACTTTTAGCATCGACGATTTTGCGGCTTCATCAATGCGAAGTTGTTTTTTGGTGACTCGCTGAGTTTGAGCGCTGTTTTAAAATAACACGAATTCCATCGGTTATATTCTGTCAGTCGCTGTATCCAGTTTCCGAAAAGCGCCTATATAGATCTCTGATCGCCGATACTAATAGTATCATGTGTGCTAAAGCCTCTTTATTGCAGTACAGTCAAAAACGAAATAAGTAACTACCAGGCATCGAAGTATTTAGTAAACATCTCAAACAGCCAGCATTACATAGGTGGTACCTAACGATAATAATTATATGTACGAGTATACCCAACACGAATTAATTTGTACATAAACATCAAATAAGATCTCGGGCGAGTACGCTATAAATAGTTTTTTTTTAACTATTTCAAACGCGTTAATTAACGTTTCGAGTGAGCCGTAAAATGTTCCAGCAATCGACATACTTTGCTGAAAATAACAGTATTTTATAACTGAAATACGCTAGCGAAGCGCGCCGCCTTTGCTTGCGAAAATGAAGTTTTTCAGTAAAAATATATGCAATTTTTGCATATTACGGGTAAAAATGTTGTTTTCCACAGGGTGCCATAAAGGAGATAAAAATTCTGCGCTGGAAAGCTATTTGTAGCGCAGTTTTTGCATCGTCGATACAAGATAGTTATACTTAGTAGTTTCGCACTGGCATCATTATAATTAGGGCAGCATCAGCATAACATAACCGACCCGGGAATAGGACCCAGGACCTCATGCCCAGCAGTAGCGCTTGCGTCCACTAGACCAACGAAGCAACCAGGGTAGCATACGCATGTAGTGACATAGTTCATTGGAGCAGTCAGCCTCGCTACTAAACTTGCTAGTAAATTACACCATGGCATGAGTGTAATTTACTAGCAGCAATACCTCAGAGAGCTCGTACCGGCATAAATTCTTATGATTTCTAGTAACTGGACGACCGAACTCTGCTCGGGTGAAAATAGAGAAAACAAATGTGACCTAGCTAGATCGGTTTTTTCCCCGTAAACCCCTATATTGCAACTTTCATCGAAATCGTTAGAGCCGTTTTCGAGAACGTGATTACAAATATAGGTATATATACAATATACAAATAATGCTCATTTAATAGCATAGGATGTTCAGGGATTTGTTTGCCTTGAGCAATCCATATTAGAAACTCTGTCTGTCTTTTACCACGAATTAACGGCTTCACAGATTTCGATGAAATTTGCCACACAGGTAGACCATGGCCTGGATTAGCACAAAGGATCCGCGGCCAAAAACTAGTAAAATATAACTTCCCAATTGGTTGGACTTCCAAACAACTCAAAAACACAATCTGACTGACTTCCTATACGACGTGACTATAATAGACAACAACACCACAAATTCGTCAGTTCATTGTGCAATAAAGCGTACAGATCGGTTCTGGTGATTTACGACAACTACATGTCAACAAACTGGAAATAGCTCGTAAAGGCGCACACACAAACATAATGCTTGCGCAAGGGCTGCGTCGCGGAATACGAGTATAAGTTAGCCCCTTCGGACACGACACGGTGCAAATCCCCATACTTGACAACTTAAGTCCCTTGGCGACTAACGCCCGGCTCTAAACAGTTAACCCGAATATAAATAACCCGGGTACAAATTGGTAAAACGTAACAACCTAAATGTCATGTCGTTCATCATCATATTATTCATAATTCAGCGGAAACACGTCCACAGCTGGATATAGGCCTCCCCCGACCATCCCACCAACGACCAGTCCTATGTTTCCCGCATCCATCGGAATCCCGCGACCTTAACCGCCGCCAATCAGTCCAGCTGCGCGTGAGCTGTTGTGATTGGCTGTCTAAACCAGTGTCTTGACAAATTTGAATGAGTTGCACAAACAGCACACGTTACATAAATCCATATGGCTACTCGTGCTCATACTTTAGCCAAAAATACTCCATCTGCACGTGTCACGTAGTATCGCGCGATATCGTGCGACACATGTCTTAACCCACGTTTGACAAGGGACAAACTGTGACAATAGTCGCGTTAGTTTGGGAGTTAACTCGTAATTAAGAGGTCGTGGGTCCCAGTGAACCCTTTGCCTTATTGTGGTAACTAAGACAAACAATTATACAAGTTATTTGTTGGTTATTATAAGCTCGCTTAAAGTGAAGTTGGATTTGTGGATTATTTTGGTATGTAAACGGTACAGGTAACAAAATTATGTGATGTTAGCCGATAGTTTAAAAGATTAGAGAATTAACTCTTTTCTTTTTGTTTCACCGGTACATCTATATTATACTGTTTGGGCCCAGTAGGTGGGCACGTTTATGAACTCCTTAAAAGTGTTTTATCAATGCAGTATTTAATGCGACTAGCAGCACTATTGTGTGAACCCTCGTGTCTAGTCATATGGTTCTCCACCCGATATTCCCACAATCCATTACGCATCCATCACTTAACATTCAATTAAACGTTTACTTGAACCAGCACGCAGTACATAACAGGCATCGTTCTTAACCACTTCGTTTTGAACGTGCTCGCGCGTCGATGGAAACGATTTGACGCTGATTTATCGCGTTGTATTCATATCATAGTAGACAGAAAGGGTATTTTTGATCGATCACGCGGGTAAATGATTAGTGGTTGGTATTGCGAGCTGGTATTTCTTTGTTTTGAAATATCTTTCCTGGTATGACAAGCAATTTAGGGCGCATTTCGTGAAATTGTCTTCGAAATTGCGGCTCCATTTTTATACCTGTCTAAAATAAGCCTATTTGCCTCTATTATTACTGCCACATAGTTAGTTTTAAATTGTACTACACTTTCACTGTCCATAAAGCTAAAACAATAGTTAGAAAACTTTATTTGGGGTCATTTATGTGTTAATTTGGACTATACAGCAAAAACAGCCTACAATTCTACCACAAAAGCTTACCCTGTAAATAATAAATTCACTTTAATAGACCTGACATCACAATAATTAATAAAATAAACAGAACTGGGTTCCTAATAGACATTGCCGTGCCAAATACACATAACTTACAGACTACAATAGCCGAAAAATTATCCAAATACACCGAACTAAAAGATGAAATAACCAGACTTTGGCATCTTCAAAAAGTCACAATAGTCCCCATAGTGCTATCAGCAACAGGAGTAATACCCAAACAGCTTCATCAGTCCCTTAGTTCCCTCAACCTGCCACCTAACATCTATCACCTGCTGCAGAAGGCAGTGATTCTTAACACATGCAGGCTAGTAAGAAAATTTCTTCAGTGTGAGTCGGACAACTTGCACCAATACTCCCACTCAAATATAGTCTCATCTACCATACAGTCTACTTCGGAAAACCAAGCAGCATCTAATATTTCTTCCACACTTCACCCCACTGATTGACACTTGGCTTAGGCCCGTGCCACCAGTTCTATCCGGCTAGGCCGTGGAAAACAAACGCAGAAACAAAAATAATAATAATAATGTTTTTTTTAATGAATTTTATAAAAATATTTAAAAATGTACTTAATAAGTTTATAAATGAATAAATGAGAATAATAATAGCTGCTTCCCAGCTCGGGGCACCTTTGTTCCCCTGAAAATGTTAAGGCGATTAGGGATTATGTTAATTGGATGCACCGCAGCATTGTACAGCTCCGTGCTCAGCTTAGGTCCCTAAGGGCTGAGTAGAAGTCAGATAGGACTTAGTAAGACCTGGAATATCTTTATTAATTTCTTTTAAGCTAAGCTGTAAGTAGAAAAAAAAACATGCCTAGAAAGAGTTATAGTTAATTTATATCATAATTATGTAGACTAAGGTAAACTAAAATATACAGGGTGGATTTTTGAGATGAGGCAGTACGCAGTTGGAAGCTCATTTCCTACGAAATGTAAGGGAAAAGTTTTTTGCAATTTATGACTTTTATAGTAAGTACTCAAACCTCAGTTGGTCCAATAGAGTTTTTTGATATAGGAAGCAGGATCGATTAACATCAAAAAAAGTTTTTGTGAAAATTGCCCATTTTCTTGCTGTCTGTATATTTTTTTCAGAAACTGTAGGACTTTTAACAGACATTTATAGTGATCGACCTTATATGTATTTACCTAATAAATTGATATCACTCTTTGTACGCAATAAAAGAAATACTATACTAGTCTAAAAGCCTGTATCTTAAAGAGCTATGAAAAAAAAAACTCAGTAAATAAATAAATAAACAATTAACCAAATTGTCTCTAATGACGTTATATCTGAGCCTAATAAAATGTAGCTTGTTTCCCTGATCTGATGATAGGCTATGAAAATAAGTTACGAGTCGTTTATTGTGCACATTCCATACTTTTACGAGGCATCAGCGTGGCTCACTCGACTCACTGAGCTCGATGAGCTCACTGTTGTTATGGAGAGAAAGTATCAGTGTTTAATGGCTTGTACCATGATTGTCTCGAGGTCAAGTGGGACGATGTTATTATTTATTAGGACATTAATTTCAAAAAGACTTACTTGGCACGAGTCCTGAAACTGGGTTTTGGGGCATCATCAGTAGTATCCTACAGTATTTTTACAAGAATTTTAGGGTTCCGTACCCGAAGGGTGCCAAACCGAACCCTATTAATATTATTTACTTACGTCGTTCATGTTTGTTTTTAGTTACCAATGATTAAACCATTTTTGTGTTTAATTTTTTAAGTATTATCAAGCAATATGTTCTTGCCATCCTTAAAAATTGTGATCACAAATAAATGATTTATTTTCATCAATATTCTATGCAATAAAATGATTGAATATTGAGTCTTTGTTCACGTAAAGGCCTTTTATGAATTACGTAAAATGCTTAAAATACCTTTTAGCGTATGGCGTAACCATCGAGTCGGCGATTTATGCTTTATTATGATTACGCTAGTTTCATGAATCGCCGACTCGATGGTCTGATGAAATAAGTGAAATCTTCACTTATTTCATCAAACCATCTAGTTTACCAGACATATTATGGCCCATCATATTAAACAGGTGGAAGATAAACATAGTTAGTAATAGATTTTTTCCTGACTAACCAATCAGTGCTGTGTCCCTTTTTCCGCTACACGCTTGAAAAGATAACGTTATAAGTAGATAAAACCATACATGCCTACTTCACAATTTTCTCTTATCTAAAAATAGTGGAACCCATCGAGTGATACTAGGATGTCATACTTTTGAGGATTAAAAGTTGAACACCTGATCATAGAGAACTCCCGGCAGTCTCTTCAATTATAACTACGAAAATAATCATTGAGACTGAATAAAATATGTTATAATTTCCTTGAAATAAAAAATAAAACTTAGCAAGATTCAATTAAATCCTCAGGCAGAAGTTTTCATTTAACTTTTTATTTATTTTGAAAGCTAAGCTGACTATGCTTGGAAACTTCGACACAGACTGTTTTGTTTTAGCAAAAAATAGCTTAGACGCGGGCAAAATTAGATCATCAATAGGTTTGTTAGTCGCAAGGCAGAAACTGGGCAGAAACAAGGATTGTCTGCATTCACTTAGCATCAACAAACAAAATTCTATCAGAGGGAAGGAAAAAGAAGACCAAGTTCTTCTAAGCACTTCTAGTAGGTAGGAATATCTGGCTAAAACTCGATATTTTTTATTCGCTTTTTGAATATTTGGTCAAGTCACATTTAATAAGAGGGTATTGTTTAAATAAGAATACTTGATATCACACAATTTATTAAGGAAACGAAATAAGAATAAAATGGCTAAATGCGAAAAAATTGCACAATACTTACATCGAAAATCTTCTACAATACTGTACAAGTCATTCAAACAAAAGCATTGTTTTTTATTGTACCCATTTTCCATTCGGTCCTTTGAGCACCGCACGGCTCGAAGCGCCAGCTCTTCACAGCTCGTAAAGCACCTTTGTGGAATCTGTTTAATGACTCTCGAAATCGTAGCATCATGGCGGATGAAAGAAACAATTAAACAAATGTAAATATTTACAGACTCTGCGTTTTGGTCAATAGCTTGTAAGTCAAGTTGGTTTTTTGTTCAGATTATATGATCAGACCCTCGCCAACTGCTACCCAGGGGCCGATAGGTACTAGGTACCCATCAATATGATAGAGGCACTGTACACTTCTGCTTAACCTCTGGGGATAGCAGGTGTGCAGTTAGGCGGTTCTGCTCCGGTGTGGAGTAACGGAACTAGTTTCATGAATAGTTCTACACTCTCTCGGCAATCGACAGAATCCTTGTATGTCTAAACCTAATGGAATTTGGTATAGCCATGTAATGCCTCTAATTTCGGCCTGTAATTCTATAGCGGGATTACTCTGTGTGTTTCTAATGAATACGCATTTGAAAAAGCTTTTCCATTGCATTTTTGTGTGTCTTCTTAGGAATGCGAATGGTAGATAGGTACACATTTTTTACCTGCATTTCGTCTTGTTTTTATTTGTAACAATAAAGTTCACTGAAAAGCAGTTTTAGCTATACAATAATACCTCAATGAGCGTGACATGATCACTGTAGTTGCAAGATACAAAATAAAGCAAATACATTATCCTGGTTTCCTTATTATAATATAATTGAAGAAGTCTCTTGCCCTCCTTCTATCAATTGCTTATCCTCCTCCAGGGATTGAATGTGTCTCAAGTTGTCTCAACTATCAATCTTTCATAGTCCGTAGAGCATTCACTCCGACCACTTCAGAGAAGAATTTATTCTGCAAACTGTTAAGTCATGGCAGAAAAAACTGGATTGCAGACGAAATTGTTATCAAACAAAGAAGAAATACATTGCTTAAATTCATGTATAAAAATATATCGAGATAGTGAAGGAGGTTCGCTTAAAAGGGATGCTCTAAGATAGCTAAATTCAAATTCGCGTGCTACACTGACGCTTTCGCCTTAAACCGTTGTAGCTAAAAGAAATGTTGTTTTTTGATGACTTTTGTAAAGATTTTACGATTTTCGATATATAAGTAAGTAATTACTTACTTATACTTAGTACAAAAGCATTCGTTGGTCTGATAGTGTTCAGAAAAATTTAATATTTAATTGAAAGTAGGTTTAGACTATTTATTATAAATGGAATCGATTGGCCTCAAGATTTTATTAATGATAATTGTCCCCTTTCTTTGTTGACTGTACCTATCAGGTTTTCTGTAGTTACGTTGGTTAAGGTAGCTGTCCTTACTACCCCGTCTCAAATTGACCCCTATATATAAATCATACGATACTAAATCACTGACAGAAGAATATTTAATGTGTGTTGTTTTGCGGAAACTGAACACAATATTGAAAGTAACTGTTGCATTTTATTTGCCGGTTTATTTTACGATTTATTTACGAGAGTCGCTGTTTGAATGCGAAATAAAACTCGGTTAGTGTGAGTCTTGGTAGAACTACAATGAACAACAATATGTTGAGTCCAATAGACATTAAATAAATAAATTGAAAGTTAATTGTGGTTTTGATCTAACCCGTTTCAAATTAATGTATTGTGCTACGAGTACTATTGGTATCTTTCATGTCGGATGGGACTGCAATCCGACACGAACGGACAGAGATCAGGCGCAGGGCCAACGACTATGAGAGTGAGGGCAGAGAGAGCGCACCTGTGTCTGCGCATAGACTATAATAGTTAATATCTCCCGCGCCGAAGCTTGATCTCCGCACAGATTGGTCGCCATGGTCGAAATTCGGTCTGGAGGGTATTATTATTATCTTTCATGTCCTTCCACACTTCTCTTTCTCTTGTTAATTCTAATAACACACATTGTTTTAGTAATAACAACATAAATCATCAACCAGTGCCCCAGTCTGGAGATTATGGAAATATCTGCGTTTTATATTCGTGTACTAACTAGTTCGCAATCCATGAAAAACATCCACTACAGATATTGAAAGTTCGAGCGACGAATGTCAACAAAAAAATCCATTTGCATTTTCCATGTCGTACGTGCCTATGCATTCATGCATACACAAAACTATCAATCTCTATGGATTACAATAGTCTATCAATATTCAGGCATTGTCAAAATGAGGGTGTTACATTTAGTTTGATGCGCAAATAGAAATTTGACTCGAACCTGGCAGACGCTAAAACGCATTTTCATTTTACAAATCAATGTCGATGAATTTTCCATTTGTTAGAAAAACAATTATTATGATAGGCAGAACACAGAAAAACGTTGACGTAGGTAACCTACGTCAATAATTCAATGATTTGATGATTTTAAAGTTCCTTTTCTTTTTATTCACCAAAAAAGAATTCATGAAACACGATGAAAGCCGCTGAAAACAGCTTGCGTCATTATCTGAACTGAAACATTGCTACTGAAACACAATACATTATCGGCATGTAAACTCCGGTACACACTCCCGATAATAGCTCGTTTCGCTCATTTCGCTTTATCCGGAAAGCGAGATCGCGGTGCAGTGATTTTTCGCTTCCGTTCCGCTCCAGTCCGCACGGTATCGTTCCGATCCGAACGTCCGGCGTGGCAGCTACCGGATTTCACAGGCTTATCGGAACAATTATTTTGTATAACAATTATTTATGAAATAAGTTGTGAATTGTGTCTGGCATGATTGTGATATCTTGATGATTTATAAAGAGTCGATGCAGCGCATATGTTGTAAAAGAAAGATAACAAAATAAAACTATACTTATTTAAACAAAAACTCAAATTTTATGGGACCTATATTCGTGCGTAGCAACTAACTCAATGTTCCTAAAAGCCTATTTATTCATTTAAATAACTTAAATGTTTCATTACTAGGGTAGCAGAAACGGAGGTAAGTTTCGGTTGTTGTGGCCAGTTCCAACACTACTTAAACATACGAGTACTAAACTACACTTTAAAACTTTGACGCAAACCTCACGTTTTAACTTACTTAAGAAGGGTAAAACCAATTAGATAATGTGGATATATTCCCCTCTTAGTACTTGTATAATCCCCATCGCAATTTATATGAACAAACATGCCATAACCTAAGGGCTAGGGGAGGCGTTCGATCTCGCTCAATATTGACAGACGCGCCTGTGAGCAAACACCTTTATTTACGTCATCCACAGCATTGTATCGATCGACAAATATTTAGGTATTAGTTAGTACCTAAATAAAGTGTTCCCATTCCGGTTAACCTTTAGGTTTAATAGTAAACATCGTAGGTTTAGTAAATTCGTGTTAATGATCCATTAAAAATATATGTACCTATTTGCCATGACGTCAAACCAACAAACCAATTCATTTGGTCCTACAAATTGCTCTTCGTTATATTTCAACAGCGAATTGCAGTTCTGCTGAAAATGGAGTTGCGATTCTTTTTGTTCCGAAAATGGAAGTAGAAATTGCACGATACGACCTAGTTCAGTTATAACATTTAACACCCAATTCGATTCGTGTGAACAAAGTGCACGTGCTGCTTTCACAAATAAGAAAAATTGTTGGTCCTTTAGTACCCACGTATTTCTTTTCGCACATATTTTCTGAATTTTTCCGAGTGCTTTATAATCTAGACTATAGATAGGGACATACCTTCCGATTCAAAAGACCACAACTATCCCGTCCGTCAATTGTTTCGTAACAATCTCGATACCAGGGCATCATGAGCAGTTAGCGGTTGTGACATGTAAACAGTACAATCGTCGGGTGTCGATCGCTATTTTCGAACATTTGCATTCCATTAGCACCGTGTCTACAGAGGTATTAAGACCGGGCTCTGACACGAGAGAAATTGATCGGTTTTATTGTAAACTACTGTAACTGAAGATGCAGCACTGTTCAAGGGTACAGCTAGTTTTAGAATGGGACTGAAGCTTCGATGGATTCACGGATTTTTAAACTTTGTTTAGAAGTTAGTCGGATTTGGACGTGAGTTCCTTAATAAAAATGGACCTTCTTGTAAGAATATGACTACCTATAGTTATAAAAGCTATTAAAAGTTTAACAATCCACTTTTTTCTTAAATAAATGAATAGGACAAATTAAAAAATATACAGTACAGTCACGGACAATACAAAAAAAAACATAAGTAGAAACAAATACAGGAACTTTAATTAAAGGTTCGTGATTTCTATAAAATAGTAATTTAACTCAGATACATTTCACAAATATGAACTGAAGTCATTTACACACATATTTACTTTGTATTACTTATATTATTTAAATTATTGTGATTGTGATGACTATGTGGGTCATTGTCTTTTTTCTCAGTTAAAGCTTGTGTAGACCAGCGCGACCTGTCGCGCGACGCGACACCGGTTATTGTTATACTGTGAAGTTTTCTTAGAAATTGTATTGTTCGTGTCGCGTCGCGCGACAAGTCGCGCTGGTCTGCACAAGCCTTTAGTTTTACTCATGGTCGGACAGTTTGAGTAATTTATGCGGCGTACCCAAATGTCCTTTCTTTGGTATTGTTCGCCGAATCGTTGTGCTCCTTCTGAATTGAGCAGCACGATTACTGACAAATGCTTGCACTGATTGGACAGGTCCACTCAATCTGTGTGGTTCTTTCTTTCCTCAAAAGACACAAATCTACATGGTCTTCACATGATCTGAATAAGATTATGTCTCGACTATTATACCTCTGAATTTGTTTCTGCCTTTTTTCTCAGAGCAGTCAACAAAGTAGGAAACGCTGAACTCGTCTAGTTTTTTAAAATATAATTGACGTGTAAAACTGTTTGTACAAACCTACTTGCAGAAATAAAATCATTTACCATTGCCTTAATATCTCTATCAATCATTTCAAGTACTTACATACATAAGTAACTGTTATTGGTACTAATCGCGTCCAAACGGCTCGCTAATGGAGATGCTGGTCGATTGACCAACTGCCCGTCATACTGTGTCATACCGTCGTAGTCTCTAGTAGTCTGGGCTTTATAATGTTTTAATGCAAAGTTTGGCGCAAATAATCAAAGAGTTTGATATAACATCACGCCTGTGTTCCCCGAAGGGTCAGGCAGAGGTGTACCTATAGTACACCAACATTACGCCAGTTATTTTTAGGTCCCATGTAATAGGGGGTGAAACCACTGCCATCAACCGGGTACAAATCCAGACTCTGGGCTATTACTGAGGAATTCCAGATGGAAAACCCAATATCACTTTTCCCGACCCGGGAATCGAACCCATCACCTCATATTCAGCGGTAGCGCTTGCGACCACTAGACCAACGAGGTAGTTAATGAATTGAATTTATTGTGTAAAATAATTTACTATTGTACATTAGCATTACTTTTTAACATCAAAGATACCTTTAATTGGTGTCATTTGAATTTCTGAAAATAGAATAATAGAGTTAATTAAGAATATTATATAAATGCCATGGAGGAATCTAATCGCCGACGTTTATTAAAAGCATAAAAGAAAATAAATACCTATACTCATTTTCTTTATTAATTATTTCACAACCGCGGCACATGAAATACAGTCGGTAGGTACCATTTCCCAGAATTCACCCCATTCGGGTAATGAACCAAACATTTTTTTTTTTAACTTCATATTTCGGTAGCAATGTCACGTTTTTTTTATTATTACACCCCTGCAATTAATTTTAACTTTTCCACCCGGGCTCTTTCACCCTAATTCATCCCTATTGCCATTGTTATAGGGTTCTTTATAAAATAAGTTACGTTGCTATGCCACCTAATAACCTTTCACTTAACATTATTTTTAATTGAACTTAATAAAGCTTTAGGAAACTGAACTATAATAGTATTATTATGCAATAGTATTATGCAATAAGTGAATAAAGGACGGATTTAAAGCGAGGGCCATAGATGAATCACGAGCAAGTGAAGGATTCTAACGACTGAATCATGACCGTAGGGAGTGAGATTCAAGTGTTAGAATCCTGAGCGACGCGAGTGATTCATGGCCCTCGATATAAATCCGTTTTATTCAAGAGATGCATACTATACTTTATACCATGACTACGAGAAAAAGAAAGATTTAAGCGAAAATAGACATTTAATTATGAAAAAAGGAAGGTCAAATTAATTAAAATGCACAATTACTCTCAAAATTACTCTTAATTTTAGTAATTGTTCTAATTTTAATTTTAATTAGAACAATTACTAAAATTAAGAGTAATTTTCTTATTATTATTGGACAAGTTGACATTGTGAAGCGATATTCATGTCCTGTGTATCGAGTATTTTTTCATAAGGAGGTTGTATAGCATTGAGATGGAGGTCCAATATATTGGTGTGTTCTAAATTCAAACACCAAAACAGTGATTAAAAGACCTTTTTATTCAGTGTTTTCAGTGAATAAAATAAACTTTTTAGAGGGGAAATGGTATAAAATATATGATTTAATGCTATGTAGTTAATTTTAGCCTTGAATGAAGTAGTTCTTGGAGGCATGAATTATTGATCGCCATAGTTCTTTATGCCTAAGTAGGAAGGAAATTATTTATAACTTGACCTATAAATAAATCTATTAACTTGCTTTCAGGCACCAAAATAAGCTGCTTTTTAGGGTTCCATACTCGCGAGTGCCAAAAGTCTGTCTGTCTGTCAGCGAGTTGTATCTCATGAACCGTAATAGGTAGACAGTTGATTTTTTTATAGATTGTGTATTTCTATTGGCGCTCTTTCTAAATCAATATGAAATTTTTCCATTCATAAAACTTTTTTTTTTACTAATGTAAAAAACGTAGTGTTTACGGTTGTACGGAACCCTTCGTGTGCGAGTCCGAGTCGCACTTGGCCAATTTCTCATGCCAGTGTCCTAAAACTAGTTTTTGATTTATGACTGGTTTTATTTATAGCACTTTTCTAATTACGTATACAACTATTTGTTTTGCCGTCCACATTTTAAACATTGTTATATCAGAACTGTTAGTCGAACCGACCGTAACTTTACAGACATGTCAAAAACATTGAATTATTTCACCACATCTTGTAACCGATGGCGATGTAGGCTGAGTACCATATTTATTCTTGGCAACGAGTTGGATTTTTAACCCTTTAGAAAATATTGCATCCATTCAAGGCTTGAAAACCTGCTTCGCGCAAATAAAAACATAATTCCATTCTCACCCCAAAATAGCCATAAATCCTTGTTTGTACTTAAACCTTAAAATATTATAATGTGGAGCTAAAGCCTTAACAGGCCTGTGAGAGGGTGCAGGCAGTAAACACGGTTTGTTTTCACAACATGCTGAGTTGAGAACGCGAAAGTTTTTACAAAACTTCGTTAATTTATGTTTGGTCTACGTCGTGAACAAATTCTGCCTGTAGAGTTTTACTTGTGAGTTGGTATTTTTTGTACTTACTTACTTTACTTAAGAAGCCGTGCACGACATCGACTGATCTTGATCAATTTTGTTCATTCGTTGTGAGAAAGGGAGAAAGAATTTAAACTATTTGTCATTTGAATAGTCGATTCTTTGTTTTGCAGGTGGCTGAAAGGGAAGTTTTTTCACAAGAAACTACTTTTGATTTTTAACATTTAAAAATCATCAACATCGTTATATGGTCTACTTGCATGGCTTGGCTGAACCATTTTTTTCAACTTCGATACAAACTTTATCAGAAAAAAAATGTGGAGAAAAACATTTTTTTTAAACCTGTCAGTAATGTATTTTTTTCTATTATTTAGTTTGCTAAGTAATAGAAAAAAATACATTTGATAAATTTTTACAAAATAATTTAAAAATTTGATAAAGGTGCTGTGACTGACTCGAATGGTTTAGCCCCACGAAAACTGTACTTTTATACTTACACAGACGTAATTCGTTTCAATTGTTTCAAGCTTTCTTACAATTACATAAGTTAGTGACCAAAAAGGGTTTTTTTCATGCACGGAGCCTTAAGACAGGCATAAAGTGCCAAAAAAAAATGACTTGACTCCACGAGTTTAATCAATATGAGGGAAAGCCGGAAGTCCGGAAGAGTTGAACCGTTGACCACATTGGGCTGTTAAAAATAGTGAATACATCAGCATCTAATAAACATACCTATTTATAATGTCTCTTTTGAATTATCTTCATCCACAGCCCGACTTCAGCTACTGTTAGGCATAGGTCTCTACGCTTGTCTGAAGTAAATACGAGTCGTTTATTCCAAAACTGTTTGCAGTGTCAAGAATTTGTTTATATTTTGTTTTGTTTTCCGACTGTTTCATTGTTTCTGCAAAGAGGTCAGAGTACTCGTATTTGCTGGCATGTTGAACTTTTGAAACAACTTTTGGATTCTTATTTTGTCCACTGTATTGTACTTGTTTCGAAGAAAATGCTTGTGAATCTTCAACATTCTTTGATGTAGGTACCTAGGCATTATTTGCCTAACTTGATATTTTCTATTTGATAAAAACGATTGAAAATGTTAGATATACAGGTTGGCAGGGACATCGACGCATAGCCGGTTACTATGGATGTACATGATTCTGAACGCCCCTGCATTGAAATATTTCGTCGGTTATTCAAAAAAAAATCTGCTGTTTCATAGAAAAGTGCAATACCTACGCGGTTAAAATGTATGGAATACCTGTTTTTTTTTTAATAACCGACGAAAAATGTCAACTCTGGGGGGCTCAGAATCATGTACTGAATCCATGGTAACCGGCTTCGCGTCGATGTCCCGACACCCTGTATTTCTTTTTCCTGTCTCAATGAGCTATACGTTATGTTAATCAGCAAGATTTGTAGCTGGGCTGAGTGCCCAGAATGTTAGTGTTAATGTAACATTACAATTAAATTACCTCTACCAAAGCCCTAGTATTTACCAATTCCTATTTTAGTCGTCGCTTTAACCCAGTTCCAAAACGATTATAATAGGTACTAAGAACGGAAGCTGTTGAACAACTGTAGAGCATGTTGAACAATGTTCTAGTTTATATTATTGGTTCAATAGTGACGTGGTACTGAACGAATTTAGATGGGACGCCATTGATCGGTACGGATGTGGCCTCAGTTGCACATAGCACATCCATGCACATAGTTGCACATAGTTGCTCCTGGTAAATTTGTTGCATATTTTAAAGAAATAGCTTTCATAGGTAGTGCTAAGACTATTTGAAGTAATAATGGCTGGCCGTAAAGTTCTGTAAGTAAGGGACAGTGAACTTTAGTGACCTTAGTATAATAGGAGAACATAAACTAATTGTGGTGGTGTATTGCCTAGTTGGATGGACAAACAAGACATCGTATGATGTAAGTATGAAACATTACAGGTATCTATATTATATTGATGTTGTGATGTTTTGTTTTGTAGTTTGAATCCTGGGTCGTATATGTAGAAGGTAATTTGCAAGATAAATGAGAAATGTTTAAGGAAGAATGCAAAGGTTTGCTATTCCACATTTATCGATAGTGGAGTATTCTTTGCAGTAGCCAAGCCAGTAGCAGTATTTAAACTAGAAATTATGAAATTACAATGGTTCCGAATCTTGTCTAACGTAAAATTAACAAAGAATTTTATAAAAACAATGTCTTTCCTATTTCCTTACAAGCACACATTTCCTTGTTCATTAGAACAAACAAATAATACTTTCCCCTTTGTGATCTTTCTGTATTTTCTTTCCTTTGTTGATTGACTGTCAGCTAACAATTATAGACGCCAACCATATTTGCCCAAGAACGTTAGTTTTAGAAATAAAACAGACAAATAATATATAGTTTTGTTGTCTTGATTCTGCTTTATTTCAATGAGTGATTATCCTTTTTGAATTAGTCACAGAACATAACCTGGGGTACTTTTCTAGACATCTGTGAGCCTAACAAGCAAGCGAATATTTTTTATGTATGTTCATCGATATTTTCGTCAATTGTGGACCGATTTTGAAAATGTTTTTTTCATTTGGTAGAGGAAGCTTGCGCGGTTGTTCCATATAAATTTTTTACTTTACTTGGGTAGTTTTTCAGTTAGTTTTGATAATACGTAGTTAATCCATATTGTGTATCTTGATCTGTTTTTTATTTTATTTTAAGTTTTTTCTTTTCAAAAATCGTTGTAACGTTACTTCACGCGTTTGTGCTAGGACCCTCTGAATATATGTTAAATATTATAAATGTGTTGTTCACATACAGTATTGTTAGCTATATAGTATTGGTAATAAGTATGCTGGGATATGACTGGAGCATAAACATAGATATAAGAAAGAAGTTATTTATATTTCTATGGGCATAAACGTTCAACAACGGATGTTGCGTCACCATAGGGGCCGCGGCCGTAGACGAATATGATTTATTATCTCTGTTGGTCGTTTGTAGATCAAACTGTAGCGTAGCAAGTGGGGTCACGAATCAAATAAAAATATTTTATTTCACATAAACCTACAAGGGCACTTATGAAACGTCAGAAGCTAGGTGCACGGTTCCAATTGGTCGTTGCCTATGGAGAAGAGCCGCAAGAAACTCTTACACTTAACTCTTTAAATGTTTTTTATTATTCTTAGTTAATTATATTCTGAATGTCAATAAAAACAGAAATCGCTATTAGGCTGTGGGTGAATACTGAACATTCCACGTGTAGCAAAATTATCAGTTCTTAATGTAAAGCTCTTCTAAATGAGCCAGTTTTCATAGTGAAATCATGAATCGGTAAAACAAACCGTTAACTCTCGCTGAAAATTACTTCACATACAATAAAATTATTTCATATAGGTAATGAACCACAAAGCGAGCGTAGTTTCATATTCTTTTCTCTACCCTGCATAAACTTAAAAGACGAACTAACAAAGGAAAAAGAAGCTGTAAGTAGTGTTGACTTGCAAACTTGGCGAGCGTTACAATGTTTTTTAAAGTGTAGCTTGTAAAACGAGGAAAATCTATTACTACAGCTTTTTTAATGCAATGTGAGCCACAGCAGGAACAGAGAAATAACTTATTTGAAGTAAACATAAGCTTAATTTTAGAAGAAACTTTAAAATGTTCACATTACACACATTACACAGTACATTTCATGACACTATTAACACTCTATGGATTTTTTGTTCCGAAATAAAAATAAATATTATTAATACGTATTATTACTGCTGCACCGATCGTCTTTTTTTTTTCATTTTATTGTTATGAGGATCATATTCAGAAAAAGAATGTTAGTATTGGTGTTTCATAGAATCTAAATTGGTGCTGTTGTATTTACACTACCGCATCATGAGAACTGCAAGAAAACATTCAATAAATACTACATTGTATGGATATGGACACAGCCGCGGCGCGTTTGATGAAAACTCAATATTGATAGGAACATGCAGAAAGTCCACTATTGTAATGTTTATTAAGTTTTATATGTTCGTAAGCAAATCTTTTAAAACCTTTAACGACACAAGAGTATGTGCGACTGTAGCAGTTCAGAACTTTTCGCCCGCTCACCATTTTCTGATACTTAAGTTTCGGTTAACTTAAATGGCAGGTAGTTTCATTCTTTTATTTATCTGAAGACCTGGATGAGACTTTCACAGACCAGGGAATCATGGCACAAAAGGGAGAGGCATAGTATACTCAGCAGTGGGTGGAACAGGGCAAGCCATAAATTCTCGATGACAAGTAGCAACTTGTCATCGAGAATCTAGGACTTGGTATTTAATTTTCCGTTATTGATCGTGCCTTATTAAAAGTAAATCTTCTGTTCCTCTCTGTTCGCTGGTATGAGTATGGTTCAGCTCATTATTTTTATTGACGTATCAATACTATATTATATCGTATCTTATCGCCGATGTTATTGGCATCGGATATTAGATGGCTATCACCCAGTGGCGGCATTGTTCAAAGGAGCGATATTTCATGGTTAGTCGTGTATCTAGGGGGATAATGTATTTATTAAGGTCGTTATCAAAGAGCTATGCCAAATTAATGCCTTTTTCAGTATCTTTGGTTACTGCAGTGGTCTCTAAAATGATTTGATATTTCTGTAGGTAGTAATTTCTTCGTCAAGAAACACAAACTAGGTTCTTTATACTCGAGAGCTCCAACTATCTTTGACCCTATTTGTTCCAAGTAACAAATTCCTTGCTTATCTCCGTCTAGCAAGTTATTACAACTTGGCAGCTTCGGCCAAGTGGCCAAGACACGGCTAGGCAGCTCGGTAGTTGAATTATTATGTACTATCTCTGCTTGGAGTTAAGCCGATGTCATGTATTTCACATTTGTAAGGGGTAAGCTCTGGCGACTTATGAGTTCTTGGTACTGCCTGTAAATGGACTAAGTTATGTGCTACGGAGTACTAAGGACCAAATAAGGTTGTAGGAACATAAATGCTTCTTGGTAAATATTTACGAAGACTAATGCATTTGGGTGAAAAGCGAAGTATGGAAAGAGACAACATGCTGCGTGACCCCAAATAAATTGGTCCATGGGTAAGAGAATGATTACGAAGGGTGAAAGTGACTGTTTAGTGGACTGTGCCTTGATTGTAATGATTGACGTTCGAAAAGGGCTGTTGGCCAGCCTAATGAGAGATTTAATAGTTTTTCACTCGATAAAAAACTTATGCGCTATAAATTATATGGAAGGGACACATACTGTAGTTCTAAAGAAACTTAGGCACTGTATCATCTTGATTTCATTAGGCAAGAATCAAAATAAGAATACAAACCCAGTACCCTGATAAAAGCGAGTAAACTCAATCTAAATCGGTTCATTCCCCAAGCTGTGACAAAAAGTGGAATAATCTCCCTCACCATATTATGAGACGTTCTTTTGTTCATGTGAACAGATTAGTATTCATCCCGCGTGTCGGTTTGAACCGCAGTCTCCCTCAATCTTTCATCCGCTTTTATCGCTACTCTGCATAATCTGTGTTGAATCGGAGACATTTTATTGTTAAATATGCTAATGCACTATTTAGTCAAATTTGTGTTTATTTACCTCCTGCTTTTACTATGATAAGTTTATAATAATTATGTAAAGTCACCAGTTACAGGTCATTTAAAGATATGGAAAAATAGAAACCGTTTGCCAAAATGCTGTTTTTCTTCGAAAAGTAGGTACCTAAGTTGGTATAGGAGTTTGTATTTTCTGTATGAGAAATGTAATTTAATATAATAGAATACAAATGACATATTATATGAGTGTATAGGGTTACAATGGGCGGCTTTATCGTTAAACGCTCTGTATTAGCACCTAATAGGTAAAAGTTGCAAAAAAAAACATGTATTCTATTTCTCTGAATAACGTGTTCCCATTTTTGTAATGACTTCAATCTTGTATGATAAGACTTGTTTAGTCTTATCATAAAACTATATCGTTCGTTAGTCCTTCTGTCCCAATCGTCCTAGACAATGGTCAATATTTTCGCCGAGTGGTATCACAGATATGACGTACAGGCGGTCTGTGGGCAACATGAATGTATTAGATGATAAGAAGAATAATAAACTTTATAACCCCTTATAACCGTCACCAAATTGTCACCAATTGCGAACCTCCGGGATTCATGACTGCCGAAATATCGATAGTCATTTGCACAGCGACCACCATTTACGTTTTTTTGAACGAAGATTTATCATCCTTATACTTGCAAGTGCTAACTAGTCTTTACGTCCCTCTTTTTTGTCCCTTTTCTGCTATTTTGAACTCAATTAACTTTTTCGTTGTTCCGTCCCGTACTTACAAATGATAAAACGTGTCGCGTCACTTATTACTGTTATCGATACTTTTATCTAAACTATACTGTTCACTGAAGTGTGCAAAATAATAAAGGATAAGACTTTGATCGCCCGTTCAAAGTATATAATAGTGAAAGCTTGACATACCCTGTTTCATGTATCGCTTATTTTTATTAGCAGACGAGGCGATTCTGTTGCTATTGCCATATCATAAGTTATGCATCGCCTATTTTCTTCTGATTCTAATATTAACATATTGAACTCGACCATTTAATCCTTCGGAAATGTCATGGTATTTTTTTTTTTACATACGGGTGTTTGGGGCTCCATCAAAATCTTCAAGATTGAGAGTCATATCCTTGTTACCAGGGTAGCAGAACACACAACAAGTCACTTGTAGACCCTCATTGTGAACTTGAACTATTCGTTATGTAAATTCCACACATTACAATATTTTCTCTAGTGGTTACATTGTTAGTTGACATTCGCCCCGGGACACGGGACCCGGGACTATCGGTCGTTGACCTCTCCCCGGGACATTCACGCTATTTGCTGAAAGCCCGTGTATTTGCAAGCTTTCGGCCGGTTGATGAAATAAATATTTTCGTTAAAGCCCTGTTAATGTTTATACTAGTCAAAATGGCGGATTCTGGTTGAATCTGATTCCATGATGGAATGTTTATACATGCATGTGACGTTGATTGAGCTCTGACGGTACAGGGAATCCGGAATGCCAGTTCAAAGCAAATGGAATAATCTGAAATGTTACATTGACGCATCTGGTTTACTCGCATAATCCTGCAGTGCAGCGCTTTGAAGCGATGGACGCCGAGCACTGTCTTACGGAGCAGCGTGAGTTATGAGTACTCATGAGTCATAAGATAAGAAGGTATATATAGAAATGTCTACAGAAGTTTATCGCACTCTCAATTAACGGGGTTTCTGAAAATTAGGCAACAATCAATCAGACAACTCCGCGAGTCTTCATCAGTCCGGGTATCGAAGATTATTTATGATCAGCAAGGCCTGATATCTCAATACCGCCTATCGTCCGTACGGCCCGCCGCGCGTCGTCCGCAGCCGATCAACTGCGGACGATTGCGATCACTTCCGAGCTGTTATCGCGCGACGGCGGGCAATTTCCTTTAACTATGGGCACCACTATGTTGCCAGCTTTCTTTTGTAACCAGATTACAATGAGTGTAAAATGTTTTTTTGCGCCTCTGCGGTTTTTGTGAACCGGAAATCTCGACGTCAAAAGATATCTACCTACAGAAATTGTTTGAAAATGAAAATTCGTCCTTAACTTTATAACATATTCTTTACGTAAATAAAATTATTTCATACTTAAAAATGTTTTGTTGCTCTCTTAACTCTTGCTTTGTAACACAGAGAGTGTTTAGTGCTTTCAGTGTTCAAAGAATCATGGATGTCAAGAGTTAGCAAATGTAGGTTAAGCTGGCAATTCTGTTTAGTGCTGCATTTCAAGGCCAGTCCATCATAATAAAAGCAGTGTTTACTTTTCATTTTCTTATGTACTACTTAACCGTGATGATGACTCAAATTCAAACTCAAAACATTTATTTAGATTAAATCATTTACAGGTACTTTTGAATAGTCAAAGAGTCGGACAGTTAGTCAGAAAGTTAAAGCTAGTTGCCCATTGCAAAACGTAGATCTATGGAGAAGAACGGGCAAGAAACTCCAAGTACACTCTTTTAAATACCTTTAAATCATGATATGTAGGTATGACTAATAGAGAAGTATACCTAGAAGAAAAAGACAAGTTGGACCCCAAATAAATTGGGTTATGGGCAGGATATGGACTACTTAACTAGTAAAGAACCTGTGGTTTACCTAGTATACAATGTAACAACAGGATAGATAACTTTGATGACTTTATCCGACGGGTATTGATTTCCATCTAAATAACATTTTCAGTTGTACCATTTAAAATACAAACATAAATACATAAAACAAAAAAAAAACTTTACCATGTGTACTTAGATATAGCTCATTATTTTGCATTCCTAAGCCCCCCAGGGCCGCATAAACATCACGCAACACTTTTTATTCACATAAACGTTAATCATTCCCGAATCGACTCGCCAAACAAACGTGGTATTATCTCGAGTAATATGAATTGATGAGGTCTTTACCCCTGCGTCGTGGACACGAGAATGTCGGAGATAGCACGGGACGTGACGGTAAATATTCGTGTTGTTTCAATGCGTAGGTAAGTAATCGCAGGGTTTTTTTTTATTGCCCTAAAGTTCAAATCACAAGTCATTCTTTGACAGTATAGGTACACAGCAAAATGACGGTGTGTCAATCTGATAAACAATTAATTTCCCTGATTGTACATGTACGAAGCTTAAAAAATAATGTGAGGAGTTCAGGATAGAAAAGACTCATTGGCTTTGCGAAAACTTGCTCTGCGTAGCACTTGTCGCTTTGCGTGATTGCGTCAGAACATAGATTTAATTGTTTTTGTAGCAATTCCGTAGACGTAGTTCATAGTATCAACCGTAAGTAATATAATTTTGTTTTAAAATAAAAGAACTCGTACAAGTACGCTGTGCAATATTAATTTTATGTGGGTTAGCGTCGAGCTCACGCCAAGGGATCTCAGCCACGCTCCAATTGGTTTTAAAACGTATCCCCGCGGAAATGTGCGGAGCTGCCGCATTCATCCCCTCGTACTCATGCGACACTGGTACTTTAGCACTGTGTATGTTAATTTTAAATCATTCAGCGCTCGGCATCGAACGCGGACGGACGTGCGCTCTAGTGTGCTCCCGAGTTCCTGATTTCCTGAGTTCCGGCTCAGTGGCTCCTGTTGTGGTTCCTGCTACGTGTATAGTCTGGGACTATCTACTGTTATTAATTGTTGTCTTTTTCAAGACACAATTAATAAGTTTCTTATCAGAGTTGTCATCTGAACGTAATCGTCGCGATTTAGCCCCTTCAGGGAAAATCCACAGTTTCGTGGTCCTCGGTGGATACCATACGGTGCCAACGAAACCGAGTGGGGTGTTGACCCAACACACCCGCCGAGCCCCATCAGGGTAAGGCAGTCAATTGGACGGGTCCCAGTGTTCGGCCTTGGGGGATCTCCTAGTCGGCATTGGTGACAGTCTTTCTTCAACAGCCACACAACTAGTGTCGGTCGGGTGTATCTACCCCGGCGCACTAGACTGGTTAGGACCCCGTTGCACACTAAGATAGGCAACGGGCAAAAGCAAGCTTAGGGCTCACAATTAGGTACACAACCTCCCTGTCTACACCCGACAGGGAGGGTTTACACATCCCCGGTATTCCCCCGGGGAGATAGGTTTTAGGGAATTAGGCTTGTAGGTCTCCCTTATAAATTCATGCTAGGATAATTTTAAAGAACTTAGTCAATATGGCGTCGGTCCTCAGTACTGAGGAACGACTCATTGCGACTAAGAACATAAACTCCATCCTATTAGACGTCCTTAATAGGATACTAATAAGGTCGCCAGACCTCATTAACGAGTTCGGTCCCGAACTCGAGTCACTCGCTGCCAAGCAGGAGTACCCGTCAAGTCCCTCGGACTCAATCCCTGCTGAACAGCAGTCCCCAGTCTGTCCTTCTGACTCTATCGCTATCTTTAGCGATGCCCTAGATGCTACTCCTGCACTAGAACTAGATAGTTCCGTCGTGTCTATGGACACAGACAGCCAGACCGCTTCTTCAAAGCGCGCTCCCACTCCTCCACCGCAAATGCATAGCTCGGTCACCGAGGTCCATGGCGCTACTTCCTCTTCCTCTTCCCAATCCGAGGATGACACTTTCGTGACTGTCCACGGAAAAGGGAACAAGAGGAAGAAGAAGAAGCAGTCATCCTCACAGGCCAGCAAAGTAATTGCTTTTGAGGAGTCATGCTCAATCCCGGTAGTTACCCTAGCCACCCCGGCTACTTGCGCCCCCGTAGCTTCCCCCTCCACCACCCCCAGCCCGATTGCGTCATCCGCATCGCAGGTTGCCCCCACCCCAAATTCCGGTATTAAGAAAATCCCGCCGCCACCTCCTGTGTTCATCCAGGACAAGGACAAGTGGACGGCTATCTCTAAATGGTGTGTCGATCAGCGGATCGGTTACACCAACGCTAGGTCTACCCAACAGGGTATTAAAGTAACTCTCCCGACAGCCAATGACTATAGGGCATTAACTAGGCTTCTGAGAGATAGATGTGTGTCATTCCACACATACTCTCTCCCGGAAGAAAAACAGACCCGGGTCGTCATCAAGAGGATCCCTAAAGAGATTTCTCCCTCAGATATTCTAGCTGACCTTCAGTCACAGAAAATCCCGGTAGACGAGGTGCACCGTATGCACCGTTCGCGCGGCAGGGAAGCATACGACATGGTTCTCGTCGTGTGCTCCCCTACCGAGGGGCATCATCCGATATTCAATGTCAGTTCAATCTGTAACCTCATGGGCTTCATCATAGAGAAGCCCAGGAAAAATAGCTCCATAGGGCAATGCCATCGTTGCCAGCTCTATGGCCACTCACAGAAGCACTGCCATGCGAAACCTAGGTGCGTCAAGTGCCTAGGGGACCATGGCACTGCTGAGTGTACCCGACCCAAGGATCGCAACCTTTGCGACACTCCTCCGAGCTGCGTGCTATGTGGCCTCGAAGGGCACACAGCAAATTACCGGGGCTGCTCTAAAGCCCCAAAAACCAATCCGTCTAAACTGACCAAGCGTCCATCAGACGCTTGGCAGCAAAATTATAGGGAATACCCCCAAATTCCCTCCTCCCAGATCCCCGAAAGGCTAAGCCCCCAGAGGCCTAGCCCGTGGTCCCAACTTCACCACATGCAGGCCTTTCCAGCCATGCATAACCCTAGGCCCGCGCCCCCGCAGATCCCCCTTTATTCCCTTATGGACCCCCGCAATCGCGTCCCCCCGCCCCCCGCTACTTCAGGGCCTCCAGCGCCCGCTCCCGCTCCCGCACCTGCTCCTAAAGCATCGCACCCCGCTCCCACTCCCAGGGCCCATGGCCCCTCCGATGATGATACATTCGGTATCATCACAGACACCTATCAGGCCTTTTTCTCGCCCCGCGCGCAGCAAATGGCCAGGGATATAACAGCCGCCAAGAAATTCCGCGACGTTCCTATGTTGCAGAAAATCTTACATGCGTACCCGGAGATTACGCACGCCCTTGAATCCTTCTATAACCCCCCCCATAATGTCTAACACCGTTATAGCAAGGTTTAAACCCCGATCCCTTAACTTAGGCATCTTCAATGCAAACGGTATAAAACACCAACGCGATGAGATCGCGGAATTCGTCCGCGATCACAAACTAGACTTATTCCTCATACAGGAAACATTCTTAAAACCGAGTAGTCGCAACCCATCTATAGCCAATTATCGTATGGTCCGTAATGATAGGTCGCGCTGTCACAAGGGTGGCACCCTTATTTACTATAAAAAGGAACTATACTGCATTCCCATAGACCCTCCTCCACTTTCCAGACTAGAAGTCTCAATTTGCCTACTAGGCATGACTGGCCATCAGCCGGTCACTCTAGTTTCGGTTTATATCCCACCAATGGTCGGTTCTGAGAACTTCCAACTCATCTCCGACGATTTCGCCATTCTATTAGGCATGAGTGACTCCGTAATCATTGCGGGCGATCTCAATGCAAAACATACCTCCTGGAATTGTACCAGAACCTCTATAAGAGGGCGACACTTGTTCGACCTCTCCGCTACCCTGAACTTTGACGTCATCGCTCCGATGACTCCCACTCACTTTCCCCACGACCCCAATCATACCCCAGACGTACTCGACCTGGCGCTCTTTAAGAACGTCAACCTTAGGTTAGACTCAATAGAAACGGTACAAGAGCTTAACTCTGACCACCGTCCCGTAGTCATAAGACTGGCCTCCCGCACAGGTCCCTCCGATCCCAACCAACCCATAGGCACCAAAAGGGTAACGGACTGGAGGAGAGTAAGCGATAAGCTGAAACCCACCACGTCCCCCCAGCTGGACTCCATTCCAGATCAGTTTGACTCCGTCGCCGACACGACGGCCGCGATCGACTCGCTCACTGATCACGTGCAAACCGTCCTGAACGACTGTTCAAGGGAGGTTCCGGCAACGGACAACCGTTGCCTGAACCTGCCGGACGATGCGCGTGCTCTACTGACCGAGAAGAACGCGGCTATCCGTGCATACAGTAGCTTTCCCAGCGCCACTAACAAAACTCACATGCGCTACTTACAGAGAACTGTAAGGACACGCATAGCTGAGCTGCGTGAAGCGGGCTGGGATAAGATGCTGAGCGAACTGGAGCCAACTCACCTGGCCTTCTGGGAACTCCAGAGGAAACTCAGGTCCCAGCAGTCAGCTGCCATGCCCCCATTAGTCCGCCCAGACAAATCCATAGCATTCGACGACATCGACAAGGCCGAGTGCCTAGCCGACAGTCTCGAGACCCAATGCTCACCCAGCTCCTTACCAGTAGACCAAGCTCACCTTAAAAAGGTCGACGCGGAAGTCGAACGTAGAGCCTCTCTCCCACCCGTCGAAGACCCTGACTGTCCTCTGCCTCCCGTCACTCCGGACGAAGTGCATGACATCATCAAAGGTCTCAAAAAACGCAAAGCCCCCGGCTCAGACGGACTCACCAATAGGGTGATCCAACTCTTTCCCGCTCACTTGATCATGCTACTGACCACCATCTTCAATGGTGCTCTAAGCAATAACATCTTTCCCCAATCGTGGAAAGAGGCCACCGTCATCGGCATCCCAAAGCCCGGTAAGCCCAAATCCGAACCCTCCAGTTACCGCCCCATCAGTCTGCTCAAGGTCCTCGGCAAAATCTATGAGAGGCTTATTCAAAAGCGTCTCAGAGATTACGCAGAGACCAAGGGCCTCATCCCCAACGAACAGTTCGGCTTTCGAACTCAGCACTCTAGCGTGCATCAGGCCCACCGTATAGTAGAACACATATCCGGAGGTTTCCACCACGGTATGTTAACAGGCGCAATCTTCTTCGACATAGCGAAAGCGTTCGACAAAGTCTGGCACAACGGCTTATTATATAAGCTGTACAAACACGGTGTGCCGGACCGTCTCGTGCTCATCATACGAGACTATTTGTCGAACCGCACCTTCCGCTATCGCATAGAAGGAGCGCTCTCCTCCCCCCGACCCATACGCGCGGGAGTCCCTCAGGGCTCCGTGCTCTCTCCTCTCCTGTTCTCGCTCTTCACTAGCGATATCCCTAAGCATAAGAAGGCGCAGTTGGCTCTGTTCGCAGACGATACGGCCATCTACTGCAAAGGGTATAGTACGGCTCAGATACTCCTAAACCTACAAAGGGCAGTCAACAATCTTGGCGCCTGGTTTAGATTATGGAGAATCGAGGTCAATCCCGACAAAAGTCAAGCGGTCCTCTTTTCCAAACCGCGACGCACACCCACCATTCCCAGACCAGTCACCATGTTCGGCAAGCCGATCCCTTGGGGGAAGCAAGCCAAATATCTAGGTGTAATTCTCGATCATCATCTCTCCTTCGCACAGCACATAAAGTCGGTTCGCTCGCGAGCCGCTTTCGCTCTAGGTAGACTCCACTATGTCCTGAATGCACGTAGCAAATTGTCACTCAAGTGCAAATTGCGCATCTATACGGCGTGCATTCGGCCAATCATGACCTATGCGGGCACCGTCTTTGCTCAAGCAAAACCCCACTCGATCCATAGGATTCAGACAGTCCAAAACCGTTTCCTTCGTAAGGCCACGGGATCCCCCTGGTATGTTAGGAATGAGATCCTCCATCTCGACCTCAAAATCCCCACGATCCAACAGTTCCTAAAACGCATGTCCAAGCGTTACTTTGAATCCGCTGCCAAACATCGCAACCCTCTGGTTGTCGAGGCAGCAAATTATGTCCCCTCAACGATTAGTAGGATCCGCCGCCCGAGGCATATTCTCTCAGAACCTGATGACCCCATAACCCTCCTCCAGGAGAGCAGTAGGGCCACCAGCACAGTACACAAACACAAACGACACCCGTCATACCGACCTCGCCGTCGAGGTCCACCGCGATCGCGACCGCGACCCCCCCGAGTAAACGATACTCCCCCCCGACCCTTGCTCGAAGATGCGCCAGCCCGCGTCGACGCTGAGCCAGTAGCTTTAAATTCCCCGATCAATAATCATGATATACTTTTGATCCAGCCTGTCCCTCTTGCTGTCCTCCCCTCAGCGAATGCCCTAAGCCGAGGTTCGTACCCCACAGGGGGTGCCCTTAGCGAGCATTCGCTTAGTTTTAATTTAGAATAGTTTATGCCCCTGGCTGGAGGCTTTGAGTGTAGAAGCTTAAGGCAGCCACAGGAAAGCCCGGTTAAGCAGACACTACCTTAGTGGTAACCTGCGAGATGCCCTAGTTAAAAAAAAAAAAAAAAAAAAAAAAATTTTAAATCCATGTTTTAGGAGGGAACGATGTATTTAAATTCTAATAAATAGAATGCAGTAACCTAATCATAATCAAATGCTATTCCTATGGAGTACGAGTATTGTTTCGTCACAATACGTATACCACGGTCATCTCTATCTTTAAGCTGCAATGCGAGCTCATAAAAAGTGAACCCAGTTCGGCAATAAAGCACTTCACATCAAAGCTTGAACACATAATATGTATGAAGTACCAATTATTTAAGAGATACGGATGTCACTGGCATGTTTATGTCACCCGGATGCATTTCCAGGTACTTGTCAATATCCTGAACAGCGGATGTGAATTCTCCGAATTAAACAAAGACGTAGATTTCGCTGGATTAGAAGTCTTTAGTTTTTTGACAGCGCGTTATAAAGTAAAATAGTAAGTAGTTTAATATAATTTATCATGACGTAGCGAATTAGCGATGACATCTTTACGACTATGCGCGGCCAAAATATTAAGACCCTATATTTTTATGCGTGTAGGTGTACAGTCGACCGCACTTACATGGTAAAAGTTTGACTTTGACAGCGCCTTTATTACATAGCTATACAGGCGGTTTTCTAATTCAAGTGTTACGTGTCTGACGTGTGGTTAACTGTATAGACAGCGGGAATGATGATAAATGTTGCATTAGGTATCCCTTTTCTACTTCTCCTTATCCGTTATATCTTAACAAATGAAGAAAAAAAAAAAATGACTATATTTTCCTTTATATCAAAGGCACGTAATGAAGTAATGAACATCCAATTCATTCTGTTTTCCTGATACTTCTTTCACCAGTCTGCGATCGGCATTTAGCTCAGCGGGTATTATTTAATCTGCAGTTTATGTAGAGTAAGGCTCTTTCCTCACTGGTTGGTACGTCAGCGGTGCGGGATCAGCATACTCGGTACCGAAAGCTTACCGACTGCCTATATTTCCATGTGCGTCGCCTGATTGACTCGATATTCGCGGGAGCGGGGCGGGATCGTTTCAATTCACCGCGTCTCGGTAGAAACATCCAGAGCGGTACCCGCTCACGTCACGCGTTTACAGCATGCTCGGTATACTCGGTACCGAAAGCTTACGGAGCACCAATATTTCAATGAAAGCATTACTGCACAAATTATACCGAAAACATAACGTCAAGTCCGTAAATGAAAGCCGTGCGGTATCGTTTCGGTATACAGAACATAATATACCGCACTGCTGTTTACCGCCAATGAAGAAAAATTAAAGCAGTGCGGTATCGTTTCGGTATACCGAGCATACTATACCGAAAAGATACCGCACCGACCAATGAGGAAACGGCCTAACTATGTAGGTAGATAGTTAGAAATTGCAATTTACTAAGTTTACTACCTATAGATTATTATTTCCTAGTATTCCCTCCATTGAGCGCATTCACAGAATACCTAAGTATATGTTAAAGGACTAATTATTAAGTACGTTGAAACCATTCGTAGTTGGTATAAATTCTAGGCCACGGAGCCGTAAGGTTTCCTACATTTTATAGAAACTTGTACTCTGACATTCACATCTGTAGTCGATTTTGTAAGGATTTCTTTAATTTGAAATTTAATCAAAGTCCAATGGAGTGGAAGAAAATACAACGGAGCGCAGTTTATTAAATGCTTCTCGCAATTAAAGTTGGAGATAGTCGCTTTGTAAAAGAAGAAAAATCGATCTTACAAAGGCTTACAAATTACAAAGGTTTTAAGATAATTATTTGGCTACGGCCGTTTTGTAGCTACAATAAAAAAAAAAAAAAAAGTTTTTATTTTTCACTTTATAGTTGTGGTACCTACCCCACACAAATTCGAATACCAGTACCTGCTATGTAAATAACAGTCACAGGAAGTAATCATCATATCATCCACTTATACTAAGTGGGAAAAATACGTATTATTGTAGCTTACTCAAAAACTACCCCAGCAAAGTTAATAAAATTTATATGGGACCAATCCGGGAGCTTACCCTTTCAAACAAATAAATAATTTTCAAAATCGGTCCACAATTGACGGAGAAATCGAAGGACATACATAAAAAAAAAAAAAACATACATTCGCGTCGAACATATAACCTCCTCCTTTTTGGAAGTCGGTTAAAAAATAACACAATCTGTCACAATCAACAACAAACAACACATCCTGACATGTCCATGTTGTGTCTACTACTGTTGTTAGTTATCGTTTCCATCTTAAAGAGGGTATACCAAAAGAATACAAGTCCTGTCAACAAAGTAGACAAAATAGTTAACAAAACATGACTGAAACTATGACGACTGACGATGACTACTTGTCTTACACGACATGTATTTGACAAATGTTTTACAAGACTTGTTGAAAACAAGTATTTCAACTTGTATACACATTATTTGTGTAAACGCGGGGTCACACAACAACATAGTGCATAATGCAATATAATTTTGGCGTATTTTAAAGTATATTCTATCTGTCCAATCTTATTTCCGTTTCCATCTGAACAATTTCACCACGTGTAGTAAAGCCCTAACGACCCAGTTCCACTGTTTACAATACAACACAACGCGGAAGCACAGTGACGCACGGTTGGCCCACATAAACAGCGATGTAACGCGAACATTTTATTGTATCGCTGCTCGATTGAAATATCCCGTATAAATAGTTTGATGATTTGATGTCCATTACCAGGATAGTAGGTAATCTTGGAGCTAATCTGTTCCGACAGACTAGCAGTTAGAATGATAACTTTTGTTGTCTGTGTCTATCTATGTTCTATGTTATGGGGTTTGGTTTCCGCACTTAGTCCTTCAGTGGACCATTGTGCGTTGTCTGTGTCTCTTTACATGGATCTTCGTATTATGTTAATTTCATGGTTTTAGATTTCACCTTCTCTTCATACCTACCTTTTACAATTAATTATTTGGACGCTTTTCACGTTCTTTCATCATCATTATCTGCCTGGCCTGTTCCCAATTATGTTGGGGTCAGCTTCCAGTCTTACCAGATGCAGCTGACTAGTATTTTACATGGAACGACTGCCTATGTAACCAACGTTATTTGCAAAGCACACATTAAAAAAAACGAAGTTTCGGTAAGGAAATTCGATTCTATCCACACTACCCAGAGAGTTTGACTATAAGGATTACTTATGTAAAAAGGTTGGGATAGAATCCAGCGCCCTAAAGTCGTTACCCTTACTCACAACTCGACGCCAAAGGCATAACATGGGATGGGACAGTCTATTTTTATCTGAAATCCACAATACGCACATACAAACATCAGTATTTGTTGTAAGCTGTAAACCAAAACGGTGAGATAAACTGAATGACGCCACAGAATATTCCTCAAAATTATCTCGACAATGTCGCTTTTGTTTAGTTTAATTAATCTTCTTGTGCATCATTTACACTGAAAGGCTTTCGTAATTCATTGTGGTATTTGCCCAAGTTCCTCGTGAAGAAACTCATTTATGAAAATGTACTCTACAATACTTTTGTATTTTTCCTTCAAGAAATTTGGCTATGGTGCAGTTTTAAACGGTTTCTGCGAAAGGAGGTCAAACCCCATAATCTAGCAGGTATTCATAGGCGGCTGTATTTACTTACATTGGGTGCGCCATTGATTCCATGTAAAATACTGGTAGGTATTCAGCTGCATCCGGTTAGACTGGAAGCCGACCCCAACATAGTTGGGAAATTGCTAGGCAGGTGGTTATGAGGTGAGCCATTGCTTCACATTAGTCTGTTTACCAACCTATTACCCCATTGGCAAATATACGAGTATACTCGTATCTATATTTCTTTGAATTTTGTGTTTACTTGCTTTTGTTTCTATTTTGTTAGGTCTTTCAAACTTTTGTTATACCAATAATTATCTTGACGCTACTGTTTTGTGAAGGGTGGGCGTATTGGGGGGCTGTCTTATGTAATTTTGACGTTCAAAAAGTGCTGATTCTCAGCCTATTTTGAATAAATGACTTTTGAATTTGAATTTGTAAATTAACATGTCCTATTTATGAGAGCCGGGTGATCTGTAACTCAGGATCCTCAGACACCTTTCTCTAATTAAACTGTGCATTTTATTAACCAGTGCCTGTAATATGATGTTGAGATAAATAAAGATTTATGATTATGATTATTTATGATTATACCTTCTATACATATAATATAAAAACTTTTTTACAAAAAAAAACAACCGACTTCTTTATTTTTTTTTTAAGTTTTAATTTTTTGGTTTTAGTGGATCTATTTGTAATTTATCTAAGTTACAATAGCCTAATAATTATTAGCAGTTTTTTTTTGTTATATTCGTAACTGTCTGGAAAAGGTTTGCATGAAAAAAAAAACGGAAAATCCACCGGAAATGTCGGAAATACACGGGCAGGAACAGCTAGTCTATACTAATACCAATAATACAGCTGAAGAGTTTGTTTGTTGGAACGCGCTAATCTCTGGAACTACCGGTTGCCTTTGAATATCTTTTTTTTGCATTTGGTAACCCAATTCTTGAGGAAGGCTATTTAACATCACGCTAGGACCCTTAGGAGACGAGCAAAAAGAAAAAAGTGAGAAAGAACGCAAAGTGAAAAAAAAATAGGTAATAGCGCAGACGGGCGATGCGATGCGACGCGGTGGGTCGGAGTAACAAAAAATTTCTCGCGGCATAAGTCGTAGGCTGAAGTTAGTACTAATACTAAATATTTGACAGTTCATCAGAGCAAATCGATGTCATTCATCAAAACATTAAATATGTTTGTGTATATTAAATATTTGGGATCATAAATGTATCTGATGATTACGTCTGGTGAATAAACAAACCACTCGAGGTTTGAGTCAATCAGCCGGACCGGGTTATGTTGTGACTCAGTTTTGATCATTCACCCGACATTAGGGCTGCCCTAACATCAAATATTTATAGCTGATCTGGTTATGGAATTAGGCCTGTTTTTCAGTACTAAACGTCGAGTTTATTGATGTGGAAGCTATAATAATTTGACGTGTAATTTTGGCTTTCAGGTAAATTGTTTTTGGCCTGGTTACTCGTGACGAGTGACCGAAATAACAATTCATGCTCCTAAGGCTTTAAAATTGTTATTATCAAAATATCTATCTGCTCCATTTAGCGAAATTCAATGACTATCCAAAACGAACGAAAAGCCACACATCTCAATTTCAAAATGAAAGATCAACACACTCACCCTTGCAGTACTTTCTAATCCAAAAATGGTTTATTTTAATTAATTCGGTGCATGTTTTCGTTGCTCACTCCGGCCCGACGCGCGACGTTTGTACTGAAACTGAAATATTAATTATTATAAAATGTTTTGTAGCATTTTCGGTCACGTGGAATTTGGGGCCGTACATACCTCGCTGTTTCTAGTTATGTGCGCGCACTGAATAATAGACATAACTAGAATTTTCAGAGAAGCAAAACACCTAATCTGCGTTCGCAATTCATTTGCCAAAAATGTAAACAAACATGAGTTTTAGAAAAAACACCTGTAATGCCTGAGCATAAGGTTCAGTTTGTGCTACAACTTCATATTTTTTATGAATTTCTCAACAGTACTAGTCGGTCTAAAATCAACTTTAATTGAATTTGCGTAAAGTTGATGTTTGTCTAAGTGGAAAACTCGTGTTTGTTTATATGTTTGGCAAATAAATTGCGTACACAGATTAAGTTTCATATTCACCACTTACAATACCTCGGATAAGCCTCGTCATTTGTCTCGGTCCTTTACCGCCCACAATTAAATCCTTTGTATATTTTTGTTAATAATTTTAATACAGTCGAAACTAAACTATCAAACACAAGAGAAAAACCATTGCGATAGGCATTAATCGACATCGAATCTGGCAACCAACACATAAAACCCACTTCCATCTGTTACCGTTCCAATAACCTTATTAAACCCACTCGACTGGCCCGTTGTACTCGCCTGGCGCGTACAGCCCTGTGGTGAGCACTATCTTGGCAGTGGGCCAGTGCCAGCCCGAGCGTGCAGCGCCACCTGTCGGCGACACCGGGTACTGCACACCTGACTAGCTACGGATTACTTTACTACCATTACTCTTGTTCTCGTAATACTTTGGTGAACTTTCATGTTGTAAAATTAAGTAGATAAGTATAGAAAAGAGGAAGTGGTTCTTGGGCCTTTATAGTCGTTATAGTCGCTTTTTATAAGTCCTGCGTAACTAAACATTGTAACAGCCTATACTGTCCTCCCATACCTGTTAACACTGTAATTTGGATATATTGTAAAAGCCAATTGTTTTTATAAGAGTACCCGTGGAGTTTCTTGCCGGCTCTTCTCCATAGGAAACGACCAATTGGAACCGTGCACCTAGCTTCTGACGTTTTATAAGTGCCCATGTGAAATAAAATATTTTGATTTTCATTTTGTAGCCGCGAATTGTGCGAACGAATTTCCATAAAGCGCGTTACGAAAGGGGGCTAGACGGAAAAAATTAAGACCAAAAGTTGTAACGACACTTTTTGCTATAGTTGTAAGCCGTGCGGCGTGCGCGTGTTTCTCTGTCTGTCTGTCTCTCTCTCTCTCTCTGAACTTCGTTCCATCTGGGTGTCCCTTGAAACCTCTCAAGTTTTTTTTTTGAAGATGGGAAATCATCATAATGACTTCTCCCGCTCTGGGCGGAGCGAGAGGGTGTGTCAGTTTTTTACTGACTAAAACCCACCCGTGTTCCTTCCGTTGCCTGTGTCGCCGGGGCCGCGATATCTCTTTCGGACAAACTCGCAACCCCGGCAGGCATTTGCCCTTACGGACCCCGTCAGTTGGTGCTGACATCTCTTTGAGGCGCGCGTGGAACACAACGCGCCGTCTCTCACCGTGGTTGCCCCTTGACACCTCTCTCGTTGCTCACCGCCTGCTAGCCCGCGCCTACGGTGGCCGGAAGTCGGCTCGCGACTCCCGACGCCCGGGGCGTCTCCTGCGGCGACTTGGGGCGCGAGGGCGCGAATCTTGCCTCTCCCTTGCGCGCTCCGCCTCCTCCGCCTCTCGTCCTCAAGGAAGTGACGGCCTCCCATACACTCTCGCTCCGGACCATGGCCTGAACCAGCCCTGGTTCAGGCCATGGTCCGGAGCGAGAGGCAAGAGATCGCCGATCGCCTCCGTGAGGACACGGCGGTGCTCCGCCCAAGCAGGGCAGACCTCCACCGTATGCTCCACCGTGTCCTCCGGGCGATCCACACAGTGGTGACACCCGGGCGTTTCCTCCCGCCTTATTCGGAACAGGAACCTACCGAAACAGCCGTGTCCGGTGAGGACCTGCGTCAGGCGGAAGTTGAGGACGCCGTGGCGCCTCTCTAGCCACTCCTCAAAGAGGGGACTTATCGCCACAATAGTGGCGTGCCCAACCGCCGTTTTAGGCCCTTAGAACACATTGATTATTTTTTATAATCAAACAAATGAAAGTATCGGTTATTTTAATAGCCTTAATGTAAAATATTTCTGGCATGTCATATTACAGTATAAACTTTACTACAAATATAATCTTTTAGAGATCAACTTTTAAATTACTTTATGGTAACTTTGTGATTAATTATTGTAGAACTTTTGTTTACCTTTTGGGCGACGATTTTTTTGATGCCCAATGAGCTCTCCCTTTATTAAATAAAAGTGGCACCACCTAAACATTTTATTACATTATTACATTACATTATTATTACATTTTATTTTTAAACCGATGGGGATTTGTGAACTTTTTGTCCCTCAATCCCCATCAGTGGGGATTTGTGGACAAAAAGTTAACAAATCCCCATTGATGGGGATTGTCAATGGGGATTAGTGGAATAACCCCGAATTGTGATGTGGGATTGTCATCAATAACCCCAGAAAATTGTAAGAAAGAAAGAAATTAGAAAAGATTTTTTTATTGCCATGGAGTCTGGGTTATATAGAAGAGCTGCAGTTCATAACAATTTATATGGTTTCGTTTTCCTCAAAACAAGATTAAATATTATTTTAAACCTTGGCTGATACCTTAAAGGTCCTGTTTTATCTAGGGCTTGGAAAACGGTATATATTTCGAAACGGTTTCGTCTTAAAAACCTCGGAAACGATTTGTTTCGGTTACGTTCGAACTGGACGTTATCCCTTAATCAAACGGAAAGCTTTTCAAGAGATAAATTAAAACTGAGATTTGTTAATAGGTAAGTTTTGTCTGTAGATTTCATAAATTTTGATAAAGTTGAAATAATGGTGGGAAATAATTTCCCGTTATTTGTTACTGCATATCAAAATATTATCAAGTGGGAAAATAAATCCCAATATTTTGTTATTACAGACTAAGTGGGAAATAATTTCCCAGTATTTGATTAAGGGTTATTGAAAAGTTTTTGAAGAAGAACAAAATTTTAATCGTTCTGGGTTAATAAAACGTTTTAAACCGTTCTTTTTTCGATTTTTGTGTTGATCGATAGGAAACTCGCAACACAACCCTTACGGCAAGCGCATTGGAATCAAAGATGTAATGAAATGATTATAAGGTATAATTTAACTAAACAAGTTCATGCTTGTCGGCGCACGCCCCGTGTGCGGCTGCGTCCTGTAGAATAGACCGGTTTTTGTTTTGCGGAATAAACGTTCTCATTTCGTTTTCGTTCCGAACATAATGTTGTTCAAAGAACTGTTAGAAACGTTTTAATAACGTTATTTAAAATAACGTTTCCGAGCCCTGCTCGCAACACAACCCTAATCAATACATAAGCGCCAAGCGCGTTGGAATCAATGATGTAATGAAATGACGATAAGGTACATTTAACCAGCACTGGAGCACGCCCCGTGCGCGGCTGCGTCCTGCGGAATAAACCGGTTTTTGAAAACGTTATCATTTCGTTTTCGTTCCGAACAAAATGTTGTACTGGTTGTACAAAGAACTGTTAGAAAGTTATTTTAAATAACGTTTCCGAGCTGTGTTTTATCCAGTCTTGTTTTCTACAGTTTTGCAAGCTAGTTAATAATAGATAACCTTTAAAGGTTTAAAGGTTCCCAAATGCGCTCGAGGAATCAAGTGTAATTGGGAATTTATTAACTAATGCTTGCAGCGATTTCTAACTGTTGCCCCACGAGAAGAAACTCGTAACTTGCTCGTAAACCTATACAGGTTTAAATAGTCTTTAACTAAAACCTATGCAAGTTTAAATAGTCTTTAACTAAAACCTATGCAAGTTTAAATAGTTTACCTTAGAGAGTTGGCGCAACTTTTCGGTACAGTAATCCCCCACTATCAGCAAAGATTATCCGTTCAACACATTTAGGTGATTCTTAGGATAAGAAGTATCTAGGTCGAATAGAAGCCGTGTAAGAGGCACAGAACAGCATTGAATCGCAGTGGACAAGGAGTCATCAAAAGAATTTGTTCTTGTATTGAGTGCATTTAAAACATAGACACAGTATACACCTGTGGTATACACGGTAGAAGGTTCTGCTATACGTACAACTAGCTGTCTCATAGCGGTTGCTTAGTTGGCACAGTATTATCTGCGAATAGACATGTAGGCGACGATGAAGTAGGTTATTTAGTTGCTAAATAATAACAAACATCTAATAGATTCTAGCACAGTTGGTAAAAAACGTACGCCATCATAATTAACGTAAACCCCTAATCACTTTTAACAAACCGAACAGTGACTACAATTTTTTTTTATAAAAAATGACTAACAAAAGAACGTGTCGTCTTAAACCATGTCCCCGAACTGCAGTAAAACAACTTAGGTCATGAAGCCTTAACATTTCTTGTTTCAAAACCACACGAAAATATTCACTCGGACGAACTGCATAGGTCAGACTGTGGCTCACTCGTAGTATACATTCAACGTTTAAAATTAGGCGTCCCACAGTCTGAGTGTTCAGCTATTTTAGCGCGCAGTTTCTTGAGATTTTTCATATGTTTACGTTAAACAAACCGTTCATCTTGCTCACTCCGATAGTAATAACTATGATTGATTACGTTCTGCTTTTATTTTATGGACTCAACGTTCAATGAGTAATGAAAGACTTCTGTAAAATAAACGGTTGGAAAACCGGTGTTCGAATAGCAAAGTTAGATTGTTTACCGTAATCAATGGTTAGTTAATTGGATCTGGCGGTTCAGTTAAAACTTTGTTTGATTTAGATAAATTAAATGTTTACGTGCCGGCTGTGGAATGCATTTAAAGATGTGGAGACGTACTCCTATTTAGTGAAGTGACAATGCAATGCAGATGCGCAATTCATTAGTAAAACTGTTTGTGGATGCAAATTTTTGGTTAATCCTAACCTATGATCATGTCAATTGCATTGTTAAAAGAGATAAGTCTCGAGCAGACTGGCGCGACGCGACAACGGTATTGTTCTACCGTGAAGTTTTCTTAGAAATTGTTTTGTTAGAGTCGCGTCACGCCTGTAGGCACGAGGCTTTAGTTTAAAAGTACATTCAATGTGACACTCAAAACACAAAACAAATCTTAAAAGATAAAAACACGCAACACGTTATTTATAGCACATTGTTATGTAAACAACATTCAAAAATACATTTTGACATTTTCAACAACCTAAAAATACTTCGCCAAGCTTTTAACGAGGTCGATTGATCATTAAACGAATTCGATACTTTAGAGCCACTTCGCTCCGGATAATATCACAATTAATTACAAATGCTTTGAAATCCGCCCTTTGCGCGAAGGCTCGAGTGTTGTTAATTGATGGGGCTATCGAGGGCCAATGAGTGCCGCCGGTGGGGTGCACTTCATTACAAAGTGGATGGCACATTCTGTCTCTTTTCACGATATCGCTAAAAGGTCATTTGGTTTAGGGCTACATGACCTATGTGTGTGACCTACATATGCACGCGTGGCAGTGATATGCATGGTGGGGATTATAGTTTACCAGAATTAATGATGAACCATGCATCTTATTTACTTATGAGTTTTTTCATTAGCTACACAAAGAAGTAAAAGTTCTTCAACAAAATAAAGGAACCGTATAAGGTCTGTCATCTGCACACTGTGTTTTGCTTGGAAGAAAGAAAGAAAGAAAATGCATTTATTTAGCACAGACACACACAATATAAAAAACAGCAGATAAAAAAATTAAAAGTGTAAAGTGCGATGTTAGCAGAAAGGTAAATGGGCATTTTATTCGAACCGGTGACCCACCAGTGACCACTAACAAAACTAATCGGAGTGTGTTAAAGACCATGAATACTACTCAATGAGATGAGTCGCATTCCTCAAAAGTATGGGAAAGTGTTTTTTTTAGCAAAACAAAAATTAATATAAAACATCGAATTTTCGTATATCCATATTCTTCTAAATATATAAAATGCTTGCAAAAATGCACAAGAATCTTCCTAAAAAGGTATAAGAATGTTTAGGAGGTTTTCTATCTTGTTCCCCGCAGAGACTGCGGGGAACCCGCATTAGTCCACGTTATTCATTCCCGCGTTATTCCAAGCACTCATTTATAAAAATACTAGTTTATGAGTAATCCCCGAATAAACCTGAAAATGGTTGACTACCTACATTATTTTTAAATACTACTTACACAGAATGCTGTGCTGGATCCTCGTCTAGCAAGTTCGTCAGCAGCGTCGTTACCTGCGAACCGCAGTGTCCTTTTATCCATTGCAGTGTCACCGTGTTGCGGCTAGATAGCGTTATTTGTTCTAGTGCATTGTGACATTATAGTGTCAGCTTTGAGGTAATAGGTTTTTTCCGTAAGGATTGAAGAACTGAGGCGCTGTTGGAGAGTAATCGTATGTGTGTGTCCGTAACTCTCCTGGCTTTTTGTGAAGAAAATCTTCAGTTTTGAGGTTTTCGGTTTTCAGGGTTGAGGGAGAGTTGGTGCCTGTTGCACCATTCCTCTACTATTTTTAGGGCTTGACGCATGAGGTTGCATAGAGTGTTTACGTGGGTGCCGTTTATTACAATGGTTATGTCATCGGTGTAGCCTACTGTGAAGTTACTTCAGAAGAGGTCCATCTCGAGGGTTTTCAGTAGAAAGGATGTGAGGTTGGTTGGTTGGTTGGTTGGTTTGGTCTTGGGTTGCGTGTAATCGGTTTTTCCTAGTTTGGGTATAATTTTTTAATTTTTTTATTGACATTTAAAAAAAATGGTTTGGTTATGAAAATGACTTTTACCTCGTGCCATGCGAGAGGTATCTGTCTAAGTGCTATGCAGGCTCGATAGATCTTCACCAGCCATGGTGTCAGATAATCTACACCCCTTATTGTATGAAAGAAAGAGCCTCTAAACTGTACTGCAATGAAGATTGCGCCTTACGAGCACCAGCGAGCGTATCGCAGTTAGTAGTTAATGATTGAACTTCAATAAGTGAGAAAAATACAAGTTTTTGCGTTGAACCACGTAACTTTTTTTCCCCAAATATTTGGATTAAAATAAACACATTCCGTGAAATGTTAACCCTAAACCTTCAAAACAAACCACATTTCAATAATGGACGCGTACTTCGAGGTACCGGGTCAAAAATGCCCAATGACCTTTGATGGGGGGTGTGCCTCACGGCTGCGCCAAAAAGGCCCAGTTCAGCAAAAATGCCAGACAACTATAAGTGCCTGACGCTGGTTTTCAACTGGACCTGAGAGTGTGATGTGACGGATGTAAATCAGTTTTATAATGTAACGTGTATGCAGCATACTTAAAAAAAAATATAAAGAATTTGTAGGTACATAAATAGTGTGATTGTGCATAAAATAGCAAATCAACACAAAAAACAATTTGATAAATAAATGAGTAAATGAGACGGATGCATGAAAGACCATTGTTAAATAAGTAAGTAAAATAAATATATCCTTTGAAACAAGACAGAACCAAAAAAAAACTTCCATGTTCTATCACTTTGTCACAATTTATTAATCCGTGCACCAACGCATCGCACAATACGCCAATTATAATACACTTAATACGCTGCAAGCAGCCGAGCGCGGCGGACTGTTCACGAACAGCTTACTTGTTGGAAACTACCGATGAAGAATCCCAAAATATATTTGAACAAGGAGTTGAAACCACGTTATGGCCACGTTTTTGACCAAAAAAACAACAAATCGGTTTTATTTCACATAATGGTCCCTTTTAAGAAATTCTGCATTGTAGTAGAGCCGTCAAAAACAATGCGGTTTGGATCCCCGCCAACTAGGCCATTAGACTAGTGTGTTAGGAACAGGGGAAGCCTGAATTTTCATTTTGTGCTGCAAAGCTGGGAGAGGCGTGGTTGAGGATGGACTGCTCGCCAAGCTGGGAGAGGCGTGATTGAGGATGGACTGCTTGCCAAGCCTTGTGCAAAACAAAACCATTCATTTGGGACACGCATTGGAAATTAAACATAAAGAAAAAAATTACAATTTATAACACTAAAGAAAAAAAAAAAGACCTGTACGAGTAGGATTGCCAGGTGTCCGGCTTTTCACAATCACGTCCGGCTAAATATACACTGTCCGGCTTTTGTTAGGCTTTTGGTCAACCCCGCCCCGCGTAAAGATGCTGATTATTGATTGTTTTAACTACTTTCAATGTAAATAAGTTACAAATTACTTTAGTAAGAACAAAATTTGATTCATATTAAAAAACTTAATTTAATTTAATTATACTTTGATTCATTATACTAACATAGTTTAAGTAATATGTACTAACAAATTATGGGTAAATACCTGATTTAAAGATGAATAAATAAATAAATAAATAATTAAGAGTAGAGTAAATCTCAAATTAACAACAGTACCTAATACACGTATATACACAAATAAAAGTTTTTGTTTTTGTTTTTGACTTAAATTGAAAGCCATTTCCTGCCCATCATTATCTAGGATATAAGCCAAAGAGCTTCAAGTGCATTCCGCTTCAACTTGACTTAACAAAGGCTTTCCGTCTAGACAGATATTAGATACCTCTCCCCCCTCTATAGGGTATCCCCTGGGCCTCGCAACAGGCTTCAAACTAAGCCTTCGAGGGGTGGCAGCTCGCCAAGTGCTGTTGCCAATAAGATAAATCTGTTTGAGACATGTTGGAGAAAGAACGTTTAATGGAAGTGTTTGTTTTTATTATTTTATTTGTCTGGTTTTATTTTTATGTTGATTGGATGTTTGACCTGGTGGTAAGCGATGGATGCGACGTCGACGATGATGCACGCTTGCTAAGAAGGTTACTTCTAAGCAAGCATGCATCAGAACCATTCACTTGTAACTTTAAGACACAGTATAAATATGGACAGTACAGAAACTACGTAGTAAACGTTCGAAACGGCGCACACACAGACGCGCTCATTGACGAGATCCCAAAGTGATGGTCGCGGTGCTGTCAGTTGCGGGTGCCGTGTCGCGACAAATAATCGCATCGATCTTTTTAAAAATGGAGCGTAGGTAATTATTTCAACAAATAGGCCGAAGTTCCATACTGTCATATTTATACTGTGTTTAACGCTTGGTCCCGATCTCCAAGTTAAATTAAAAATTGTGCTTTTTATATTGTTATCTTGCCTGTGAGGATAAAGTAAATAACTTGTTACATATTAAAATTGTTGCACTCGATAAAGACAAAATCTAAACCGAAGGCTAAATACAATAAAAACGAACATATAAATGACACTCTTCTCGACCAAGCAAACGAAACCAGGTGGTTGAAGATTACACCTTAAATTGCCACATCTTGGCAAAGCCGCAGAACACAGACCACGTTCCTATTTTATCTGTAACAAAGAGCGGTCTTACAGCGTTTTACACCGGTCTTAGTTCTACCTACTCCAGGCAATCCCTCGCGCAAGTATCTCAGAAAGAAAATAAAGAATAAAGTCTGCTTTTCCGCAACTTTTAAAGTGGTATTTACATAGGTCGACTTTAATTGCGCGCGCTGAGCAACTTGCCTGAACTTAGCCCTCTGTGCGGCAAAGGCTATGAGACTCATTTGCACAGTGGGATAAAATTGCTTGCTTTGTAGTCAACGGTTTATGAGTTTGCTTTGAGGCCGCACCGGAGGAGGTTAGCGTGTACCCTAATGTTAAATTTTTCAGCATTCAATTTTGAACTGCACCTACCACGAACGAAATGGAACTAACTTAAAGTTTTTGTTCATGGGCTTCTTGCTTGCTAGTCATGTTGACACATTTGTGAAGATACTTCATTAGTTACAAATACGCTTTTTCCTGCGCTGCCCCCCAACTTAGTTACAGTTTATTATAATGGTATTAAAGTCGATGGTGACATGATAACTGTGGCCACACTTTTTGATAGTTTTAATGCTAGAACCATTTCTTTTGCTCTATTTGCAAGCCAAATCAAAATTTAAATAAAATCTTTGATAAGTTACCTCCTTGGTTGCCATGTGTTGAAGGATTCTTTTTTATTTTTTTGCCTGCCAGGCATTTCTCATGTATTCGACCAGTACAGGAATTTTTCTCGAAGAAGATTGTCAAAATAATGCTCGAATTTCCAAGCATGTTTGAGAAAAGGTTATTTTCGCGCCTTTATCTAACGCGGCCATCTTGTTTTGTCTATACAATTTTTTCACAAATGTTTAACAACGCCCCCAACTCAGGCATCAAAATAAGCTTGTACAACAATAAGTATCAACTTTCATTCAACGTTTCAATCGGAACTTTCTGGGATAGATCAGTATGCACCCTTATATCTGCTAGGTCAACCAGTAAACTAGTTAATTGTGTTGTTGCAAACTCCACTATTAATTATACAGTATCCTATGAAGCATAGACTTTTGAAAAGCAAGTTTTAAGACTACTGAAGAGGAGTTCTCTGTAGTAGGTCTGTGGATGGCATAATAAGAGGCTCCAGTTTTACCTCTGTTTGTTTGCCAATTAGGGGAATTGTGCTAAAAAAAAAACAACCATTGAGGCTGTTTTTTTTTGCATTCGTTGCGATATGATCATCAGAGACATAAATGTTTAAAGCAATGCAGGGAAATAAATTGTTAGCAAATTGACACCCTACGTCCATTTGCCGTCCTATAGCCATTTCATACAAGTGTCAAACAATTACAGTTCCGATTTGAATAAACGGCTAATTTTAGTTGGTAGTAGAGCTTTACAATTAATTTTCTTGACTTAGCTATCTAAGTGCGAACCCCTTTGTAGCTGATCGATTTTAGCGAGTTTTCTGCATGCAATACTAAAACCCAGAGCTTTCAAGTTCGTAGTGAAAAGCCGTCTATTTTTAAAGGGAAAACAGAAGTTTCACAACATAAATGAATTTGTTCTTGAAGGAACTTGAAGAAAGTACGTGACCCAAATAGGATAGGCAGGCTTACCTAAGTAACAAATTACGCTCTCGTGGCGCAAAAAGGATTTTTTGCTATTATAATCTTCATTTGCCGATAGGCTTCTGCTGGATATAGGATTTTTCTATCTCACGCCATCCAACACGATCCTCCACCACTCTCATCCACTTGCTAACAGCTTTTATGTATCCTCAGTAAAGCTGCCCAAACAAAAGCCTTAAAGATAATTTAAAATCATTTTTGTGTGTCACTTTGACACACTACCTACGTCACTTTGCGGTCAACTGTCAAAGAATGATAGTCGTGACTTAAATATAGGTACAGTCAGCATCAAAAGTTGTTGACCACATTTAGATTTTCAAAATCGCTATATAGTGACTTCACTATATAGCGATTTAGCTAATAGTGAATACGGTGTACAGCGATTTTGAAAATCTAAATGTGGTCATCAACTTTTGATGCTGACTGTACAATTAAAGTTGGTAGGTAATTTTATAAACAATTAATTTCCTCGACTGTACTTATCTAATAACATTTTCTGCTAGCTGTACTGAACAGATACGCAAAACAAATGACTGGAGAGTTTAGCGACCGTAACTATTCATTCGCAGTTCTAATTTATGCAGCAGTAGAGATGATTAACGGTCCTGTAGTGGTTGGCAAGGATCCAGGGTTCTGCTGGTGAACGGGTTTAAGGTCAAGAATGGACGCCTGTAGCCTGTGTATGAATTGTATTTTTTTTTCTTTATTTGATTAGGAGACGACGTTTATAATCGCAATGCGCATGACTGTTAGGCACTTTTGGTGGTGATTTTTTTATCGTTCGTTTTTATTGTTCGGGCTCTATTTGAAAAATTATTGATAGGTAGTTTAACTCTTAGAACAAAATTAGGAGAGTACTTAGATGACCCAACAAACCAAACTTATAGTCGCCACTGTTAAGTATGTGTGATCTAAAAATGTTCCTCATTTTCTTTTACAAAACTACTGTAACTAAATTAATTACAAACATAAAAACTAAGTCCGTCTAAAGCATCGTCATGTTTATTCAAACATTTCTGCCAACATTATGAAATTCAGGTGCTTTCAGGCTTTCAGTCGCGCCTCATTCAAGGCTCGGCATTCACTGGGACATTTCAATGTGTCGTACTAGGGCAGCAGAGAACGTAGGTACCTTTGTGTGAGATGTACGAGTTTGTGTGCCGACACCAAAGCTTGCTGTTACAAATATAACACAAGTGTCTTGTAGACGCGAGGTTTTGTTCAGAACGTAGTTAATATTAGATTAATAATTATAGAAATGAAGTACTAAAATGAAATATAACATATAATATGAACTTAAATTCAAGTAATATGTAGTGTGGCATAGATATATTATACATTTTAATAATACATCTATGGTAGGTACCATGGTATATTATTATACTTCGCCAGGTGTCGCATTCCGAGACACAGTGGTCACGTGGGTGACACAAGTCTACGTCGTCACATCTGTGTTACCAGAAGTTTTTAATAATAACTCCCCAACCACCGTTATTACCTGTACGAATCCGATACAACAATGAGGTTTTTCAAATTCAAATGCTTTGTACATATTTTTTAACAGAATGGTGACTAAAAATATTTCCTTAATTCGTGTTTCGTTGCAATAAAGTGGCAACTGGATAGTGTCGTCAGCATGTGTCACTCCCGAAATGCCAGACTTTGTTTTATTAGACCATGGTAGGTACCTTCTTTCATTGCGTGTGACAGCTAATAATATAGACCTCTTGACGACTGCAAAAATTTACAAATTTGAGGAATACAATCTTGAGTATCACGCTACAGAAAGACTGATCCCAGTTTGTTAAATTATGAGTTCGGACCAGAATTCTACCATCTATCCTTAAGGCTAAGTACGCAAGCAAGAGAAAATGATCTAGACATTATTGGTACCTAAGTTCATTCTGTTCCGGTTATAAACCAAGCGAGAAAGGTAGTTAGTCTGCCGTTCGATATAATGAAACTAAGATCTAGCAAAGGTTTAATAAAGTTTGCTGTTTGCTCAGGTAATTCGTGCCTTTAATTTTGATAAACTCACAAAACTCGAACTGTATTGAAATCTGTGTAAATTACAATTCCTCTTGATGTCGTTAATGTATATTTGGAAAAGCTAAAAGTTTTCTCTTCCATGAAGACTCGCGAATTGAGGACGCCTCCGTGAATAATTGAACAGGGGACCATCATTTGTGACCCTCTCAAAATGTCCTACAAACGTACAGCGGCTCAGCGAAAACATCTTAACTTAACTTATTTAATATTTTAGGACAATTTTCGAATACATTGACAATGTTCTCTGGTATGATTCTGAAGTTTCACGACGTGACACGGTTGTTGATACTAATGAAAATGATTTGATTATTATGTGCGACACTATTCAGCGATGTTATCACTAGCCTTTATAAACTTTAATCTGTATTACTGTGTGAATAGGAACGGACTTGATGTTAAACTTAAGTAGTGCATTGTATTCATACGGCAGGCGCTAGTCTAAGTTGTGTTTGTACATTTAATAGAATTTCTGTCGTCAGCCGCTGCACAGTGGTGCATAGTTGTGAATGAAGCACTCGTCAAGTTCCTTCCTTCATCCATGTTAGCGGCTCGGCACGGGCACGGGTGGGCAGTCACGTGCGGCGCCCGCGCCTGCGGCCCCCGCCCCGCGCGCCGCACCCGCACCGCCACGCGCTGCGCGTGCGACGCGACGTGACCACGCCACTCACCCGTGCCCGTGCTTGCAGGATGCACGCGGTGGGCCTGCACTCGGCGCTCGCCATCCGGCGCGAGCGCAAGCGCCGCGCCGAGCAGCAGCGCGCTCGCGAGCGCCGCTACTCGCTACAGTCCTCAGAGTCGGGAGTCACCTCCCCGCACTGCTCCACGGGCAGCTTGGAGAGGCGCCGCTTCAGAAAGCCGCACCACACCGAGAATGAGGTCGTGTCAACGGTCGGTATGCTCCACCTCGGGGTGGTGTTCCTCGTGCTGGGCCTGTTCCTCCTCGGCTCCGGTTTCCTGCCGGACAACGTCACGTCATGGAGCACGGTCGGCTCCGTCAGCTGGTTTAACGAGCTGGTCTGCTCGGGGATGTTCGCGGTGGGAATCGGCATTTTTCTGATAATTTTGCACAAATACTTAATGAAGAGTGAAGAGGACGCGCTGGAGGACTATGTTCAGAGGCAGCTAACGAGGTCACGCTCGGGACACCGGCTGGAGAGGGACGCAGAGACGGGTGGCATGCGCACGAAGAACGCGCGTCGAGCACGCGCTTGCGAGGCGGAGGCGGAGGTGGTGACGGAGACATACAACGAACCACCCGCCGAGCGCGCGCACGGTTTTGTGAACGCGTTGGCGCTGAACGGCGACGTGCTGCGCGAGCTGCCGCTGGAGCAGATAGTGGAGGAAGAGGTGTCCGTGACGTCAGAGGGCGGCGTGAGGCTCGGCAAGTTCAACAAGGACACGTACTCGTCGCCGTCCGTGGCACCGTCGCTCAGCCCAGGCTCGCCCTCCGACACGCGCGAGCTGCTAGCCGACGGCCGGTACATGATCATGTCGCGCATGTGAGCCACCTAAGTCGACAACTCGCTGATTCCGAGCTCTCTCGCCTAATATGAGATTCTTTTATTGTTTCTGTAGCCAAATGTTATGCCCCAAACGTTGCGCACGCGTGTGGCTATTCGTGTGATTTTAATCAAAAGAAACAGCAAAGATTACACACCCTCAGATTACACACCCTCAGATTACACACCCTCAGATTACACACCCTCAGATTACACACCCTCAGATTACACACCCTCAGATTACACACCCTCAGATTACACACCCTCAGATTACACACCCTCAGATTACACACCCTCAGATTACACACCCTCAGATTACACACCCTCAGATTACACACCCTCAGATTACACACCCTCAGATTACACACCCTCAGATTACACACCCTCAGATTACACACCCTCAAATTACACACCCTCAGATTACACACCCTCAGATTACACACCCTCAGATTACACACCCTCAGATTACACACCCTCAAACATTACACACCCTCAAACATTACACACCCTCAAAGATTACACACCCTCAAATCTTTTCTCTGCCTCATAATGACGCTGGGCAAAGAGTATATCCATTCATATAAAGTATAAACTACACTCCACTCTCGTATATAACACGTTCTCGTTCCTCTAGCGGTTCGGGAGCTGTTACAGTTAGTACTCATTTCCTCTACTTCCGTTCTGAAATCTCAAATATGCTCGGAATCAGAGAATTGTCGAAAATTACCTCCTTCGCCTCTTACATATGGATCGCGGGAAAGTGAATTGAACTCTATGTCTCTTATGATTGAGATCGTATTTCTACTTCCGCTACTTCCGTTAACAAGGTTTCTATGTAACTGTCCTGCTATTTGGTTAAAGCTTCGATGCTTCGACGTTTCAATGGATATTTGGTTTGTGTTCGGGGAACGCTCCTCTATTCTATATTTTAACAGACGGACCAACTCTTTGGTAGACTTTAGCAGTAAGTTGTATTGTGTGCTCGTTTATAACTGCAGTAGTTAAAGTGAAACAGTCGTTAGTGAGATCAATGGTTTTGATCGCGTGTTGCATGACTTTTCTTTTATTCGGCGTTTTCTTGTGAAAGAACAACAAACGTTTCGACTCGTAGACGTTCCCCGTCAGCTGAGTTAGAAATGTTTATTTGTAAAAGCCGAAAATACGCAGTTAAAATAAAACGTGGCGTGTCAAAACAATATCGTTGTCTTTCAACCTCGATCGGGACAAACAATACAAGTCATTTCTTTGTTCTTTCATTTGTTTCGCATGGAGACTGCAGTTGTGAGCGAGTGATCGTGTATATTTAATTAAATTAACATTGGAATTCCGCATGTATTGGCTTGAGACTGATTGTTATATACTGTTCTTATATACCTGACGATTTTATATAATATTGTATGTTTGTTTGTCTTCTATGTAACTCTATTACTAATTAGTTTACTGTTTAGATACACGGGAGAGATTGAACTAGCAGATTACTGTGAAATACTATGTAGTAGCTTAGACATTTTTCTCCCTCTTGCAATCAAATAAATCTGTAAGTTTTGAATAGAGAGATTTGAATAGAGTAACATTTAGTTATTTTAATCATTAATCAAAATGTTATTTAAATTAGATTTAACAACCATTTATAAAGAAGGTCACGGAATTGCAACAAATTGCAACAAATTGCACTTTTGATAAATGACACGTCATTTCAGCGCAGAAAGTAGTTTAATCCTAGATCCAGATGAAGATGAATTTTCCAACTCTACCCAGTGTATCTGAATAGTGCCTAAAATATATTATCATTATTTATATGTATAAGTAAATACCAAATATCTTAAAGCACTCACTGTGCACTTTGTTTCTTTTTAACAGATCTGTGCCAAAAGTTTCATGGCAATGCTATAATATAATGTTTGTTCGAAATAGTCAATGATTTTAGTTTACTGCAACTAATATTTTCTTAAAATTGACCGAATGTTCTCATCTGTTATTCTTTTCCAAACATGTCTAATGCCTTTAACGAAAGATTTGAAATATATAAGAATGCTTGCATCAAATTCCTATTCTTAAATACAGACGAATTTGGTAAATTTTAAGATAAATGTATTTTTTCACTTATAATGTTATTTTCGTCCCACCGTTCTTTGTTTTAAGTCTATCTTGGTTGTCATTAGGTTTATTTTAGTTGGGGCTGTGAAATGTTTTCCATTATAATCGAGATGTCAAATTATATAAATATGTACACATTATTAAACATTGATATTAATATTAAGCTTACACACACGAGCTTAGCTTCACAATGCTCAAACTTTAAATTATTAGGTTTACACCCCTTTCCATTACTTCTCTCCTAGTACTTTTCTCTTTTACTCTTCCCTTGTTATTAGACGAATTTGATGTTCTTTGTCATAATTGTCCTAATTGTAATAAATTAAAGGGTAAATCAAAAAACAACCTTAAAATTTTAGTAATTTGACAAAAGTTGATAAAGAACAGTAATTTCGCAAATTATTTCGTACCTACTTGCGGGTATCTAATATCTGTCTCTTACTGTAAGTGCTGTCTATAAAACATTGCCTTATTAAATAAATATTTCACGAATATTAATATTGTGTATTTGTAATGGCACAATTTTCGGTAATTTTTGATAAGTAGTGTAAGGTTCATTAGAAGAATACTGAGCTATGTAGAGAAGAGGGACAACTTCTGTCGTTGTAACAAGAGCCTACAAAGTAAAGCCTTTAAAGAATAACAAGGCTTTGTGCAATATTATGTATACGAACTTACAAATTAGTGTCTGCAGTATTCATTTGCACAACCATCTTTTGAAAGTTTAGAGCACAAAGGTAGCGTGATATATTTAAGTATTGTAATTACAAACTCATGATAGTAATTATGTATCGGTTATAAACAAAAGAGGCTTTTCTCTCTTGTTACATTCTCCTATTTTGTTGCAACGACAGTCCGAAGTGAAACGATGGCTAAGTACAAAATTGACGGTTTTACAAAATATTTCCTTTTCAATTATAAATTAGAATCAAATATTAAAATTGGAATGTTTATGGATGTGCAAAGTGTTTAATAGCTAAAGTATTCTTCAAATGGACATTAAATTAATTGTGTATTTATATTCTGTCGCCTGAATGTCTAGAAAAGCTAGCTTCGTGTTGTATTAAGTGTGTTGGAGATCAAAATGAATTGAAATTTACTACTTGTGCACGTTTTCCTTTATTTGACATTTGTCGAGAAAGATATTGGTGACAGTATTATTTTGTAAAAAAATATAAAAACTGTTTTAAAATATCATTATATTAGAAGAATTATAAGTTTAATAATGCATTATTATTCGCTAATACAATGTTAGGTACTGTATAATAATACGACCATTTATTTATTATTAATCATACACGCAGTATCCAAAGCTCACTGCATTATGTTGGCAGTTCATTTTGCCGCTTATTGTAACGCTCATTACATGTATTGGTTTTGTAACCATTAACAACCACGGTACTTAAAGAATGTCAAGCTGTAACAATGCATTACTAAGCACATTATTTAATAACGTTTAATAATAATTAATTACTTTATTGTATACTACATTCTGATGCACATTACGATAGCGCAAAATATAGTGTTTGCACACGTTAATTATGAAATTTCTTGTGCCTATACTTTTATATTTAGGTAATTTTGATAGGATAATTCAATTGAAATACTTGGCTGTAAGTGTCACATGTACATACCATGCGATCACCCTCGTTGTCCTGTAACCTGTAACGTAACAATGCCTTCGACAGTGATGAGTAACTAGTCTTACAAGATAAACGAATTCATAGCATAAGCAGAATAATGCGCAACAGCGCTTTGCTAAAAGCTTGATACATCAAAGTCAAATATACTATCTACATCCCTAATTGTGATTTGTAAATCTCTAGTTATTAATTTGTAGTATTCGTTTTGTTGTCCAAATGTTTTGGTGTCGTGTTAAAGCTCAAAACGTGTTTGTTGTGATTTTTTTATGCCATTTCGGTGTCGTGGAGAGATTTTTATGAACGCTTTTGCGCATTTTTTAAATAAAACTATACACTCGTAAACCACTTAAATGTATTTAATCGAATTAAATAGTGACGCCTTTTGTTAACAAACTACAGTGCTAGCCAGTTAGGATGTATTTTTTTAATCACCTACAGATCTTAACCAAGCAATAAGTAATGTACATTAATTGAAGTTTTTTAAACGTTTTGGTGTGGTTACAAGTTTTGAGAGCTACTTCTATCATGCATTCCTTTGTAAATCTTTACCTAATCGATGTCATTATGAATTTATTTTTTTGTGTCCGATGTTACACTGATTGTTGTTTTCGTCACAAAGTGATACTAACTATAGGAGAAAATCTGAAATACAAAAAAATACACCAAAATATAAGTTTATAAGAATATAATACTAGATTGAGAATCGAATAGAAATCCTAACTTTATAAAAAAAATCGAATTTGTCCTACTCGATACAAATTCTTAATGAAATTACGTAGTAAGTAATAACTCTTTTCTTTTCAATCTAGTCATCTAACTAAAGTATGAATTTAAAATTATGTAAAATTAAATCGTTTTCTGTAAATTAAACGAAATACTTTTGTATTAAACGGTTTCACCGCGGGGAGAGCGATTTCATTACTAGACCTCATTTATTTTAGTAACGATAATTATCCTTATTAAATATTAGCTCTATTATAAATCAAGGAATGAAGGTGTATTTACGGTAATTTTGGAGTTTATTAGCTATTAACTTGGAAATTATAAAACCTTACATGGGTCGCTTTCCTCACGGTGAGGCGATTTTATCTCGAGTCACAAATCATTCCACGATAGGCAAATATAATTTATTTCACTCGATTTATTACACATTTATTATTAAATATACTAATTATAACAAAAACGCGATTATTTTATTATATTTTTTCCTTTGTCTATGAGACCATTACTGAGCAGTGAAATTTGGCTTTCTGATAATAAACATATGATTTTCAAGTAAACAACTTGATAATAATATTTTGAGAGGCTTTACAGTCGTGAATAAATAAAGGTCAAAATATCTAAAGGCTTGCTCTAACACGATTCATATAATCTATTTTTGTCAAACTTAATAATACCGGATAGTAATGGTTACCAGTAGTTAATACCATTATCAGTTTTATTTCATTTCCGAGCGACAGAATATTATTGTCATATCAATAAGTTTGATCGACAAAATACAAGCAAAATAGAGGCCTTAAAACAGGAAAGAAAGAGAACCTTCCTGCTAATAACAATGAGGGTGTATGTCGGTCACATGTTTTATGCGTAGCCATCCGACACTCGTAGCGGCGTAGCCATCCGACCCTCGTAGCGGCGTAGCCCGTAGTTTCGAAGGCTCGGAGCTCGTAGACAATTTCACATGTATGTTATTGCCCGAGTCGCACACTACGGGGAAATTTCAAAAGTTCGGTGCTCGAGTTGAGTGCGATCTATGAGGTAACTATGTACTTTATCTATAGGTGCGTCTCTTTGACAGTGATTGGGCAGTAATCTACCACGCAGGCCCAGTGCGGGTTCGTAGATGTCACTGTCTGCGATTTTTTGGTTCTAGGACATGCCGGTTTCCTCACGATGTTTTCTTTCACCGTTTCGAGAGCAGTGGTGATGAAAGTATGTACGAGTACGCAAAGTAAAGCTCCTGCCTGTGTTCGAACTCACGACCCACAACTCGTAAGTCGGGGCCGCTACCACTGCGCCACCACTGCTCCTTTATAAACCTATTTCATCTGGAAAAATCGTCTGTAATGGATGCATCCAAAAAACGATATCATCGGCAATGGTTCCACCTTCTGCATTAATTACAGACGATTTTTCCGAATGAACCATGTATTGAAAGACGAATATGAATACGGTCCCAGCTGTACACTTGACACAATTGAAATACGTTATGAAAATCTTTACAATACTATTTTACATACATAAGAAACTCAAGAATAATTTTATTCAATTTACGAGATTTTTATTCATAGAAATTGTGCTCTCTGGGTAGGTTTTAAACTGTTTTTTTAACTCTGGCTTAAACTTAGGGTACACTTACGGACCCTGTAGGGCACACCAAAAAACATAAAATTAATGTTTAAAATTAAAATAAAATTGAGAAATAATTAACACCTTTTTATTTGTTAGTAACATTAATTAAGTAAATCGCAAAGCACAGTTAGTAATTTTATAGATAACTCGGCTAGTAGGTACATGAAGGCACTATTTCTCCAACTAAATGTTTCGTTGAGATATAAACCTTTCTAATTAGCTACCCGGTCTTGTTAAAAGGTTGTTAAACAAGCACAGTACCTAGTTGCTCCATTAGGCTTCTAAAGTTTTAAGTTTCGACCGAGGCTTGCTTGCAGGATTTGAGACACCAAAGGAAATAGTGTTCTTTTATTTCGACTCACGACTGTTTTCCCTAAGGAGTCACGAGCACCAATATGTATCCACTTAGCAAAATTCAAAAGCAATTTTCGCACGAAATAACGACTGCAACTTTAAGATAAGACATATTTCATATTAGTGTGGGTTCCAAAATACTATGTTCGTAACAAAATAAAATTACAATCACCACAGTAGGAGAAAATCACTTTTTAAAGATGCTAAGTGTATACACAAGTAAGTGTGTAAGTGTGTGTAAGTGTGTGTGTGTGTGTAAGTGTACATATTGGTGCTCGTGACTACCTACAGCACTCACAAATTCTGTGCACATCCGAGGAATTAAATTAAACAGACATTATGGCAATACTATAAATATGGCCTTAAAGAAAACAACAACGTACCAAAACTACGTCTAAAATATGACACTGACACACCCTGAAATAGCTTGCAAGTGACGTGCTCGTACAAATACACAGGTAGTAATCAGCCAAAAGGGTTCGGGTTGGGGGTTAAATGTTAATGTCCGGTCCTGAACATAGCCGTCAGTCATAAACGTGTGGTGACGGTCATAGCTACTGTAACTATTGGGGAAATACCAGCCAGAAGACGGGCTGTCTATAATAATTTGCTGTAGCATTCTTATTAGTAACTACCTGCGCCCCGCGGTTTTAGCTGCAGAAGTCTCGATCCCGTGGGAATATTGGGATAAAAAACTATCATAAATATCTATCCTATGTCCTAACCTAGGTCATCGTCGACCCATGTGCCAAATTTCATCCAAATCCTTTCAACCGTTTTAGCGAGAAAGCGTAACAAACAAACAAACTCACTTTCGCATTTATAATATTATTATAGTTAGGATTTGTTATGTCCCGTGATACTAAGCAATCGTTGAATAAGATTTGCAATAATAGCGGAGACGCTACAATACGTTGCTGACCTATAAAGCTTCGTACAGACTAGCGCGACGCGACACCGGTTATTGTTATACCGTGAAGTTTTCTGAGAAATGGTATTGGTCGAGTCGCGTCGCGCTGGTCTGCATGAGCCTTCAAGGAGGCTATAATATATTTTACACATACACAATACATAAACTCACACATTCCACGGGTGTAGGCGGACACTACAGAAATCCTCACATACTCTTTTTGCTTCGTTTACATTCATTACACGCACGCCGGTTGCGAGTACTACGCATCTGACCTTTCTGAAGAACATCACCAATAACGTCACTATATGTCTTTCTAGGGCGCCCCCTATACAGGTTGTCATCGACATGACGCCAAAACTGATACCATGGATTCAGTTCATGCCGGTTATTACAAAATAAATATTGCTGTTTCATTCACTCGGTCAAAATGTATGGAACAGCTGATTTAAAAAAAAATTGAAAAATTTAAACGCAGGGGTGTTCAGAAGCATATACTGAATCCATGGTATCAGTTTTCGCGTCTATGTCCCTGCCACCCTGTATATCTTTTAACTACATGAAATTTTCGCCAGACATTGTAGACACACCTTTGTAGTCTTTAGCTTATGTAAACCTGTCGTAAACCCACGTCCATACAAAAGTTGTGCATTATAAAAGCTATACAAACGCAGTAGGCGTACTTTATTCAATCGGGAACCCCTTAACGACAGTCTAGTGGCGTGTAATATGGCTGAAAGGTCAAGATCGTAACGTGATATAGGTACAATAAGCTACACGTCTTTTTAACACTATAATCTTGAGCAGCGTAGTGTGGAGCTTCTATACAATAAGAGACCAGTTTTTACTGGTTTTGTTACATTGTTGTGCGGTCTACTGTACCCACTTTACGGTGGAAACTCTATAGCCACTTAATATAAGAACCTAAGGAGTAGGTGTACTGAGTACTTGAGTAGCTAGGCCATGTGGTTTGAAGAATAGGATATATTGTTGAAACTTCTGGCTGTTTTGTAGGAAGACAAAAGGGTTATTTAGGTAATTTCAAGAAATTGGCCAGTAACTGCCTCGTTGGTCAGTAGTCGCTAGCGCCACTGCCGAGCATGAGGTCCTGGGTTCCATTCCCAGGTCGGGCAAAGTGTTATTGTATTTTTTCATCAGGAGTAGCAACCTGGAGTCTGGATTTGTGTCGTTGTTGATGGCAATAGGCTCGCCCCCTATTACATGGGACTTAAATATAACTGGCGAAATGTGGGTGTACTATAGGAACACCTCTGCCTAACCCTTTGAGAAATACAGGCGTGTTGTTATGTTATTGGACAGTGAGACATGAGTACCCTCGTGGCTAAATAAAAATAGCCGTACGGGTCGATCGCAGGCTGACAGTGGTTACGGGTAGTCAGAAGCCCGAAAGTCGTAATTATCAGTTTTACCAAAAAGTTTCACCCAGTAACTGGGTTGTGAAGGTTAGATAAGTAGTCGTTCCATGTAAAATGTATTCAGCTGCATCCGGTTAGACTAGAATCCGACCCCAACATATTTGGGAAAAGACTAGGCAGATTAAACATTTTTTATACCTTTGCTGCAGTTATCTATCCTTGGTGCCAATACAGTCACAATGGTACGCACACAGAGTCCCACGCAGATTTTGTATGAGCAGTGCAAATTGTAAATATAAGTTGGTAATAAATAAATAAATTGAAGCATTCTTCAATTCAAAGAAGAAATTCGAGTACATCCAAAATCGATACTAATCGTCGTTTAAAAAAAAAACACGATTGTTAAACGAACGATACATAGTTTGTCGTTCGGATTCTTACGAAGAGATACGAATAAGGGAAAGGGCAATGACCGCACCTTATTTGGCGCCAACATTTTAGCAGGATTAGTAGTGGCTATATATTACATGGTTCATAAATAACTCACACACAACTCTTTTTTACAAAATAAATTGCACAAGTAGACTAACCCACTTTTATCCCAAGCACAATTTCACTTTATTGTTCGGTTTAGTTCCTGAAAACAAAAGACGACCGTCTGGAGCAATCATCTCAAGGCCGTCGCGCCACGTACAGTTGTACAGGCGAACGAGGTATTTGGAAGACAAGCAGCTAACTTGCAACCACTTTTAAAGAATTTGGTGTTTGTGTCAATACTTTTAAACCACTCGGTATCTTACTTAAGGTGAAATGGGTTCCAAAGCAGATGTTTCGACTTCACGCAAAATCAATGTTTCTCTTAAAAAAATACCGAATTTCCCTTTTTTTTTATGATTACGAAAATTGAAGAGTGTCCTTAATGAAGTATGAGGCCCGAAACACGATTGACAAAACTTTCCTCGATAGAAAAAAACGGCAAAGTTACCTAAAAACTGTTTTTGTTACAACCACTAAGAAAAAAACCTATTCCATTCGATTGTTTTCATATCAAATGTATTAAAATTTTGTCTACGTGTTCACTATTAAATAGTTTAAGGAATTATGGACTTATTTTTAACCGACTTCCAGAAAGGAGGAGTTTATATGTTCGACGCGTATGTATGTTTTTTTTTTTTTTTTATGTATGTCCGCCGATTTCTCCGTCAAATGTGGACCGATTTTGAAAATTATTTTTTTGTATGAAATAATTTTTTCATGGGACCAATCCGGGAACATACCCTATGCTCCCGGATTGGTCCCATAAAAAAATTATTAGCTTTGCTTGGATAGTTTTAGAGTAAGCTTCAATAATACGTATTTTTCCCACTTAGTATATGTGGATGTTATGCTGATAACTTCCTGTGACTGTTATTTACATAGCAGGTACTGGTATTCAAATTTGTGTGGGGTAGGTACCACAACTAAAAAGTGAAAAATATAAACTTTTTACAAAAAAAAACAACCGACTTCCGAAAAAAAACACTACAAAGTGAAAAATAACTTTAATTTCGGAAGTCGGTGGCAAAAAACGAAAAATCAAAACCAAAGACACCGACTTCCGAAATTAAAGTTATTTTTCACGTTGTAGTGTTTTTTTTCGGAAGTCGGTTGTTTTTTTTTTTGTAAAAAGTTTTTTTCTATATCAACACAAGCTAAATTTTTAAATTCAATATTTGTAAACATAGTGCAATAGAATTGCGAATACAAGCGTGCTGTTATGTTTATGTAAAAATGATGATCGGCATTTTAGTGGAAAACTCAATATTTTTGCCTGCTTACCAAATATCTTGTTCGTCTGTACATTAATCCCATGCTGTTATCCGTACGAAGGGGACAATTTCGCCGAAAGTGTACAATTTCTTCGCTCCGGTATTCTCGCTATATCGTCTCCCGTTACACCGAAACGTTATTTATGTGGGGTACGAAATACGATATAAATGTCATGAGACACATATCACAAATGAGTCAGGGAAATGTACTTAAAATAATGATGTAGGTGATGCAATGATGAAACAACTTGACAATATTAAAAAAAAATACAAGATAAGGTAGAGTTTTACGAGAAAAACTAATAACTGTCACTAACTGTTTATACTTAAAAAAAACTGTCGCATGTCGGAGGAGCAATGGACAAACACCACCACTGAGTGGATCCCAAATAGCATGATACGACACGACAAGCACAGAAAGAGACGGCGGGATATTTGGCCCTGCAGGAGGACTATATTACAGGCTTATAATAAACAATAATAAACGCTACTACTAGACTGTATGTCTCTGCAGATAGTCGTAATTCCTCAAGCCAGTGATTCAGCATCGTATTCACGTTTCCGATAGTAACCACTTATGGCGGCTTCCAGCACATTCCCCACAAACTAATGTTGAGTACTTGCCAACTCTAATACATTCTGTTACTATTGTCATATAGATACTGTTTATTCTACTATTTTAGTTTTATTTCCTTATCATAAAAAGGGTCATACAATGGTTTATATCAAGGATCACCGACACGGATTAATAACTACTTCGCAGATAAGTTCGCCTACCCGATTTCCGTAAATAAATAGTACTCGTACTAGTTTGTTATATATATTTTTTATACACCAATATATCAATAAGTAAATACGAACTGTTTAATTAAAAATGGAAAACGGCTGTGGAAATTTCCCCGGATATTGAAATGAAATACAAAAATCCAGGAAAACGGTATCACATTTTTTACATTGTATTTGATATTGGAATAATATTAAAATGAAGCTGAAAGGAATTGAATATCACACTGAAGTACACACCTACAGAGATACGGTTCGTCGAGAGTTTATTTGATCCGATCAAACAAAAAGTGAATTCACGTTTTTCATTAGAATTTTAACTGAAAATTCGACATTTTGCAAACAAAAACATGTTTGTTCCTATTGGAACAGTAGACCGTTTCTGGGAACGGACGCAATCTTAAAATCAAACAATTGCGAACAGAGCGAACGGTCAAACAATAATGTCTATGATCGAACATCAAAACAAGTATTATTTTGGTATTTTCTTTCTGAGATAAGGTGAGTGTACCTACCGTCATACCTACTACGGCTACAGACTGTTTATTTTACAAAGTGCATGAGTGCTTGTCATGTCCCAGGATCTTAGCGAGGAAAATTGCGAAAGGGTAAAAAGAATACACTTTTTCTTATGATGAACACAGCACTCTTCGATATTTATAAAAAGATCGAATATGACAAGCCACATTTTACTAAAATTTACAAATTCAAGTACAAGTATCTTGTGCTCTTTCATGCAATGACAGACTGGCTTGGCCTTCCTATCCGGAATTTATTATTGTCATACAGTACCAGGTACTTTGGGGCACCAAAATGGGACCCTTTAATTTATAACCCACAATCTCTGTTCTCTGAGAAACTAAAACATAGTGAGGGAGTTCCCTAAATATTTCACAAATTGAAAGTTTGGAAAGTGACCTCTATTAACAAAAACTTTATCTACTTTATCTACTTACTAACTACAACGGAAACATGAACCTAAGCGAGGCACATAAAGATTATTTTATAGCAATTTTTTTACGAGACGCTCAAATTTATATTGTTCTGTCCGACGCCATGTTGGATCACTCGCTTGACATCAAATTGCTTGTTGCAGATATGCTCCAGTCCTTACTTCAACCAAGAGATAATCAGCGGTGTAAGTATGCCTTAACAGTTATTTTGTAGGGACGTCGCTTTAAAGGTTCTGAAGGTTTTTGTCTGATAAAATTGGAAGAAGTGTGAAAGGCGGGACTGAAAGAAACGAGTGATAAAAGAATGAACGATATTATATCGAAAGCCAAGAATTGTTCATTCGAAAAGAATGAACAATTCTTGGCTTGGAATTGAAATTGACCTTGAAATAAACTGCTATGAAAATAGCAGTTTATTTCAAGGTCAATTTCCTTGCAATTTTGGAACCAGATTTACACCTGTCTTTAGCCAAAAAAAAAATTTGTGCAGCCTTAAACTTCCATAAAAGTTAGTTCTCCTCTCCTCAAGGAAAAGTCACGAACAATATATTCCCATATTTCTGTATAAAGATAAAAAACCGAGGCCCATATTTTCTGTTTATGCCCACTAAAGTATGACAGCTGATATACGTGCGTTTTAGTGACCGTTGATGTACCTATGTGAGGCATCGGGGGACTGGGGTTCGGTTCTGGTAGTGGTGTATGATGTGTGGGTTATGAATGGTAGGCTGTTAGAAGTAGGTTATATATCGAGCTTTGTTGCTTATATTGTGTTCCAAGTCGATATGACATCAGTGCAATGTACCAGCCTGATGATCACAATTGTTATGCTTGTGTGCATAGTATATTATGACAACGAATTTCCCCTTCTTTTATATCTTCAATCACTGTCAAAGCTATCGTGGTGGGGGTTACGGACTCTTATAGAAGAGACCTTTAACGGGGAATAATGAAACTGTAGTTTGAATATAAGGGAAATCGATATGGAGACGCAATAGACGTAAAGGAGACCTTGAGCAACTATGGCAGAACATATCTAAAACGTTTTTTATAATACTTATAACCAAACAACAACCAGGTAGGTATACATAAAAATGATAATAATGCGAAGAGTGGAGGAGGCCCGTGTTTAAAAGCATGACTTCTAAGCATGGGCCTCCATCACGCCTCTGAAGGCCTGGTGTTGTACAGCGAAGATGATTGGTGCTATGCCAGCTGTGGCGGTTCGCCATGAGAGACGGCGCAATGAGAAGCGTGGAGGAGGGGGGCGGAGACCATCGCAACTGCCTCTGCAGATCGGCCGCCCCCTCGACGCTGATGCGACGCCTTCGCCTGACCATCACCGGCTGAGGAATGAGCTTTACGTTTGTGGCAAGGTGAGCTACCAGGCTTGTATATCTTTTTAGGAACTGTACGTGATAGCGCGGGAAGAAGACCTCAGAGATCAGACAGAGGGATCGAAGATCCTTTTAGAAATGAGACTACCATCTTGCTTCTACCCGCGCTGTTGCGTCCTGTATGATCAGTCTTCAAATCTTTAGTAATTTTCCTTAGAGCATGCCCAGTTAACCATTGCTAACTAATCAGAACGTTCTTAATAGGTACTAAATCATCTCTATTCTGAGTGGTGGTCAAACTAAAGGCTTTAAAAACTTAATAACCTTTGGAATGCAATTACCTAGAGTTGGAGCTCAGAAGCCAGACGGCATTTGCTTATATAACACAATAAATATTTCAGTAAAATACAGTCCGACCCTTAAATGTATTTTGAAAAACCAATCAGGTTACCATTTAAATGGCTCGTGATGGGCAGCAACGAGTCTACCAAAACTTAGATTCCCAAAAATATTTTGCAGTGACACAGATTAGAAATTATTTTACTTTTATTCCATGTTTAAAAGGTTAAAAATAATGATGATAAAGGCGATAGGAGTTGGTTCTTCTAAGTGTTATCTAAACTAGCAGTAAAATCATTATATCCAGGCTCTAAACTGTTGGCTTCTATGGGAGTCGTGTATGTTGACAGCGTTGACCGTGGCAGAAATCTGCCCCGTGCTACTAACATGTTGCACTGACCACTACCAAGGTAACAAATACCCCTTGCATGATGTATCGTCATCCCTCTCTTGTGTGTTGTGTGGGTCACCTTCCCTCTCTTTCTGAAGAAAGTACTCTCACGGACCATTCTTCTTTTCTATCCGAGCACTTTAGCTCTAACCTTCAGGTAAAACCGACAGTTTTATTTGAAGGTGTGAACTGTCTATTATCCTGATCCGTAAGAGTACTTCCGTAGTATCAGGAACACTGTCCATGTATCTGCTATGACATTCTTCTCCTTCCTTCTTTCCCTCCTTCGTAATTGGTGTTAATCTAGAGGAGATCAATGTTTAACACTTGTCTTTAAAGTTTCTTCAAATGTTATTAGTATGCGCAGGTGGCAGCTCTCCACGCGGTAGTGGGATCCCTTCTGCTAGGGATCGTGGTGTTGGTGGTGGGGCTGGTGCAACTGTCACCAGGAGCCGAGGCCGCACAGCATCGCTACTATCTGATGGGAGCTGGTGGTGCGCTGGTTGGGGCTGGCATACTTGGCGCTGTTTTGAGGTGGGTACCCGGATAACATACAATACAAAGAATGCACAGATTTTCCAGCATCAAAATTGATGCTTTTGTAAATGAAGTTTACCTGACAGAAGCTGGGGCTAGTCCGGAAGAAGTACTAGTGTGCTGGGCTGTTCTTTGATTGGCAACAGGATGGCATAGATTCAAAGTAAAAAAAAAATCTCACCCATAGTATGAGTAAATCTTGAGAACTAAGACATAAAAATTAGACCAATAATTATGGAATTTGGTATTACGAGTACATGAAGTGATTATAACTTCAGACCAGTAGATTATAACGAACACATCAGTTAGAAATACGTGTTTTTAACTGGTGACATTTCAAGGTCTCTGGGCTATTACCTAACTAATACGTACGATTTAAGGTGTGTTCCTGAGAAATTGTAAATTAGTTAGTAGGAATCAATCCATACTAGGTTCATTACAAGTTGTTAATTTGTAAAGTTATGCTGTCTAAGTTTACTGGACCTTGAACAGCTGTGTGACGTGTGGAGCTATGTAGACAAGTAATACGGAAATTGTTACTGCACGTTACACAAATAAACAATAATTATAAGCTTTTGATAAATGTTGAGTATAAAATTATGCTGCCTATAGTGGGTAAAAATATATAAAAAATAAAAATTTATACCCACTATATGCAGCGTTTAGAATACTTAAATGTTGACAAGATTAGACACACAGACAAAGAAACTAATGTAAAAATATTATGCTAATCGTTTGGGTATAAAATTAATTAAAACAATATTTAACTATTACTGGTAAAATCATACAGTTAATGTTTAAGATACGGATATGGAAGGCTGAGAACAGGATGCTATTGCGAAAAGGATTAGCAATGTACAGTAAAAGGCAAGTAAAGGGAAGTTCACGATAGTAAACATTTATTTACAAAATGGAAGACTTACCCACAACACAGTGACGTAAAGACTACAATTACAGTGTACACTTAGGAAAATTAACGATAAACTGGCCCCAGCCAATTAATTAAATGAAATACACGCCGATAGCACAATGCTTTTAATTCAACCTGAAAGGCAAGTTACTCAAGACACTACAGAGGGTAATGTTTTATGGCGTAATTAAGAGTAATTTACATGAGGACCTCGGAATTACCAAGATATTTGTTTGTTACTGTAATCTAGTTCACTGTTGCTAATATAAAGGGAATGATTAAAAACAAAAACAAATTTGATCCATCTGGTTGAAAACGGCAGAGATTAGACGGCAGCCGACAAAATATAAGACTTTTCATAAATTTTACTCCAACAACTTTTAGCGATTATTATCCTACTACTGAGCAAAAGATTTTCCTTGGTACGCTGTTTTTGCCAACTACGTCATGGGAGAATGCCCTAAAGATAAGAAAGTTATTAGGGTAGTGTCGCCCGTTCAAAACTCTTTCTTTTCATATTTTCCTGGTATCAGAAGCGACCCTGCTCTGACATTTATGAGATTGATGGCTTTATCCGTGCCACCATTTCCTAGTTCCATTATATGTACGTATATTATATGAGTGATATTTTTACGATGCGATAACCAGGGATCAGGTTTTGCGTGTCAGGGAAACTCTGGAATAGTTCGGGCTTCCTCTATCTAATAATATAGTCTAACATCCTGTATCATAATCAAAGGAGAGGTTTACAACGCTTTGTCTTGCTTGCATAATCAAAACACAGATATTTGATTAATTAAAAAAGAAAAAATGCTTTAATTTAAACGCCCAACAAGAAAAGAAAAGTAGTCGCAAATATTTCTTTCAAAAAGATTATACAGCTGGGCGCTTTTTTCTCAAATCATTTTCGTTTATGTATACTAAGCACAATATTTTTAATATAAAATGGTGGAGGCCGTTTTGGTGTTGTTAATTACGTTTGAATTCAAAGGCGGGCTAGTCACTGCCACTTCAATGTCTGCCCGTCCAAGGGGTCGTTTTGCAAAACAAATAAACAAAGCAACTCCAGCCCTGCATTGTTATTCGCTAATAGCTTCAGCTGTAACTGATTGCCCTCATTTTTATTCTTAAGGCGTTTTTGCTATATTATTTATAATTGCCTTGACTTTAGCCTGAGCCATTCAAAGAGGCTTTTAGCTTAGTTCATATACGAAACCTTGACCCGCTGGTATTTTTAGATACGTAACTACTTTTATACCGGGCGGAATAAACGGTAATTTTAATAAAAGGGGAGCTAAAATTAGCTCCACGATCAACATGAAATTTATCAGACAGTTTGTTTTGTTCGCTTGTATACTAATATTAAAGTCTGTCATCCATTCATTTTCAGATGCATCTGCTTACACTGGTACAACCGTAAATTTCGTGCGGATACCGAAGAGGACCCTGAACCAACGACCCACAAGAACGGAGTCAGCGTGGTCGAGGGCGGACCTGATCACAAAGCCGGCCATCATGACCACAAGACCGCACACGACCATAAGACCGGACACGATCACAAGACCGGACACGATCACAAAACCGGACACGAACATAAGGCCGGACCTGAAAACAAGGCAGGGCATGAGCATAAGGGACATGATAAGCATGGCCATGACCACAAGGTTGTTGATAAGCCAAAACTGAAGACTCAGGCCAGTGTGGGACGTGATGTAGACCTGATCAAGCAGCCGTCAGCCACCAGCGACACATAAGCTAAGTCCCGACCAGTAGAGTAACGTATCTTAAGCGTTCGTGTACCGCTCTTTCATGTAAGGGAAACCTGTGGGCTTCAAGTATAGCCCACATCATTTACTCGCATACTTTTCGATGTCGCGGCAATATTGGTTGTTTACTCATTACTCAATATATTAGATTTGTGTCTCTTGGCAATAGAGTTTTCTGATGTCTGTCAAACCCGAAGCGCAGATGCGCGTCTATACTGTAAATGTCTTCTTTAAAATTTCTTGTCGCATGTATTTTCATAGCAGTCAGTTTCAAAACTTTGAGATCACAGACAATTAAAATAAGTACATCATCTTGATGTACTTATTTTAATTTTTGAGGTTTATATTCCACATTTTCCTGAGGATGAATTGAAAGCTGTACTTTAACCTGAAGCTTCCCGTACTTAACGTGACCTTATTAAATAACTTATTCATACACTACGCCGTTGGTCGTACTTAAATTCCCAGTCGCGTTTTCAAATAGTTTCATGAGTACCCTCCACGTCTACTGACGTCAGACTTACGTTCAACAAACAGTAACAAATAACACTAACTAACACACACAAGTATTACCTAAGATACACAGTTTATTTTCTTATAACGTAACTTGGAACATTCTAGTATTTAGATTTAGTAGTCTACTAAAAGTAATTTAAATATACTTAACGTTTAATTTTAAATATACTATCGTATGTATGGGATATTAAAATGGACTCGCCGCCATTAAGTGCGTGTGCGTGTAGTAGCGGTTCGATTGCGTGAACGAGTGTCATACCTGTCATGTTGTACATTTGGCGACTATTCTTCAATATCCTTACAGTTATTTCATATAATCTTCCTGTCTGTTCTCACGTATCCCTTACTGTAATTTAACTTGTAAATATTTTGTAATGTGTCTACATAATTATTGTCTTTTGTATGTAAAATTATGGTATATATACAATGTTAGTCACATATCATTTTAATTAGGACCTACCATTTATTCACATGTAGCACTCACAAATCATATTATATTTTAAATAACTTGCTTTTTTTTATTTTTAACTCGTCAAAATTTTAAATTCGGAATATTTCTAATTTCTGAGTAATATATTTTTGAAAAATTTACAACCTGAACTCAAAATTAAAATTAATGTTATTCATTTTTATTTTTAGTCACCCCTAAACAAACGTGTCAATAAATGCGATCTGTAAAAAAATATAAAAAAAAACATTCTAAAGCCTTACCGTCCTTGCGTACCGAATGGATTTTATTAAATAATAAATAACTGCAGTTTTACTTAACAATAAACTATATAGAACACATGATTATGACCATGTACTATAAGTATAGTTGATCTGAATGCATGCAGTAAGTATAAAAGAGCTTAGTAATGTATTCAAAAACATATACGATATATAGAATCTTTTCTTTTATATCACTCACACTTTCTTCCAAACTTCCTTTATACCTCATGTATATGCTCATTTAGAAAGTAAGAAGTTCTAGATAACGCGACTTAGGTATATTCATCCTAACAAAATTTCATGTAAACTGACTGGCGACACTTCCTAACGTTAATAGCTGGGATGATAGCCCCATCGGCTTCAGCGACTAATCCTCATAAACTATTTATTTGTTTTCCTGTTCCTTTACTATCCCGTGCGTTTCCTGTAACACTAGATAATCTGTGTTTTGATATACCTGACCATCGCTTCTTCAGTATAAGTCCCAGACCCTGATCTATTCTATCTAAGTAGAGTTACAATTACATAACATTTTAATCATTATAAAGAATATTAATACAATATCAATACAATAGCTGTTCGTGTTTACATTTGATGTTGTGTCTCGATGTTTTATTATTAACGAGGATAATTAAATAGACCAATGTATCATCATCGTATAATATAGTGTCAGTATACTTACGTGTGAATTATGTAATATCATATTCATGTTATTTCACCGTTTCTCATTAGGGTCGTTATATTTTACTTTCAATATTTTAGAAAACCTTGGAATTTTTACCCTAAGAGACTGAGAAGAGTGTTCTATAATAAATTTCAAAGAAATCATTATTTAGGTTTGATGATTTATTTACCTTCTATGGTGCAATAATTTGATAGTCATCATTTACACAAATATTTGTTTTTTTTTATAAATATTTTGGAGTACGGATTGAATTCATTGCCATCGTGGGGTCCAATGATTGGTCCAGAATAAATCAAATATGTATCGGATTATGAATGCTTATTAGTTTTGAAAGAAGCACTTTTAACTTATTTTCTGATATTACATTGTTTAGGTATTAAGTATTATTTTATTTGTAAAAGCTTACTTTCTAGAGTATGCATAAGATCTGTGGATTTTGACTAGTTTAACGATGAACTCGTCTCATACATTTTTGGTGTCCACGTGGATTTGGGCTTACAGTGTTTTGCGCCGTTTTCTATTATTCATTTGTTTCTTGACGTTGTATGTCACGAAAATGCTGGAATCAAGTATGGGTGTGATGTAAAATGTATGAGTTGAAGTTATCACGACTCGATTGTACTGTAATTTCGAAAGATACTTCATTGAGAAGAAAGGAATTACTGTTATTATATGTTTATTGATTAGGAGTAATAATGAAGACATTGTATGTTGTACTGGTATCAATGTTTAATGAATGTTTATTTAATTTATGGGACCAACTGGCAAACGCTTATGGAAATGAGAAAGAAAAAGTTGGTATTATTTGGGTATATAGCACACTGAGATCTTCAGCCATTATAATGAAAATGTCTATGTAGCTGATAAACATGATATATCTATGAAGTGTAATACAACGGCATCATTTACTGCACTTAAAGAATACAATAAACTGATGAGTAGTCTCAAACACAACCCAAAACGTATGTAGAGATTGTATTGCTAGGCGTATGCCAGTCGTTCCCACTAAGTATTCCATATTATTATATACCTAATGATATTACGTTCGTTAATGTGTTAGACTAAGAACAAACTAGTGTATTGTATTATAACTGGTAATTATAGTCGTAATTATGTAATATTATTTTAAATCTTCTTTATGAGCTTTAGCGCCTCGATTTCGCTTAAGAAACGTTGCCAAAGATATTAATTTATTTTAACACGCTTTATTATGTTTGAACAATGAAATGCTTGGATTAAAATTTAGTAAAATATGTAAAATAAGATGTAAGATGTAAATATCTACCTTGCTTTGAAGTTACTAGTTGAAGATCGGGATTTAAATCCAAGCATTTCGATTAATCAATAGATCATAGCCGAATTAAAGTTGTTATAGAATGTATGTATGTGTTATATAACTTTTGTTAAGCTATTAGCATTTGGTTGAAATAAATTGCCGTGCCAAAGTTAACGTGGTTTAACCATATGATGTATTTTAGGGAAATGTTTTATGTTTTAATTAAATTAAATTATATGTATGTATGTATATTAAAGGTACATACAACTGAAGGGAATTGATAGTTTTAATTCATGAAGATTACTTATAGGAATTATATATTTGATGTTAATTAAATTTGTTTGTTAATTCTGCTACTTATATGTTTATATCAAATGGTGATCTGACAACTCATCAAGGGAGCCACCACTGACTGATTCTGAGGTTCATTACGACACCGCACCGACCGGTAGAATTCCAGCAGAATTAACTTTAACTGAAAAATAATACGTAATTACTTTTTATTTAATTTTACCTGTCACGGATTTACTTAGGATTTAAGTTATTATTTTGATAGTACTTTTATATCTGTATTAAAGTATATATGGACGCTAAAGATAGATAATGCTATGCTATTATAAATGTTCAAGTAGTTATGATTGGTCTGTTTTTGCAGTCCATCTTGTTTCCTTTGAGAACGTATTGTATGAGACATTCCGCCGCTTTGTATGTTTCAATTGATGGTCATATATTAAACGTATATAATAATGTGAAATGCATTACTTAGTTAGTGTTAGGATATAACAATATATTATCATTAACATACATATGTAATTAATGTTACCATACCCGTTGTTATGACACGGCATATATCTGTTCTTGACTAAACCCCACTTTAGGGGTTTACTCTCGACACCCTACATCCACTTTTAATCCCCACACCTAAGCTCTATTCACTGTGATAAAATAATTGTAAGATTAAAAGTAAAAATATAAATTTAAAATCAATATAAAATGTTTGTATAATTTTTCTATACTTCCGTCGTTTACGGCAGATTTTTCGATTGATGAATGAAAAATTTTATAAACTTTAATAATATCACAGTGAATAAAATATTTAATTCTATGCCTATTGTCCAAAATACCATTTTAGATTTTATTTATTAAGTTTTCAGCTATATTGTATCTTCTGGGGTCAGTTTTATTAGAAAAATTGTATTTTAATTGAATTTTAATTTCCAAAACTGACCTCACTCGATTAGCCCACATCTCAATAAAAATCTTACACTTTAAAATGTTGATTTTAAAATATTGACGTGTTTTATATTATCGTATATTATGATATATTTTAATTTATCACGACTGTGCTGTTTTATATCTCATATATTTTATACCGATGTCTCTAAATAAAATGTAAACAAGATATAGACTTTCAATATTTTTCCAAGTTCCAAAGATCCTGCATGCAACTGGCCACACTTTTATATCATAATATTTACTGATAAAGAACAAGAAAAACAACAACTTCGTATTCATATCGAAAAAAAAATGCCTAACACGACGTTAGGCATTATTGTGAATAACCGAAAAATACAATACAGAGAAATAAATCTAGTGGGCCAAGAATTGCACCCTGTGACACACCTTTAGCGAGCCCAGATTAAATAGTCAAGTCTCAACTTATACAATAATCTACTTTGTCCTGCTGCCTGAGTAGGTACTATCGCGGACAGCTTAGGGAATAAGGTCGAAAAGTGGTCAGGCGCCAGTGTCCGCGATGGTACCTAAACAATTGTATGCCGAAGTTGTTTAATTATTATTCGATACTGTTGTTGTCGCCTGGAGAAGTTCGTGGTGAATGCAGTTAAAGGCCTATGAGACAAGATACCTATAATACACACTGTTTTAAGAAGCATGGTTATCTTTACAGACTTTGAATCATAGATATAAGAAAGAAGGAGATATGCCCGCTGTTTTAAATGTATCGAAACCCAATGTCTCCACTTTGTCTCCACCACCTCGCCACAACTACACATGCAGATCAGTAAACCCAATAGATACGATGTCGAGCTCACAGTTGCAATTCATAAATCAGAACGTACTACACAATCAATTATAAACCTTGTCCTATCAAAGTCAGCGTGCATTTACCATGCACCGTACAACTCACTCACACGCAAACATCGATCGCTATCGTTGTGCTGTGCAAAAGCCATTTATTTTACGTATACCTACGCTAGTGACTGACTAAATCGGAAAGTTATAATTCTCGCATAAATATTATTGTATTAAAAAATTTGAGAGTTCCTGAAAAATTTATAAATAAAAAACGATATACATAAATATCACATATCTAGCTAAAAAAATATATATTAAGTAAATCAAAAAATTTCAACATTATGAGAAAATCTAAATGCGTATAAAACAAGATTTCACATCGGTCTTCCAACCAGGCTATAACTGTTGCAACAAATCTTTACATATAATAAAAATCAAAACTGTAAATAGTAGCGAAATCAAAACTGTACATCGCTTTTTTTAAAGTAATTGCAACGAGATCTGAGATATTCTAATGTATGTTCCAGCATGACGCAAATTCTACCGGACAGTCTGTTAAAATTTTGCATAGATATTCCCTGTAGGTCTGGTCAAACTGTAGGGTATACAATATCACGCTATTTGTTATGGAGGACGAGCAATAGTACATTATGTTTGTATTCTTCTCCGCAAATTGTAAAAGGACGCGCCAAAAGGTTAGGATATTGCAGATTGTTACCAATTTAACTTTTTAAATGATTATCATAACGCTATACCTTTATGGAGCTAAGCAGTCAACATGTAATGAAATGTATAAGAATGGCTATTTTAACTAAGTCAAAACAAATAACTAAGCGGTTGGACTTGATTCCTTTGCAAACCTGTGGTTGTAAGTTTGATTCCATTCCAAACATTGGCATTTTGTGATTCTTTTTTTTTACATTTTGAACTAATATGTTTACATATAATTGTTCGTAGATCGTATTAATTCATTAAAAAAGGAAAACTTCGTAAGCAATAGGAAATTGCTACAGATTTGTCCTAGCGATTTTAACATCTGTGTGTGGGCGTGACATTTTGAAGTCGTGCGACTAACTAAGTCACTACGTGTTTATCTAGCAATATTTACCAGATTTTACGCTTAGTAAAAAAAATAAAAAAATAACGGTTACTATTTTTCTAATTATATGCGGTTATTACTTCACACAGTACTGGGCCCAACGTCGTTTGCGTTCCTGAGGACAGTTGATGATCCAGAGTATTCCATATTCCGCGCAGCCTGGGTGGCACGTCACCTGCTTGACGGTGACCAACACTGGGATGACACTCAGGCGGAGGCCAGCGTCAGCGACAGTCCCAGTCGTCTGCGATATTTGTTTGCCATCATTTTAGTGTTTTATGGAATCGCAAACCCAGTTCTGTTGCGGGAGAAGTATCGGCATTATCTATCCAAAGACTTTTTACGAACTTTGCGGCGTACTACTGAAGGTGACATTGAACAAAATGATGAACGCCACTTCAATACGTGCACGTGGTTTTCATCGGTATCATCTTTTTTATTGGTATCATCATTTCCATCGGTACCCAATCCACTGATCGAGTATCGGTTACCGGCTCCACAATAATTGGCACCGCATCAAGACCGCGCAAATTGGGAATACGCCGCGTAATGACTACCATTATCCACGATGACCGCGTATCTATGTTCACCTTAGAGCAAAGGGACATTTTTAACACCATTCTCCAAAGCGTTGGGCTCAGTCAGGGTAAAATATTTTTGTTAGATGCTCCGGGTGGAACAGGAAAAACATTTATTACCACTGGCATCCTTGCAGAGGTCAGGAGGTAATGCCAAATTGCAATCTCTTCTGTCTTCTAAGGTCTTCTGAAATCGCTGACACACTGCTTCCTGGTGGCAAAACAGCGCATGACGTGTTTAGAGATGGATTTAGAGAGCAATGAAACGCCAGTTTGTGGGATGTCACGCAACAGTGACAAGGGGCGCGTGCTTAGGGATTGCGCTTCCATCGTATGGGATGAATGAATTATGGCAAATAGGAAAGCACTGGAAACTGATGGTGGTGTTACAATTCTGTTTAGTGGCGATTTCCGGCAAACACTACCTGTAGGGACGCGAGGAACTAGGGCTGACGAGATGAATACTTCGTTGAAAAGATCGACTCTATGGTCGCGAGTTCATAGACTGCGCTTGACCATCAACTTGCGAGCTCGACTTGGCGGGAATTAACATGCTGGAGAATTCTTCGATGTTCTGCTAAAGGTTGGTGAAGGCACTCTACCAGAGGAGAGCGGCCAGGTGGCCCTACCAGAGACTCTTGGTGGAGTAGTTCCCACTTTAGAAGATCTGATTCGTCAGGTATACGGGGACATCAGTCGATTACTGTACCAAGAGAATTCTTGGGTGTGTGAACAGGCCATTTTAACGCCCAAAAATGATCAAGCTGTAGCGATCAACCACAATATTCTCTCGCAAATCGAAGGGAGCGAAGTAATATACACCTCCACTAACACTGTCGTGGAGCAAGATGATGCCACATCTAACGCCGTAGAATTTATGAATTCGCTAACGGCAAGTGGACTTTCCGCGCAATTCATTGTCGTGTCTGCAGCGAAACATCATCGAGGCGGAAATTCTAACAGGTTATGGCGAGACAGTGTTTATACCGTAGCAGTGATAGCCTAGTGGTGTGACCGTCGGACTGCCAAGTCATAGGTCTCGAGTTCGAACCCAAGGCACGCACCTCTGACTTTTCGGATTTATGTGCGTATTGTATAATTATCACTTGCTTCAAAAACGGTGAAGGATAACATCCTGAGGAAACAGGCATGCCTGAGAGATATTTCTTGACGGCATGTGAAGCCAAGTCAGAGGCCCATGGGCGGCTTTAAAACTCTGACACCAGGTTAGTTACTAACCACACGAAAATAAAAGAGTGTTTATACCGCGAATACCACAAATTCCCCGCAATTACCCACTTCCAGTTCAAGCGCATGCAGTTCCCTGTGAGCTTATGCTTTACGATAATTATCAACAAATCACAGGGGCACTGGTCGACACCCGGCAGCGGGTGTCGACCTCAGGACAAGATGCATCTCACACGGACAACTGTACGTCGCTTCCTCCCGCGTCACCAGTCCGGACTCTCTGCATATTTTAGCTGCTGAGAACAACACTACAAACGTTCGTAGTATACAGGGAAGTTTTATAAAAATGTAGCTGTTATGATGTCTGTAGTATATTTTGGTATCTTGCGACTTCAACGTGAATGAAGTCGCGGGTAGAAGTCAGTTGAAAAATTAACTTTAATATTAATATAAATTCATACGACATTGTTGTCGATAGCCTACGTTAGTGGATCTGCACAAGCACATGACTAACTCGTCGCAAGATACAGTGGCCGTACTACGCGATGCAACCGCTTAAATAAAGTATCGTTTTGTGATTTTTACATTGCTTGTCCAGTCACAGTGATATAATTAGGTAGTGGTTAAGAAGCAATGTATTTACTGCAAAAATAGTACAGTCACTGTGATATATTGAAAACAAAAAAACGTAGTAAAGGCAAGAAATATTTTACGATTTGTTGTTTTTCATGTTTTTCAACACAAATATAGTAAAATACTAACTAGAAACTTTATAATTCTATGATTTATAAAGTTTCTAGTTTGGCTTCGATTTTTATAAGAAACCACTGAATAATACGGTATTCTTAAATGTTATCACGATCGCAGTCGAAAGCGCACTAGTTAGCGGAGACGGCGATTTGCCTATGACATGAGCATCGTGATCACGACGCGCAGACACAGACAGCCATGCCACATCTCCTATTATTTATATTTCTATGCCTTGAATATTTATTTTCTTGACAATCTTATGTTGAAAAATTTTAACCCAATGCTGGACTACTCTTTGCGTTTCAAAGGTATGAATAAAGTGCTGAAGCAGTTTGCCTGACGAAATAAACATGGCACAAGTTTCTTCTTACGCATCACTAAAGTAAAGCTTGTCCACTCTAAAATGACGGGTCGCACTACCGCATTACCGTGTGCGTAAAATGCGGTAGTCGGGCGAGTCATTTCAGAGTGAACGAGCTGGGACGAGCTAATAGTAAGTATTATCAACTTTCTTAGCGAAGTCAATAGCAAAAAAAAACAGGTTTGTTGTATTTTAAGCCCAATTTGTAAGATTGTACAAGTATAAAAAGACAGCCTGGTTTTACAACTGATACCAAACGCTGGTTTTCCATTAGGATCACATGGGGTACAACCACCTGAGTGATATTTTTTTAATAAGGCTTATTGGCCTATTGGAAGATAGAAAAGAACAACCAATAAATGTGAACCAGACAAAATACAACTCTAGTACCTAAACCAGATACAGATACTTCTCTATAGTTGGACCGAAATAGCTGGAAGTGATGGGGAAGCATTTGTTCGGAATGGTGCACGATTTAGCACTGTTAATTTTAAAATGGTTTACCGACATGACCTCTAACGGCCAAGTCATGTACTTATTTGTACATTTTTTATTCGTGATTTGTTGCGTGAATATTAGATGGCGCTGTATTTGCAAACATTCTTGAACTCGTGCAAACCGTGTGAACTTATTAATTCCTTGTGTTGCCACTAGATGTCGGTTTTACAAAAACTTTTTGTTATAATCTTTATTTTGTACTAATCACACCCAACAGCAAAGAGTTTATGGCCGTCAGTAACATAGATAATACACTATAAGTCAGCCGTCTGTCATTATTTAAATAATGTGTATGTATCCCAAATTCTTAAAAACTTATTTAAGCTCACACCAAATAAAAACCAAGGGTTTTTTATTAGTCGGAGTATTTCTGTTTGTACGAATAGGTACCCACTCAGGTAAAAGAAGGGACGAGTTATTTTTCACCAACCCAGGTAAGATAGGTTTGAGGTACTTACACATTTTGCATTCAATGACGAAATAAATGTATATCTTACACAAAACACACCTAATCCTAATGATTTATTATTAATATTTGGCGTATCATGCAGTTCGGTAAATTATTAGTAAGTAGATTGCCGATGCTACGGAGCTGCATAATCGAGTCGCCCCGCGTTGCGATAAACCGCGATTATTCCGCACAGCGCGGCAACGTCGCGTCGCGTGATCGCGCGCCTCGCTCGGCTACTCGACGCGCCACAGTCCCAGTTCACACGTGGCGACTAATCAGCCGCTTATCAAAAATATCGTTTATTTAGTCATTTCATTCTTAATTTGTGTACCTCTCGGTCGTACTCGTATCGGATTATGTTTTGTGGAATTCTTTGGAGTGGTCTAGTGATTTTTGCGTTTCTTTTTTGTTAATGGTTTGTAAGTAGGTACATTGTTGTGGTAGTATCGAAATGTAGGTATATTTACTAGACACAATAATGTACGACTGAAATTAGTAGGAAAAATGGTTTAAGGGTTATACTCTAACCTGTCTCCAACATAAAGCTAATGTTTTCAGGGTGACAGGCTCGAAAACGAGACCTAAATATAGCCAGTCTTACATCCGTAAGACGTCCTCTTAACTTAAGGTCCAGTTGAAAACCAGCGTCAGACACTAGTTGTCTGGCATTTTACAATGGTATTGTGAGGCACACAATACCATTGTAACTTAGTTTTTTTGTTTGAATATAATATTGTGTGCGTTAACCTGAGTCAAATTTTGTATTCTTCGTTTCTTTCTTTCCTCCATAATGTAATGATAAAAATATAAAATACTTAGTTAGCGGTTTGAAAGGAGATCATAATAATTTTATTATAAGTACCGTCGGGAATGTTATTGCCAAAAATAGTTTTTAGTTGTTTGTTATACTTTTTTGTGACACTCAATCATACTTATTTGTAAACAAAAGTGGTTTTCATCACGTCAACATTACCTAATACTAATAGGTATTAAATTCAAGAACAATTCGGGTTAAAGCATTTTATCAAATAATTTTCCATACAATTCAAACTTTTTTTCAAATGACGGAAACACATTTTGTTTATAAATAAAAGATAATTATTATCATTTTCAGACAGCCGAGCAAACGCCGTATCTGCACCCAACCTAACATAACATTGATCGTTCATGACGCTCGCCCGGCCGCGAGAGCCGAGACGCCAGTTGCCGCGGCGTACTCTAGCCGCGCGGACCAGACCGTTGTGACGCGACGCGATTTTATTTCAAATGTTTGTCAACATGCCTCATAAAATGGTGCTATCTGATAATTCTTTGAAGAAACTTGTTAAGGAAGTGAAAAGGAGAGAGTGTTTGTGGAATCCGAACCATGATAGATACAACGACAGGTATCAAATGGCCAAAGCTTGGATAGAGATAGCGGAATTGATGAAACTACCAGGTTAGTGTGTGTGACATGTTTATGTACCACGTGGTCTGTCCGCACTGCTTAGTGCCATCGTGGGAATATAGATGGCGGTAGTAGTCTCGAAAGTTATGCTAAGTTTATTTTACTTAGAAATGTGTGTTTATGAAGGATTTTGTAATATATTCGCCGGAACTGCAATGTAATAAAAAAGTTAATGACTAGGTATCTTTTGTGGATATACTTAGTCATGTAATTTTTATTACAATAGGTATTAAAATTAAGTAATACAATTAGTGCCAAGTTGTGCTAAACTTATAAATTATAATTACCTATGTAGGTTAATACTGGAATTAACAATTTTAGTTTATATTGTAGTACCTACTGTTGTAACTTGTAATTAATAACCTAAATAAAATCAGGTGAAACACATACATACGTAGGTAGATACCTACCTACTGCAGCCTGTATGCACAATATTTTTTCTAAGTGCTCTTTTTCGTATCACGCAGTCCGTACTCATAGTAATCCGCTGGCTCGGCGGTTAAGTTCCCCTATTTCTCAATGACAAAAAAAAAGTGCGATGGAACTCGGCTGGCTATTATTTTACTATTACACAATTGTCCCGCATAGTATTTATACGATAGATCGGCCTAATGATATCATTGATCCTAGATATAAATGACGGCCAAACAGATTCACAAGATCCTCCGCTATACCTACTTAGGTATGTGTGAAATGCAAGACAAGTTTATTAATTTGGGAACTCAAGTTTTTCATTTAGGCACCTAGAAAACTATATTATTTTAAAAGAATAATGTAACAACTTCTGCAGTTTGTTCTGCCTGTATGTCTGTCTGTCAGGGAGCTGTAGGTATCTCATGAACAGTAATAAGTAGGTAGACAGTTGAAAAATTATATTGCCGCTATAACAACAAATAATAACAATTTAATTTAATTATAAATTAAAGGGTTGTCCAATTCTCCATAAGTAGATAAAATAAACATTTGCTGATGAAAAAAAAACAATCGTATCAATCTGGGGTGTCATTGTCTAGAGCTCATCGAGTAGATAATAAATATACAGGATGGATTTTTGAGATGGGGCAGTAAGGACAGCTACCTTAAACGTTGTAGCTACAGGAAAACGGTCTTAAGAGACTATCCTTAACTTTTTGAACGATTTCGATCTGCATTCACAGACTTTGAAAAAATTGTACAGTCAGCAAGAAAATGGGCAGTTTTCACAAAAACTTTTTTTGATGCCAATCGATCCTGTTTCTTATTAGGATCAAAAAACTCTACTGGACCAACTGAGGTTTGAGTACTAGAAAAGTCAGAAATAGCAAAAACTTTTCCCATACATTTCGTAGGAAACGTGACTACCAACTTACTATTTTACGAATGATAGACTGGCCGAAACGAAACTAAATCAAATTGAACTGACAATATTTAGAACCTTTGTTGCTTTTGAAAAAACCTTTTTGCATAGGTAGTATCTTTTTTGTAATTTTTGTGTTGTGTAGAGAACAGTCTTTTTTAACGTTTTCCAAACAAGTCTGAAAGATCTAAATAATTAGAGGTAATTTTAAGAATTCCGTACCTCAAAAGGAAAAAACGTCATCAATCACTTCGTTGTCCGTCTGTCAGTCTGTCATGACACTTTTTCTCAGGAACGCGTGGAGGTATCAAGTTAAAATAACATCAAATAAGTAGGTCTGTGGTCCCTTGGTGCTCTAAAAAAATCAAGCTTCTAAATCAATGCAATTTAAAATACGACAATTATTTTGATATTCGCAAATAAATCAAAACAGAGTACTTCCCGTTAACCTAGAATGATGAAATTTGGCAAGAAGATAGGTCTCATAACACAAGTAAAGGCAAAAGTCCGAAAATCCTTTGCAAACTTACACTTGCAGAGAATTGACCGTGACGTATATCAATGTATGGGAGAACATGTTTTTCAATTACACTGTTACAACTTTGTTTTTGCGATAAATTCATTCCAACTACGGAACCCTTCATTGTGCGTGGTCCGACACGCACTTGGCTGGTTTTTCTCAGAACGTCGGACATCACAAGCAACAAAGTATCTTATAGTAAATAAAATTATTACGCATATTCGTTCGAAGTTTAAATTTTTTGTTCTGTTTGGCTAGTCTGTCTATCATAATAAAGTATGTTGGAGTTTCTTTCTTACGAAATGTATTGGAAAAGTTTTTTGCTATTTCTGACTTTTCTAGTACTCAAACCTCAGTTGGTCCAGTAGAGTTTTTTGATCCTTATAAGAAACTGGATCGACTGGCATCAAAAAAAGTTTTTGTGAAAACTGCCCATTTTTTTACTGACTGTACATTTTTTTCAAAATCTGTGAATGCAGATCAAAATGTCTGAAAAAGTTAAGGACACGTCTCCTAAGACCGTTTTCTTCTAGCGACAACGGTTAAGGTAGCTGCCCTTACTGCCCCATCTCAAAAATCCACTCTGTATATTAAAAAAAAAAATATCTTCAATAATGATTAAATAGCGGGCCATACAATTTTCAGTTTTAGACCATTTTTGTACTAGCTTCTATCTCAACAATTAAAGAAGTTAGGAATTTGAAACTTCTGCATATCATGTATGTATCATATGCTATATATAATCAACAAATACGTCGATTCATACGGTATTTTATTTAAATAGGGCTCGTTTTATGCAACTGCAAAAATAACTTTGTAATTCAAAGTATCATTATGAAATACAAAGTTATCGTTGCGATTTTTAAGATGAAAAATAATAATATTCTTCGTTTAGTAGTTTCATGATGCAATAAAGAGTTTGAGTTTGAGTTCATTTATTTTCTAAATAATGTACGGTAGTATGGAACCCTTCGTGTGCGAGTCCAACACGGTTTTTAAGTTATAATATTTAAATTAATAAAAAAAAAAACTATTGAAATGTTTCAAAGTAGTCTATCTCTTTTCACAGAAGAACGTCTACGAGTAAAATGGAAGAACCTCCGCGATCTGTTCAAGAAAGAAATCAAGAAGTTCGGATCCGAAGAGCAATACTCGGGGAAATGGCGGCATTTTGAAATGATGAAGTTTATTAACACGCCTGACTATACAACCAAGCGTAAAAGCAATGTTCATAACAAAACCAACGGAAATGACGAAACCAGAATTGAAGCGAAAGAAGAAATAGAAGATGATGACGAATATGAATACGAAGTGGAAGAACACGAACCAGAGGGAGAGAATAACGAAGTAGAAGTGTACCTTGACGAAGCTTTTGAAGAAGACCCCATACCAGATAAGATAGCCAAACTGTCCTCAGACGACGACTACGACGTGATGTTCTTGAAGTCTTTAGCTCCGTATTTCAAACAACTGGACCCGATCAGAAAGCTGGTAGTAAGGAGTAAAATGCAGGATATGTTGTTGAACGAGATTGCGGCACAAACGGCAGCTAGCCAGTTCAATTCGAAGAAGAGTTAGCTATCTTAGAATTAGGCTGGCATCGAGAAGTAGTGATGTGAGTGAAAATGTGAATAAAAAATATCAAAGTGATAATGATGGGGAATTCTAAATGTCATGATCGTATATGTATAGAAATATATTTTTTTCCCCAACTGTAGAGGATGTAAAAGGCAATCAATGAAGGATAGCAGAGTTCAGTAGGTATCTACTAACAACATACTATGACCTATCCTTCTGCCAAGTGTGTTTATGATTATGGACATATCTCAAGAATCCCCGTGTTGAGCAGTGGTACTGAGTTTGTTCACGGCACAGGTGTCAGTTAAAGAGTGATTAAAAGATTACCCGGTTTCTGAAAGCCTAGTGAAATTAATATATTGTAAAATATCGTGTCAAGTGATTTGATTTGCTGTTGTTTTTGACATGAGCTGTGACTGTGTTAGTTATGGGGCCCTAGTACCTACTAAAACGATTTAAGAAACCGGCAGTAAGATGTGCGCAGTGCTGGTTTATCAAAGATTATTAAATAGTTATTAAGACTATTAAAAGACAAACAAATAAGTGAATATATTGAACTAAAGGGTGAAAAGAATTTTCGTAATGAAGACTGACAAGTTTGTGATTTTAAAATGTCGTCATTGTACTGAAAGAAAAAATAACTTCCCGGTACTGACGTTAAATTAAAGAGAAGTTTCGCTACTTTATGAGTAAGTTAAGAAATAAGTTTTCAGAACTTTACCTGTGGCGAAGAATGAAAGTTTTCTCTGCTATTTCGTGTTTCAAAACTTGCTATTGTAAACTTCTACTTTTTACTAACTTTTTTTATCCGGCTTTATGAAAACTTTAACCCTTCGCTACTGGTAACCTACGCAAGTTGTTTCCTAAATAAGGAACTTTTATACAAAATAATAAAATGTTAACTTAATAAAGGTGTATAAAAAAAACCTGACCCTTCCGTCCCCGCATACCTCTAAAATATGAACTACTTACATAACGAAAGTTAGTTTATTTGCATTGTAAAACTTCACCCACTCCTGGGCGTAAGCCTCTCTTCTCTTGTGCCAACCCCCACGCTCCTGTGCCAGCCTCATCATGCATATCAGCATGGAACGCTCCATGGCTCTCTGTGATAAACTCGATGATACCGGTTTATTATTTCCTCTTTTCCTTTGTGCCTTGTCTTGTTCACTGCCTTTTAGTTCGAGACGTACTCCTCGCAAATGGCTTCTTATAAGTTGTAGTCAACTACTTGTGAACTAGTAGATATTTGTAACGACGTGTTCAAAAACATATTGCATATTGGATAATCTTAAAACATCTTGGAAAACTTGATGCTTGATGAGCATTTCTTAACAACTTCTTTTTTTACGTAAGCACGCGTTTTTGTATTACTTATATCTTTTAAGACCCACGTAATTATGAGTGGAAGGTCACGGTTAATAATATTTAGTTGCTATGTTACCAAAAGGTACCTACTACATGGGTACTATATTAAGATTTGTTACATTAAGAAGAGGTTATATAAAGTACTCTTATTCCAGTTAGCTTTGTTTTCTATTACTGTAATATTTAAACATGTGATAGTCACAGATACTCGTTTACAAACTAATGTTCTAAGTGTTTTAAGGCTCCAGACAGGCACCACGCGACTCTAGTAGAACAATTTCTATGAAAACTTGACGAAATAGTTCTATCAGAATCGCATCATATCGACGCGTCGCGGCTGTCTGTCCGCCTTTAAGGCCTGCTTGCACCACAAATCACAGAATACGTTTACCGTTAAACGAATTTAAATCATCGTTCTGGTCAAATGTTTGAAGATGACAGAGACAGATTTATGTTTAAAATATGTATGTTTAGCGCTAAACGCATTTAGTGATTTGTTATGCAAGTGCGCCTAAGTGTAAGAAAAGTGATTCAAGTTAGAGTTAAGTATAAGTTTGTACAGAATTGTTCTAAACGCGACAGTAGGCTAACTTTTATAAGAATAAATTATAATTTATACCTACCTAGTTAGTTAAATGAGGGTTTTCATAATATTTTGTTACTTCATAAAATGTGATCTGAGCTGGTATTAAAAAATACTACCTTCTGTTATAAACTGTAGTTTTATTTTTGAAAGAAAAGTTGTTGCTACGACATCTAGAATTTTCAGTTTTTTTCTATGCCCATCCAAGAATCGAATCCATAACCCTGCGTTATACTTACGGAATGTTTGTGTCAGTACCTAGTAGTCCGACATACATACTTACCTTCCTGTAGTCACTTATGAAGATTCAAAGATGACCAGAGTCATCAGAACAAGGGGACGAGAAGCATTACGCATCAGCCCATGGAGTTGAAAACTTCAATATCCTACATTATTATGATCTTAGTTAGACTGATGTTAAACCCAAGAAAGGAACAAGAAGACAGTTTTATATTCAGGTTACTGGATCGCAAACTACACGGCCCAGAACAACTTAAGGCTCTTGCAGACAGGCATGACGCGACACCGTAGAACAATTTCTGTGATGTTTTCATAGAAATTATTCCATCAGAGTCGCGTCGCACCTGTCTGCGGGAGCTTTTATAGACATCTGCAGTACCAGAGGCATTGCAGCGTCGCGCGTTGCTATCCTAGGGACAACACTGAAAGGGGATAGAACTTTAGTGGCATAGCCACCCGTCGCCATTTTCTTTTTGTGGGTTTCGTTTGGCACCCTTCGGGTTAGAACGTACCCTAAGGGTGCGAAACGGAACCCAATTACTAACCCTCCGCTGTCCGACCGTCCGCGTCAGTCTGTCTGGCAGCGGGCTGTATCTCATGAACCGTAATAGGTATACAGTTGGATTTTTCACAGATTCGAAATTTCTATTGCCGCTATAACAACAAATAATAAAAGTTTAATAAAGTTAAAAATTAAAAAGGGGTCCCCCATACAAGAAATGTGTTTTTTTCGGCATTTTGCTAAATAAGTATTATATTATACAGTGGTACGGAACTCTTCGTGTGCTCGTGTTAAAGATGCGGTTCACGATGTATGATCTATCTGGAATATGAATAGAGATCACTTAATCAAACATGGCCTGGCCTCGACTCAGGAATATGGAACTCTAGTCTAAAGTATCACGTAGCTAAGATATTTGAAGTTAACGATCACTTTATAAAACATTTGAAGATCAGAATACTTACACTAAAGGGTGTCAGGGACATACACATGACATGATACTGATACCATGGATTCAATACATGATTCTCAATGTCCTCGCGGTGAAATTTTTGGTCGGTTATTAAAAAAAAATCTGCTGTGTCATAGAAAAGTGCAATACCTACGTGTTCGAAATGTATATCACCGCAGGTGGGAGTCAGAGTCATGTACTGAATCCATGGTAACAGGCTTCGCGTCGATGTCTCTGCCACCCTGTATACAGAATTATTAATCATTGGAATCATTACATCTCTCTAAGTTAGATTTGTTACTTATGAACTTTTCCACAAGAAATTTGTTCGTATGTAACAAATCTAACTTATAGAGAGGTATTAATGATTCCAATGATTATAATTCGATAAATACATACCGGATATAATCGCGAATCATATTTTGATCAAGATACAACCTGACACTGAGCTGCAAATTGCAAATAACGTAAGCAAATTTGAATTGCGCAAGCTACAACTGCGGATTCAGCTTAATGAAAATGGCGTTGCCGTTTCTCTTGTGCTTGTAATAATACCGGCACCCATAAAATACCCTTTTTAAACCGGAATATACAACTGCTTGGAGGCGAAGAGAAAGAGAGGGGTAAGTGCAGTAAGTAGTAGTTCCCCGGGTGAGCTTCTTCATAATAATGTCGGACGTTAAAGGCTACCGCCACCAGGCGCGACGCGACACCGGTAGGTAATTGTTCTTTTTAGAAATTGTTTTAGAGTCGCGTCCAGCTGTCGAGTCGCGCCAGTTTGCGAAAGCCTTAACAGATGTCTTCAGAAGGCCTACGTAAACTAAGTAGATAGAGTAAATTCTAAATAAAACCGTAGGTTTTGACTGGCGGGCACAGTAGCCATGGCTTTCATTTTGATAGTTCAACGTTCAGTTATTTACGTTGTTGAGCAGACTTTTGCGAACATAATGAAGCAATATCCTTCAAAATCATACAGATTGTGATTAAAAGCGTGTTTCGCAATTAGCGTGCTGAATGTACCTATTCGATAACATAAGTTTCTGACTTTCGGTAGCAATTTATCCCGTCGGTCTCTATTGATAAGTACACTTTAGGGATATACTTAATATGTGTGGACTAGGTTAAATTTTTTTCCATAAGAGCCAGTTTGGAGATTTCTAAAAACCATTGGGAGGTAAGTTAAAACGGGGCACAAGTTAATCAATGTCTCGCCATTGACGGGGTGAAATAAATAGGTCACGGTCATGGGACGTATGCACGATGCAAGTTGGTCGAACTAAACGCAGAGAGAACCGAAACACTGCCCCGAGTCTAAATAATACCTAGTCACGAAACACGTGGAAATAGCTCAAGTCAGAGTTACTGAAACTATGCTCTAAGCTGAATAGTTTGTGTATAGCAAAGCGAACACAAAACTTGCAATAGTTGCGGTTGCCTTGCAGTAAGTTAGATTTGAAACTTTTTATGACGATGACGTTTGGCGGGGCGCGGGCGGAGGGAGCGGCGCGCGCGGCCTGTTGCCGCTGCATACAACCCAAACAAAACACGCGCGACAGAGCGGCAACGTCGCCGCGGCTCCGCGCCGGGAATCGATTCCTCTCCCGCCGCGCGCCGCCGACAGGTTTTACTTGCAATAGTGAAGCACTAAAAGCATAATTACCGTAAATTACCGATTTTTCATTAGTTTGTGACACTTTCGTGTTTTGATTTTTATTGTTTTCGCTAAAATTGCGACCGTGAACGATGCTTGCTTTTGCGGATATTCGAGAGACTTCGAGACTGATTTACATTTTTTTCCGAAGCTCGTCCTTGTTTGAAGGTGAAATTATATTTGTTTTAGAACTCACCATTCTTACTTAAATATCAAATTCATGTTTATCCGCAAAACGGGTAAAAGTTTAGAGCGCTGATTAAAATTGGTTTCAACTTCAACCAAAATAAATACCAATCCAAACCTCGATTTAATTGGCAAAATAATTCGGTGGCAGCGCCGGGTACGGTGTTACGTGGTAGTTCTAGTAAAAGCCCAAACAAGAGCCGCTCCGAAATTCTGTGAAAAATAAAACAAAACATTGAGTGGCACAACTGGCACATCGCAATACAAGTTAGGCTAGGTTATGATCTGTTTTGATTAGATATGATGAGAGACGTCGACACCGTAATTTGTTAAGTTCTGATGGAAACACTTCCCTCGTGCAAACAAATGATGGGTGTTATTATGGTAATATTAGTTTTTCGTGCCACGGACCGCGGAGTGGAGGAAAAAGTTTGCTGGTCAATTTCCTGCAAGCTGAGTCTTTTCGTTTTTTGGGAGTTAATGGCTGTTGGATCAGAAGTAAAATTAACTTGATTGTAATATTGATATAGTTGCAAGCTAATATTATTATTCTTTTGACCACTGTAGCAGTAATACTTAATTATAATGTACAAATTGATATCAACACCTCTGTATAAACAGACTGTATTAATATATTCATGGTAAACCGATTTCGAAATATGTATGGAAAACCGCATAAAATGGCAAAATTGTAAACATTGAATGCTTTTATATGTGTATATATAAAGTTAATGGAATTACAAACAACCATTGTTCCACTCTTACTTACAAATAAGCACAAATATTGCTTTACATTAAAACTATTTTATGGGTACTGTACTCTATTTTGGTTTCGCTTGCCATAATTTACTCGAAGCGATAATAAAATATTCGCTTTATTTTTGAACTGAACGTTTAAAGAAATATATCGTATACTTAATAAGTACTTTATCATTTTATTTGCAATTTGAAGGAGATGTTTATGAGCATAGGGACAACAATTATGCAACTCATACCTTCCTCCTCCAGTCATTGTATATCTTCATCACAGAAAATATTTAATAATCTAGCAGCCCTCAAATAGCAAAAATCGCAACATTGCACTTAATTAAATAACTATAACGAGATATTACCAAGGGGGGATTCCCATCACGTAACGGTGGATCCCGGGAATTCGCTGAGGGGCTATTCTTTGATTTGTCTCGTCTTTGTCGGCAACAATAGTCGTCAATCCGTCACTCATTGTGCCTCACCCCGGACCCCCAGCCCGTTTCCGAGCACTTCCACGATTGTCACTAGCAACTTGTGTATTAGGAGAAGCGGCTGATTCATCTATTGTGGTTTTTGTAAGTGTTATCTGGGTGTTTTTGGTCAGCAGTTTTGGTACAAACAAAAAACTTAATGAGATCTTGGAGATAAGGAGCTTTTAGAAGGATTGTTGTTAAGTATATCATTTTGTTCGGTCGGTTGGTGCAAACTTATCTCTGGTTATTTCTGTAACATCAGGAAGATTGTCGGAAGCACTCTGCTGTGTGTTCTGTGCTATATTCTATCGTCGTTGAAGTTTTTTTAAATGTCGGTGACTTTATAGATATTTCTAGATTTCGTTCCTAATTTACTTAATTAACCAACGATTCCGCGTTTAAACGACTCCTGACTGAAAACTTTCCTCTATCCCGGAAAGATCAATATCGATAAAATAATGTCATCTTTATTAACATTGCCTTCATTCATCACAGAATTGATAAAGCAATTTTCTTTAAATGCATATCTAAGATGATCACTTGGCTTGGCTTAGAAGGAACTCCGTCAGTGTCTTCTGTGCCAAATCTATTTGGAATCGATCCAAGGGAAAAATTTTGCTTCGTCCATCTGGTTTCTTGAAAACCATTTATAATTCAAGGCCCAGAATAGGTCCTTCTAGTCCAAAAGCTCACGTTTCAAAAACAACAAACCGAACAATCCCGAGCTTCAGACTAAACATAACACCTAAAACTTCAACATCACGTGTTTATTTCACAAAACAAAAGGTATCATTTATATTTGTACAATCGTACCTCGTAATGTCTAGCTTTCATCCGCTTTGTAAGAATTCTCGGTACAACCTGTTGACATTCTATTCTTTGGAACTAAATAACCGGTTGTTTGAACTGGAATTGACGTTAAACTGTAGAATTACGTGTCAGTTACGACTCGTCGGTGGTGACAATCTGATTTTTATTGAATGAAACGACCCTTTCCATCTTTGATTCAATATGATTACGTTTTGAATGTTTGAGTATGTGTTCATTACGGTTATTGTGCAAAACTGAAACTCGCTTTGATATTAAAGCTCGGGTTTCATTACAACATAGATCATGTTCTGTTTGTATTTCCATTGTTTTACTGTACTCTATGGTGTTGATGATGACATATATTGCGAATTCATTTATATGTATTTCTCTCTTCGTTTAAGTTAATTTGACTCAACCTTGATATACTAATTTCATAGTCTTCAGGCATCACTAAACTATTCATATCTACTCTTGATTCATCTCTTAGTTCCTTTGCTTTATTGCTCTGTCGCATGTCGTTGACACTTTAACTTACAAGTAAAAGTTGCCATATTATAAGAAATTATCTTGTATTACATAACAAAATCAGTAGTTTTAGAATCCCCGAGGGTTCTACAATTACTGATTTTGAAACCAGAATAAAAAACATCAAAATTAAACCAGCATTTACTTAAATATTAAAGGGCAACGCTGGTTATCCGTAGCAGTGCTATCGTGTTTTCAGCGCTTTACCCTCAAACAACGTTGCTAATATAATTAATGAAAAAGGATCATGCAGCTATTTAGTTACGCTGATATATGACTGGAACACCATTGTGTGAACTTTAATACGAGGGCAAAACATGGAACAGTATTATCAAGCTGACTAAAATGTTAGGAACTTAACTGGTAGCCTTATAAGCTCTTATATAAAAATAGTAGTACCTATGAGATATACCGCTACAACTCAGCCACTCAACTAAAACTCAACGGTATAGCCGTTGAGTTTTAGTTGGCCATAAAAATATTCATGTTGAAGCTTCTGCATAAGCTAATAAATTGGCATAAGTTATTACGTTTTTATAGAAGAAAATATCGTAAAATAATGCAGTCTTTGATCACCGTCCTGGCTTTTTCCAGAAGTATTGTACAGAATGCTTCAAATGTGCGCTTTCATAATTTCTAACGTGACGATATTATCGTAGACGTCCACGGCATCAGGGTAACACAGGGAAGTAAAATGTATGGAAATATATGATGACGATTTCAAATTTTCCATGATAACGTTATAACATGCATGCATTTTACTTCCCTGCCGTGGAAGTCCACGATAATTGTCACGAAATTATAAAAGCTTAAAATGGCTTCCATGTAATGTATAAAAAGATAGCGAAAAAGTGCTTTTACCATCAACGAAACGGTTAAATTAAACAAGTTTTTCAACGAAAACCTTTAGGATAAGTTGTAGCTAAGTATTAGGAACTCTTAGAATAATTAATAATTATACTCCCAAAGCATTTCAATATAACTTAAATAATTGAAGCTCTTATAATCTTAACACGATGTAGATCAGCTAATTGCGTAATACACGATCAATCAGAATCTGAATCGGTTTGAAACAGATCGCTAATTCATTGCTTCATAAGTTCGTTTTTTTTCTGCTCAACAACATAAATAACACAATGAATGTTGTCGAACTGATGAAATGAAATAATGAATGATTGAATGTCGTAATCGTTTACGAAAATGAGATAGTAGTACTTTATGGAAAAGTTCGAGTTGTAAGTATAGTACAACATTATGCTGAAGGAAATAAGACTATAAACTCTCGTAGAGCTCTAGTGTCGAGAGTTTGATATAAATGTTCCACACCCTAGACTGGAATAGCTCAAAAATATAATTAAGAATTTGTTACAAGTAGGTACAGAGATTGTAGAAGGAAGGTAGGGAAAAGTAAAAACTTTATTTCGCAAGTCGTAAGTAATTCCTGCAAAATAATTCCTCTAAATATAAAGCAGGATTAAGTTTGACAGATGTGCTATTTGTTGAACAATAAATTGTTAGATTTGCAAACCAGCGCAGCTTTTGCAATGTAACCTACGTAATTTTGAAACGTTCATGAGTTGGCTAATATTATTTAACTGTTGTGAATTTGTGATGACTATTATCCGGTTCTACTCTGCCAACAACGATACAAGTTTTAATTTATGATAGATTCAAGACCAGTAAACTCATTGGTATAAAAAACAAAGATTATCCTTCCTATTAATTCGAAGATTATTGTGAGAATTCTATGTGGGGAAAAACCAATCTCTTTCAAAGTCTGAGTAGATCTCTTGAATCTTTATTATCTGGCGAACCACAATGGCAAATGGAGTTGGGCTTTGTTTTAACGTTGCATGTGACTTTAGCAGGTTTCCACTATAAGCCTTATTTTCAGAACATCTTGGTTTATTACGCTTGACCACGTCTATTACCTCACCTAGCGTAAAAGTTTGATTTTTATCAGATTCTAATCTTTCTTAAGTGAGTTAGTCCTAGAACACCCAATTTCATAGGTGTCATGCCAATTTCATATCTATACAATATACTCGTACAGCTTCAACCAATACTTCATTAATAGCTTCCCATACGGTAAACCTGTTTCGGGATAACTAATTAAAAAAGTTTAATTTTCAAAAAATCTGATCAACAGCATCTCCCGCTGTCGAGGTCAAGGGGAACAATATTTTTATATTCGTCTCTTTCACACAACCGTGATACAGAACCCGCGACGTAACTTGATATGGCAATAAATAAAATAAATCGCACCGTCTCTTTTTGTCGTAGGGAGCGAGCAATTAGGCTGTCCCTTTCGGAGCCGAGTCTATCCGACCTCTTGGAAGTTCGTTTATCGCTGTTCAAATACTTAGTTTAGAAGTTCCCTTCTAACCTTGAATGTTGGAATTCTACTCAGGTCGTGGCAAATAATACCTGCCTGATTTTCGTGGTGGTGACTGCGATGTTTGTAAAACGAACACAAGTATATTTGTACGGCAAACATAACTTTACTGATTGTAGCAGGTGTTACTTACCAATAATTAATTGGAAACTCTATACCTTCTACTCGATTTTAGTTTGATTAGCAGCAATACCGACATCTGAAGTCATCGAAATTATTTGTTTATATGCTTCCTTACTTATGGGGCTTGTTGGGCTCTCACAAAAAAGTTATTAGATTCTTATTCGTGTTATTAATCTTCATAACAGTCCTATTTCCTTCTCTCGTCTCCATTGCTCGACTCCACATTGGAAATATCTAGTACCTAAGCTTTTTTTATTTCGCTATGTTGTGAACTAACTTTATGGATGATATTATAATTATTATGTGAGCTATTATATGGATGATCTTATAAAGTAATAATGGTACTTCTGGTTTTGATGGGATTTGATGGGTTTCGGGTCTAATCATTATTTTTTATAGTCAGACACTTACGTGTATAGTATAAGTCGTATAAGTATAAGTGTAAGTATAAGATCGTATAAGTAGGTAATTGGATAAATTATTTTGATATCGAATTAATTGAAGTTCAAAGAATCACCCATGTCAGTTTGTTTCAGCATTTTTACAAAAGTTGTGGGTATATCCTGTTACGTTCTTGGATTTCGAAGTTTCAGCGAAACCTTATACTTCACAAAGTTTTAGAAAGACCGTTGCCTCGTACGAAGAATGGCGGAATCCTTACAATGCAGGTTGTATACAAAACTTGTTTGACCAGAATTGAGAAAAAAAGTGGCGGGCAAGTTCGCCTACAATAGCATTCCGCTGGCTCGGGCCCGCCCGCGCCCCGCCCCCCGCCCTGCCCGCGCGTCCCGCGCCGCCGCCGCCAGTCCGCGACCGAGCGCGACCGCGTGCGCTGTGTAGCTCTGAGATGTGCTCACAAAAGAATCACCATCATAAACAAAACAAAAAAAGTGATTTTTAAAAGCACATACGAGTATTTCTCTCATAAAAAATCTTCGTACTTCAATTTACCTATCTCCTTCAACGAATCTTATTGCAAATTAATATCACTAAACCTTATTTTACAACTGATACAGTGCAGGCATGCATTAAAAGAATAGTGAAACCGGTAATCTGTGTTGTGAAAAAGTTGTGTGGTGTGTAATTACGGTTGTCCTAATCCGGTTGTTATCGATTTTCGGACGTCACTAGTCCCCAACAGCTGTTTTGGGGATGCGGAAGCACTTCGCTGTTCGGCGTAGTTGTTTTATTTTTCCTTGTGACGAGATTTTGGTGTCGTATTAAATTACGAATTTAAAAATACATTTAAAACATGAAATAAGCCTGTTCCGGTTTAAAGGATTTTCACACAAAATTTCGGACTCTGCTGTAGTTGAAATTTTGTGGTTCACAGTGATAATAAAGTGGATTTGATTATCTTGTTTTAACATTTCGAGTTACTAATAAATAAAAACAAATCGTTGGAACGATTGCAGTTTCCAGCAGTTCATTGCACTCGGTGCATGTGTGTTGGTTCAAAATTCAGTGTAATACTGTGTATTATCAATTGGATTTTTTTCGACGAACTGGATTGGGACCTGATAGTGAGGTAAGGATGTGATATTATTCGTACTTGATTGTATTTATGTGTTAAATTTAAGTTATAAGCGGCGCCTGGTGCTGGCTGAGCTCAGCGGTGCCCGCCAGACTGTAGGCCTAATCGTGCACCCGCCAACTCTCTCGTTGCGTTTCCGTAAACTTTCCTACTGGTCCTCATCAGGACATGGTAGCCCTAAGAAACTTAAAAACAATTTATATTTATTTAACTGTTCCTTTAGATTGATATTCGGTAAAAGAATCAAAACCAAAACTTAAAAATAAGCCGTGATCCAAGTCGCAAGTTTGCGCAAGATTCTGAAACATTGTTTTGAAGCAGTTTCTACATTTAGCACACAATGTTTCGTAGTCGTTTTTTAGAAAGACGAAATGTGGAACAACAAGATAAAAATCTTATGAAAAAGTTAGCTCATCGCAGAGACTAGACTTCTGACATAATTGTGGAGTTGGTAGGTGACGTCAAGACCAAGACTGGTGATGTTACGTGTCTATGGCAGTGTGTGTAACCCTGGTACTGAGGCTGGAATCATGCCAGCACGCAAAATAGCCAACGTCAGCTTCAGTAGGCAACGCAGCGGAGGTATTTTTGGAAGCCGGCAAGCAAAGACAACCGTTCTGGGTAGACCCGGGAAAAAACAAGTTGGGAAGATACCAAAATGGAATCATTATGAACTGCATCAGTTCCATCATCATTTTGCTACCCTAAAAGCTTAGATAGGGATGCATTTTGTGTCGATAATTTCGAAAACTTTAATTTTTACAGCAAGCCGATTAAATTGGCATGATCGGGTTTGTCGCGACAAATTAAAAGTGAAATTTAGATTGCAAGCCTCGTAAAATTACTAAGTATAGAAATGTTACGTCATTTGAACAAAGTAGATCTAACTTACATTGTGTAAGAGAGAATAAAAGACTTTGTGGCAAAACTGGCCGTAGGTGTATGTCGAACTACCGGCACCGGCATAGTAAAGCTCTTTGTTGTATCGCTATTTTTAAAACATACGACAGATAAGGAAATTAAGGAATAATTTACTTTCAAATAATATTCTCAGATGAATCGTATCGTCAGTTCTCTTTCCTCCTAAAGATCAAATTCTGTGGTTTTAACCAGCGGCAGCGCGTCAGTAACCGCAAGTTGATAATATAAACTTGAGTCATTTCAATTAAAAGAAAGAAAAAGAAAGAGGAACTGTGAACCAGTTCATATTGGACTATGTGTGAGATACCTACATAAATGATGAGTCTTCTAGTAAGTCAGAGTCATCAAGACTTTTAAGTTTATGCCAATTTTGAAAGCACACTTCTCGACTTCTGGAGTTACAAGAATATAAAGAAACTGAAAAAGACCAGCTTGACAAAAGTACTTTTCTATTCAAAGATGCAGAGATGTTATCAGAAACATAAATAATGTGCATATTGTGATGTTGTTGTGTTGGTTGTGTATTTGGGAAAAAAAAGATGGAAGGTACCCCTAGGATTGATCCAAAATTATCTGTATTAAGATGACACTACCGTAATAGCATAATTATATGCATTTTCGAATGTAAAGCCGTATCTGTGCGCATCTGCTCCGTTTTTTGTTTAGGAAAACCTGTCTTCCTAAATTCAAAAGATTTCGGTTTTAAATAGCTTGAATCCAGTGAGCCTAACTATGTGTACGTATATACTTTTTAAACTGAACGATTGTCTTTTAGGTAAGGATCGAAAAGTAAGGACTTTTCGATAAAAAATCAACTAAGTAGCTGCTGCTGCGTTTGAAACGTCCTGCAAACGCTCCTTCCTTTTCCTGATGCCTAGGAACTAATCTATACCCCAAAAGTTTCAATGACTTTTAATATTTTTGAATCCTGGATGGACTAGAAGTACATCTTTCAGGGACTTGAGGATGATGATCGATGTAACTGCAGTAGGTAGGTACTACAATACAAAACTAAAGGCATATAGCTAAGTAATATTCCTGCAGACGTGTTTAAAGAAGCAAGGCGAGTAAACGTTTAAGCCGTGTCTACGCGAAGAATTCACAGCTCACAACCAATCACTGCACGTGCAGCCAACGACCTTTCGATGCAATACTTAGTGTTGCCACATGCGGCAATTCAATTAACGTTACATAATCGCGATGTAACGCTAAGATTTGACGTTGTGAAGACTAACTATACTTTAGACAGAGGCTCTGTTTAGAAGGCGTATTGAGAATAGACCTTCTATGTTGGATCTAGTAAGAAATGAACTTGGAAATTCTAAGTTTGGATCATGTTTTGATCCAAACTGAGTATTTCCAAGTTCCTTTCTCACATTCATTGAACGAAATGAACCCAAAGGAGTAACTAATCTTAATTCCTGGATTTGCTTACCGCGATAAGTGAAAATATCCCAGATTTCCCTATTCCTGAACTGTTTTAAGTCCAAAGTTCCGTAAAGTAACCGTTTCTATATTTTACGCCATGTCTATGTTTCGCAGAAAGAATTAGAGCTGGCACTCAAGACGACTTCTCCAAGGGAAAAGGCTAGGCAGATTGACACAAGGCGACTCCTCTACTTAAATCAATACTCCTTAATTTCCGGTGCTCAGACTGCAGCCCTAACTTCGCACAAAACTTCTTAATACTGCGACAGGAAGTTAAGAAATAGAAGAAAAAGCCAGTAACCTCCAGACCAGTGTTGCCGCGGGCAGATAGTTAAAAAAATAAAAATTTCTTCAGACGAAGACGTTTTAATTTTATTTCCCCGAGATGTTCTCGGAATAAAAGACGATGCATATTAGCATGCTTAAGAAACTAAAGCCAGAAAAGAATTGATTTATTTTGGCAAAAGAGAACGTTTAAACATCACTTATAGCTTATTGTCTGTGATCAGAATATAAAAAGAATACTGTGGTTCGAATGGCAGCAAAATCCGGACAAACTTTCTGATTCTGCTCTAGTTTAATACATCCCAGAATAGACGGCTACTATATTTGAATCTTCTCTGAACAATTAAGCACGACTTGACGGTTAGCCTAAACACCGAGTCCTCAAAGAACAGCTAGAAACAAAGTTATTTTCTCGCTACATTCGAAAACGTCTACTGAAGCAAGCATTGGGCTTCGTATACACATATCGCTAAATACAGGCACGCCGGTGAAGCCGACTGCGCGCTCCCTACCAGTCCTGCTCCCCTCGTACACGCCCGGTTGCGAATGCTATTGAACTGGATCGGAAACCACACGTTCTGAGAGAAACAAAGACATCCCGTAAACAAGATAACATTTTCAATTTATAAATCAAACGCAATATAAGTCTGCAATTCACTAACAAAATGTTTCATTGCAGCGCTGCAGCAATCACGTTACTCACACAGTTTTTTGGCGGTACCTCAGGCGCTTGAAGATTTGTTTCGAAGGGTTCATCTGTGTCAAAAAATAAATACAAAGAAACGTTTTTAACCCCAAATTCCTACCTACCATTTCAATAAAGTCTCAGAAGATGAAAACTGACAAATACCTCACCTGGATGTGTGTAACTTTGAGATTTCGCAGTAATCCTTCATCAAAAGAAATCGCTTGAACTTTACTTTGAGCTCTCAGCTATTTTGCTCGTCTTAAAAACTGAAATAAATGATAACTTTTTTTGTGATTTTCCATTAGTACAGCACACTTCTAATATAGCTAATCAGACATGTTCGTTACTGGCTTGATAAGGTTTTGCGCGTTATCTAGCGATACAGCGCTTCAAACGGAGTTCCGGTACAGTAGCCATTTGTTATCTACGCTTTATGTTTTTTGCAACTTTGCTAGAAAGGAGAATGACCATTTGAAGCAGTTTTTGCTTCTGGTTTCACGAGAATTATTGTACGCTAGACTTTATTGAACACTTGCGAGGCTGTGAAAGAACACAAAAAGTAGACAGTTTTCTATCATGATATTGAAGAAAATAGATTGACAATGAATTGTGTGGTAGAAAATGAAGAAATTTGCGTTTTATAAAATTATACTTGTGTTACGAATTCAACACTTTAGTTTTTGTGAATGTCATTAAGCAGTAAAGAGTTACACTTGTTAACGAGCATAAATAGAAATATGGCAGTCGAGAATAATCATAACTGTAATAGTTGTAGTGAGAGCCAAGCCTACAAAGCCATCGCTGAAAACTCTGCAGTACGGAGTGATTTGAAATGGCATGTAAAGGCAGTTAGTGCTGTGCCATTACTCTGCTATCTAGAAGCTCGATAAAATATTCCCACAACCCATACAATATACGACTCACTCAATTGCGACACAGTGTAAAAACGGAAGTCGAAACATTATAATCATACATGTGAAAGATAACACGGCCACAGAGTCACTTTAAACGTGAGGGTATACTGTAAATCTACCTAGCTACCAAGAAGAAGAGTCCAGAACGAAAATACAAAAAAGAGTACAGAATAGAAACTTGTGCAAAAAAGAGATAACAGAAACACATCATCTCTGTCATCTTATTAAAGTTGATAACGACCACGCTTTACTGGTTCCCACGGGAGCAAACAAACTCCGATATTGCAGCCACTCTCCCCTTGATGTTATATTAATAAGAGGAATTGAGTAAACACACACATTCACGTGTTCACATTTGGTGTGTGTGACTGATGCAGATTGACAGCAGCTCCCATTGGTGATTAGAGAATCAGAAAAATAATTTTAGAAACGCAAATCTATATACATGTATATTATAGTGTACTTACGATTCGTGCAAGAAAATGTTGCATTTTGTATAGAAGTCCTTTTGTTTGTAACATAGTAATATTTCTGGTTATATTGCCAAAAGCGAATTTCAGTTTATGATATAGTATAGGTAACTAAAGTTTCCTGTTAAAGAGAAGATAATAGTAGTTTAGGATACCTACAGCTAGAATAGTTTTTTCCTGTTCGTGGAAGCCACTTTTACCTGATGTTGTCACTACCAATTTGAGAATCTACCATCTACCTACGGAATGTTCACTATACACAGGTAAAGTTCCATGCCTACGAAACTCGTATTACGTTTTTAACATTTATGAACTTTAGGATTCCGCAATCGGATATAAGCAAAGTATAAAGATTCATGCACGTTAGATTGCTTTAACCCTCCCTCACAAAATTAGAAATGAAAGCTTTGTATACGGATGTCTCTAAAACTCTTGCAACATCGGAGTAACTTTTAGAGATGGTAATTTAAGTTACTGATCCAACTTTACAAAGTAAACTAAGATCAAAAATTAAATTTTATTCACACTAACGCATTAACTAATTTGAATGATGATGACACAATAGTTTCCGGAGCCACGGTTATTTTAGAGACGTGTTATCGACACGTTTCCGGCTAGGATCCTTTAATACTTATGTCGAAATTACTGACAGATATAGATCTTGTCAATCTACATAAATAAAAATTAAATGCTGTTCGTTGGTAAGCGCATCACTTGAGAACAGCTGGAAAAATTTGATTAAAAAAACTAAATAATAGTTAGTAACCAAAAAAAAACTAAATTTAAATAAAATTTATTGATTTAATTTAAATTGGAAAAGTAGGGATTCCAATATTCTTTTCAATATTGGAATATTCGCGAAAAACTGAAAATTGTGTTTTCTATGGGATTTTTGTATGAATTATTGAAATTATCACAGGTAACCCTCTCAGCTAGTTATTAATATTTCCATCTTCAATAGCGTTGAACAGAAAAATGAATACCAAAATCTTAAACATGAAAATAACATCTAACGAGGTAAACATTGTACTAAACGTATGCATAACATAGTTCGTTAGATTGTGATCGAATAGTTAAAAGCTTTAGTTAGCATGTTTGCATGAGTGAATTTGAACCAAATAGTTACTATTATTTACGTTTTTAGCGACATAAATAACTGTAAGCGACACATAAATCCTTCGCCAGTTATTATAAATTAAAACGATTTTGTCATATTAAGTTGCATCTTACACAAGCTGGAAGATACGATATTTTAGTATGCAAACTTCATATTAGTAATTGTAAGACTTAAAGATAACAGGTAGCCATAATATCGTAGGATATCCTATTTTATAAAGTTTCTTCAACGTAGTCCAGGAATCTTTTCCCAGAACATTGAATCCCGCATTCCCTTAGCCCTTTTTTAAAGAGCTCCAAACACAATGACCGTATTTTCTAAGTTGCAATGCAAATTCTAAGGAATGGAATTCGCTGCTGGCGTCTATATTGTCAAGAAAAAATAATATAAACAGTCTCACTAAGATAGAAAGCCACTTTCAAATTTACAACACCTATGGATTTGTCCAAAGGATATTATCACATTTAAACTACAGAGTGTGGCTAGTGTTCATGCTTTTAAAATTATTGATTGGATTTTTTTTGGTGTCACCAACACGAAGTCATTGGACAGTTCGTCTTCGGTCACTTTTAGGTGTAATATTAAATGCTACTTTTGTTCTTTTCTTAATTAAATGATACATCATTTATTATGGATGACATCCTCTCACACCATACTAACTAATAAAAACAAAAATGAAAAATAACTCTGTAGAGTTTATTCGTTGTTGAAGTTTGGTTGACACCAGTTAGGAAGCTTATACCATGCCATTCTTACGTCAATCAATAAAATCGTCGTATATTCCTGTGAGATATAATCATAATGCCGCGCATTGCTAGAAGGTCTACGCACTCGCAGCTTTACCATCAAAAGCCTGTCAACCAAACCGCACTTCTATTGTTTGAAATTCCTATAACCAAGCTTACGGCGTACGGCGTTTGATAGATCTGTATAATGAAAACAAAGTTGGTATATTGCAATACAATAGCATATTTGGACAGAATTCCTGATTACGCACGCACAATGCAAATGAACGAGGAATAGAAAGTCTTGTCACGGAGCTTTATTGATGATTTCTTCGTTGTGTCAACACACCCGTGACGTGCCGGAACCCCGGGTTATCGGGGTTACCAGACGAATCATGTGTCTTAGAAGGATCGAGCTCGTTAAATATGTTTTGGTAAAACCAAGTATTGATCTTTGTTATTGTTGGGAATGTAACTTCGGCAGCTACGGAATCATCAAAATTCAATGTATCAGGTGCTCAAGATCTTTCATAAGCCAAAAACTCAAAACATAACGTTTAGTAAGCAGTGAAACTGTACGTGTATTACACATGATTGGAACAGGGGTGATCCTAGCACCCTTTGTCGGGCCGGACAAATTCAATCTCGGGACCGTTTGATTTATAATTTTGACTTTCAGAAGTATAGCACATTGAACCAGTAATATATTATATCGGAAGCCTATGACTTTTACAATCTAATCTGATCGTTAAATCGAAACGCTTTGCAGAATTGCAGTATTACAAGCTAGAGCGATGAGGCAATTTCTTGAGCTTCCACCACTTACACTGTTTCTTGCATGCAGTCACGTAGGATTCAGTTATTCTAAGTAACTTTCATTGGCTCGTAATGGGTTAGTTAATTACAAGAGGACTGGGGACATAAGTATTGCTAGCTGTAAGGATGGGACTCAAGGAATTGCAATATGTTGAACTAACTAAAGGAATGCATTGGACTCAGATAATACTAACGATGCATAATATTTTTAACATTATTGCTTAAGATTCTGAATAAAATCCTTTGTTAGCTGCAGCATCAGAATAAAGATTATACTACAGAAAGCTCGGGATAAACTGAACCCCATAGGTGAAGATACGGTTGTAGTTGTAGTAAAATTTTAAAGCGGTCCAGGCACGGCTGTGTCTGTGGCGACAGGCTCAGTAAACTGATTGATTGAATCAGCTTATGGTCCGACTCGACGATCAACTAAATTGTTGGGTTGCATAAATGCCATAGGCGAAATATTGAGGCAAAATGACGGGATACAGCCGATTGTTAGCTATCTTTGGTACTTGGAATCCAATTCTATTATGCGGACTACTGTTTGACCAACGATTGTTCTATGGACTAAACTACTGTTTTCTGTTTTCGTAACTTAAAGCATATTAATATCAAAACCACGTGCACATTCTACGTTGTCCTATCAAGTTTGGAGTGAATGTGACTAGAATTTTCAAGCTTTGAATGTTTCGGCTCCTTGGAATAGTTGCTATAATATTATGTACTCCTTCGTAACTTATGATATCTAGTATTTGTGAATTGTCGAGCTCTCATGCCGTTATTATGCGTTATAAGAGCTTTAAATGGCCACTAAATTATTTGAGACAGATCTATTGTGTCTTGCTTTTGGGAAACATAGGGTTCGGGCCTTTACTTGGTTTGGTTTCTTTAACGTTATTCCCTGTTTAGTTAAGCTTAGACTAGTTCAAAGAAACGCCAGAAAACATTATAAAAACTGTATTAAATTCTTCTTTTTTCTTTGTTGTACTTGTAGTTCCGAATGAGTTATTTTATAAAACACAAAAAACTTTGCTTGTTGCGAACAAACATCTCTGGCGGTGGTCTACGAACTACATACTACTACATCACCACGCTTGTGTACCTACCTCGATACGGTATTATCACTTAATTGAACATTATAATTACTTATATTAATAGATCTACTTATATTAATAACACACCACATTATATAATTATTTCTACTACATATTTATACTGGCATCAAACATCGATGTTTTATTGAATCACGTAGCGTAAAATCTCGTGCGTTTCTTACCAGTAACACCGTAGCTGAACAATTACGAACGATCCATCTTCTCGGACGAAATATTCTCATTTACTAGCCAGCGGAGTCGAATGCAGCAGAACTTGATCGCTCGAGGCACGCACCGGCCTCCAACCAAGTGAAATGCACAAAATCCATTCTGTTTTATCTCGTTATCAATCCCAAACGAGCAAAAACTAGCCGTGTGCTCCGGTGTTAGAGTCCAAATTTTATGGCACTACGGATTTTATTCTGGAGGTGACGTGTATGGGGAAAAAAGTGAGCAAACGATTTTAGACCCATCTGCTGTATGTTAGAGTTGAGAGTTGTTTAGAGACACTTATATTAAGGGTCGTTTGTGTGGCAGCATGGGACATTGGAGTTTGAACTGTTTGGGATAAGGTTGAAATTTGACTGGGGATGGTTTTATACGATTTTTTATGGTGGTCGGTCGGCAATCAGCTGTTTCGGCACGCGCTCTCAGCCCCCTGGGACAGGATGATGTCAGCCTCGCTCCCCGAATATGCGAGAGCTAGATATTTCTATAAAATTTTCCCTAAAATTTTGCCGTAATTTAATTTTGTGGAATATGGCTCATAGAAATTCGGTGGGTTCAGGTAAAATTTAATGAAATGTTTTAGTGAATATAATGTTAAATGAATTTCACGTAGGTAATTTATTTTAGACTAATGTTATGATCTACTCACTATAATTAAAAAGTATGAACCTCTATTTAAAAATGATACAGTGTAAAGTAGCTTAATTTTTCAGACTAAGTTACACAATCCGTCAAAGACAACTTTACTTTTACTTATGTAATATTATTTTTATACAGCTGTCGATTTCTCAATGCTTCCAAACTTTCTTCTCTATTGTAAACACAACGAGTAGATAACCAAATAGTGCAGTTTTAGTATACCTAAATTGTTATTTGAAAACTGGAGTCTGTCCTTCTGTCTTAGAAGACGGAAAAACTGAAGAGGTAGGCTAGTGAACTAAAAGATTTCAGAAGACTAGAGTCACTACAGATGACGGCAACTAAATTGAACCTACTGCTATTGCAGATCCAGCCTTCAACTAAGAAAATCCTGACAGAAAGACTCTCATTACAAAATGAGTTCCAACTTTAGTTCAGCCCAAACCTTCGACTCAGGGATTGTTTTATTTGAACCTAATTCTGATAAACTTAAAGTTCCTAATAGAAAATTGACAACTTGAGTCTGGTTTTAACGTCAGTTTTTGTAATTAGAAACTTTAACTTTGTCGAAATGTAGTTCGAAATTCAAAAATGGGTCGTTTGTTTAAACCTGGCTCTGAAGATAAATTTCGTTTGGTAATAAGGCCGGATATGTACAATCCGAGAATCTTACCCAGTGCCTTACTTCACCAATTAAAGTGTCAGTAACCAAATCCTATCTCTAATACCCCCCTGCAGTACAGATAAGCAGCCTAGTGTAAATAATAATGGTGATAAAGCAACTTTCCAAGCGTTCGCAGTAAACACGAGAGCTCCATGTTTCTCAGAAATGAGCCTCGTTTGTAGATAACTGATTTCTGTTTACGTTACGTATACTTCTTATTAAATAATGTATCTAACTGTTGTTCTCTAGACTGATGTGGGCCCTGGGGATCTACTCCCTAAGCACGAAATCCGTTGATTATCCGTTGACCTATGAATAGTTCGGGGCCCGAACTAAAAATGAATGACAAGGCGATTTTTCACTTATGCCCGTTCTAATAATTGAATTTGAAACTAGTTTTGACGGATCATCTACGTTCGGACGCACCCGTATCATCGTTGATGGACGTAGATCTGAAGTTAGTTTTTTTAACCGACACTAGATTGTTCCAGAAATATGAAGACTGCAAGACAAGGAGCAAAATATGGGTTCAAATCTTGCACACATCGTAATTTTTATGGTATTTGCGTATTTGAAGATAATGTCTGATGCCTAAGAGACACTCTTCTTTTTCTTGATCATGAATGTAGATATGCAAGCGCAGTAGAACTAATAGTTATCAAAAATAAAATTGCAGTATACCCTCAAATAGGTTGTTTAGAATTACCAGCTTTTGAGGCCTAAATTAGAATTTCTATAGTGAAGAATGGACGTAGAATCTACTTACACTAATAAATATTTGTTAAAGAATACAAGATTCATCTCATTTTAAATATCGTCAGTTATCAGTACCTATTGAACATAATATTATCTTGCGCAATTTTCCGGGTGTCTTAATATCCGCCTTACTTTAAATATTATATTTTTATATATGTATTTGTAAAGTGATTATAGAAATTGCAAAGACACAAGAATTAAAATAAAAGTACCGTTTAATTAACTCTTGAAACTGCTGGTTTTGGCTTTTTTCTTTTAAAGTTACTAAAAGGCGCAACGAACCATATTTTATTCTCTAGATAAGATTACCACATAAACTATTTATTAACGATGACATATTATTGTACAAATTCTTTTACATATCGTAAATAAACAACACTATAAATTCGCGCATTCGCTACGGACTAAAAGGAAAATTAAAAGAATCGCATCGCATCGATACCCGAGTGTTATTGCCAAATTGAAAGGAATATTTTTATGTTAAAAAAATTATTTTGCATATTATAGCTATTATTTAAAATATCGTGAGAAACAACAACTTTTATTTTACAAAAATATGCAAATTCGAGATGAAATAGTGAAGTGAAAAACTATAAGGTTGTGCTTAAGTTATAGATGAAGTCGATATAAGTCATACATTCTTAAGTTATGCATAACTTAGTTCGACTGTACAAACATGTGTCTAAGACAATACTGAGACTTTGTTCTAACAACAAACTTTTCGTAGGTGTGAAGCATTGTTGGTTTTGACATCGACGGTTGTAATAACTTGAAAAACTTCGCGCTATAGGTTAGGTATAGGTTACTGTGGACAAAACATAATTACCAATTTCTAATCTGGCAACGATACTTCCAAGAACGTTATTTTGTTAGTCTGTTCTTTAATTCAGGATTTGCCGCAACAAACTCCAAACAGTTCACAATCTGGGGTTACCATGTACTGGTTATGAGATTATAGTTTCCTGAAAGATTATTAAGTGTAGCTACAAAACGAAATATCGAAGGATCCTGGAAACCACTGGCAGTAGTACATCTCCATCGTCATTTTACAGGGCCCTCAGTGGCAACTTTCTTGCATTACATTCTAATTGCGCTGTCGCCTTTGCGATGACGTCTTCAAAACCATGTCACACACAGCACATCTACGATTGCCATCAGACGACACTTATCCTACCTATATAACAGAAAAACTCGACTCAGCACGACTTGTAACTCATACTGTCCACATGTTTGTCGCTAGCATCTGCTACTACCTCGTTTTCTCTGCAAATGACGCGTTAAATTACACTCAAATAGTTCCCCTAATTGCTTCATCAGTTTTTACTCGTGTTCCTGACATTTCTGCTAGCGTGACGAGAATCCACTAAATAATAATCGTAATAACGTAGTCTTTGGTATAAGAATACCTTCTTTTATTGCACCCCAAAGCGTTGGATGGCCAATTCGAGACATCTCCTAAAATATTTTCCATTGCTGGCTTCGAACGCAAAAGATTGGTGCTAGTAGGAGATAAAGCAGCGTTGGATGGCAGTCGTTCCTCTTGACCGACAAAGTCCGTTGCACCATATTTTAGAGTAAACAAATGTGCGTAATGTTTTATTGATAAAGTGTTATCAAGACTTTGGATAAATACTTGCGTCAATAAAGAATATATTGCCATCGCGTGTGAGCAGGATTTCGTAATGTTTTTCTTCCATTCAGCTTTGGATCATACTAAATGTTATTGATAGTAATTGCGAACCTACTTAGTAGGTAAGTACGGCAATTGCTTTTTCATAATCAGTAATAAAAATCATCTGAAGAACTTGTTTGTGTTCGCTGTTCAGAGAAATGGAGATGATTTTTATTTTATTCTACTAAAATTATAATTAATTTCTAGAAGCAAATTAAAACGGTATCTCATAGAAATTATATTCTCAAACCCGATGGTTCGAGTATTCTAATTTTAGTCATACCTCATACAAAATATTCTATTGAATTTTTGATAGCCAATCATACAACTCCCACGTTGGAATCACCTCAAAAGCCATTTTAATCACATTGATTGCTGTATGAGGTACCAGGCGAGCAGAAGGCGCCAGGACGCTGGCAAGTATAATTTGAATCAGTGTGCATTGTAGCTTGTATCGAGCATCCCTAATCCATAGGAAGTGATCCATCAGCGGCTTATCGCGCAGGAAACATGGCGTACATAACGTCCACTGGGTTTTTTATTAGACGCCTTCTCGCCTTCTCGGATAACTCGTGAAATATACCCGTTTCCAAGAATACGGGGATCCTGCTTGATGTTGAATAGCTGTTTTTATATGTGATTATTTGAGTTGCATCCAGCAAGTTATGATATTCTGGTGTCTAGTGCCAAATCTTGAATAAGTAGTTTATTATTAAGAACATTGACAAACTTTTCTTTGATATTCAAAGAAAAGTTATTAATAACTAGAAACAAATTGATGAAAAGAATGAGCCAAGTATCAATTATATCAATCCAGCATTCGGACAACTACCTACATAAATAACATTAACATTACCTACCTATAGATAAAAATCAAGCACCTAAGTACTTGTTTCTGCTGAATGTTATTTCTAAATATAAAACTGTAGGTATTAGGTAGCAGATATCGATTGTAATAGAATTGCATTATTTAAGTAAGTAGCTGAACAACTTTCATCTGACACGGCCATCGGCTTCTAAATTCTCAATGCAACGGCTACAAACACAAAACGTGTTATATAATTTACTCGTACACTTTAGATAAATGAACTAACAAAGAATCTCGAGCGTGATAAATTGTTAATACTCTGTGAAACTCAAGTCGGGCCTTTTTAGTGTTCCGTGTTCCGCACCGAAATTGGCAGTGTGAAAGCGTTTCATTATTTTTGTCGTCCGGTAGGGAATTTCAAATCAAAGTTGATTTTTCCCGTACCTATTATGTTCCTGTTACTAAGCACTTTTAGCTTTCATTCTGCTGAAAATATGAAATTGCACGCAACAAAAGTTTTACGGAAAACGTTTGCATCACCGGATACGAAGACTATCAACAAAAATTTACGTAGTTTTTCAATGCATATAAAAACTCAAATTATGTAAATGGAAAAAAGAGTTATAATTATACAACTAATTAAAAATGGTAACACAAACAAACGGTACTCAGTGGAGCTAAGAAACTGAGAAGTAGGCGAGGGAACTATTGGGCAGAGTGACGGGGAACAAAACAAAATGACTTAATAACAACATGTTGTACAGTTGGGCAATCCGTCGCGTCGGCCCGTAATAACACGGTGCGGTCCGACCGATGCGGGCGACGGGGCCACAGCCACCAATTTTTAGTTTAAAACACGGCGCAGAGTATGAACTTATTGCGATTTTGATCCAAGCTTACTCGTACCTTAAAAATAAATTTTGAACTAAGAATATCAATGAAACGATTTTCCTTGAACGGAGACGACAAAATGTGCGCCAAATAGATTATGAAGTGTTACTAGTATTTTTCAAACATTGAGTAATATAGAATAGATCTCGCAGTCGTTACATCATAGTACCCAAACGTTTCAGTTATAACCGTAGTAATTTTACCGAACTACAAAATCACAATCCTTGGCACATTTTGTAGTGGTTGCACGTCCAATATTTCAATGTACCAATAAATATGATCAACCTAAAAAAGCGATTTAAAATAAATTCAACACTTACTTTAAAAACCTGTTAACCGATTAGTTACTTTCTTTTAAACTGGTCCAAATCTGCGTGATCTCCGCTGGAATGTGCCCAAATTAACCTCATGATATTAACGACTGTTCTCGATTTACCATTCCGGCTAACTTGTAATGGTAAAATCGTTCTGCAATTATTTAAGTTGGTCTATCTTTTCTAAGAATCGCAATATTTTATGGTATTGTTTCAAAGATTGTTGCTTTACTGTCAAAGAGTTATGATGATGGATGTTAATTTATTGTTCCGGTTTGGATATTACGATAATAAAAAACTTTTTACAATTCTCTGAAAGGTTAGAATTAAATTGTTTTCGAGACAGTTCGAAGTGTCTCTTACACCAATATATTTCCACAGTTACTTCGATAATCATTATCCTGCTGCCCGCTCCGCTTGTCGCTTTTCTCATGTCTTGCACCACGAAACCACCAGTAAATAACTTCAGAGCCCCGACTGAGCACTAAAACGCTGAGCTGTAAAAACGTCCATTCGCTTTACGTCCACCATTGGCAGCTGCAGCGGTATTTCGCATACTTTAATACCTAATATTCATATTAGTGGTATCGTAAATACATAACAGGAGAACGAAATGTCCGGATGAAATTTTGGCTCGCTGCAGTTTGACCAAATCTATTCAGAAATGTGAATTTAGTTTGCAAGCTGTTTTGTAGCAGGATTTGTTAGGAATTAGGGTCTATCCAAAGAGCACATTTCAAAATGATTTTTAAAGAATATACCCACTACAACTTAGTCTTCTACAGCCTATTTGATGATCGAATCGATCGATTCGATATGTTAAGAAGCTGTTTCGACTTTGACACACCAGTCTTGATTTGGATTCCCGGTAGAGTACGAACCCAACACCTCACCTCAGGCATCCCTTCAATTTCATATGACCCTGGTACCCAGACCTCCCGCGTTACATTCGGACTGTCATATAGATGACGCTATAGTTATAGAAGTGCGCGTCATGTGCGGTTTATATCTCGTAAGTGCGGCACACATCTGGACGCCTCGTTACTGCGTCTTGCGGAGATACTCTCCCGTGACTTATGGCTTATATTACTAGCCTTGTGACTTTTATTAAGTGTTGTAGTCACACTGAAGAAACTCCAGACAGGATGGAATATAGAACATAACTTCTGGCTGCTTCTGAGAGCAAATGGAACTAAATCAATGTAATCTTTCGTTCCACACCTCCCTTTCGTGAAGGCAATCAATCCGCATAGTTAGACCGCCGAGTGAGTTCGCCAAATACGTGCTCCAATTAATGTGACTTGTAAATCACTAATCAATATTGTACAAAGATCAACAAACAAGACGCAGATGCTCCGTTTCTTGAAATAATCACTAATTAAAATGGTGGGAGTGAAAAATAAGAGGTTTTTAAAAATATTTTTGACAATAGTGATCCTTTCGACGTTTGTTGATTGATGGATGCTAATAACGACGATATTCTAGTGCGAAGACTCTGACGTGACAGGAATGTCTATGAATCTTGAACATCCTTGCAAATACTGTTCCTAGATGATAAACTTTTTTTCTAAGTATTCACGAACTAATGACATCCTCCGAAAAGAAAAGAAAAGTCAAAATGTAATCCATCAATTTTAACTTTCAGTTTGTTCAATCAATTAATTTCTAAGCTATGATTACTCAAAATATCAACAAAACCAACGCTGTCGCTTTCCGAAATAGTAACAGTTTCGAATGTATAATAGGTATAATACTTCGTTATAAGTTTTTCATCTCAATCAACTGGTGTTTGTGATGAGCATCTTTTCAGTTGTGAAGAACTCTGTGGGTGGCGAAGTCAAAAGATTTCATCCGATAGCATTGCAAGCGATTATTTACTTTCATATTCGATATATGACTATTATTGTGAAGAAAACAACACTCTTCTAAGAACTTAATCATTTCTACAAACAACACTATATAGTTAGTGTTCCAACGATAACTTCTTGGAATTCAGTGGAGCAGACATCTGCCCCGGCGACTGTTGTCACGGCTATTCTTCAATAACTATAAATCTTTTGCGTGTAACATCGTACTAACGTATTATAAACATGAACGTGCTTTCATAATTTTATAGCGTAAGAACCTATTAATGTTCAATGATCAAACGTTCGATGATGGCAACACCGTATCGTGTGTTAGTCACCGCTCACCATTCGTTCTCCACATTGATTATCGTAGATGGCATCGAAAATAAACACCAGCTAGTTTGAAGTCATGACTATGTCTTTTTCTGAGAATTTCGTTATCTTGAAAATGTTTAACTATCTGAGGTTGTTTTTCCAGTAGCTAATTTAACAGTAATTAAGCTTCTTACTGCTAAGTGGGAAAAACGGCCACTTATCTTCGTTAGAGACGTAAAAATGGCTGAATTTAAATGTAGTTTTGCTGGACGAGAGACGCATGTTATTGCTATTTTCCACAAGTTTTCTAGAGAACTAGTTGTGTGTGAACCGCAGTTAATGTATTGCTTAATCCCTAATCTGTCGTGTCGGTTCCACTCTTATACCAGACTTTTCTAGCTCGATCGTGAGAAAGTCCCATAAACTGTGATCTACGAAGTGGCTCACTGTAGATGGGAGTCCAACATTCATTCACCGCTTTTCCCAAAGAGCGAGTATGTTCAAACACTCGTTCATTTTTCTTTTGAAACAGGTTTCTCTGCGCAGGCTGTTGCGTCGTGACTTAGTTTATAATTTATTGTGAATTGTTTACTTGAATACTTTTCCATTGCGCTCTGTTGGGTGAGCTCTTGCTTGCTATCACTCGTCTGTCAGATCTCTTCAGTCGAGCACTATCATAATTCACATCGTCAGTTTCTTAGACGATAAACTTCCTAGACGTGGTTTTTATCTCATAATTATCGCTGATTCACGGAAGGCTGTGTAAATTGCGGCAATTCTCCGACGACTTTATTTATACGTGTTCGTGGAAAATGTGCGTCGTTGTAATGCGTGGCGGGTGTCGATCAGCGGCCAGCGCGCATGCGCGCAGCCAGCCGTAGTAATGCGCGCTGCGCCCGCGCCGACCCCACCCATTGTATGGAGATCGGGAACAACATAGATCAGGCAGTAGATAGGTCAGTGCTATGGGTGCGTGGGATGCCTATAACTGGTGTAGGTTTATGTGCAATCAATGACGAGAAGCTTTGTGTTGAATTGATTAGTTTACTTTTTTGGAAGAATGAGCGATCCCAGATCATCAATCTGCTTGCAATATATGGCATGCTTAGCAATTGATGTCATACGATAAAAGTCGATGAATCGATTGATAGATTACGATCAAATATTTTTTCTCGGTTAGGCTCCGAATAATGTTTTGGAAAACCATATTGTTAAGACCTAAATGTTGTTAAAGCTATCAATGATACCATATACCTAAGTCAAATACTGTACCCAAATTATCATACAATCCGCATTATGCTACCAAACTAAAACTGCCCAGTAGCTCGTTTCAATAAAGTCGAAATACTGTCAGTAGGATTATGCAGTTCGAGCACAGCGATGAGCTCATACGTATTCTCTTAGAGAACGGAACCCGGCTTTATAGTCAGAAGCTAGCATAGAAAACCTATCTACATTCACAACTGCAGTGGCGCATTTCAAATGTACGGCCGATGGCGAACGCATCACGATATATCAAGCTATACGCTATGTAGGTTGTTCTGGCTGTCACAAATCTTTAAGGTGATTTAAAATAAATGAGAATTTCAAAATAATCAAAGCTCTCAATTTGGCATCCACAGGTACATTTTTGACATTGGTTTACATTTTCATCTGATACTTTTGGAACAGACTTAATATAAGTTAACTATATAAGCTGACCTCTCATTATGCGTGTCTATACAATGCGAGAACTAGAACAGTAGCTTCGACCATAGAAATATTATATTCTTTCTTTTATCTATGGCTTCGACACATCAAGCTTCTTGGGTACCTTGTCCTCACAGAGTAAGCCAGGTGTTAGGCACAGTAGTAGCAGTCTGTTGGCAACTTAGTGATGTAACTGATAGATATGCACTGGTGATAACAGGGAGGTCGGTGTGCAATGTGCGTTAGACTGGTGACGTCAGATATTCGTAGTGCGGTCTTGAAAAGGTAAGATTAGGAGTTTTTCTTCACAGTCAAAAGTAGGTAGGAGGTGAGGGATGTTTTTAAAGTTTGGATATTCAATAACTGCTATATCAGTAGACAGGCAGTCAACTAATCAAGTAAATCAATTAATAGTGCCGTGCTTTGCTGTAATTTAGATACATGGGAGATGTATATAATGACAAAGACTTTATGTGTTTAGTTGGTAAGCCTTTATAAGTAAATAAATAAACCCTGCTGATGGGGATGAGGTCTCCGTATATAAGTGAAATAGCCATATTGAATCACTAACACTTAGTTACAAGAACTGGTAGAAAATGGTAAACTATATAACTAACTTATTGGTAAAATGGTAGTGTTAATGGTTTTGAGCCGTGGTGTCTAATGAGATCTGAACGCGAACGGTCCCACATTTAGGTGAACGAGCGAATGTGCATATTTGCGTTCGATGCAATTATGCATTTTCGCGTGTGAGTGTTCGATTAACTCGAACAGCTAATATTTTTATTAGGAATGAGGCTATTGTTGTGGATATTGCTCATGGAGGAGGAAGACGTGAATTTAAATATTCAACCAGAAAGTTGGGCCAAGTCACCTTGCTGCATCTGCAAGTTTCCGGGAAAAACTGTAAAGGGTCGCAGGCAGGGTCATCGCGACAGCGCGATGCGACTCTAATAGAACAATTTCTTAGAAAAGTAAACGGTAGAATAATTACCGGTGTCGCATTGCGCGACAAGTCGCTCCAGTCTGCACGAGCCTTAAAAATAGAATCTGCGTGCAATAGGCAATAGGTATACTTTATTTACGGTTTTTCACAACTTACAATGATGCAGTAGGTAGGCACCTAGGCACTGATAGATATGCGCTGTTGATAACAATGTGGTCTCTATGCATGGACCACTAAAGCGTTGACGTCATCTGGCCTCACAGAGGTTGCTTAGCGTTAGGCACAAAAGGCACTTCACAATGACCATAGTTTAAAATTAAATGTGTTCGTTCGCCGTAGTAGGCATAATAATATGGACCATAAGTTAGATATGTGCAGAAGATAACAGGGGAACAGTACGCAGCAGTTTATATGGCACATCGAGATATACGAGACTGATACACTAGCGTACGCGATCAGCACATCTAAACCGAGTTCAAGAGCTTTCAGTGTCATCAATGTTGTGGAATATTGTCACTTGAACGCGGTTTAGATGTTTTGATGGCGTTCAGTTTCATTGTTGAAAGTGAAGTGCATGGTCGAACTTTTTCTAAAATTTGATGTCTTGTTACGCCATATTATCTAACAGTTGCGTACTGCACTATGTCTAACAGAGATTCAAGTACGCAGAAAGCGTTCCCAGCTTTAGGCTGAAAAGTTTTAGACCTATTTCTGCCTTGAAAATAGACGATCCCGTTTCATTCACATTTTCAGAACCGAAAATCATTCTCATTAAATATGTATTCTCGTCGCAAAAAGGTACACGACACTTATCTTGTCACTTACGGGATTTAGAATGTGTTTAATATGACCTTAGATAAATACATTTGAGAAAAACTTCGTCTGTAGGTATGTGTGGCGGTTTTAGGAAACCAAAATATGAGCGAAATAGCCGTACAAAATGATTCCATTAGGTACGGTTAGCAACTTAAATCGATTAACATAACACTGTTGATTTTACAAATAATTTTAATTGGCACGAAATCATTCGATTGTCTTCTTTTAGCATTTCATGTAAGTTTTAGTAAGTTAATTTTACACCGTTTATAGGGTTCCACCCTGAAAGGTAAAAATATTGGGTTCGAAATTATTATGTTTAAAATAACTGAAGTGTGAATTGTCTTTTTTTGCTGATTGTACGAATTAATCTTCGTGACATTTGTAGCTCTAAAAAACCGGGTGAAGTCGTACGAATGCTCCCGGAGAGATGGGCATAGATCGTCACTCACTGGACACCTGAGGGAGGACATTGCCGTCGAGGTAGACCGCAGCGAAGGTGGTTAGACGATCTAATCATGTTTGCGGGGCCAACATGGCCAGAAATCGCACAAAACAGACAGATTTGGAAGAAAAAAAGACCTTTGCCCAACAGTGGTACCTACCTACACAACAAAGACTATTAAGAGGCTTACAACAGCTAAAGCGCGGTCACTATCGGACTGCATAGAAAATAAATAGAAGCTCGATGACACAACGCAGGTAATTTATTGCAAAATAAGTAGCAATTATTTATTTACAAAAAAAACTATTGATTCGACTAAAAAATTAAAACACTATTACGCAAATATGTTGCTTGTAGAATAATCTAAAAAAAATCTGAATGATTGCATGTATATTAATTAGATTTTTAATCGTTAAAGAATTTTTTTGAAGTAGCTTCTTCGTATTTTTTTTCTATCGTATCAAATTAGTTCTATTGTGTTTTCAACACACTATCGTCCTAGCATATATCCTGAAGAATATCGTATATTTTTGTGATTTTGTTTTCTGCAGTAGATCATATACTTTTAGGCATTCATTATAAAACTTGCGTTTAGGCACGTTTAGGTCCTGTAGTACCCTTAACGCATTCAAGGACACTGAACGAGACACAATAGAAGTTTTATTGTTATAACGCCTATGGGCGTTGTCTCCCTCAGTGTTAAAAAAAAAATACCTACGAACAACAAATCTTCCCATAAATCAGTTTGATATTTAAATAAAAACAATACATTCGTGTTTCAATCACACAGTATGTATAAGTACATAAAACTACTTTACTATGTACATCCACTATGATAGATATGCGCCAGTGATAGCGATGCGGTCACAGTCCGAATAGGAGTGATGACGTCACCAACCTCGGAGAGCTCGCAATAAACTCGATCATAGAACAATATTCTTTAATAAATACGTACACAAGAGGGTACACATATTTGCGGGATCTCAGTATAGGCGAGATCAAAAAAATTCAAGGACGCAGCATCCCGGTATAACGGGATCCCGTATTTTTCGATAAAATTTGTTATCAGTGAGTAGTAAAAAATAGCATGCTTAAAGTTTGAAATATTTATTTGAGTAAAGTAAATAATATGGCAGCCGGGCCGACAATTTTCAGCTGTCTGTACTGCAGGCGCGAAAATTGTCGGCTCGGCCGTGGCAATGCATACGGATGCATTGCCACGGCGCGCGCAGCGTCAGTGTGTCGAAAGGATGTGCCCGTACTAATATTCATTCCCGCGGGAACCCGCACTCTGATCCCGCAGTGAGCGGGACTGATGAAATCATGCGAGATCTCGGTATATCGAAGATTGGAAGCCCTACTAGAGGAATCGTATGATAGCACTTGAGGTTTAGAAGTTTCGTAAATATTGGCAGCTAAGTGTGTGGGAACATGGGTCAGAGAAATGACATGTCGTGAGAAAAGTGTTGATGAATTAGGAGGGCTGGGCTATAAAGGACGAACATTGTGTGACAGTTGCTACGGCTAGAACTGCAGTAAACTGACGGAAGACTGAAATAAATATATGGGAGAAGACACTCCGCCAGCCACAAATGAATTGGAATATTTATATACTCCGGATTCGAAGACACTCCGCCAGCCACAAATGAATTGGAATATTCATATACTCCGGATTCTCGAACGGCGCTTAACTTAAATAAAAGATGTTTTGTTCTTAAGAGTTTTTTTTTTCAACGGGGTGTTGAAAGTAAGCCTAAGCTAACTTAGAAAACGATGGCTTCGACAAAACTGAAGACAAAAAGTGACGACGACCGTAGTCGTTCTAACTACAGATTTTGACTTAAATAAACTATGCAAATACACGAAGAAATTGGAACGGGAGGTTTTACTGAAATTACTTAGCATATTAATATCACTAACGACTTGGAAACTATAAGCACAGAATAGATAATAGCTCTCTTTAAGTGAATAAATTGTATTCTAATAGATTAAGAGGGTTTGTCCTAAAAGTTGGCAAAGTCGCAAATAGCTGTCAATTTTTTTTTTATTAATTTATCAATATGACTATGGAAATAGGAAATGTGGTTAACTAGCAAACTAGAATATTAATAATGAATTACAATTTTATCATTGAATTTGATGTTGTACCCGTTTTAGTTGTAAAAAAGGCTTTTTTTTACATCTAAAACTAAATATTCGGTGTTACGATATTAATTATTACATTTCATAATCAATATTCTTGTTCGCTAATTAGCCACATTTCTTATTTCCATACAGTAATATTGCAAAATTTATCAAAACGGCGAAATATTTGACATCTATTTGCGACGTTGCCCACTTTCAGAATAAACGCTCTTAATACAATTTTGCATGCCGACCAAATAAAGCAAAATTCTGGTAAATTCTATCTATTTGTAACAAAATAATACCTTAATCATCAACATTTATATTGGTCAAATCTACCAACGAATACTGTGTTCTGTGGTCAAATCAATAAAAGTAATTAATTGTTACATAATACCATGCAACAAAATACAACCTTATACAAATTGCTGTCGATGTAAAATCCGTATTACGAGAGTGCGAGAGTGCAATTCACGCTTGACAGCTTTTTTAATTAAACGACAAACTAAAAATAGTAGGGCCGTGTTGATAAATAAAAAGGTACAATCAGAAGGCTTACTAGCGAACAACTGATTAAAGAATAGTACTTGTAGTCTCAATTCCAGGTAGGAATAACGAAGCACGAAAGTCCAAAAAAGTCGTGTTTATTTGTATGAATTGAACAAGTTTTGAGTTATTCATATTCAATCAATCAATCTGCCTAGCCTTTTCCTGACTATGTTGGGGTCGGCTTCCAGTCTAACCGGATGCAACTGAATACCAGTATTTTACATGGAGCGACCACCTAACTGACTTCCACAACACAGTAACTGAGTAATAAATATGAAACCGCTTGGTAAGACAGGTTGTCAGACTTTCGGACTGACGACCCGTAACGACTATCAAAGATCCACGAATGACAGCTGGGACCAACGGCTTAACGTGAGTCTCGGTATGTAAAGATGGTGGTGGTTGGTGATGGTGTTTTTCATATTGGAACCAGCATTTTCTTAGATTGTACGCGTTGCTTTATTCAAATTCAAATATTTTAATTCAGATAAACATCCATATATTGTTAATAGTAGTATAACTTAGCCTAATGTTAGTATTAAATTAAATTAAAAATAAACAACAAAAAAAAAACATAAATTATTTGGATAAGTGTGTGTGAACACTTATCCACTTTTGTAAGAGGGGAGAGTTCCACCGATCTGAAAATACATTCAGGATGCCATTGGAGGAGGAGCGCAAGCGCGCCATCATGGAAGCGCATCGCTTCCGCATTATCGCGGCGAACCCGTCGACGCACGCTTCCGCAAACATCCCTGATGCGCTACATCGCCACGGCAACCTCAAAAGCACCCTGAAAGCGTTATTGTACTGAACGCGCAGGTCGCTAAAAGCCCGCTGGGTATACTTGGTCCACAGGCTACACGTGTAAAACGACTGGCAGAAGGCCTTAAAAAGCTTTATGAACGTCAGAACATCATAGTGATCTGTGGTCATTATCATACACGACAGCCCCCAAAACCACTTTTCCGTTATACCTTCCTAGTGTTTTGTAGGGGAGAAGAAGCGTGGCAAAAGCACTATGGATTACTTTGAAAAATCCATGTAAATTCATTATTTTACTACGTAATTCAACCTTCTCCATATTCTTTTGTATTTGTAGCCATATGTATATAGGTAAGTCTCAAACGAAGTATCTGCCCCCAACAAAGTTACGACTGTTACGAGCAAAACAAAGTTGGTGTGAACCTCTCAAGTTTTACTCACAGACGTGGCTCCTCCTTGCCGATACAATTTTTTTGATTCACGAACTGTTTCTGAAAGTTTACGATCCGAAATTGTGAGGGAAATAGTCTTTTATCCTTTATGTAACAGGTAACTTGGGAAACGGGTTCTATTTTCGGAATAACTGATAGCTTCTGTGGTGTTGTATTTTCATCTTCTAAAGCTTATTGTTTTGAGAAAATCCTCGTATACAACACATTCAACATTCCTACTTCAAGTGCTCACATTTTATGAGCCCGGAGATGAGGGGCACAGTCCAGGGGCACAGTCTCATAAAATGTAAAATTTTCAAGACTTTAATAACTGTTGCACTCTCAGAATGCATGACTGAAAATCGAGTAAAAAGATTATACGTGTTGAAAAATCTGACAGCGGTTCAACTGTAGGTCTTTACGAGTATTATCGTCTGATCGTCGTCTTGTTTGAGCAGAATAAACAAATTTTCTTTCTTTCTTTCTCTCTTTCTTTATATAGTAATCTGAAGACAAAATAGGAAATGCCAAATCGATTTAAACCTTTTAATGTCCTCTCCTTGGTGTTACGTTATTGGTGCTCATCTTCTAGCTGCATCTTGTTCTTTTATTTCCCATTTTCTTTCGATCATCCACACTCGAAACTTCTAAATGCACGGTAACCTACTTAGTTGTAGTTTGTAGAACTGTCCAAAATTTTAACTTCTCTTTAAATACTGTTTCTCGTACACCCAGCTACAAAGCTCTGTTAACATAAACAATTGATACTTAAGCTTTCCCCCAAGTTAAGTTGTAAGAAAAACAATCGGAAGCATTGAGAAAGTCAAACAGTTCCAACTTCAACTCGAAACAATGTTCAGAATTGGGATCTTCAAAGTAAATCGTGGTTTGGTTTAATTTACGAAATGGTACCCGATTTAGCGACAAATAAGCTATACACAATGTCTTTCAATAAATGATAAGGTATTATCCTGAACAGCTACTTCACTTAGACTCCGGTCCTTAATATCGCCAACGGTTTATATTAAGAAAGAGTTCTTCAGGAGTCTCTTCATCATTGATTATATTATGACTACTATATTATTTAACTTCCAGCGACCATAAATAAACTTCTTTTATTCACCAGTCTGTATTCTCAGCCTTTCGTTCCAAAGCTTTTCAATGCGCAGTTTAAGAGCATTGACCTATGTCGCTAGCCATAACTATAATCCTTTCAACCCAAACAGGATGTTCAGAATTAATACTATATGCATATTATTAAAGGCAATATTTCCACAAACGCTTACAAAGTTTCCTTAATGAGAAATTATAAACAGCTTTAAAACTGCGCAATAATTCTATCGGAGAATCTAATAAGGAAAGAAGCAGATATTTTCCATTCCTGTGTTATGATAATATTCGATCGAGACAGGACGTAGACAGTTCATACTTTATACAAAGATGTGCAGATTTGGTCAGCACTCATTGTAAATCTATTTTCTATAGCTATTTGATGTCCGTCCAATGATAAATAAAAGGCTAGGTATACAAATGGCATGGAAAAGACCTCGAAAACGATCACTAATCACCAAACTAGCTCTCTGGGTGTTGGCAATGTCCAATGGCAATGTTGGCTCTCATACTTCTTCCACTGTAAATCGTATAAGAGGTGTTTTAGATCAACTCGTAAGTAATAATGACAATGGATTTGATTCTATATACATACTCCTGCTGGGCTATATTCTATATGCCCCAGGGGTTTTCAACCACAGTGAAAAGCGTGGATCACGCACACGCATACGTAACCTACTCTGTATTTAATTTCGCCTATCTCTGGATAAGTAAATGCGAATCTGTAAGGGTTCTTTGAAACTACCTACCTTATTGGATTGCTATATGCGTGCAATATTAAAATGTAAACAGAGAAGCTATTCCTTAATCAATTTTCTCCCCTTTTTGTTGGTAGAGGCTGGGCTTTATGCATCCCTGGTATCCGACTACCCTCTTTTTGGGTTGCTTTTAGACGTAATTGCGTCGCAGAGAAAAGATAGTGTTGACTGAAATTAATTTTGGAGAATTTACGAGGCGTATGCTGTCTCTATTGAGAAATTGATCTTATAAATTGTGCTTAAGTTAAGTTTTCAAAATGAAGCAATATAAAATCTACACGTTTCGAAAACATTAGGAGGACCTACGTAAAAATACTTTCGGCGATATCCTTTCTCCTTTAAATCCTACAATACAGTTTAATGCTAATAAAACTGGAAACTTTGTAACGAAAAAGAATGTATAAAAACGGCGCAATATCTGTCTACGCCCTGACATACAAATCTCGTCTTGTATTTATACTCGCAGAAACCATTGACAATTTAGACTTATAACAATTTGAGAAACTCCCGAGGTTTGGAATTGCCACTCATTTAAATTAGCGAAGGTCGGTTTCATTCACGTTCGTGTAATATTTACATTCGGTCTCCTACGGCAAATGTACCCAGACGACCGCGGCGTATCGAATGTTGCTATGACATCAGCCTGTGGTTATGACCCATTTCCCACTTAGTTTGACACTGTCCCACGTTTCCGCTAAGTCACGACCAAATGTGGCCCAGAATTCATCGTTATCTACTCACAAAATATTCATTCCTAAACGAGAAATAATCTCGTCTTTCTTTTGAAAATGTTTCACGTGTATGCCCAGTTGCTAGCCAGCTTTCAACGAATACTTTCCGACAAAAAGGCTTAGTATTCCTCCTCGTTCAAATAGAACCTACAATCCGAGATGCTTATCACGTTGTTTCCATCACCTGATCACAACGTTCCGAATAGGTGGCCGCAGTTTTGCATAACATCTACGAAGGGTTATAAAGAAGTCAGGAAACGTAGTTTTCACGAAATGTAATCGATGCCTTATGTCTACGAAGCTAAAGCTCAGTTATCTGCAGCAGGAGTTTTGCGCACCGTAAATATTCTTGGTTGGTTGCATGTAGACTTGGTTCGCAGTGCGCATGCGTGTTGAACCCAGAAGGAGCACCTGAGGTCTACGGTTCAGTAGCCATCCCTGAGCCGAGGGGAACACACGTCTGTTGCGAAAAGAAACGCTTTGGGCGGAACTTTCTAGATCAATGTAGGCGACCGCAACTACGCCATATTTAGGAGGTTGGATGTCGATGTTCGCTTTGTCGAGAGTCAAGTCTGTTTTTCATTATGATATATTGAAGCTTTAAAATAGAAACGTATAAACTAGGTCATACAATTATGCACATACTTAATTACGGTGGGTACCTATAGCAAATATAGTTCAATAACTTCAAAACCTTTACAGGCAAGGTCTTTGAAATACCATGCGCAGTGCTGCTATATGCATAAACAACGGCGAGAACTCCTATAGATAGATAGATATACCATTGTCTGAGGGCTTTTTATCTTTAACATTATAGGTAATTGAAAATTTCTTCAACCATCAAACCAGAACTATCTAAAAATATAAATACACACGTTTAATATCTAAACAGCGTAGTGGCCGGATGATAACAGGAAGACGTAGTACACACGTTACGCAAATTGTTTTGTTCAACAATGTGTTATGAAATACTGTTCATTCAAAACATTATAATTTATACGAACAATCACGTTACTTATGTAGGTCACAGATAGTAAGGACACGACATATTCATTCAAATTAAAGACGACGACGCATTTCATTTGGACTTGTTTTCGTTTTAGTCTATCGACAATTCAGGCTATATGAATCCATGATCAAACGTTTTAATGCCCTCTTTACGTGATTCTGAGTAGTAATCTCCTTTATTGTGTTTTTTATGGTTTTTCTTTATTAATTTAGGCGCCTTCTTTCTTCCTTTTAATTCAGATCCCATAATCACGTTCTTGTAATAATTCTGCAAAGAATATGTAGTTTAATTTAAATAATTCTGCTGCATGGAAATCATCTTCTGTATTCTAGTTGTTGGCTTAATCCAGCCTTTGTTCTGTTGCAAATTTTTAGTTTTTGTTATTTTAATATTCATTCTCCTTAATCCAAATTAGTTCTCTTTGCATAAGAATCTAAAATGTTATCTCCGGGTGTCAAGTAACATGGCATTATTAAAATGCTTCTTAATGAGAAAATATGACAAAAATACTGAATGTATTAAATCTATGAATATTTCCATCAGATACAGGTGATACTGCATACGTATCATACGTCCGCTTGTCTTTAACATTAAACTATACATATAGTAGTACAAAGATACACAACTGGTTCAAACCGGATCGGAATAATTAAGTTTGTAGTTTGTACTAGAGCTATCAAGCTTACAAGGAATGCAGGACTTGAAACTTGAAATACAGTTGAATTAAACGTTAAAACGTTAGATGCTAGTGGTCTTAATATAGACATCAATGAAGTCGTAAATGATACCGATGTTAATTATGATTTAGTAGTGATTAGGAATAGAAAGTGAAATCGTATTGTAAGTCTTTAATCTAATTCAAATTATAGGTTCATGATAATATTAGCTCGGTATAACGTTAAAGATAACAATCAAACGTGTATTTTATAATAGCAAAAAGTATGTTAATACGTAACTATATCACTGATGAATGTAATATTAAGAAAGTCTTTGCTTTGCCGATCAATGTGATTTAAAATCGAGTTTATTTGTCAGCCCCATTATAATTGTATATCCATTAATGCATGACCATTGATAGATATACAATTCCGAAGAAGAGCAGAAGAAGGCATGACCCTTCTCTGTATGAGAAGGGGTCGTTGTCCAGCAGTGGGACACTAATAGTTTGGTATTATAATTATTTTCATAATTATATATCCATGAATACGAACTAATGACGTGTATTAACAAGAGCAGTAATTCCATAATATCTTGAATTTTGCGACTGGCGACCTCCAAGGGATTGTATCTTTTTCTTTTTATCTATTTATATAATTATAATAATATTAAAAGAGGTAAAAAAAATTCGTTTGTATGTAGGGGGTAATCTCCGGAACTACCAGTCAGATTTGAAAAAATATTTTTGCTTTGGATAACCCAATTCTTCAGAAAGGTAATAGAAGTAATATCACGCTACGATCCTTAGGAGCCGCGCAAAAAGACAAAAAAACGTCAGAAAGAACGCAAAGCGAAAACGAAGTAAGTACCTAAGAGCGCGGGCGGGCGATGTGATGCGACGCGGTGGGGCGGGGGCTGAAATTACACGTCGTTGCGGGCAGAAGCTACTAGTATCTTAATACAACAAATATTTCAAGCCAGAACCTTCATTAAATTATTTTGTGAAAAATTATCGAAATTACGTTAATGTTGGAAAAACGCATGTTTTTGTTTGTCTTCCGTAAAACTTCGTACTATTGTGAAATTTTTCTTTAGATATAAAATAAAAATTAATAAAAGGTCCAACGAGGTGTTAATTATTATTTATAATACATAATACCTGATCATTAACAGTTCAGAAAAAGAAATCGTAAGCACGTACAACCCATACTTTATTTTCATTGATTATATTTCCACGATCCAATTCTACCCTACTTCCATGAATCACTTCTTATCTTTTATTAACACTTCAGTGTAAAGTCTCGCTACTAGTCGACATTTCACGCGAAAACTTTTGGTGTTCGAGTAGTATCCTACAAACGGTCACGTCACACCCGCACTGGTAACAAACCGACTGCCCATGCAATAATAATGAATTGTTGAAGGTGTTGAAAGACCTCGTGTCATCATTTTATGTGCATTGCTCATTCCAGGAAGGGGGACGAAAGTAAGTTTTGCTTTATGCATTATGCAGCCCTGGTATCATTAGCTCTTGAAGTTACTTTTATATTACATACCTGCAGAGTTTTGGTTAAACTTTCTGCCATTCGATCAGATGGCATTCTGTTCCTTTTCGACCTGTCTCATTTTAATATTGGAAATGTTTATCGATCGCTCTGGTTGGGCCCCCTTTTCAACACAAGTGCGACATACTTCCGTTATCGATTTTTTATTAAGTCAATATAGTTAATTAAGGTATCAAAATGTTCGTATTCACGAGGTCTACTATGTACAAAATAAGTAAAATTTAAATACTCATAGGTACATAAGTAATTTTTATTTTATTGCTCTTAAATTGTCTTTTTTTTGGGGTACCTTGTGCAACCTACAACTTGTCATATTTATTAATATTAAAAAAATATTAGTATATGGAGTTACGACATCTCGGGCGCGCGCGTCTTGAAGAAATACTTCGGGGTTTTGGTGGATAAATAGCTATAGAATTCATTATTCTCTTGTAATTCTGTTGTTTTTAGGGTTCCGTACCTCAAAAAGAAAAAACAGTACCCTTAACATTCACAAATTATTCAAAAACAAATATTTGTTTTAAATAACAATAAATTAAATTCACTTGATAGCCAGTTTTTAAGTAAATTATTTAAAGTTTACAATGATTAAATAAATGTTCTATAAATCTTAAGGTCATTTCAATAAATAAGTAGGTATTAACATGTTTTGAAAAATATGAATAAAATATGTTTGTTTTCGTTTTTTATTACCGAAATACATTTCCAATGCTATTTGAAGGTCATGTGGTGCATGAGATCTGTTTTTTTTTTTTTTTGGTATTTCCTGTTCGTAGTCTTTTCTCTTTTGTTCTACACTCAGGTAAGCGGTTTGGCGTTCTCAGAGCCAGTCCTGGCCCTGATAAGATCGTGCCGCTACATAAATAGGATCAAATCTATAACACGCTCAAGGTGTCTATGCTAATTCTCAACTGTAGCAGTAAATTACACAAGTATTTATTGCTTTGTTACCGTACCGCATCGGACTAAGATTTACACAGCGAGTATCATAATTATTCTTAGCAAGCTCACTTTTAATTGGCATCGTAAATATCCTTCACAAAAAGTTCTAATTGCCCGTACTGTTATTAATCCTTTGTCCACCTTTGAAATAAGGAGGTAATGTTTTATATGTGGCTAATGGTATTAAAGTGATAATTGGTAGAAAGCATCTATATAGCAAAAAAGAATGAGTAATGGAAGCTACGAAGGTTAAAATTCATCACCGCTATCTTAAAATCAGTGATCCAAATCCATTGTTCACGAGAAAAGGCGCGCCTCTAACAAACCGGGACCTATACCTGCCCACGCGTTAGACGTGGGATTCTGAAGACACTCCTTTAATTGCTGCCAGACTTCGAACTTATTCTGACCTTAATCCCAGGCCGAGTTTATGGTGGAACATAAAAACTTAATGGATAAACGAAAAGCGGAATTTTTAGTGCTCTGTTACCAACGGATAGGCTTCTAAAACCTTGAAAGTCTGGCTGTTAGCTATATATACCAATTTTTGGCAAGCAGTTTATGTTTCGTTGTCTGAAATTTAGGTTTAACCAAAAAATGGTAATGTTTTTTGTTAGTAAAATGAACATATTCTCGTGAAAAATATTCCCATTTTCTTGGCCTCGCTGTGGCCTATATTCATTCATTTTCATTTGGACGCGCACTTAGGGTTCTCGCTTCCAGAAAAAACAGCAACGCTCGGCATATGTTTTAGTGTTATATACAGTAGCTAGATGTTAGGACGAAATAGTGTTGCTATTACTGCCTTCAGCTTGGTATTATTCATTTTGGGTTTTGCCTCCTTTACATGGCTATAGGGGTGGAATTAGAAGTTTAGTCTCTTTTTTCGCACTCCACCGTAACCACCATCAGTTCCCACTAACTCGTTAATACCGTGATACATGGTTCACATGTTCACACAACCCGTACATTTGCGCCAAGTATTAATTTGCCGCTAATTAGACAATAGCCCACGTAACGCTGACGGGGCAGGCGACTGGATCCAATTACGATTTCATAGCGAAATCCGCGCTGACGCACATTCGCGCACTTACGTCATTTGCTGGAAATACTAGCTGATAATCTTTTTCTATTGCTCTTTTTTCATCAATGCTGCAAAAATTCTTTTGTTGTATATTCCTGTTGTGAAATTCCGTCAACGAATGGTCATCCGAGTCTTTATCCTTGTATTATCACCAGTATATGCTAATGCGATCGATTTTGTTCTGTCCCCTGTCCGTGTCTATCCCTCGGTTATCGCCTAACCGCTTTTTGTATCACAGAAAGGGTTGGAACCGTCCCATCCGCCCAAAAATCGCTTTGTCCCTGAGTAGCGACTAGTTCACTTGATAAAGAGGTTGTTCCTATGTGTTTACATATAGTTTAAGGGCTTGGGAACTGGTATCCTTTCTTTTTATTGGTTGTTCTTAAATGGAAGTAAAAGCAGACCATCGAGCATACAAAATAGCCGTTTGATAAAAATTGTGGATTTGTGAGAGCATCCAGAAAGTAGACGGAAAATGTATTATAATAGTTTCTATTTGTCAGCTAGGAGTCTAGGAACACTGGTTAACTACATAAAGTATCTACTATGTACAAGAGGTACAAACCCACTGCCTATTATCGTAATACTACACGGTAGCTAATAGTTGCGGCAACAGCAGCAGCATCGCATTGTGCATATGACCACATTCAACCGAGTGGTTAACAGCCGGACAAGTATTGAAGCAAGCTTTGCATAGCTGCTTGTGGGCTGCAATGCGTCAGAACACAAGACGTGCAATCGTCATCATGGGATATTGTGTTACCCATTGTATTGTACGACGATGTATTTGATTATCAATGTGTGCTACATTGTCTTCTAAGGTAATTAAAACATGCCTTGGAAACGATAGCCTTGTTGCGAATTCTTTACACTCTTATTTACTTAACACGGTGTTCTATTGTTTATTATTGAAGGAGGCTTTTGAATACCGACCGACTTGATCTACGCATAAACAAGGGACTAATTAAGAAACCTAGACAGATCAAAATAACTTGCCACCTACATGCCATCCTGTTACGATGAAATCGCTAAGTTTATTGCCACCATTTGGACCCACTCATTGTTCTTAATTAGCGAGTTTTTGACTTTTCTGATATACTTAACTTATTAAGACAAATGCCAGTTGCCAATGATGTGTTTGAAGTAGAAGAAGAAGAATATCATTTATTTCTAAGCATATGGTAGCTATAGCAACCTGACCAAAATGATCATATTATAAGAACATTATTTGAGAGGCTATCAGTGGATATAAAATGCACATATATTGGAATATAGAAATTGATACTACTGGTACAAAAATTAATAATTGTCTGACGGAGGTTGCCAGTGATGGCGATATATGTTGACAAATAACGCTTTGCTAGACGGAACTAGACTGCACTTCCAAGGAAATACTCCCACATGACAGACAGTCGCCATATTGTATACTCATATAAAGTTATCGTAGACCAATATATTCCAAATGACGTCGAAATGGATTCTATTCGACGAATACTGATCGTAAATGTCGGAAAGACCTACATAGTTGCATCTATTTCAGTCAAATAGCTGCTGCAGATAGATGAGCAATAGAAATAGATGCACTTCATCTTTGTTAGTGTAATGACTGTCGTTAGGATTCATTACGATAGTTTCATTAGTAGTCTACCTCATCGAAATCCTGGGACAGTGTTATTGAGATTCCTAAGACAGAGGTGATGAGTTACATGTTTCATGTCTGACCAGATGAGACTGCGTGGCAGCGTGGGAAGTCCATATTTCAACAAGATTCGTCAACCAAACTTCGAAATTATTATTATTGTTGCCATCGAACCGCTTAGAAGAACAAGATATAATCCTTAGCGGTTCAACCAATATTGTTGAATTCGATCAGTTGCGAGTTTTCCAATACTAAAAAGTGTTCGGGCTTTCGGAGACGTAGTTTTCACGTCGCAGTCCAAATAGAAACGCATAGTATTTGGATCGTGTGTGTAGAACGGGACAGAGCTAGTGGTGTCCCGCTCTGTCCCAGAGGCGCACTTGACCGATGAGTAATGTCGCGTAGTGGCGGGACTACGACGAGCGCCTTGGGACCAGACGATGGTGGTGCAAGTCATAAGAGCAACGGTAGCTGAGAATTCTGATTAAATTTTCGTATTTTTAAAGCTGTGCTTCATAAAAAACAAAAGCCGAAATCGAAAAATAAAACACAATTAAGGAAACTTGTTATTTGCAGATCAAATCGCAGCTCTATTCAACCAAAATATTGATATATAGGTATATTACATAACGAAGCGTCATACATGTTTCTTACTAAACTTTGACGGTGGCTTTGAGGATTCAGTAGAGTTGAAAATGGTTTTCTTTAGTTCTTTTTCCAAGATCACGTTTGTCACCTATTCGTTTTTAACTCCACGAGACATACAACAAAACCCCGCTTTGCGCTCACAACTTGCTTGTTGCCGCCAGTGGTGAAGAAAACTTGCGAAATGATTGCGGTGCTTAAGACGCGTCGCGGTGATGTGTCGCCTCGGTAATTGTCGTGCCGCGGCGGGACAGCCCTTTGCGAAGCAGGGAAATGACGACACTGCAAATGAGAGAGTTTAAAAATGAGAACAGATGCATGTCTAGGATTGTTTAAGAAATTATACAGGGTTTATAGGTTTATTTTTGTCGCAGAATTATTCAAGCCATCTGTTTCATTTAATTGGGTTAAAATAAAACAATATAAAAGTTCTTGATTGCTAAACTTAACAACTTAGGATTCGTTAGTAACAGTTTCGAACTTAAATGAAAAGGTTTACCAAACAATCATTCTATTTATGGTGAGCTCACTATACCAGGACCTCATATACCCAGACTAGTGCAGTAGTGTCCATAGTTACCGATCATAAAGCAAAGCGACGCGCCGGCGCCCGCGCTTAAAAAACAAATAAAACGTTAAACAGCTCTAATGTGTGGGTAATTCGATTCGCCACATGTGCTCCTCTCTATTATGGAGTCCTGGTTTTGTTGCCGCAGTAACGATGGGAATTATATGTGCTGGAAGTACACACGTATGTACGGACATCTTGGTTTTATTGGACTGTTAAGTGTGAACTCAGTATTATTTTTCTTTGGCCGTGTTTGGGCGTATCCGGCCGATTTCTTTATATTTTCAAAATTCTCACTGCTAATAGAATTCTCAAGATCTCCCTTAGCGTTGCAAAACTTGGTGAAACTTTAAGGAATAAGTAGGTATATGTACTTTTGACGTGACCATACTATAAAAGGTTATAAGATTTTCTTACATTTGGATTACTCGAAAAACGTTTGTGGTTTTGATAATACACAACATTGCGGTATTAATTTTCAATTTCCTTCTGTTTCAGGTAAACATCATGGTCATGGTTAATCAGGATATACTTTTAGCCTTCGTAAGTTACTGCTAAAACTCTAATTCTCCATTAGGGGGAGGCTGTAATGAGATTTTCGTCTCCCCTTTAAAATTGTGCGGAGTTAATAAGCTCTGGGCTATGCATTTTGGTGAAGTTTCTGTTGCCCTTTCCGCTCTAGACATCTGATATTACTAAAAGTAGATAGAGATGTATATGTGTACCGACGTAATTTCTAGCCCCATTGAATTCTAATATGCATGCAGACAGCATGCTAAAATTAATCGCCTTCTGGGATGCTGATAATTACCAAAAAGCAAACGATATAAATTTTTCTCGCCAAAGTAAAAACTCAAGTGCTAGAAGGACTCGATCCTAGTAGATATGTTGACACAACGAAACGTCCTACAAGATTATTGATTGGCCTTAGGAAAGACGCTACTTTAAGCATTGGCGATGTTGTGACTTCATCAATGCTGCATGCGTTTTGGCGCTGCAAACGATAGTCCAAAATTGCGCGATTTTAATTGGTCGCTTTTCGTTAGTTGCTGTATACAGCAAAGACCGTTTTAATCGCTGATTGCCGTTGCGACAGCTATATCATGTTTGCTAAGCCCCGTAGTTGTTTGGTGTGCGGTTGGCGTAAGAATGTCTTGAACGTTACTCATGAATGTGAACGCTTGGCATTCTGCTAGTAGCCTCAGTTTATGGCCATCGTGACAGCGACCACCTATGGCCCTTCTTAGGCAATACACGTAGCTACGTATATGAGTAATAGCTGTGTAGGATTTCCTCTAGGCGATCCGTTGGATCTATCATTAGTTGGGAGGTTCAGAGAAAATTTATTTCCTGATACGAATTACGCTGATTTAAAATAACTATCCAAGAACTTAGCACAAAAAACCGTCGTCATGTGTGCGTGAAAGTTTTAGCAAATCTAGATACTGCACAATACTGCATCAGTCATAGAATTTTTTACGTTTTTATTATAAATAATTTGTGGTTTTCCTCCTCTAGCCAAAACAAATCAGTTTTAAAAATACAAATTTTCCAATTTATCGCCAACAATGAGTAGGAGCATTAGTCACAAAAAGTACAATGTTACACTAATGGACGGAAATAGCAAAGAATCGACTCAGTGGCACTGAGTGCACCTAACCTAAGTGAATCACGCGCAACCGATACGGAAAACGTGGCGTACTAGTTACTAGTAATTGACTGGTTTCTTTAAATGTCACTGCTTAAGTATTCCCTTGAAAAAAGGTTAGTTCTGTAAAATTGCAGTCACGCTTGCGATCCTCTTGGAAAACACTTTGGTCTTAAGGTGGCCATACACGCAACGATACAGTCAGGTTTTCAGTTGCGTGTAGCTAACCTTTCGTATGACTTAAGTTGTATTTCACTGATGATGTTTTGTGATTGTAACTTTGTAGGCAAGTCTTTACATGATCCAGGCACTTAAGTTTAGGTTAAATATTTCTTGTTATACTTCCTTTGTATAACTATAATTTGAAACCTAAAACCTGAAACTTGAGGGTAGACACTAATTCTGTTGTTTTTCGGAAACTATGTAGGTATATTGAAATTGCTGAGCTGTTTTACTTCATCTCCCATAAAGCAACATAATCTTCATAATTTCATTCAAATAATGCTCTCCTTACTAGTAATTGTGACCATGTTGTACCGTAAGTATATGATGTGGGCACACACGAATACGAATAGTCCACAACAGCAGCGCTTCTAAACTTTTAATAGTAATTACAGTGTTGCGCGATAGATTCGTCTGAGTCGGACCCTTCGTTGTTCTCTCTCTCTCACTACTTCATATATCTGTAATTCATATATCATCTCACATAATATGATCTCCTGATGAGTTAAACAGAGTGCTACGAACACTTAGTATCACCAATATTTGCGTGTTAGTCGCATATTAAAAGTTTGTCTAGTTTGTTAAGTCAGTCTTGTGTGATGACAGGCTTTCATAAAGTATTGACAACATGTCCAGCCTGTCTATTAATCACAGTTTTTCTATAATCAACTTCTTCTACTTGCGATGCATGACACGTAACCGATACATTCCTTGTTTTTATCCGTTAATATTGAATAATCATATCAGTTTCAATGTTGTCGACATTCTTTTCGCAAACAAATCCGCCATTTTCTTTTCTAACTGTCATTCGTTCGAAATCAGGGAAGTAATCATGTAATCTCATGCATGGATTCGGTTAGCATGTTGCAATGTATTATTTCATGTAGCAAAGCTAGAAATTATTCTAATTAGAGTGCCTACATTTTTATAGCAACAAGTCCGAACAAGCCTGGTTTCCGGTGCAGTGAGTAAATGCAAATGCAAAGGCAACTTAGTTGCCTCGGGCAATGGGTACGGGGCTACGATTACAACTTTGTAGTTGCGGTCACTTGCGACTGGGGTTCCGCTGAAACTCACAATACTCCTTTGTGACGTAGGAGACTTTCGAAGCCGCAATGAGTTCATTGTTGTTTTTGATAATTATTACTTTCCTACCGATGGTTTTTGATTCATGGTTTTTTAATATACTTTAAACAGACGAGGTTTTCAATTGACTGCATTTTTGCTACCTTATTCTTGTAGGTATTCATAAGCGGTTGATTCTCAGGCGGCAACTTCTGTAACTTTTTCAATTGATTACCTCATTTAAACTCGTTCTACTTATTGTTTAAGTCGGTCATTATTGTTTACGTTATTTCTATTTTCCGTCCAATCGTCGTGGTTACTGCTTGCAGCGTAGGCGTACTCTAGCATTAGCCTTTAGCCTTAGCATAAACAAACAACTGGCTTTAGTCTACACCTTCTAATCTACTGTCACGATAATCGTGACACTGCATTCGTTAGATAAATTGCCAGGTCCTTGTGCATCGCTAACTTTATTTCTTAGTATTTGTGACTTCACTGTCAGAATTTGTTCCTCAGTTTATCTCGAAACCTCTGACGATAGAATCAAATAATGCTTGGTGCACAGAGAGAGACATACAGATTCATGTATATTACTCGTACTATCGACATGGACATCTATTGAAACTGATTTACGTTTTTAACCAATAAAGCTACAATGGGCGAGGGACTGAACGAATTTGACTGTAACTTGATAGATAGAAATCTACTTCTAATTCAAAAACTTTAAAAAAAACTTCACGCTCATTTTAGCAGGTTCAGCCTAAGTAAAAAATTAAAAACTCTTGTCCAGTGCACACGATGCGTACTCCTAGCAGACAGGTGTTCCTATAATAAGTATTAGTGAACGACGTTGTAAACGTAGCCTGCTCGTTATTAATTGATACTTTATCAAGCTTAATCGGATGCTTGATATTTGAGCTTGTGCAGCGGATGGGGGTATAAGCCTGCAGGTGGGGAATGGCTAAGCACACAACGAACACTCGGTAATTTTTGAGTTGTTACATAATATGTAGTACCATTATTATTTGATATCCTGCTGTAATTACTAATTAAGAAAGCAAAAACAGACAATCTTAATTGATCTCAGACTTTTTTGCAAATAATTTATTTTACTTAGAACTTGTAGCTAAATGTAGATTGCAGATAGACAATGAGTTTATCTTTTATTTTTGCAAAAGTTTTAATGTAGGTTTTTAATTAGTACTTTGATATTTAAATATAGCTTTGCTTAAAATTATATCATGTTTGTAATTCAACAGTTTTTAATCAGTTTAATTGGATGCATTTGTCTATTCTTATGGCTACGTAGGATTGTCGGATTGTTGGAATTTTTGTTTTTTTATATGTGTATTATATGTCTGCAGCTAACTGTAGGTTTATTCTTAGTAATTGTTCGGATTTGTCATCGTTACTGAAATCATACAAACTATAGTTATTTAATACGCAGAACTCTAATTACAGCCGGTCTTGCAGTAACCACAAACGTTGGCAGCTCGGTCTTATGCAAGCTAGCCTTTACTGCTTCCCAGTAGATATTAATTAGCAGTAAATAGTAATTAAATATCAGCTTATGCTCTAACATTTTGCTACATTATAGGTGTGTTGGGGGCCTTTGGAAATCGCGGTACCCCACTCTTATCAAACGTAGGTAGGTACCATTCCCTAAGAACATCACTTGTCGTTTCTTTCGCACATACATACTTCATATTTTTCATCGAAAATTGCTGTTTTAAAAGTAATTTATTTATTTACGGTATAATTACCATAAGTCATACTTTTTCACGACAGAACATGAAGTTTGGTTAGACTGCAAGCTGGCTGCATTGCTGGAAGTACTAGGAATCTATATTTCAGTGCAGGTATCATTAAGGCATGTAGTTCGCACAATGGGCAGCGCTGAACAGCGGTGGCCCGGGGCGAGTACATTACCATAAAAAATGCACCCACCATCGATCTTGTAGCCCGACCCCGCTGTTTTCAACTTTTGTGCAAACCCACGCAATTTTTTATTGCCCCTACTGTCGTGTCGATTCGGGAAATGGTTTCATTTTCATATTTAGTCGATAAAATTCTGAATTTCTGACCATCGTCGAATAAAATGCAAGGAAATTGGTCAAAGGCAACAATTTTTTATTTGTGTCAGATTATTTTTTATAAAAATTGGCACCAGTGAAATAGTATAAAGAGGATTTTGTTTTCACCTTTAAAATAATGTCTTTGAATGTAACGAACTAAATGCTGTGGCGTGTCTATAAGCACTGTAGCAATTTGAATTAAGTACTTACTACATACAAGATTCACTTTTTAAAATATTCCTACGCCCAAATTAATAGTAGGTACCAGGCTATAAGGAATTGGGTAGAGATTCCCCACAATCCTCATTTATCAGTTTGACCGAGAGCACTTCAGTCAAATATGTGGAGTGTCAACAATTCAACATCGACAGTCGTAGTCCTAGGACATCGAGTGACGTTCGATGCCAGTGTCAGTCAATAGACGAGTTAACAGCTTGCTGCGAGCGGCCCTTTGATCTACACTTAATCAACACGCTTCACTGGTTAGTAGATAGTTTGTTTGGTTAGGTACCTATCGTACTTTAGGAGATATCCATGGTTAAGATACCTTTTGATATAAATAGGTAAGTGCTCCTTATATTAAAAAAACCCTTTTTGGAATCATACTAAACCAAAACATTCCTTGTCAGACATGAAAATAAAGCAAGACTTTAATAATTTTACAATAATAATAAAGCTGAAGACTTTGTTTGTTTGAACGCGCTAATCTCTGAAACCATTTGGATTTGAAAAATTCTTTGTGCTTTTAATAGCCCAATTCTTGAGGAAGGTTAAGGCTATTGACATCACGCTACGACTCGTAGGAGCCGAGCAAAAAGAAAAAACGACGTCACCAAACAAAAGGAGATTTATAAAAATATGGCTGTTATTTTAAGAGATAAATTCTTGTGTCTCACGATTCCACGCGATATTTATTTGATAAATCCTTGACAAAGAAAAACTAATTTGGTAAACAAAACCATCATTAATTCAAGAAATCGACATCTACCTTCAATAGAGCACAAATTGAGAGGCGCCGGAAGATGAATTACTTACAGACTAATTACTAGACCTACTAGGACGTAAGAATTATGGGGAAATAGCTAAATCACTGGAAAGTTACAGTCACGCAAGCCACGGAATCTAGGCTTTACCGGTAGGAGTAGGTACTACAAAATAGTCGAGCGGTTACCCTTTTCGTGTTAACCGTTCATAAACAATTAATAGGAAATTAGGGATCCTTAATAACTAAGTGTTGTAAGTTTTTAAGTACGTCTAAATCTTAAGACGTCTATTTGTTGCTGTCGGGTCTAAGTATCGTAGGTACCATCGCGGACACTGGCGGTGAACCACTTTTCAACCTTATTACTAAGGGCATAAGGGTGAAAAGTGGTACACCGCAAATGTCCGCAGTTGTACCTAAAGTGCGGCGTAGTTCTAAAAGTCTAATAGTAACACATTGTTTGCGTTTAGTCTACATGACACATTTTCTTTAGCGCTTTTGTTCTCAGCAATCAATTTGAAACAAGTCTTAAAAACTTCTGTCATTTCATAAATCACAACATTTCTAATATACTCGTACAATACCACAGTATCCAATAAACCTACATAATAAGGCACAGTTCACATAGGGAATGCGCGTTGTCGCGGCGCGTTTATCGCAGCTATCAAGTGTCGACGGTTCCCAGAAACGCCTACCTACGAAGAGCCAGGTAGCGCCCTAAGCCCCACAAAAAAATATTAGTGATGTGCGTCGCGTGTCAAATGTGTCGATAAAGATATGTCGCCCATATAGGTACCTTATTTATAGGTATCTTTACTACCTACTTAATTCCTTCCATGTAATAAAATAAAGTTCCCGACTGAGGGTGTAGGGAATAATTTCCTGATGAAATCTTCCTGTCTATACAAAATAAGACTCAAAAACATAACAACATTTAGATATAAGTTTTTTTTTTTTAAAACAGTTAATCATTTCAAATTGTTAACAATAATTTACATCATAAGTCATAAGTTCATAACATGACTTACAACCGTTCAAAGATTTGTAGCTGATTTAAGAACACATTTTATAAGCATATAGATTTAAAATCTATCCATAAACTGATGTAACAAAGTTTTAATTCAGTAGGTATAGCCAGAAGATTAGTGATCGCATATTTCGAGAAACCAGTTTCAATTCAACCAGCTATCCAGTCGTACAGGTATGGCGATGTAAAAAGTGTTGAATGATAGTAGCAAGTTCAGTTTTTGCATACTCTCAACTTGGTTCGTCGTAAATCAGATCACTTTTTATACAGTTATCGATAATTAAATCGATATGTCTACTGATGCGTTTTTAAATGACGGCTTTTAAAACTCGATATTATTGGAAAATTATTCAAATAAGTATATGCATGAGGTCTTGAAATGTAAGGACTGAGAATTAGGAACATTTCCACGGCAATATTAATTATACTTACTATTTTGAAATAGCATCTGTCTTTTAGTTCTCATTGACTGAGGGAAATCCATATATGTACGTATATACATTAATGGAATCTAAATATTTACAGAATCAAAAGAATTTAACAAAGCATAATATTTTTATAAACGCTGAATTCATGCAGCAATTGTAAGCCATTGTTAAAACTAAGACCAGAGATCGATGCATTCCTAAAACCTAGTAACACACATCACTAGTTCGCTATTCCCACTTCCCACCGCCACGATAGGTTTTTTCTATCACACGAATAATAAGTATAGAATATTTTTTATGAAGGACTTGTAAGGCCGCGTTATCGCCCGGTCCTATCCTAACGCGATGCTTATGAATTTGAATTAAGTTTTTAGTTCACGTTTTGGAAACATACCGAACGGAGCTTACCTATATATTGATGGGCGCAGCTTCTTCTATAATATCATAGATTTTTGTAACGCGTACTGCTTGAAATTCTCTCTCGACTCTTGAATTTTTAGCAGTTTCCTAATGTACTGTAATAGAAACATTTGATTATTAGTGTAAGGCCTTTTATTAATTTCTCAACTTTGATATACCCGCGTTCGTACGTTTCTTTAGTTTTTAATGATTTTTCAAATTTTTGCTAATGCTGTTTCGATTTATTTGCAAATTTAAGGCAAAACATTTTAGTTTAACATGGTTACGAACCCAGGTTGTCGTACAGATCCTCTGACAACTAGATTACAGCAGACCTCACGTTTATCCCGCTCAAAAAGCATTAAATTGAAACAATTTAACTCATTTCCGCTATCTAGAATCCGGCTGACGATCAGACAGAATTGTATTGGAATAAACCCGACTCCAGCCAGCACAATATAATGAATAATGACGCGGGACAGACAGATTGCTTCATTAGCTGCCCCGACGCTACACAGCGCATTAAAAATCGTTAATGTACGGACACGGCGGAGGTTAAACATTGATGAATAAGGAATTGGAGATGAATGTGGTTCCTGTAATGAGCGATTTTTTGAAAGGGTGTAAAGAAAAGAGAGTTTTATTGAAGGTGGGACTTTAATAAAGTAATTAAGGTCAATTCTTCTGCCAATTTATTTTGGATCGGTGCAGCATGTCTTATTCTTCCATACTTCTCTATTAATCGTCCACTCAGTAGTCACTCCGTTTCTTTCCATATCATCAGCTTACAGTACATCCATCGTTTCTTTGGTATTCCCCTACCACACACCACCATATATACTCATACTTTTCTTACGACATTAATCACATTCCTCAAATTTAAAGAAACTTAGTTCAGTGTGTTATTATATTTAAGAGTAGGTGTGTCAGAAAGCACCTGATTTTCTCTACGATTAACTCATTTTTCTCAGTTTACCTACCCTGTATAAACTTCTGAAGAAAATATTGAAATGAAAATAACATCAAAATTCATAATATAATTCGATAAAATACGATAATAATTTATTGTCGCCATTATCGACCCAATTGAATACAACACGTCTACGAATTGCTTGTTTATTAATGTTGTTAATGTTTTGTATTGCTTATAAAATGTAAATCAATAAATAAAATTGCGTATGTATGTACATTTCTAGGATGTTATTTGTGGCCGTAGGGGGTATTTAGGTTGGGCACGCCACAATTGCGGCGGTAAGGCCCCTCTTTGAGGAGTGGCTGGAGAGGCGCCACGGCGTCCTCACCTTCCGCCTGACGCAGGTCCTCACCGGACACGGCTGCTTCGGGAGGTTCCTGTTCAGGATCAAGCGGGAGGAAACGCCCGGGTGTCACCATTGTGTGGATCGCCCGGAGGACACGGTGGAGCATACGGTGGAGGTCTGCCCGGCTTGGGCGGAGCACCGCCGTGTCCTCACGGAGGCGATCGGCGGCGGCGATCTCTCGCGTCCGGCCCTGGTTCAGGCCATGGTCCGGAGCGAGAGTGCATGGGAGGCCGTCACCTCCTTCTGCGAAGCAGTTATGCTCGCGAAGGAGGAGGCGGAGCGCGCGAGGGAGATTGAAGCTGCACGCCCTCGCGCCCCTAGTCGCCGCAGGAGACGCCCCGGGCGTCGGGAGTCACAAGCTGACTTCCGGCCACCGTAGGCGCGGGCCTGCGGACGGTGAGCGATGGGCAGCTCGCCGTCCGATAAGGACCAGGCCCGGGTCGACGGCGCGTCGTGTTCCACGCGCGCCTCAAAGGGATGTCAGCAACAACTGACGGGGTCCGGAAGGACCAATGCCTGCTGGGGTTGCGGGTTTGTCTGAGAGGGATATCGCGGCCCCAGCACATAGGCAACGGAAGGAACACGGGTGGGTTTTAGTCAGTAAAAGTCTGACACTCCCTCTCGCTCTGCCCAGAGCGGGAGGAGTCATTTGATGATTTCCCACCCAAAAAAAAAAAAAAAAAAAAAAAAAAAAAAAAAAAAAAAAAAAAAAGGGGGTATTTAGGTTGTTTCTCACTTTTGCATATTTAATTTATTTAATAGCAGTTTTTTTTTATTTATGCTTCAAACAGTGATCGATTTATATAAGTGTTTATTTACAACAAAAAAAACAATTTTGTTATTTTTGAGAACTAGTTTAGTTATGTAAGTACGTATTCATTTTTAATAAGAAAATTCTAAAACTACTTAAATATTTACAATTTCATCGCAATCAATCGCAGAAAAACTAAATTTATTAGTAATCTCCACCTTAACTATTCGAATTGAAACAACTTTGGTACTAAAGGAACTAACAAAGCCATTTTACTGAGTAAGCATTGCAACTGCGCTTGTTCCGTTCGAATTATTTGCAAAAATTATACAAATAAGGTTACCAAAGTATATTCGTGATAGTTTTAATTCGTTAAAAGTTCAGAACGCAACTGCACTAATTGCCGAGCCGAGCGCGTTGAGTAAATGCGGGGCGGAGTTTAACAAGGCAACGCTCTTGGACCCTAAGTTTTGAGTTCAGACTTTCTTTACATTGTTTTAAAGTGAGTTTCCATAACTTATCAGTTGCTGTAAACAGATAAAACTTTTAAAGTTAAGTATGGACATGGCTCTTATTGGCCGCTGGAAACATAAAGTGATGCTGTTTTTCATCTTTTATGTGAAAGTTATCCTTTCATTCGAATAAACTTTTGACATTAACATACTATTGTGCAAAATGATAATATGTATGTCATTACGTTGAGTAGTTCTAGGGAAATATCCAGACAAGCAGAAATACCTAAGGCATAACAAACAACATATAATAAAGTGCCGTACGTACGGCAAACCAAGGGGAGAGCCCCACCAGATATAATTATGTGAGCGAGTACCAGGGCGGCATAGGCGCGCAGTAGTAGGCAGGCAGCGTCTGGCAGGAAACCCTAAATAAACACACAATTATGTATAATCCCACTCCACTCTCACTGCGCTGAAAAACTACGCGGGGAGGCGGTAACGTTTGCACACAAACTCTTGTTTTTATTTCCTCTCCCTTTAAAAGTGTAATTGCATTATTTTATTACCCGTTTTCAGAGAATTTACAAGTTCAAAGAGGTTTCTCGTAAAACTATTAAAAAAAAAAAAAAAGAGAAAGCGTCATTATCTATCTTCTGCTTACGTTAATAGCATACAAAACGCATAGACGTATCTAATAGTGTCCAATATAAAATAATAGAATTAGAGTAAATAATATGCCGATGCCGTTAAGAAGAACAGTATACAATTATTATATACAAGTTAAAGATTTTTGTGTCCCATTTAGGTAAAGGGACACAAAAATCTTTAACCTACTTTCTACGAGTACACCATATTATTATTACTTATTGGAAAAATGGAATCTAATATAGTACAGATTGTACCGTGTCTAATATCTAATAGGTTAACTGGTGTCTCAGTCATCTTTACTTGATATGCCAAATCATAATCGTCTAAAATGATGTCTTTAGTGTCATTAGTTATTTTGAAAATGGTAATGTGTACCTACAACAAATCTTGCTTCGCGTACCAATATTTTTATTTTATTTAATAGCATTTTAAGTAAGAAAAACCTACCTACTAATAATGAATACCTACCTACCTATTAATGAATTGAAACATCAAAGCAAGCTTAATCTGCTGACCGTACTCCCAGTAGCGTAGATAGGTATTCGAATTATAGCGTAGTGAGGGACTTTCGCTTGTGTCTCGCCGGTGCTTAGCTATATCTACTACTAGGCTCACAGATACATATAGAGGTGCACTTCGTCTCTGTATGTGTATTCGGCAGACGTATTGTGTGCCTAGAGCCTACTGAAAGGAAATGAGTTTCCTACATCAGAAGGCAAAAAGATATTAAAATATAGCGGAAAAAGGAAGAAGGAAGACCTACTAATCTTCTTAATCATTAAGAATCTGTTAAGATTGATCACTTTTAAAGAATGATTATATAGTACTTACCTATCTTTCTGAAAACAGAAGCGCAAAACGCAACGAATTCCATAATCATCGTATATAATGATGATCGATGCAATATATAATTCTTAGTTTGTTATTTATCGTGTATTTCTAAATTTATGTTAATAGGTGTTTTGTACCGACCTTTTTTTTTTCGTTTTTGTGTTTAGTGTTTATCAGTGGAAACTTGTAAATTAACTTTAATTTTATGTTGTAACACTGTGTAAGTTTTCCGAATATAATAAAATATTAAAGCAAGTGACAGCAACGTATGTCGTAAATAATAAAGTAAACATGAACATTAGTTACTGTGGATCACGTGAATTCACGTAAAACGTTCCCATATTATGTTCCATGATAAAATGGCCATAGATAGCTTCATACACCATTGTAATACGATTCAGTATCGAGTAACTCACATCAGCAATGAAACTTTCTGCCTCGATTTAATTATAAGCTTGCAAGTTGATATTTTCGTTAATACCAACGTACCTATACGTATATATATAGCACTAGTGACTGAGCACGGAGTAAGAATAAATGGAGCGCTAACTCTCGTGTTGATGGGTGTCAACACGGTCAACAATGCAGAAACAGGCATATTCATAGCATAGGCCACCGTGACAGTCGTCATTCGCCCGCAATCAACACACTTGATTTCTACTTCTGAATCTTTTAAAATAATTCCGTAGGTACCGCAAGGACGATAGCTGCATAGTAAAAGGCATATCTTACCCATCGCGTGTGACAGATCTTTAGGCTTTCGCATAGACTGTGTCATTGCAATAAGCAGCAGACAAGCAATTATATAGATTGGTGATCGTACTCGCAATTAAATTGTTATTTGCTTAAAAAATCTGCTCTTCCCCGGGCTTCTATTGCTGAGCATATATATATTTTAACTTACGCACTCCATTTTGTAAACTTTATGGCTGCTAGTGGAAATTCGTGGTATATTCTGATACAAGGACTCGGTCTCGAGTGTCACGCGTTCAACTCACTTAATATTATATTATACTGCGATACTATCACCGCAGGGCTGTCCGGCACTGTGGAACGTTTTATGGCCGTTATCAATTAGGGCTGCTGCGATTTCTTTGACAATCACTCCTTAACCATTCAGGTGGACAATGTTTTCGAATTTTAGGATTTTATCCTCCTCATCGACATGAAAGTAATTGTCAGGGTCTCACCTACTGGAATGCTAAATTATTATTAATTAAGAATATTCCCACATAAAAATTACGAAATACAATAATACTCCTGTGATTTACCAAATCATATAAAAATCCAGTATAAAAAAGTAGGTATGTAGGTACTGTCACTTAGGAAAACCATCGCAAATAGGAAGAAGAAGAACACCTAAGAAGAAACAGTTTCTTATCTATCATAGTCTATTCAAATTGTTTTAACATAACTTACGTAACTAATAAATAAAAGCATAATCACAAGCACGTGGCAGCCCTGTCTGATAACCGTTATCACCGGTTCCGGGAAAGCGATAAATAAATATTATTGTTACTCGTAACCGGCGCGTATGTATCCGTGAAATAATAAATAACGTACATTGTACCTATTAGTTATTTTTGTTATAACAGGAATGGCTGACGCATATTTTTATGCAATATTGTGAATTCTGCAAAAGGCAAACAAAGCCCGCGAGATAAATAATAACCAAAATATTGTACTCTGTACCTACTTTGTTTATCAGACAAGAAAGGAGAAGTAATGTAGGTACTTAATTAGACCTTAGATAACTCTTTCAATGGTTATGAAAAATAAGAAGATTGCAAAGGCCCTTGACAAAAAGAGTTTGAAAAAAATACGGGCGCCCACTATCGCACTTAGGTTACATCGAATGGGAAGTAAAAAGAAATTTGCAATAAAAAACGCTGCTAGTGAGTGACTGAAATCAAAGCCTACTAGCACTTATCGGCAAAGTAGTGCTCTAATTATAGATCTGCATTAAGTAAAATATTTAGTTTCATTTTTCACCACGTTAGACATTTTATATGTCGACCTGTATCCATGTATTAATCAGTAGGTTATCTAAAAACTTTTCGGTATCACCATCATCCACTTTTAAATCTCAATTTATTTCCAGTTAGTGCATTCTCCGATTATAAATAACAAACCATAAAACAATCATGTTTTCTAATGTTATAGTCATACTATCTGCATAAATATTCAATTTAATTCATACGATAATCTTCCATCTAACGAACACCGCTTACCTATAAATAAATCGCAATCTCGATATTTCAAGTTTTCCTTCCATATCACCTTCCCTGAGGCATCGACAGGTCTCAGGTAGTCTATAAGATGCTATATTGGACCTAAATCCTTGGATATTACTCTCGAAACTACTATGTCTAAGTGTTGACAGTCGTTACTGAAAAAGACTGAATGTCTGAATTCCAGGAACATTAGGATTTGTACTATTTTAATAAAGATTATCTGTTATCATCTGGCTATGTAAAAGGTCTTCCTTTGATGATTTAGTTAATTATAGTGATACTTAAATTCCATCACTCGCCATATTTAGCCAGACAGTCTATTTTTAACAACAGACGCAAAGACATTGCTAGGGTTTAGCTTCAATATGTTGCGTACTTGATTGCCTGTCTGTCTTTACACAATAACTAGTGTCTAACAAAGATTGATTTCTTCCATTTAAAACTCAGGCTGTTTGTTGTGTTTTGACTGTTTTTATATCTTCTATAGCCATTTCCTTGTTAATATCAATGAACCCAGCCATTAAACTAATTTTAAGACCAACCATGCTTCCACCAAATGTTATTATTTGAATTATACGTATGTTCTCCTAACTTTCCATCAATAGTTTCAACTTACACTACACTTTTAAAGTTAAGAAATACTTGTAAAGTATTCGTAAAGTTGCTGAATATGTTGACTTAAACTTGGTTCCGCTGAGTCACGCTCATAAATTCCGTTAATGTTGAGCTGTAACTTTTCTCCTCGAGTGCAGTTAAAATGTTTGTGGTGCCAGACAATGGGAACTTGCGATGACTGGTTCAAATCTGTTGGTACCTGTAAAACTGGAGTTCTTACATTGTTTGTCTCTCTTTCGTCATCTGTAACATCATTATTGAAAGCAACTTTGGGTGTAAGTGGATCTTTACGTCTATGCATTAAGTCTCTTTCTTTGTCCTCCTGTTAATTTAAGCAATATCATTCTTCATACCGAATACACCATTTTCATAGACTATGTTGTCATCTACATCAAATATCACCATCACAGGTCGAAAACTAGATAAATCTAGCAAACTAATGAATTTCTCTCTCTTAATATTCGATCCCTCAGTTCTGACTTTTGGTGATCATGACCCTTCTAGACATTTTTTCTTGGCGCCAATTGTCGCGGTCCTCGTCCGATCTCACTGAAAAGAGAATGAACATATTATTAAAATAGACTGGAACAAAAAGGAACTCCACCGCGTGTAAAGCAAGTATAACAATGACGAGCCACCCCGGCTATAATCAAGTAATTATATTTAATTGACGCTAAGCAAAGTGTGAATTAACCAATTGAGGTTAAACGGCGTCACAATTGAGAGCCAGCCTGTGATGATGAAGCTCTCTAGTTTCGATACTCGTTCATGTGATATGTCACGCGAGATTGATCAGTAACTGCAGTTAGGTTGTTTGTGATAGATTCGAATTTTCGATCATGTTCATGCAAAGCGCAAATGAAAGACTATGAGATAGTCGTGAATAGCAGTCCAGATTCAGCAACTACCGAAATACTTAGGTACTAGGTACTTTTTATCTAAATTACCTTCTGAAAAGCTAAGATAACTATTGGTTGAAACTAGGGAGTTTTAGTGACTTCATGATTTACTCTTTTAATGAATTAATTATTGCCTTTAATGAGTATACTTGTATTATATCACTATATCTATATGGCTTTCACGATATCACGTAGCCAAAATGGTAAAATACATACTATTTATAATGTAGTTAGTGGTAGCCACATAAGTAGTAGGTATGGTAATAGGTATATATTTACCACTTTCTGACCACACAACACCGTATATGTACAAGGATAAACCATAAACAGCGTTCTTTGACTAAAGATAACGCTGAGCGATGACGCTCAACGTCTATTATAGAATCGTGTTTGGAATCTGCAACGAACTTGGAAAAATAAATTGTGAGAAAATAAAGGAAAGATGGAGGCAGGCATACTTTGAAGCGAAGATCACATGTCTTTTAGAATGGCTGAGGCAGTAAATACAAATGTAGGTACGTTGATATTTTGTTGAGTAAATACAAATGTAGGTAAGTTGAGATTTTGTCTTACTGGAACTACCTGTAGAATGTAGGTATTAAGTAACCATTTAAGACAATTCTAAGTTCTCCTCTAAAGCCATCGTCCTGACAGTTATCCCTTTTGTATTGTGTTACTCAGTGTAATACTAGAGCTTGCTTGCACAACAAATTATTTAATGAGTTCAGCGCTAAACATATTTAAAACATTAATCTGTCTCATCTTCAAACGATTGGAGTACTCAAGGATGCATATCCGGTACGACTCTCAAATCTTTCCATATCCTAAGGGCACGTCTTCCTTACCATACCGCGCCCCCCGGTCTACTCCTTGATATGCAATGGCCTCTGTAGCCCCATGAAACATGAGGCTCCAGCAGCTAGTGCAAATCTTGGGTTTCATTCGACTTATCGAGTCTGGTTAAACCACTCTGGGATCGGTGCATTTCATTCATTCATTCATTCTGGCATCTTCAACGATTGGAGAGCGATGTTTTACATACTTTTAGCGGTAAATGTAATAAAATTAAACTATTTATTGGGCAAGCGGCCCTTACCCGACCAATAATTAATTATAGACAAAAGTATTTTGCCTCAAATCCAACTCAAGTAGTCTTTTGTCATAAAACGATCACAAATACAATAAAGTTACGATATTTCTAAGTACTCTGAGAAATAAACAAATAAATAATGTTCGCTTGGACAGGGGTGCCACAGGGGTCGAACGTGGGGCCCGTAGGGGTCGCATAGCAACCCCGGAGAGACATCTCCCGCAATTTGTATTGCCGAATTAATCGATTTTCGGTATTATGATATTAATAAAAGCTTTTATGAGTTTCATGCTTCCCTGGTGTTTATGTCATCATGCATTGTTTATTTTGTATAGAATGGAAATTATAACGAATCGGAAAGAAATCATTCGGTAGTAGGTACTATAGCGCTACAAGATTATTTAGGCGCGTGGCCAAAATCGGAACTTATTGGTGCGATGTCTAAATATTACATATGACAGACATCAGTCTTCATGTATTGTATTAAGTCCGCCTCTGTGCAGTGTGTCTTTCATTCTTCACATGTTAATACTACCACCACAGCATGAGCAAATATTCTAATACAGCTCGTATCGCCCCGGAAGGAGGAAATAAATAAGATTCTGGATGACAACTCACAGACAATTCTGAGTTGTCTCTATTTCCACATAATTCCTTAGAAAACTATCACTTATTTACAATTTTTCTTCATTAACTGCTGTAAGGATAAAGCACTTAAAACTAGTTTGAATTCATTGTAGAAATTACACGAAACACTTGGAAATTCCGCCACTGAAAACTGTGCGCAAAGTTGTGCAAAAATCAGAACTCGACGAGTAGTCTCGAAATAAATGTGGTTCCATTACACACTTGCCGAGGGACCACCATAAAGCGAACTCATTTTAATTACTGCCAGCAACGTGGATGATATCCCGGGAATTTTCCTTTTATTACTTTGGGGAACACAATGGACCAACGAAAATCATAAAGACTACAAAACACGGAAGGAAAAAATTGCAGCGAAATATTTTGCAGGTTCTACGATAAACGAAAATAGATATAAAACGCCTCGTAGACAGCTACTAACTGCTTTTCCTTCTTTTTTCATATAGTACTGCATGTAGGTAAGTTTTCTCCGCAGTTCGGAATAACGAAAGCATCTCTTTGGCAGCTAAGAGAAAAAAATGCTTGGACAGCTGCAAAAATATTTCTACCGGTTGCTATGTAAACAAACTTTATTAATCTTTATGTAACTTGACGAAGTTAAAGTTATGTCTGTGTATGAATGAATGTTGTTTATAAGCCTTTTAATACGTTACACCTTGGTGGTATGTATTATGTAGATAGGGATTATTTGTATGCATATTTTGTCACGTACAGCGTAAATTACTGGACCAAATTGGTGTACCGTTGAATTCATCTGCAGATGCAACGAATAGTTACATTTTGGATACCCATTTTAGAATACGTACACTTACTTTACTATAGATATTTTTAAATTGAATGTTTTCTATTTATATCCGTTAGCTTTTGATATGATCTGACTTCCCCAGTATCCCATATTTTGAAGATCCTTTTTCGTCGGAGTAGTCGCGTTATCAGGCCGTTATTAAAAGTTTGTTAGCTCTCAAATATATGTAGACTGTTAATAAACAGGATAAGCATTGAACAAACTTTTTACTTTACTGTAGAGACAATGCCCGAAGCAATTCGCTTGATGTGCTTTGGGAGGTTTGAAAACTTTGATCAAAGCAGACGAGCAGATATACCACTGATAAACACTGCTACAAGGATATTTTCGGATTTGTGAAATGTCACTTGAAATGTATTAAAAAAACAAGATGGCGGCAGATCTTACTAAAAAAATTGTTGTAAGATCAGCACTTGGAAGATCTAACTAAAAAAGTAAACCCTACTTTCACGTAGGCGCTATTTAAATTAAGTTTAAATTCATATTAGGTCCCACCACTGGTAAGCTGTCGACTAATCCAATACTAGCAGTGAGTGAAGAGAGTTCTTTGTCATCGAATAATAGGCATTTGAACATTTACGAGACACTCCGACCCAGGGCTAGACCGCACGCATTTGCATCCGCTCACTTGTTCACATCTCCTGGCCTCCTGGTCACCGTTTATTAGAGCCTATTGTTTGTTCCATTGTCTCGAGACATAAACACGAATTACGGTATACGCACTAAACATTTTATTGCAAGATTTGTTTTACGTGTCGTCTTCAGTTATGAATGGACCACCTTGGTTCGCAGGTGTGAGTTACGAATGAATTCTTATGATGCAGAGATGATTACCAGAATTTACGCATGCGTAATGGATATCATCTCTCTCGGTTACCGTGGATTTTGAGTGTGACACTGAACGAAACCTACTGTAGAAATATTGCTACTGGAAAAAATAAATCTTCTTCCCCAAGTTTATCTACCAAATGATTTGAAAGTAATCCAAAGCTCCTAACGATTATATTTGCTTTGGATTATTTGTTTTCACAATAATCGTGTTGCCCTTCATATCATTCATTAGTGCATAAACCCACACGCGATAATATCGTGCGATCGATCGCGTGGAGATCTTACGATAATTATAATTGATCGTGCGATACCGAATACGCTGAACTGAGCTGTCCATATTACAACTGGAATGTTTGAAGATTTTGCTGTGAATATCAAGATTATGGTCACTGTTTACAATTTTCTATAATAATAATAGCGTAGTTACTTTTATGTATATCGTTTCTTTAATTTTGAACTGTAGACATGTTATCGTATCCGCAGGACCATATGCGCGATCAATCAAGTAGCATTTTATCTTGAGATACCGTCGTGGTCAATCATTGGATACATATCGCGTTTAAATGAGAAAGATTTGAATTAATATTTAAATCTCGTTTTGAGTGGATCTTAGCTTTTCGCTCTTTTCGGTCAGGAAATCAGAAAATACCTTTAGGAATATTTCTGAGGAGCGAACTCATTGTGATTCAGTTCGTTCACGCGTGAACTTGATATAAACGAGGCTTTTAAAATTACGGCACTGATCTGTTAAGCTGAGAGAGGACCCACTTTGTTAGCGAATAAGTTTTGTTCTTTTAGTATAAACAGGATGGAGATGAAGTAACTTAGTAGGAAATTCGAGAGATTGTGTGAAATTGAACGAAACTCAATGCATCAGCAAAATGATAGGTTAATGGATTAAAAGTTAATATAACTCATAACTAAGAAACTCTAAGAAGATTATCGGCATCAAAGCAAGTAAACAAGAAGATAATAAGGCACTTGAAAGTCCCAATTCTGTCGTAAAAAGTCTATTGTCAGTTTTCAGGCGCGAAGTGTTGCGAGATCTCGCCAATCGTGACAGATCTCCGAATGAAATGCGCACACGGCTCTAAACAGAGACACGAACACTTAAATTAACTTCACGAACTATTCTAAAATGGTATTCTAATGCCGCTTCGAGAACTGCGCCGGTATTCCGGGAAGGGTCCTAATACCGGCCTTTTATGCGATGCCCTTTTAACTTTTCAAATGGGTTAGCATAATTTATCCTCTGCATCTCTCACTGTTTAATAGGACACGAGATTTTTTGTTACGTTTTTTTTTCTCGTCTCGTCCAGCCGTCCCTGTCTGTTAAACGAAGGACGTCCGTGTTTTTCTTATTTTACAATTTCGAATGATTAGTTCTTTTGATCCGTTTTTTGTTACGTTTGCGAGTTAACAATCGTTTTTTGTTAATTGAACCTTGTGGAGTTTATTAGCGTAGTTTGAAAAACGGGAGAGAGACGTTTTGTAGCGGGATGCGATTTTCCGGATGGTTAGCTGAGACCAGAACATTTGAATATATCGCTTGTTTGAGGAGGTTTTTGCCACCAAATATATATATCAACTTAGTTACCTAGGTATATCTTCTTCAATGCGCGAGACATTTTCACGTATTACTGTTTTAGAAATGAGCATGCATTTACTAGATTAATCTAAATCCCGCAATATTTCACTGTCTATGTCAAGAACAACATAGTCGTAATTACTGGAAGTATTCCATAATTTTGTGCAACTTTATGTGTTCGTGACATACCGCAGTGGGCGGCTCGCCGAACTGCCACAATACATCTTAGCCATATCCACTTAATATGATAATTAGTGGAAACATTTTACAACAACATAATTCTAATATTTCATACAAACACCGTTACGTTCCCATAGTATCTGGGAGTCCACGGATTATTTAGGAAGTGGAGCGCTCGTCTTCGCAGAGAGAAAAATATACGAAAATGAATTCCTTACGGCACACACGAGTCGTCTTGAATATACACATAATTAATTTGTACTCTTAGCTGTTAACTAAACCCGAACACAATACTGTTTGGAACTGAAACTGTTCTCATAATAATTAGGTCAAAGCTATAATGCTCAGATTGTTTCTTTAGTTGCTAAGTAAACTTTGCAAGCTGTATGGGAGAGTGAGATTCATGTAGTAAGGTCTAAATATGCTGGGGCCACATTGTCGCGATATGGCGAACTAAACTTCGCGCGCCCTCTCTCGCACACCGCTCGACGTCTCGTTGAGCAACAGAGAGCGCGCGAAATATAATTCGCCATAACGCGACAATGTAGCCCCAGCATGACGAAGATAATTTTATCCAGGGAAATTCAAACGTCGCTATCCACGACCATTTCAATCGCCATATTTGCACGATACTAGTGCAGTCAGGTATATAGGTAGGTATAAGTACTTACATTTCGTTCGCGCATCGTTTATCACTCCATTTCTTTCCTACTCTGTGTCCGCGTAGTTTTGTTCCGCTAGGCGAGTCTCTCCTTATTAAATGATAATTTAATTGCTTCCAAACTCCTCACAATGTATATTACTTTGTTTTGAAGAAGAATGTAAAGAGAAACACCTCTTATTATCGCTTAACGAGCGACTGTGTAAAATTGAGCGGAAAATGATAAATTATTAAGTATTGTCGTTTTTTTTGTTGAGCTTATTTTATTTTATGTGGAAACGCTTGGTTTTAGATTATTTTGAATGGATTATGGAAATATAACGTTTTGTTTGGAGCAAATGGTAGGTAAAATATCTGTAGATCACATCTATATCAGTATTTATCTATCATTTAGGTTATCTGACGAAACTAAGGATAAGCGATTATAAAAAACTCTGCGCCTTATTATTAAAAGATGTATTTTTAATAAAACTAGCAGTGGGCACGGCTCCGCTCCCAGTGTTAAAACAATGTTTTCGTAGCCACACTTGTAATTTCACATAGATAGGTAGATAGAGGATACGGATTAGTAAAGCTGAGCTCAAAATGTTTCCACTAAAGCCTGCAGACGAAGAGCCATGACAGGATACACAGCCTACCAGTAGGCAAGGCAAGTCTTCTAACCTAACAAATGCTACCAGCCTAGTACTATAGTACGAATTAGTATTAAATTACTCGACTACTCACGTGTCTCTGGATCCACGATCCACAAAGTTGTATAGTTGAATAACTGTTGCCTCTGATTTGAATTTCATCAATGATTTCGTAAATTATAAATTCGATTGCCAATCACCTTTTTCTCCTAAACTCCTGGTGCCTCTGTCTCGAAACCAGCAAAAAAAATACAACTCCTCGTAGATTTAACACTTTCTCTATTCACTGTTCACGCCGCGCGTCAGTGTTGCTCGATATCTGTGACGTCATACCGATCAGTGACCGACCTCGCCAAATTGCTACCTCTTATCGTTACTGTTGTTCTGGTGCATCGGGCTCCGATGGTTATGGCGACGCGGGCGACCTGGCCCAAATATGGTCAAAAAAATTAAAACTTTTTTACCGTGCAATATTTGAATGGAATGGGATATTTTAACATAATTTTCAAGTAAATTAAACTTTTCCTCTTTGTTTGGTTTACCTACGTTGTATTTTTACTTTAACAAAAAATATTTATCAATGTAAATAGGTATTATTCAATTAGGTAAATTTCACCTGCTTACGTTACTTACCATAAAATTCCCAGTCCTGCATAAGTTCCTAGACCTATTAGATAGAGTGCACACGTAGCATTATCAACACATACATTTATCATCCAATTATGTTTTTACAAAAATATCTGAACAAAAGAGAAGTATGTAAGTGTATATAATACTTTTTCGGGATACGTATTTTCTTAAATAGGTAGATTACACCTAAATACAAAATTAATAAGTTGATAACTTGATAGAATAGAAAATGTAGTAGGTACCTATGCCTACCTTATATGTATTAATTTTAAATATTTAAACCTGAATTAAACTCATTCGGGTAAAAATACTGAATTGAAATGAAAATAACAAAACTTTCAACTGTAAGCCAAAAACCTCCAAATTGATTCTTTTAGATTTGAAAGTGAACGAAGATTCGGTGTACCAAGGTAACAGATATCCAAAGAGAATCATTATAAATTCTCAATGTATTCTTTCTTGGAGTTCAATGATGATTGATGGATGACTCACTGCAAACTGTTAAATTAGGCAATTTTATTATTAACAGTTTGTGTTCGTATGGATTAGAGTTCTATTTTTGTATCAACAAAATATCATTTATTAATCAGTCTGCTTGCTTACCTAACTTAGCTAATCAACTAAGTTAAAATTACAAGTTCGCGTTGCATTGTTTTCAAAACATTAAAATTACGTGGGTACTTAGGCAGATACTTTAATTTTCATGTTGTGTCAAATCAAAGACTTAGCTACAGAATTTATTAATTAGGTAGTTAGGCACCATAATTCTGAGTTTCAGGCGTACTTTACTTTTACAGGAAACGTTCAGATATTTTCAACTATTTAACGATTGTGTTGTTAATTACAGTGACCATTTCGACATGTCCATGTCTACGACGTGTAATATTTTTTGTTATGAGTATACACAGTGAAAACGTGGTGGTTTGTTCACAGGTGGTGAGGTGGTTCAACACGAGAGGCGATGCTGGGCGGGGCGGCGGGGGGCGCCCGCTCCCGCCCGCCCACTGATCTCCAGCAAGGTATGCCAGCCTAGTAACCTCGGTACTGGAACTCTAATATTTTTATCCTACTAGACCCCTTCGAACGTATCTTTCTGAAACTTGCTGCAAATCCAGCTTCAAAGAGAAAGAAACTACGAAAACCTTAAACATTTTCCCTCTTTTGAATAAATAAGAACAAATAAGTAATTTTATTAACTTAACCTATTCTACAATTAATTACTTCTTTGTTTGTCTCAATTTGTAGTAAACGCATAACGTTCTACAAAATTTATATTATTACTGTAAAAAAACGGGCCTGCAGTACAGTAGTTAAAATAAATATTAATTCTTCCACAGGTGTGGCCCGGTTCCCGCTGTATTCGCTGTTCCCGACGCAGGCCGGTAACCGACCCACGATACACAAAGGTGGGTTCAAACTGCACGGTTCTGCTTAATTGTTAATAACTTGGGTCTTTACTTAGGTTTTATTCATAGGACATTGACTCAGCGTACTGTGAATGAAGGCTACCTTTGTGTTAGTTTTAAAACTAACATAAGTGCTCTCTGTAACTCTGAAAGAATCTTTAGATACCATACCTTTGTTATTCGAATAATTTTGTGAAAATGCACTTTTGCCACAGTTAAAACGTAGACCGAATGTACCAAGGACATGACATGTCCAATGTTACAATGCAAAATTGATCTTGGATTACCAGGCAAACATAAATACCTAGGACATACCGCATACATTTAACAATTTTAACACAACAGAAACAAAACAAAGAAGGTATGAGTTAATGTTGTTCTCATAACCGGGTTACACATCGCGTGATGCCTGCCTGCGCCCCGGGCGACAGGCGTGAGGATATGTTTGACGTGACGTTTCTGACAGACGGCTCACCAGTGGATTAGCCGCGTTTTAACATTATGTTTGGAGTGTAAACGCTCCTGAGGGCAGATATCGCTGTGATCAGGGATGCATAACATTCTTGGAAAAGTTTAAACGATAATCATTTTGAATGTGATGTCTTTATGTCACGAATCACGCGATAGCTATAAAAGTTTTTTGGAATTAATTTTGAGTTCAGTAATGCTTAAATAGAGATGATAAAGAAGGAAGTGGATAAGGGATTGCCAAATAGCTATCCAAAAGAATAAACTGTTTATCCCATTACGTTGCATTGATATTTTTGATATAAAATTATCGACAGATCCGTTTGCGCTTAGTGAATTGAGGAACGAATAGGTCAACATATCTGCTAAATGTCTAAAACAGAACTAATCATGCAGTTTTATTGACGGAGTATGTCTGTCCGTCACACGTAATCACATCACACCTCACACACAGAAAATTTTGAAAAAATAAAAACCTGAAAAAGCATATCAATCAAAAGGCTTTCAGTCCAGAGCATACAATTTTAATAAGCCGTAGGCGTTAGGAAGACCTTTGATTTCATATGGTATAATTATTTTGAGTGAGGATTGGGCTCCGTTTTTCTTCTAAATATGGAATGACATCTCGTACGACTGGCATTTGACTGGTTTTTCAACTTACGGTGTGTAAATAAGTAAACAAGCCGTGTCAAGTGACGGTCCACAACTTTGTTCGCGCCGATGTTGTCATTAAAGCTGGAAAACTTGTAAACCTCCACTACTGACCACAGGATTCCTTTGAAATACTTACCAACCTACACTAAATGGTCTAGGAGTGGGATAGAAAACAAGCATTTATCAGCAGGTTTACTAGAAAACAAAAGAAATAAAAATTGTTTATTCTGCACAAACTAAACGCCACTGCTCACTGCGTACTATCCATGTCTATCGTTTACGTAGCTACAGTGAGGTAATATTCTCTGCAATCCATCCATCCATCCCACCTTTCATGACATAACGTTGTGATGGTTGTTATCCGGTACTTCGGAAGGCTTAGCATTGATTTTCCGGCTACAAAGATTTTCTTATCAACTGTTTTATTGATCCTAAGGTCTTCCTTTTAAGTCGTAGTAAGTTCTAGGAACCCCAAAACTTTGAAAGGTTGTATGTCAAGTTATTTTTTCGTTTAAGACATGCGTGTAAAATCACAGCAATGCTTTGAAGTTCCGAATTAAGACGATTAGTTACGCGGCGCGAGCGTCCGACTGACACCCGTGAAATGGAAGACAACATACCAACCGAATTACAAACGAATAGGTATTACTTATTAAAAAAATATTTAATTGATAGGTATCGTTAGGGGCTTTTGCATGCATAGGTTCAGGAAAAAATGCCGGTTTTGTCCTATACCGATATGTTTGCCTGGTAATTTAGTTCAACTAGTAGAACTACTTGGAAATGCTATTCGTTTTTTTTAGTTCAACTTTGTTCAATTGTTTAGAATAAAAATACAGTTTTTCTTTTGAAATGACTGCCTACATTGCCTACTAATTTTATCCTGAACTACCTAAGTGTGGGAAATTATTTTTCTTTTTAAATGGGATTTCAAAGGGTGGCAAGTCCCAACAGATAGATACAGGACCTACGATATCCTCCCGCGTTAGTTCGTCTGTCACACTACTCAATAAATATCAGTGACGGTACCTAATCATCGTCAACCGCAGCCTTTACCTAATTTATTTCGGGACGGTTACATAGCTTCTACACGTTTATCAAGAATTTACTAAAAAGAAAAACGATATGAACGCAAAACAGCGTTGAAGCCAATAAAACTTTCAAGAACTTGAAAGAAAAGTTTCTTGTTAACTGAAAAAGTTTTTCGGGATTTTGTAAGGCTTGTTCTTGTTTTTTCCGACTTGGTCTTTCGATATAACGAAATACGTGAATGTTTATTTATTGCATAATTCCTCGTTGGTCTAGAGGTTACTGCTGAACATGAGGAGTTTGATTCCCGGGTCGGTGTTATTGGGTTTTTTCATCTGGAATTTCTCAGTAGCAGCCCAGGCTGCTACAGACAGAATCCAGACTCCATAGTCTGGATTTGTGGCCGGTTGATGGCAATAGGCTCGCCCCTTTTTACATGGGACTTAAACATAACTGGCGAAATGTTGGTGTCCTATAGGTACACCTCTGCCTAAACCTTCGGGGAATACAGGCGTGATGTTATGTTTTATGTTATTGCGTAATGCGTATAAGATGGTATAATTATGACAGAATTAAATATGCGACATAAATATGAACAGAAACACATGTGTGCGCACGAGTTGCCGGCTGTCGACTGACACTCAGTAATTAAGGTCTTAGATCCCTTGGGCCTCGACAGAAATAGATTCTTTGTTCGCTAATGCCCAAAGAGTTCATGTTTAGTTTATTTTGTTAGTGGCTGGGCCGGTTTAGTTCGTATTTTTAAAGACGACGACGAAGACTTTGTCGAACTTACGGGAAATGTTGCTTTGGTAGTGCAAAGGTGAAATAAGCAAACATTTGAAATCCTTCGATGCTTGGCCGTACCGCGGAGTATCCTTCTATACTCCGTGGTAGGTACTAATATGTTTTTTTGGTTCTCTGAATCGGGAGATTAATTGATTAATTGCTACAATCGGATTCATACTTTATAATAATTATTGAATGTATAAATTTCTGTAAATCAATTTAGCCTCTGTTTGAAATGGAATGTAAAAATAACTGGCTGAGTGTGGGAATACAACTCTGCCTATGTCATGTTATGTTGTTATAAGAATAATTACACAATATTCATTTAATGAAATAAACAAAACAGCAAAACACGTAACATGAACGTGCTAATAGTATAAATGCCTGCCTGTTAGAGGGAGATAAAAATACCTTAGTGCATACATGAAAGACCTAACTACTAGGATATCAGTCCTCAATCATATTTTGAACACTAAAATACTAAGATGTACTAAGCTCACATAACTCAAAAGGTTAATGAATCCAGTTGTTCCAGTGACGGAGAGTTTGTTCTCGACGTCGCTGTCTACGTTCGGCGTGCCGACTCCTCCGCCCAACTCCCCCTATTCGCCGCTGCAACTGGAGTTGCTCAACTGCTCGCAGCGGGTACTCCTTACTGACAAGTAAGTTTTAGATGATGACATACTTTTGTGATTTTGCTTGTAAGTCATGAAGTCGAATGACACCTTTGCGATTTGTAGGTAAACGCAAATTGGAAACATGATTGATGTGTCGGCAGACTCCGCTACGGTGAGAACGGTGATGTGTGGATCACTAGTCTGGCAGCAATTGTTACGAAATTCTCTTCAGATTTGTCAAATGCTTGGAGTAGCAGCAAAAGTTTGCAGTTATTAATACCTTCCTAAGTTATTGTATTAATACTACTTGGTAATACAGTATGCAATTTTGCGGTAGGATAGGACTAGCTAAACATAACCGACCACTTGGGATTCGAATTTCCGGATATTCAACGACTCCTGGAAAATGGAAAATCTTGCATTCTTCTCTTGCAGCTACTGAAAATGCTTAATTTCATACTTTACACTGCTACTGCTATTCTTTCCTTACCAAAAAGTAATTCTGTTTTTTTTTCTCATGGACAGGGATCATAATAAAATGGAAGAAGCTAAACTGGGCAAAGCTTGTCTTCCTGATTCTTTATGTTGTCCCGGTGACCAGCGGCAGATGCTGGACAATATCGGCGTTATGCAGCCGCTTACTATAAAGACCGAACAGGCAAAACGGTCATGCAACACTTGCCTCACAAATTCTCCTAAAAAGGTAGCGAAAATGGATATCAATACTGCTATATTTTTTGTAAGAAACGATTTTATTTTTTTATAGCATAGGATTTTTTTATTATTTCAAACGCATCATAGAGACTTGAACTATATATAGTACTGATGAAATAATTTTCCTTAATAGGTGATGCACGCGGACAGTGGTTGTAGTCGAACAAATCCTGTAACCTGGCTTGGGGTTGCGGGACAAAATGTGCAAGTTCAGGTGAAACGGGAACCGCAGCACGTCCAAGTTTCAGAACTGGTTGCCGTCAAGCTTGAGCAAGCATCGCCTGGTAACAAGCCAGACCACCCGCCTCCGGCGATACCGGCGTCGCTAAACAACGGTAAGCTTCTACGGTTCTATCTTCTACGATGTTATGCTTGCCTAGTACATTCGTATCGTATTATGCGAGACAGCGATGAAAATGCTACCCACCATCAACGCGCATTTTTCTCATTAAAGTTTTATGAATAATAATTAAAATCAAATTTTAAATTGTTTATTGTTAATGTAAATATTGAGAAATTAATAAAAACTAAAAAATCAAATAATATACTTACCTAAATAAAATAAAATATGCAAAATATAAAAGTTTATTAAAAATCTTAATTTTATTATTTGTTTGGAATGAATTTGGCATCTCGGTTGATGTCAGTTTTTAGGAATTCCTTTTTTTTGATAACTGTATGATTTTTATCGCAGGTTCTATTCCCGTCGGTATCGCGGTCGCCCGACAACGAGTAGGCGATGCCGGTCTCCTCGCAGCGTTGTCTCAAAAAGACAACCAACAGCGCATGCACGATATCGGTAAGTTATTTTGTATGAAGACAAAAGATAAAACTCAAGTTGCAAGTGCAGACACAGATTGCTATTTCCTTCTTATCACACGACGAATATAAAACACGGAAAGATATACCTAATGTTTGCGTTGACTATGCATAGAATTAATTGTAGAAACAGTTTTTTTTTTATCTTCGCTGTCATTGGCAGACAATACCGATAGCGCCATCGACGGTCGCGATAACCTCTTTGATGTCTCTGTTGGCCTGGTACTACTATGTATTTACCAAGATGCGCTTGGTAATGAAAAAAAGTAAATTAAACTGTATTGAAGGCCGAATATCCAGATATTCGACAAGTAAGCTTCAGCCTATCGCGCTAAAGCTCAATATGGTGTGTCGATTTGACAAAATTACAGGTTGCTCCACTTTTTGTAGTTTATTACAAAGTCTTCCGTGTTCCGTTATTATTTGCTCATAAGTTCGAATAAAAAATCGACGTAAATTTCGTTCCGCTGAAACCAATAAAAATAAAATCGAACGTTCGAATTCGTAAGTCAAATGTCTAGTTTAATTGATTGCGCGTTTGAAATGAAATCGCGCTGTTATCGCGGCATCGCGCCGAATCGCTTCGATCACGCGAGCACAGTTTTTGATACCAGCTTGAATTATAGCTACATCCAATGAATAAATAACAACAGTCGTTGTGCCTAATGTACATTATTTATGTGCAAGCATAAATAATAAGGCGCTACATTGTTGCCAACTTAGAAGCTTGCCTTAAAAGTAAGTAACTGGGAACTGTTAATGTGAATATTAGAATATTACAGTCAGATTGCTTTTGCGTCTATTTATTATCGTTATTAAAAATAATAATCTACCTAACCTATCTTCTAAAATACCATGATCTGATAACAAAGCTTTCAATGCGATTATAAACATGATGGGATTTAATGCAATAATTATTTCTGTGCTTACTCACATTCGAAAACCTACGCATTAAACTCATTGTATCTACCATCACCCTTTCAACATAAACAGAACCTGAACAAATTTGACGTTGTTAAAAAACAAATAAATCTTTCTTCACATAATTTGATTCGAGGATCTCAATTTGAATTTGGCATTTGCATTAATCGCATGCTACCGTTTAGAATGGCGCCGTCAGGCATCGACGTCTTAGACATTATCGATCGAATGTGAAAATCGTAACGTATTTGGGAATTTGAATCGCCATCATTTCAAATTAGCTTCTGTTTTGTTTGCTACTGTTTCTGATCGCGTGCTTGACGTTGTGTTTGTAGTGCTACTATGATAATATGATTTGGTATTTATATCTGATGAAGGTTTCATGTCAGTTTTATATTGAAATAGATTAGGCTGGCCCCAAGCGTGTTAAGTATTCTGTTGGCTAATTTTAGAAGCATGGGCGTTTCTACGACTTCAAAGAGGATCAGCGTGTATTAAAACGCTTCTGCATAGGTTTCTAGTTGGACTAGGAAACAATGCAAAAACCATGCAACGACCGTCCCAAACAGGTTCTATTACCAACTCATGAAATGCAAATTAATTTCATAAAGTCGTTATATCATAACAGGCTATAATTTTCCCTGTTTATAATAAAAAACTTACATACTATGCCCGATCATGTCGAACGCCATAGCTAAGTAAGTGAGGTTTTCCTCCACAGTTCCACGAGAACATCGCTTGACATTTAATTTATTGTCATTATGTATAGTTATAATTATGTGTATGTACGTATCGGCCTTTGTAAAGGAGATTTATAGCATAAAAGCGCGTCTGTATCCGACAATTATATGCTAATCAGATATTACAGGCTTGTTTGTAACGTATGCAACGTTCGAGTCTATGTTGCAAGTGGCCACGAGGTATTCTTGCGTTTATATTCGACTTCATTAATTGTTCAGTAACTAGAATAAAACTAAAATGTTAATGTGCTTGTTTACACTTCAAGCTAGCTTAGTCGATTTTTAGAACTTATTTGTGAATTGTGACAACCTGAGATTGAAAATGTTTGATAGAAAACAAAAATCTTACATATTTCTTATAAAACCCACTTTGTTACTGATTAAGTTCATTAAAATATCAATTAACTTAGCAAGCAGGTGGTTTTTCAATAATTACAATGTGGCAGACGATGTTTCGGCTGTAAATTGCAATTATTATAAATGAATATTTAATATTCTAGCGGCCCTTATTATTGTAAATAGCTTACCATAGATGGTATCGACAATCGTGCACAGAATATATTAATAATATTTTACACGCAGTAAACTTTATTGCGAATTGTAACTTGAATAAAATCTAATATGATGATTCAATTACTTCATCATTACTTACTACTAAATAGTTCTCTTAAGTAATGTGGTTTTATAAGAATTTATTACAACGTGATATCGCATCAACGTTACCTTATAGGAAAGCTTATTTTGTGTATAAAACTAATATGTACTTATGTGATACACATGGTCATTTTTTGGCAGTCACAGAGTACTTTTCTTGGATTTGAGATACCTCGACACATGGCGACCCTACTTATGCAATAAAAACTTATAAAAAGTTCTCAAAGCATAAATTCTGAAAAAAACTTTACAATATTTGCTGGTTTAACAAGCCAGTACAAAATAAAGTGGCAATATGATAAAAATATACCGTATAAAACTTACAAATAAGAACGCCATTTCATGACCAAATCGATACGAAGGGGTTGAGCAGTGAATAATTGTAGGAAGTTATGCCAACACCTGCCGCTGACGTGGATGCTTAAATTGTTGACGACGTAAACGACGTTTGTTAATTCAATGGCTAAATTACGATCAATTTTATAACTATTTGGCTTGCAACTGCCTTTATAAACTTATAGTTTTATTTTTTATATTATAATTGCTTTTACTTCTTTATAAACTTTTGTTACGTACAAGGTTTTTCAATTTCGTCATACACAATTACTTATATTTGGCATGAAAGCTTTTATAAATATTTCGATAAAAATGTGTCATTATCATTAGTCTTATTGTTTTCTTTTTATAAAATTAATAACATTATGGTATATATATATTATATACAACATTGCTGTTAAAATAGTATTGCAAATGCTACATAGTTATATGAAGTTATTGTTAAAATGATAATCGTGCGGTATAATTAGGTCTAGTCTGTGAAAAACCGGACAAAAGCTACTACCGACGTGAATAATAATTGTAACCTAGTAATAAGTATTAGGGGTAACGTAATATAAGCGATACATCGTTAAATTTTATGTTACACTTAACATTTTGACTAGCCCTTTTACGACCAAGGTGTCCGTGACACAATAAAGCGCCGTATGAACAAAGTTAATTAATAACTTACCTTTATTTATTGTGTACTTTGAAGGGTACGTAAATAGATACCTACCGATCTAATCTATAAAAATCTCACCTTGAAAACTTAGGTGAAGTGAGCTTGAAGTGAGCTGTCAATAATGTCAATCCCTAGCATCAGGTGGGACGAAATTTATATAAATCGCATTTAGTTACCTAGTAATAAAACAGAGCTTACTGTTTTTGAAAAAATTGCCAAAACTTTTGATGTTCTAAGTTATTATAATATTAACAGCGTAAAAATCTTATTAATTTGTAAGTACCATAAAATAAGCTTTCTAATGGAACAATATTTGTATGTACGGAATACGGACCTCGCTCCCGTTCTACACAGATAACATCGCGAAAGCGAGCGGATATTATCACGTTCAAAATTATTTACACTGCATAAACGCACCGGCTCAACCAATTACATGCTAATCACAGTTTTACAATTACTGTTACTGCGCTCGCGGTGGCTTTTATAATAGGTACATGAATGAAACAATAAAAAAATATTAATAAGTATGTATTTTGTTTTGTTTTTATTTTTTGAGCACGCTGTATAAGCGTGGTGGTCGATGTGTGTTCGACATGCGACTTTCCAAATTATGTTTCCTTTTCGTGTTACGTTTAGTTGGGGAATAGCATTTGCATTAAGTAGGTACACAAACGAAATCATCTTCGCCCTGCCCTTATCGATGTGGAATATCCGCAAAGGGGAGGAGTCAGGAGTCGGAGTATAGTCGTGTTATTAAAACCGTGGTCAGAATAAAATCATTTGTTTTATAGATTTAAATTAAAAATCAATACTGTTTCATAGGCCACTAAGGCCACAGAGCACCTCAAACCTTTCAGCACCCTGGCAATATGCATGGAACGTCGTTTTTGTTCTCCCGCGACGAAATGAGATTTTATGTCGCAACGTAAAGTTGTCTTTCATGTACCAGGGCACCACGAAGAAGTAGTCATAAGTTACGTTCTATTGAGATTGATGCACATTGAAATTAATCGAAAATATAAAATTCACCCTTACTAAGATTCGAATAAAGTCTAATTTTGATCACAAATTATTCGAGAACGATTAGATAAATAAATAATGCCACACAGCAAGTGGTCGAAAACATGTGGGTTAACTGTGACGATCATTATAAATTCCTTGTATTTTGATACGTTCAGTGCTAGAAATGCTGAAATGAAGTGTTTGTGTAATACTGTAACCTAATTGGCATTTCGAATTAGAGTTGTCGTCATTGTTTATTTTTTAGTCTGGTTTTTTCTTCTTAAAAAACAGTAACTGTGATGAATCATTTTTTGTTGTAGCGATAAGTAAACATTCTAAAATTCATCACTTATTTTTAACTAAGTAGGTAAGTACGTCATTTGTTTGTAATATTACGAAGTCGAATGACTTCGAAGAAAACATTCATACCTACGAGTAGGTAATTATTTATTAAAGAGAACATAAACTATCTTACCTACCGTATTACTTACTCAAGGATTTTACCTGAGAAGCGAGCGATAGTGTTGGATAACGTAACGTTACGGACTACGTATCTAATATTTTATTTTGAAGTATACGTGTAGGTAAGTAGGTATCTTTAACGGGTTTATATTAAAGTAAGTAGGTATATGTGAATGTCTAATTTATATGTATAAGTACCTATGTATTTATGTATTACATTCGAACCTGGATAAGCGAGAGTTCAAGGGACCGGTATCTCTTTTTCGCTTATGGAGGGTTCTCACTAACTCGAGTTTCTAGCTTATAGAGGTACAGATGATGGCTTTCTCACTTAAAGAGGTTTATTTCATTGCAGGAATTTCCGCACTCAAACGCATTCACACTTTAAAGTTCAACATCAACACTTTGATTTTTCGTTTTAACATTATGAGTATTACCGAACCTTTCTTCGCATTTTTCAATTGATATTTATCAACTGTAGTAAGTTTGACAAATAAATCGATACACACGCACATCTGGCCATTAAAATAGAATACGATACAAAAGCAATGTTAGTTAGTTCCTCGAAATTTAATAAAGAAAAAGTATTGGGACTCGCACAGGTGATCGCAAATAAAAGTTAACACACATAAATAAAAATAAAAAACAAAGTGTAACAATACAAACAAAGACATTGTTCCATGAAATTTAAGAATGAGTCATAAACAGCAGATGTTAAATGACGCTCGACTGTCGCTTATAGAGGTGCAGGCAAGTAGCAGTGTCGGTCATAGAGGTCCACGAATGAAAAACTACTTTCTCTTAAAGAGGTTTCTGTTTCTCGCTCATAGAAGTTTTAGAGGGGGTAAAATGACGGAACCTGGCAATTACTCTCATTTATAGAGTTTTCTCGCTTACCCAGTTCTCACTTACCCAGGTTTGACTGTACCGTTATTTAAGAAATTTCTATGTGTATAAGGTACAGAACCTCACACAAATCTCAAGCATTACATTAACTCGTTCTGTAATACGGGCCTTAGTGTCGCGGCTGGGTGTCCCAGCAGTGGGAACGGTGAAGACTGATTATGCTAAGTATCGTAAACTACCATAGACAGGAGAAGTGGGTTGGGGGCGTATCTGTGTCCGCGCGTCATGATCACGATGCTCATGGCTCAGGCAAATGGCCGTCTCCGCTAACTAGTGCTCTTTCGAACGCGATCGTGATAACATTTAAGAAGTTGTTCAGTGGTTTCTTCTTCTTTCTTATATCTATGTAAACTACCTAATACGAGTACATTATAAGATTTACGACACCTACAATCTACAAGCGGGTTCCGGCTCAAACCCAAGCTCTGACTATTGACGATTTTGATTTCTTAAGATAGGTACTTACCTACTCATTGAAAAGAGTAAATTCGATTCTCATCATGATCACATATCTGATGAGACTAGGGTTGCCAACTTTTTTTTATATCAAATAGGTATTAGTATTTAATTAAACCATCGCCAGTAAAAATATAGTAGGTAAATGGCCAAAAAAAAAGTAGGCATTTAAAGAATTAAAGTGTTTTGGAACACCCAAAAACATTTTAATTCTTTAATTGCATTTTTTTTTCTCCCTTCTACTTAATATTTTTACTATATAAAGTTTTGAATCTAAATTAAGGTTACAAAATACCTACCATTATGTGATCATCTCGACAATGTAAAATTTAAAAAAATAAAATAAAAAAAACAACAATAACTTAAAATAACATTTTTGATCAATCAATCTGCCTAGCCTTTTCCCAACTATATTGGGGTCAGCTTCCAGTCTAACCGGATGCAGCTGAATACCAGTATTTTACATGGAGCGACTGCCTATCTGACCTCCACAACCCAGTAACTGGGTAATACGACACCCCTTGGTAAGACTGGTGTCAGACTTTCGGGCTTCTGACGACCCGTAACGACTGTCAAAGATCCACGAATGACAGCCGGGACAAACGGCTTAACGTGCTCTCCGAGGCACGGAGGATTCTCGGTATGTAAAGATGGTCACCCATCCACTGACCAACCCCGGCAAGCGTAGCTTAACCTGATGGATCGACCAGTGCGGCTGTTGTTACTTAGCCACGAGCTCCTCAAAAAAATAACATTTTTGATAAATAAAAAAATATACGAGTAGTAGTTTCGTCAACTATATTTTTTCTATAGAAATATAGTATTTAGGCCTCTCTATAATAGTGGGTAGGATACTACATAATATTATATTACTAGGATTGGCAACCCTAGATGACACATAGGTATTGAAAAAAAAGCATTTTTCTATATTTTCGGTATTTCGCATTTTGTTACCTATAAGTACTTACGCAGTTCGATTTTGTATCTTCTACTTATCAGTCTATGTAAAAGAGTAGACAAGCTTTTCGGCATCCGTGTTCAGTACGAGCTTGGAAATTCTGTAATCATACTGCATTATTGTTTGTGGTTAGTTGTGAATTTGTGATCGGGTTGCGGTTTGGGATCGGGCTGGGGTAGGAAATTTAGGAATTGTAGGAATCTCTAAGCACACGTTTATCTTCATCGCCAACGGCGTGATGCAAGTTGCAACCAACGAGTAGAATATTTCTAATCACGTCGTGTCGTGGCAATTCGGCCCCCGACCGCCCGTCACTAACATTTGGCGCCCTTCCCGCCAATCCCTGAGCCAGGGCTGGCAACGCCCGCCAATCCTTATCCTTACATAACTATAAAACAAAGTCCGCCGCGTCTGTCTGTCTGTCTGAAGGCGATAAACTCAAAAAGAACCGAACGAATTTTCAAACGGTTATCACCAATGGACGGCGTGATTCATCAGGAAGGTTTTGCTGTATAATTCATTAAAGGTTTGGGTAAATTGGCTGAAATATGACGATTATCACGACGACGTTCAAGATGTCAAAAATCATGCCGACTGGGAGCTTAACGTGCGCCGCGTATACCGTAAGTTCTACAGAGTTGTACATCTTAAAAAGTTCAACAAAAAAGTCCGCGATGGCAATTATATCTATCCTCTAAGGATGACACACAGTAACCTAACTATTATTTGTAATTGTTAAAAAATGTACCTAATTGTTATTTCCGAAGCAATTTTGGCCGGTATTATATTAATCGTTATCCAATAAAATATTAAGTTATTAAAATTGGGCATTTAATTTAGATTAAAATTTGCCTTGACGTCATATCATTTAAATAAATAGTTTAAAAGATATCACAGATTCAAAATTACGCGTAACAAAATAATTATGGTTGACGGCAACGCGGCGCGGACGCAGCGGTAGGAGTCAATGATCTTTTCCTCGGCTATTAGGTATGTAATCGGTTATGTAATCCCGGTAGTACGTTCCCGTGAGATATATCCCGACATCCAAGCGGGCGAAGCCGCGGGCTAAAGCTGGCTTATAAGTTTTTTTTTTTACTAATCGCGCTATGGTATATTGGCAACTTACATATTGAAATTTCATCCGTTATGGCCATTCTTACTAATAAGTCGCCATCAACGACAATTTTTTATAAATAAGTTTGTAAAGTATAAGTGTGAGCTTGAAATTGAAATAAACTGCATTAAAAACGAATGATCCATACCTATATCCCAAATTCGTATCGAAAGAGAAACATCAACAAATAACACGGAGTAGTTGACAAGTGACAACCCTCAAAGTGACTTACAAGACAGTCTCCCCCGCACTACGACCCTCGCTCGACCCTAGCTGGCGACTGTCGAGCGGATCGCATATAACCGCCTGTCCGCTACTGCGCCCCTGGTACATTCCGTGACGTTTCTATCTGTCCGTCTACGTTGCGTACAGTTGAGTGAGACGATCGAGAGATAGAATCAAGTGATAAGATAACCGGCGAGTTGGGAGGAAAAACGACAGGTTCTGATTTGACGTTATGATTACTATGATAATAATTAACAGCACAATTTTGATGTTTAGTAATATTAACCTCGAGGACGATAAAAAAAAAAAATCGTCAGGTAATACGTAGGTACTTAACACAATCTTGTTCCACGACTCTAGTGATCAATATCCTGATCTCTGTTCTTACCTACCTCCTATCCTGATTTTACCTACCTCTAAAAACGAATAGGTACTTCAATAGTGATGTTCTTGCAAACAGCAAACTTAATAATAAGTACAGCACATAAAGTAAGTGCTTATCTTGGCCAATAGTTAAGTTTTGATTTATTTCGCGTCTATTGTGATTCGGAATCAATTCATAGACACTCAACTAATATGCGTCTACAATTCTACATAGGTAAGTACCTACCTACATTTCAACGATTGAGCATGAAAACGCCAAGATATTGATAACGACCATAATTGGGTCAATAAAGAATAATTCACGGTGTCTGAATAAATTACTGTTACGAATTGTGTTTGATATAATAAACAGACGGACGCCCGCTGGTTAACACTAATTTAGCTCTCAATGCTACCGCATCAATCATAGTTTAGAGGTAAGTACGTAAGTACGAACTCATATTTGAAGTGTTTTTGTCTATTAACAGTAAGTTTTAACTAAGTATTACATAAAACAAGAATTGGATTGGGATAACATTAGTCAAGTTGGTTAATAGCTCTTGACTAATGTTATCCCATTCGAGTTCTTGTTTTATGTAATACTTAGTTAAAACTTACTGTTAATAGACAAAAACACTTCAAATATGAGTTCGTCAAAGCATTAAGTAAATGATAGAACTACCTACTTACTTATTTGATTTTACACCAATTACTTTTTACACAGTAGATCATCATAAATAGATCAATATAAGTACATACATTATCAAAATAAAGTCCCTTTTCCTGTTTGTCTGTGTGACCGCGTTGTTCTTCAATCTTTAAATCACACAACGGAGTTTAATGCGGTTTTCACTTCAAGTTAGAGATTCTTTTCCGGAAGGTTTAAATAAATTTCGATGTTTTTTGTCCAGTCTTAGAAACCATGCGAAGCGACCGAGGCTGGTCGCTCGTTTTGAAGTTAAAATAGTAATAAGCGTCATAAGTTTGGACATCATCGATCTCACAGACACAAAGTTTTAATTTAATATCTAATCGATACAGACTCTAAAAGGTGATTTTCTAACGAGCATGCAATCAAATTAATGTATCCGCTCAATGGGCGACTATAACAATTTATTGTCGAGGAAAACTAAGTATTATGTGCATTAATACAGTATTTATATTATTTTGCAATCGTTTAAATTCTGATATCTAATAATTTACGAGATTATGTTGATTAAAAGGTATTACTTTGTTTAATAGGAAATGGTCGTCGCTGACTACCCTAGTCGCTATAAGTACCTTGGAACTTTGGAAACACTATTCGACTACCTACTTTATCTCATAATGTCAGCAAAACCTAAAGCAAGACGAATAAATCAGCGGTAACTTACTACTTTCACAAGTGTACCTTACCTACCATTTTCACTCCTATCGTATACCATCTAAGTTATGTACTTATACTTATTTATGCAATAAAAAACGAAGCTATTTATCATTCTAACTTCGTAAACCTGTTGTATTTATAGAAATTTGCACTTCCATAAAGTTTTCAATTCCGTAAATGCATGCCCAAAATTTTCAAATAAACTAAACGAACACTCATAAACTTGTAATTGTAAACTCTAATTCAGGGTAATAAATGTCATATTTCAACGGAGTATCGTATGAGGGGTGGCGTAAAGAGGGTGCCATATCTCACCCCAGCCCATGTTGTTTGGATATAAAAATGTTGACTTTCCTATTAAATGTGCATGTTGACATTTATTTACATTATTATTGTAATTTTAGATAATCTGTTCCCACTAAGTGTTATGTTAAACAATCTCTAATTGCTTTTGGGGATAGTATCGAACATATTTTTATCGTAAAATGTTATAAAATCTATAGAAATAATTAATGTATAAAAATAATATTAAACGATTCTGATCCCTAAACTTATTAATTGAAGACAATTTTTTTTTCCAAGCCACTAACTAATAAAAATTGTGCAAATATTGCACATCACTATTATTTTATTACATTCATGCTCTCTACTGAACTTTTAACTGAAACCAAATTATTTCGATGTGTGAATTTATACCTTTTTGCTAGTATCATTAAAGTCTAAATTTGTCTGAATGAACAGAAACGACAAGTTAGTCGGCGCGCTAATACAGAACCAACTCCACGCTTTTATGTTACCCTGGTAGATTTTTGTAAGAGTTCGATCGTCGTCCGCTCTCGAACCCGAATTTGAATGCGATCGAGATGGATGAGACGACGACGAACTTGAAACTTTTCGACAGAAGTACTTACTTACGTAAGTACCTACTTATTTATTTGCTCCAACGCTTTACAGCAAATACACCAACGCGTTTGTGTAATTGCTGTATGGCGTTCCAGTAGCAGGATAAATAAATAAAAATAAACATTTAAAATTATGTTTACAGATTCAAATAATTTTGTAGATTTTAATTCAATTATATTAATCTTCTTTAACGATACAGCCTACCGGTGAAGGATAACAATCCTAAGTTATTTCTAGTAACATTCGAGCTTCTTCAAAAAGCATCGTTTGAAGTTGTAGTAAGTCCCGAGACTTAGGGAGTTGGGACAGGTCAGCCATGCAATGTTGTAAACTTAGGTATTAAAAGATATAGGTATCAATGTTTAAGTTAGATACTATTTACCTATCCCAATGATGTTTTTCTCACAAATAAAAACATTAAAATTAAATTGATTCGCAATTCGCAAGCAACTAGTTGGCTGAGCGACCACAAGCGACGTCGCGTCAGTCTATTTACGCTACGCTTCACTACGCTGACCACGCAACGCCACGCGACGATGCGACGTGCAACTATTTTAATTCTAGAATAGGGACGCTATTATGTGTGGCCTAGATTTCCTAGCGTGAAAAATAATTTAACCAACCACTGCAATTTTTGCCACAAAAATCGAAACTTAGCCAATTTCGTGTGACATTCACCTGTAATATTTATCAATTTACATCAAAATAAAAAACACAAAAATTAAAAAAAAAACCCGTAGTTTTTTCTATCTGAAAATAAAGTCTGTGTCGCGAAAAACTAAATAGTTTCTTCGCTCGGAAAATGCTAGTTGCATCCGGGTCATTCGGCGTCGGATAAACCCTTTTCTTCAGCGCGCGTGATACTAGGCTCACAGTAAGCACGAGGAGGTATACGGAGCGCCGCGGCGAGTGTAGCCATAGGAGTGAAAGAGATGCACTTGTGCTTGGAATGCTAGCGTTAGACAGAGATGTTACGGTGAAGGTCAACTGATAGGATACACAGTGTAATTCAAGCATAGAAGAAACGTACACGTCGTATCAAGATTATTGACGCGATAAAGTAAATGGATATTTTAAATAATAAAAAAATAAAGCTAATAGACACTTTTTGGTAATTTTTGCCAATGATGCACTTCTTGATTTCTACGCAAATGAAAAGCCACAATCTTAATTTCGATTATAAAAAGAGCTTATTAAACTTACTTTACAAAGTAAATAAACAAACAGAGCTATTTCTTGTAAGACTGACGAAGGCAACGTTTATTTGTACTACTCTGTAGTACGACAAACGATAGAGTAGAACGACGCTATACATTGGAGCGAGGCAGAAGTACCAGCACGTGCTTCCTTTCATAATTTTCGTTTTGGCTCCTCGCCCCGCTGCCACTCCGATACTTCATCTCATTGTGGGAATTTGTTTCGTGAGAAATAGCAGTTATTTTTTTGTTTATTTTGTTCTTGTTGATAAGCGAATTCCATTTAAATAATAAAATGTGTGTGAGTTTCGCGAATAAATTACATTGTCTTAGTTTATTTACTGTTTGGATATTAAAATAACAAAATAGGACTGAGAAAAATACTCGAAAACTCGAATAATTGTGGGAATTTTTGAGAAGTTTACTAACAAATCCAGAGAGACCTAGAAACTTTCATAGATTTGTTTCATAGATTAGAAAGACATAATATATAATATCCTGTAGTTGCCCAAGTATTCTTAAACATTGCACTTCATGATAAATAAGATAATTCTGATAATCCTAATCAGTGCTTCATAGTTAGCAAAATCTAAAGAATAAAATAAAACTTTTTCAGGAAACTCTATTCAGGAATAGACTGACATAGGTAATAGATTAGTTTAGGGTGTTTCCTTTATTACCAATTCAGGTAAGGAAACAACAAAACACCATTCCTGTTCCAGGATACCGACTGGGCCAGGACTTGTTAGTCCACAATAGCCCACTAAGGGCCAATGGGTTTTAATAACGAGTTCAAATGAATTACAATATAAATTAGTCCGGAACCAGCCGGACCGGTTTCCGATCAGCTGCGCAGCCCGGTCAGGTCACATACCTACTACAGATATTATATACCTAGGGCCACGTCCGGTAGTCGGCAAGAATCTATACTGACGGATTTAGTTCACGTGAAATCAAATCAAATCTTTTTATTGTGTTTTTTTTTTTTTTTTTTGTTACATTACAGTTCCATTATGTCCTGCCAGGCATAACATAATTATGTCAACATACAGTATAAAAAATTCTTAGGTATCACTTAGGTACAAAGTAAATCTTACAAAATAACAATTAGGTGTATGGTGACAGATTGTATTAGGTACTAATTATTAAGAAAATCTTGGAGCGCGTAGTAAGCTTTGTCAATAAAAAAAATTAGATCTAATACGTGTTGGAATGGGCAACTATACCTATACTTATTTAGCTTAAACTTTCTGACCAACTGACAAACTCCTTGATAATTATTGTACAACTGTAAATGATTTAATTGAGATATGCTTTGAGTTTGAAGTGAACGCAACATTTCAGACTATTGTTCTAACTGTTTTAGCACACTTCTTAGTTACCAGAGAAGCATATAATTAGGATGAAGAATTTGAAAGAACAAACTCTGTAAGTTAAGGCTTCGGAATCTTGGCAGAATTTGTTGCGTTATTTTTAATGAAGATAGATATAACGCGTAATGAATGATATCTCACTTATCAAGACAAATAGTTAAATAACTTGAGCGAATATGGAGCTTGTTATTCCATGCTATTAAAGGAAACCAAGAATTGAACCGACTTGGAAATGTACTCAGATTTTCTACCATTCCAAAATGACATAAGTACGTATCCAAGCGAAAAACGATTCAATAGTCAGCGGGGTAATTGCGTAACACACTTACAGTAGCAATAGCTTTCATTGTGACAGTTCAACAACATTCATTGCGTTATTTACGTTGTTGAGCAGACAATTTTTTCCAACAAATGAAACAATGGATTAGCTCAATAGTATCCTTCAAAATCATTTAGATTACTGATTGAAAGTTGTTTATGCAATTAGGGCGCTGTTCTCTAGAAGATTCGGATATAGGATTGGAGCACGATTTAAGTACTGTTCCGTGTTCTTCTATCAAACCTTAAGGCAATGGCTACTTTTTCTCCTTAAGATACCTACGTTATAATTATAACTATCATCATCCAAACTCGCGATCAATTCACTGTCATTTATTTATCATTCACCAGCTGCTGCCCGCGACTTTGTCTGCGAACTAGGATGAAAAGTAGCCTATGTCCTGCTCCAGGTCATGGTCTGCCCATGTGCCAAATTTCATTCAAATCCGTTCAGCCGGTTTAGCGTGAAAGACAAACAAACTCACTTTCGCATTTATAATACCTATTAGTTAGGATTGTCATCTTCATCCAAACTCGTCATCATGCGATCGTGTGGACTGTTCCCATTGAGAGAAGATATGCTTCTGGTCGACCGATTCCCTGTAGGTGGGTATATGGTAGGTAAGTATGTTTCTGGTTTTCCGCTGAGCGAATGCGGTTTGTTTGACCACGACACTCCGTTTCCCGCAATAAATTGCAACAATGTGGGGAGCACGTTATTGCTGTCCATTCACCTGATTTTAATCCTTTAATCGGCATTCGCCATGAAAGGGTGGGGTGGCTCCAACACTTTTACGATTCCCTTCGAATTCTGATATTATCAAGCATTGTTCATTTTAATTAGCTGATATCCTTTCATGCAAAAGCAATTAGATTGTTTCTTTTGGAAGTTTTACGAACAGTGATGATTTGGATTTAATAATTTTACAGAGATTTTCATAAATTCTTTAGTTATTTCGACTTACACAAGTATTTAAGAATGTGTGACTCCTACGATTTCCAATGATGCTATCAACCTTCGACGTAAGAAATACCTTTGGTCGTTCGGTATTCTTAATCAATTAGATAAGGACATACTGACGACTATCTTGATTTACCTATATCGTTAAATTAAAACACATTCTTTATTTACAATTTATTCCAATGATATCTATGTTATTTAATCAATGATTCATTCCTTGTTTTAGGGGCTTTCATTTCATAGATAAAACTCTCTGGAAAACAAACAAGTTTACAAAGCAATTGAGTATTTATGTTAAAGAAGAAATCTATTTACAGATTAATTATTATTGATTAATTGATTATTTCTTTTAATAATAATCATTTTATTTCGGAATAATATTTCCATTCTTTTGAAGTGTTGTTATAAACAAACATTTTAAGAGGCGGTCAAAACTCTACTCTACTATCTTACTGTATGAATAATACATTAAAGGAAGATCATCAACACTTACAGCTTAAACTTTTATTACCTAATATTGTGGAATTGGTTCGCAGTCTGCTGTGGAGTGTACCTTCTTGAGAAACTCTGCAACCAAATCCAATATCTTACATACCAATATTCAAAATGTGGTCTTGTACCTCCTACATATCGTTCAAACATAATCATCATCAACTTCTTGCCCATGCGCATATCCCAATTTCCCTATTTCATTATTTGCCATCACTCGAACCACATCACACCACATTGACATTTAGTAAGTACCATACAGTAATTTTCATTAACGCTACTCATTAAATTTTTATTAAACTTGCTACACTTGACTCGGTGGAACGCACAGCAAAAAGGCATGCGACGAAACGTTGGTGGCCAGAATTCAAAGCCTGGCTCATCGGCGCTTGATTGATATCCCGTTCAGTCATACTCAGCGCTTCTCCTCCACTTTTCTTTTATTAGTGAACTACCAGACGTGCTGCTGGGTACCATCCGCACTTGATTGATATCCCGGTCAGTCATACTCAGCGCTTCTCCTCCACTTTTCTTATGCGCACAGCCAAAGTGTGGCTCTCTCTGCCAGCGTCTGTGTTCCACATATATTATAACCCGTCTGCCTTCAAAGCAAGAGTGAACAGGCATCTTCTGGACACGCTCGTTCCATCATAAACCTCGTTCATCGCTTTCCATGAGGCGATATGGTAAGAGCATAGCCCCATTGATAATGATCTTTATTCTCTTAACGACTTTCAAGATACCTATCCACATTATGGATTTGATAGCTGAATTTACCAATAACACTAAGGCGATCAGCACCTCTGGATGACCTGAGCAAGAGCCGTCAGTGTCATCATTGTTGTGGATAGGTACTGACAGCTCTTGAACGCGGTTTTTAGTTAGATGTGCTGATCGCGTTTAGTTTTATTGCATGAAATTCGCTCTAAAGAGGTAGGTAAGTAATTGGTAGTTGTCTGAGCAGAGATTCCTTGTGAAATCATCCTGATTTTGTTATGATTATGTTTTCAGTAGTTGATCTGAGCAACATAATAGGCGATTAAAATTCTTATTTGTATTTATAACTACGAATGTATAAATAAAAACAATCGCGCACGCCATCTGACCGTTTTAGTTAGAAGCGTTTCATAAGAAAGCTGGTTTTACGAGTGCGTTTCTCGTGATCATTTGCATTTTAATTAATACGTTAATTGTGTCTTTCATAAAAAAGCGTCTAGTGATGTTTACAGCGAACGCTGATTTGCATGCGGCAACCTTGTTAGTTGTTATGTTCAATGTTCAACTGGTTATAATTTTAAATCTGCTAATGAAAAGTTTAAGAACCATGGCCACTCAGGTACCTACATCATCGTTATTACCAAGTGCAATGACAAGTATACCTTTTAAAGTTAGGTGAACACGGAATCTACCTATATTTTTATCTTAGAACTCACGGGTTAACAGAGACAGAAAGAGGTTTACCTATAATGCTTTATCAGAAGAACTTTGTACTTATGAATTACTTTACTTAGGTAGGTAAGTCTTTCCCAGATCTCTCTACTTAGTTACCTACTCTTAGGTATAACTTTGTCAGCAGTTAGTTTTGGATTTAGGTCATCTCTTGATGCGAGACGCAGCATCCTACTAAATCATAACACATTTGGAAATAACAAACCTTTTCATTAAGACTTGATGATCTATACCTACAGCTAAAACTTTTCATATTTAGGTGGGTAATACGTAATACATACTTACCTACTAACATTTGAAAACTTTGTCTACTCGATCACTTACAAACTAGCAATGAATATTGTTTGATTGTTAAACTGAAAAGGATTTTTAGCCTTGTATGTTATGTAAATTAGGGTACTAGTTGAACATATTAAATTTTTCAAGTACTGTACCTACCTACGTACCAAAATTTTATATTAACTTGTTATCCTGCTACGTTTTTAAACAAATTATTTCAAATTTATATGAAATCTTATTCGCGATTCTAGGCTAGGCTTAGTAAGCCATTATTACGAAGGCGTAAGGAAAGCTAGCAAAGATTCATTCCTGCATTCACTTGATGACTAGCATCAAGGTAATTTCAAATTCTGTTTTTATCGGAGATTTTAAAATGCTGCTCAAAGCGGACAGCATTGTCCAATGAGAGGATGCTGCAACTAGTGATAGTCCTTACGGTGTTCAGATATGCTTATCCAAAAATACTAACCTAACAGAAGAGACTTTGCTAATTCTCTTTTTAAATGAAAGTTGGATATTAGTTTGGGAAAACTAGGAAGCCAGTTTATAGAAGAGTTGTAACTATTTTAACGTGTGAAGTAATAATAATTTATGTTGTACGCGTGTCGCGCGTTGCAGCCGCCACGTCACTGTGTTGTTGTGCAGAAGCGGCGCAGGCGGCCATGACGGTCGGCGTGGCGAACGTGCTGTGCGACGAGCGCCCCGCCCCCCTGGCGTGGCCGGCGCCGCCCCCTGCCGCGCCGCCCGCGCCCCTCTGGCCCTACCCCGGTGAGTCACCTCCTACTGATATCTGCGACCCTGGTAGCTACGCGCCAACTGCATTGCGAGACCGCTGTTTCAGCGACAGCGGACCCCGGCCCGAAATGAAAATTTATTTAACACCGGCGCACTAATTCCTAAACCGGTGTATCTATCTCTTTCTTTACTCAAAAACTGAAAAGAGATAGAAAATAGGTCTAAGGAAAAAGGCGCCTAATTCTAATTGAGAATGCTGTCCGTTTAGATATACCACCTCTTCAGTCATGTTGCTTTGGTAGCAGCATTGCAACTGTACTCATCCGGTCAATAGTCGTCGTTGACCGGTTTCTGATACGCGACCAAGTGGGGTTGCTGCCTGCTTCACGGGATCGCGTGAAGTACGATGTCTATTGAAATCGGTCGGGTTTTATAATGACGGCAAATTCGCGCGTGGCTACTTTGGCGCTTTTTTATTTCAATTCTTTTTATTTTCTTTGCAGGGTTCCTTTTCCGTTTGTGCAATTTATAAAAAAAAAAAAAAAAAAAGATATATAGTCATTCCTATAATAGGTTAGGTATCTCGTCAGGAGCTGACTTTGGGTAGGCAAGAACAAAAGAAGAACTCCACAGTTTCTGTCCAAAACAACAAAATTCCAGTTTGGCGTGAACATAACAGACTCACTTACTTACGCTCGTATTACAGAACCTCACTCAAAACTCAATCATTACTTAAAACTCTTTTGATTGGTTGAAACTAGTTTTAAGTAATGCTTGATACGGGCCTTAGTCTGTTGTAAACTTGTTGGTAATTGTAGAATTCTAGACAATTTTCATTAAAAAAATAGTGCATAAGTAATTAATTCATTATTATGTGTAAAATATTTAAATAAAAAAAAAACTACTACCTACTCTTAATTTAGCAAAATACTTAATTACCTATGTAGATTAGTATCTGAGCGAACTGGCTGGATAAAGGCAGCAGTTAAAATCGCTTATCCAAGCAAGTAAGTACTCTAACTTACCTATAATAAGGTATCTACAAATTCGAGCTTCTGGAACCAAGATGAACGTTACTAATACTTCTATACCTAAATCATTCAATCCTTTGAACATTCGGTCAAGTCGATTCCGATAACTGACAATCTACAAACCGTTTTTTACTAAAGTGTAATTTATGCGGAACCACGCATAGGTCAGTGCACAAAACAGCCTCGCTCCGTAACCCGATCGCGTTTATAATGTCGATCGGGCCACATCGGGTCTTTTCATCAGGCACCGAACTTTTTTATCTCTTTATCATCATTAGGTATAAATTAATGAAATCCCTTTGCCATTAAAACGACGGCGTTGAGTTTCGCACTCACCTGTACTGATTGTAATGTTGAATGAATGGACGCATGTACGCTCGACGAAAAAAGTTAATTCGTGAATGTGACGAAATACGATCCAGTTGAATGAATTGTTTTCTAATTGCACGATTCTTTGGCTAAGTAATTTGGATGCATTTTCCCTAGGTGCTAAGGTTTGTTGTAAAGGACTATGAAAGTTAACTTACCTTAGATTCGGATTGAATTTTTTTATTTATTTTTTGATCATGACATAGGTACTTTTGATATTTGCCAAATTAAATATATATACCTAGTCCGACCCAAGGTAATATTCTCACATCACATTATGATTGACGAAGGAGTGATTGCCCCCTCGTATGATATGATCATTTTCACAAGTGGTAGGTAGCTGGTGAGCCCTGCAATTATCCTTTAGTCACCTTTTACGACAATCAGCTATAATATTATGTGGCACACATTATTCGCAGCTGAACCTGCAGCAAACACACTTGACGATGTTTATTAAATTGGCTCCTTGGCGATTGCCTATAGCTTTGCTATCAAAAATAAGGCATTTCCTGCATGTCAACCTTTTTTGTTACATCCTCAATTTCTTGCGAGCCTAGTCCTTTCTGACTGTCCTATTCTGCTTTTTATCGTAGGTAATTCTTTTTCTAGGCATTTCAATTTTCCTCCTATATACGGACTAAGTAGGTATCTAGTTCTAATGCAGATGCCCAGATGGTTTAAACACCTGTCTATGACAACAAAGTAATTTTATAGTTTATATACGTACCTACCTATACATAAGCATCTTGATATTAATGGCTTAATGTTTTTATGGTAATTTGTGTGGTTTAGAAACACATTAATTCTTCACAAATGCTAGTTTGAAGTATAAAAAAAATCGCGCGAATTTTTTATCGCAATTCTGTAACACTACACAAACAATTCTTATCTGTCTACACGCTGGCGATTTATTATTTCACGCTCGTGGCAATTCCGTACACTGAATACAAACCGCGCGAATAATAATCGCGCAGTGACATTTCGCAGTGCGGGCCTTAGGCCTTAGGTCATACGGAAATTACCTACTTGTACGGAAACTCGGTTGTTTTTGCACGACTTCTTATTTACTGCATACCTAGGGGTTAGCTTTTTACAAGCATTTATTCTAAGCTAGGTGGTTATCTACTCGTTCTACTCTACTCTAGGTATCTATCGTTCCATCCATACCTCCCTACTACTATTAGCCCAGGTAAGCACGGGCGATTTTTTCCCGCGGTGATTTTTTTCATGCACTGGATTTTCAACGCTCTGCTTAGCGCCGAGAGTTGGAAATTACAACACTGTGATTTTCAACGCGCTGGAACGTGAGTGCTTCCCAGCGATTTGATTTCTCAACGCTCGGCTCAACACCGAGAGTTGAAAATCCAGTGCGCGATAAAATATCGCCGCGATATTTTACGTCCGTGCAAACTGGGCTTATAGGTAATTGCGAAAACTTTCTCTGTCTATCTGTTGGTTTGTCTGTCTGTTGTTATCTTTTCGTGCCTAAACCACTGAACAGATCATTACGAAATTTTAATATGATAAGGTAGGTAACTTTTTTTTTTTTTAATCTGTTTTAGCCTGGAACAACAGTCTTATACTTTTCATCCAGCATATTTTTATAGTAAAAAAAAATAAAAAACACACGGTAATATTTTTTTGCGGACAACAGCTGTACCTATAGGTAATCAATAAAACTGCATAACGCTGCAGCTTTTCTGTATTTTTGTTTAGGTATTTATTCTATATACCTAGGTACTTCCTACTCAGCAGCAGTAGTAGCAGCTGCAGCGGCAGCAGCAGATTTTCTTTCATCGTTGGTCTGAAGGTTTTCTGAGGTTAAGTCTGAGAAATTATTTGTTTATCAAACTGACTATACCAACTTCAATCACATGCTGTGATTCTTGACTGTTGTATGGAATGGCTATACCTATACGGCCAATTGACGTAGGTAGTGTGTCAACTCGATAAACAATTCATTTCCCTGTACCCACCTACATCCAGCAGTGGACTGGTTAATCTGACGAAGATGATTGTCAGGCATTGTTATTGCTCTGATCGCGTAGAAAACGATAATGTCTATTGTAAGTTAAGTTAAAGTTTTATGCTAAGAATAATTAATAATGACGTGGTTGTTACCTATTCCCTAGAGACAGTCAGCTGCAGAGACATCTCAAAAAAAAATTCACCCCCTAGCAATGAATTTGACATTGCTAGGGGGTGAAATTTTTCTGCACCTGACTGTACAATAATTATCAATTTACGATCAAACAGTTATAGATTAGATCTGATACCTGCATAGAGGGTTAGGACACAGATACAATTGCATTGCTAATCAATTGAATAAGTAATTCTAAGTTAAACTGTAGCACCAGCGGCAGTGTCCGGTTAACGGATTATAAACTAGATAAGATGTATTGGATAATAGAGAAATATTACCCATAGACATTTGAATAGGTTAATATTAATGACTCTGGTTTGATTCATTTTCTTGTCGTTTATTGAATTGCAAAACAATCTTAGCACTTTACATTACTAACCTTTAGGTAAGTATAAGGACTGGATTCTTTAAAATTTCAAATGATATAAATAGGTATTTAAAAATCATTAGGAAGGTGTAAAAACGTAAAAAAAAAGAATAAATAGGTAGTACTAGAAATGAATTAATAAGTAGTAAGTACCTAATTGTTAATTTTGCTGTTGACTGTACCTATTTAAGTAGGTCGGTATAGGTAACTTCCTACCTAATACCTAATATAGGTATTGTTCCCAAGTTCTCAAGAAAATGCATTAGATGGCCATAGGTAGATACCTACCTATTATACCTACTTAGGTATGGCAATCAGGAAAGAAGCAAAATTAAGACTAGTCAACTCGTATCATGTACATAATTTGCCGGCAAGCACGTTTCAACTCTCAAAGTATAAAATAGGTTCGTAAAAAACGATTAATCCTCAAACCGGTTCTTAACAAACCACTTAAAAATTATGAACGCGTAAACTAATACTCGCGATACAGTAATCACCGAATATTTCTCACATGCTGACCACTTTAAAATAAGTGATGTCATGCGTCTTAAGACGAGGCAAAAAACTATATCGGTCAGATCCATCGCTCACCCGCATCCATCCGCTAAATCGTTCCCCACGAACGGAACTCTGTCACTTCCACGCCATAAATTATAACACCATAAAAAAACATAAAAACTCATTTATCGATAAAACTGGAATCGACTTACGTGCAGCCCTAACATTTACCGCTCCGCCCACAAGACTCCGCCTCCTCGGCGTCTCGGCCAATAAGAAGCAGTCGCGCCTCCAAAGGCAGTTCTTCATCTTCGCCGCCTCGATCTTTTTAGTGTTGTGAATGACTTTTTTGCGTTTATGTTTTTCTTGTAATAACAAGTGGTGCGGTAATGGCGAATTTTGCCGCGTCTTGAACGCACGCTGCACGTTTGACACCTCACGCGACCGTTGGAGAAATAACGTTCGCTACAGTGATTGATGGCACCGTAATTGTTGCCTTTGATACATATCTGATAGGGCAATTAACCGAAATTTGAATACCTAGGTACCTTTTTATTTCCGAGATAAATTTACTTTTACTACCTATCTAATCTCGATTGCTGCTTCTTCCTAAGTAGGTAAGTACCTACCTACCTACCTAAATTGCTGCTACCCAGATAAGCGCGAAAAAAATAACAAGGCGAGCTGTCGAGCAGTCTTTACTTTGAAGCAATCAATCCATCTTCTCCGCCTACCTATAGCAACTCACCGACATAAGTATAGCCGTTGATTTGATATGACGTTGATGAATGATTGATTCACGTAGATTGTAATTCATAAAACAAAACAAATGTTTGACACCTTTCTTGCCGTAGGTAGTAGATACCAACCTAACACTGTTATCGTCCAATGAATATCCTTCCTTGATTCAAGAGAGATCGAATGCAAGTCACTATGATTCTAAACAATATCAATCAGAGGAAATGCTAAGATGATCCTGTCATTTGCTTAAGAATTTAGTGTACCTACTTCGATCAAAGTTGATCACTTGCCACGGAGTGAGGAATGGAAATGGAGTGCTCATAAAAAAATTGTTACCAAACATCTACAGACAATATCATCTGACACTCGAATAGGATTTTAAAGCCATAATTATGTTGTTCATAAAGTGTTCAAAAAATAAAAATAAAACAAATCAAATACCTAATTTATTTGCTAGAATGCAGGTATAGGTACAAATAAGGTCGTGGAGAATAGTGTTACCAGAGTACTTACTTACTTGTTATCAAGTAGGTGATTCAATTCTTTCCTCACACTCACCTAACATTCTAAAGATGATGAGAAAAGTGAAGAAATTAACAGCTTGGTTTGATCATTTCGTTTTCGTTCAAGACCCAAAATCTAGAGATTAGTAGAACAATTTTTTGCTAAATTAGTATTTTTGTGGAAAAAGTGAATTTAATGGGATTTTATGTAGGATTAAACCATCATCCAATTTATTACTAAATGATGAGGCACCATTTTTTATTTAGGTATTTTTTGTAAAAAAAAATGAAGAATTCTATGATAGCTTGGGATTCACGCAGGTTTTGATATAATTCTAATTTCTAAAAACTATACCTACAAAATGGTGGTTGTGATTTCATGGAGAACTTGTGTAGGTAGTCCTAATTACTTATTTTACGTTTCGAAAGCGATGTGTCGGTGTTTCCTCTTACATTCTGTCTAACTACATAGTACCATTCGAAATGTAGCAATCTACCTGACTCAGTTGTCGTACCTAAGCGAAATACACCTCTTTAATAAGGAGGTTGGGCCCAGCATACAACTCTGTAATATGTCTGTACCAGCTCCGGGCCATCACGCATTTCACTGCTTGTGCTGGTCATTGTGTAAGTTGAAATCCAATGGTTGCAGAATGCCTGCTTTACCGATTTTTGTAAGCTTTTATTAGAATGAGTTTTATCACTTGATTTGCTCGACATAAGGAAAACATGTTCTGTAGAAAGACGGCGTCAGTATAGAGATGTGCACAAGCTTTAAATGATGAGAAATCTAACTTATTCGTGAAAAACCGTTAACATTATGAACTTTATTTCAAATCAAGTATAACTAACTGGGTAGGTAAGCACTACCACTCAGTTTTGACAACTTATATTCAATTCCAAAAACTAACTAGCAAATAAGTCCACAATCTTTCACCATCGAGGCGCCTTCCAATGAAAAATACCTATTTCACATCGTAAATATCCCAAACTATTTCACATTCAACGCATCACTCAATTTAAATTAAATCAAACTAGGTATTTAAAAAACCGGCCGCTTTTCAGAAACATTTAAAATTAAAGCGATGCTAATGGTTTTCGGTCTGTTTCTTTTTAACGCACCTATTTCCTGTATGCACCATCTCGTTCGCTCTCGGTAGGGATGTGAAAAGAATAATGGATTAATTGGAACAGTAAAATGCAAGTCATTAAGATGTGTTTCGACGCAGAGCTGGGCATTTCAAAATGAATTTTAAGCAATCAATGGGAATTTTAAGTTGTTTGTTTTTTATTGGTCGATTTACGTTCCGATTTTGGTAATGATTTTGTGTTGCCGTGCTTCTGCCAATGCATCTATTCTGAAGTTAATTGCGAAACAAAATCCATTTAGTATGAGCAACGACGACTTTTATTTAGCCAAGTTTGGCGTATTAACAATCAAATTAATTTTACATTTACGAACTTTTATTACAGGTAGAACGTGTACCTACTTGATTTGACTTAATTGTTATTCATTATGTATAAAATTTTAGTTACTGTTTTTATAATTTTTCGTTTATTTTAATTACATAGGTAAGGTAATTTATTATATAATACCTGAATGAACAATAGGTAGGTAAGCAGTATAAGGTCTTACACATTTTATGTAAAGTGCTCAGACTTTATGAATTATGAATGAAGTAACGATAAAAAAATATTAATTAGGTAGGTACCTCTATGTAGATTAAAACATAGGCAGGTAGGCAATGTGTCAGGAACAGAATAGGCTGCTTGAAAATAAGCAATTATTTAACAAAATAAGTCATAAAAACAGACAGATTGGTAATTATTGTTCAATTTTAAATTCATACTTCCGTGGTATTTTTCCTACATTTACTACCATTGGAAACACGACATAAAGAGTAATTTCCCACCGAAAACATTAACATTCCTGCTCGTCTCCGGAAGCGCGGCCGCTGAATATTAAACGATCGGCTCGTATGCCGTATTGTGACTAAGTGATGAGCCATACACACGGACTACTAAGTAAACTAATGGAGTATTGATATGCGGACGAATGTGCGCCTTTTGCAGACATCGCGTATTGTGTGTGGCCGTACACATGCTAACGAGGTTGATTCTCCAGAAATTTCAATTAGGTCTATATTGTACCTACTCCATTCATTCACTTCTCTGTGGTCTGTCATTAATACAGCGTAGATATCGGCACTCGCTTTATTGTTATGTTTCCTTGGTATCTAGAAAACAATATGAAAATGACAGTTTAGAATCAGTAATGCCCAATTTAATCCATGTTCCATGTACTTTTTTTTATTATTTATTATTTATACAAACGTCTATTAACAATCAAACTCTATTTTCAGCTCAAATGTCCATGGAAAGCATGATGGTGGGCGGTGTCGGCGTCGGCGGCGTCGGGTCCGTGGGGGGCGGCATGTCCGGCGGCTTCCAGCTGGTGCGCGAGCCCACGTCCGGCGCGCTGCTGCTGCTGCCCGCGCCGCCCGACCTGCCGCACGCCGTGGTCTGGGGCGGAATGCCCTACCAATCAGCACCACTGCTCCTTCCTCAAGCGCCGCACCCCTCGCACCACCTGCAACTGCTACCGGGCGACCTCCTCGCCAGCACAGCGACATTACAACACACTCACACACATTCTACGCGCCTAGTAACCCTCGCGCCTGCGCCTCAACCACAACCTCATTCTTCACATACAGCAGACAAGAGAAAACCAATCATGCAGCCGCTCATCACGCCACATTTAATAAAAATCGAACCTGAACCACAGCATGAAAAACCGCAACCAACTTATGCACCAGAACCGGTCCAGCAGCCGATGATTACGACGCACTTGTACTACCAGCCTGACTACTCAGAGCAGGCGTGTCGGAGTCAAGCGACATCACCAGCTGCTCCGCCGACGCCACCTCCTGATGCTCCTGAGCTCCCGGCACACAGGGACGCGTCAAATCAAACTGATCACATCGACGAGGAGGATGAATCCCCGAATCACGCTGATGAAGATGAAAGAGACGTAGCATGCGTTGGGGTCGCACATTACCCTGAAGACAATATGATGCATAGTCACACGCAATTATTACAACATCCGCCTATCGATCATGTGGAAGAATCTTCTTCGGAAGGCTTAACGACTGTCGGAGGTTTAGAAAAAGCAATAGATTCAATAGAAAGAGACGATGGTTTAGACAACTCAAGTAGTAATGCTTCTAATGAGCTAGTGATAGACACGGCGAGAACGACGCCTGTTCCACACTCTCTACAAAATACCAGACCACCAGTAGATGTAAGTGGTTTAGAACTTCTGTCAAACAGTATTGAGCAGTTCGAACGCACTACACCAGGAACTAGTATGCCAATGTTAGATTCGGTACCATTGACCGTCGATACGAGAACACCAACGAAACTTAATATTTTAATAAAGACATCACCCAAATCACCACCGAGAACTGAAGCGGAGCCTCACAGGCGGTTCGAGTTTCCTCCAACAGATCCCAGTACTAGTGAACAAGGAAAGCCTTCTCTTGACGGCTTGGGCTTATTATGTGCTCTAGCAGAACAGAGGTTTATGGAGGAAGTAGTGGAAAACCCTCCAGCAAATATGCCTCTTACATCCCGTCCCTTCATTAAAAGTGAACCCTTATTAAGTCCCACCGATAGAAGTCGCTCGGCAGATTCTTCTACAAATAAAAAAGACAGACATAGACATAGAGACGGCGATTCTAGTGGCGAAAGGAGAAAAATAAGAAGTCATGATCGAGAAGAAAGGTTACGACACAAACTGGAAAAAATGCGTCGACATAAACGAGATAGAGAAAGGGACGAGGGAAGAAATAGTGGAGGAGAGTTGGAGACAAGTCTGAGACGCGTCACGACTTGTTCATGTAATTCTGTGACGTGTACACATAACACAAACGTCCGGTCAGCTCATGCGCTCGCCAGTGCAATAGAAAAAGACATGCGTGAGAGACTGTTAGCATTAGAAAGACAGTTTGATGAGAGAAAAGCCCAGTTAAAAGCTTTAAACCCACCTTTACCGACATTATCAGTGTCTCCGGCACCATCCACTCCAGCATTGTCCCCTGACTCTGACAGAGGATCATCCAAGAAACGTAAAGTTGGAAGACCACGGAAGGTCTCGAGTCCAGACTCTACCGAGACAATTGTAGCAAAGAAGCCAAAATCTAAGAGTAGTCTTGTGGGCTATCTTTTGGCAAAGGGCAAGCTCAAAGGTGGCATATTGTGCACGAGAGGAGAGCCTTCGAGAGAGGAGGTCAACCGAACAAGCAAAGTGCGTCCCAAGTTGAAAGCTGAACCGATAATGAAGGCATGTTCTGATCCAGAGGAAGCCGAGTGGGCGCTGAACCGGTCAGCGAGCTCTTCTATGGAGAGTCTCAACGAGGTCCGACAGAAGAATAGAGAGAAAGTGGACCGCTTAGCTCGGAAACATTCGCGGGATGACATTCCCGAACTTGAGTTCGCGCTACGACGTGCTAGTGCTTCAAGTGATAGCGACAAGGAGAAGCGGCGTGCGAAGAAGAGACGAAAAAGTCACAAATCAAAAGAGAGGACTGATGAGGAAGCAAAGGAAACACCTGCAGAGCCGGCGGCACCACCACCGGTATCTAAGTGTACTTTGACAGAGGATAAAGTAGATCAGTCGCCTCGTGTACTTACTGCCATGGGAGGGTTGTTTTACGCTGGGAAACTGAGCGCTGTGACCGCACCCGACGTGTATGCCATCACGCTTGATGGAGAACGGGGGAATAAACCTCATATTATGTCAAGAGAGGAAACTTTGAGAGATGCTGTAAGTTTTTGATTTCAAAGATATTTTATAATAATTACATCACAAAATAATGTTAAAATTCATATTAAACAATTCTTCGCTCATTTCAGATCTTGGAAGTAAGCCCCACGTCAGTAACAGAACTGCCGTCTGGTACGAGAGTGTGCGCGTATTGGTCCCAACAGTATCGATGCCTGTACCCTGGCACCGTGGCAGTCTCGTCTCCAGACCCTCATGATGATAAGTTCGTCGCCGTGGAATTCGACGACGGAGACTCAGGCAGAATTGCTATCGAGGATATTAGGTTCTTGGAACCAAACTATCCTGTTGTAGGTTAGTAACGAATCTATCTCTTTGTTAGTTATACTATCCTAGTACTTTAAGTTCTATCTTCTACATTAATATCTTCTCTATTTTTCAGAATATGAAAACCCGTTGTTCACTCTAGGTAAAAGAAGAAGAAATACCAGTGTTAGCGGTACAGAAGAGAAGAAAGTCGCCGTTGTTTCTATCGTACCTCTTACGACAAGTACAAGTTCTGAAGTTAAACCACCAGCAACAGAACCGGTGGTCGCGACTCCGAAAGAAGATGAAGATAGAAAAGACAGAAAGAAACTTAAAAAGCATCGAAAAGACAAAATAAAGCGTCATTCTAGTGAGGATGATCCCAACTCAGCGGATTATGTGAAGAAGAAAAAGAAGAAACATAAATGTTGCGAAGAGCACTGCAAACACAGAAGACATCATAAGAAACACCATAGGAAACATAGGAAAAGACATCACTCAAGTTGCAAGGAACATTCTAGTTCATCTGGTGACGATCAGCAAAGAGTCAAGTCTTCTTCTGACTATATTGACTCGAACAAATCGAATGAAGACTCGGTTGATTCTAACGACAGACTTTCCACTTTAATCGCAATGGAGAAGTCCCCAGAAGACAAAATGAAGACTGTGATAAAGAAGGCGGTGTTGTCCAAGAAGAGTTTGGTCAAAAACGCCGTTTTGGACTTTAGCAATTTGGGTAAAGTCACGTTGAAGAAAGAAGAAGAGAGTAAAGACAATTTGAAGGATAGTGGAATAGGATTAGAAGAAGAGGCAGCTACTGCTTCCACGAGTGACGCCAAAAAGGTTCGTAATTAATCTTCATTCATCTTCTGAATTTATCTTAATATTTGTTTTGCTTTTTTTCTAATTTTCCTTATGTCTGTCTTTACTTCTGCAGAAGGCGAAGCGTCGCACAGTATCGTCGACCTCGTCGGAGGGCGGCGGCGCCGGCGTCAGCAAGATGGCCGCCTTCCTGCCGGGCGGCGCGCTGTGGCGCTGGCACGGCGCCGCCTACCGGCGCACGGCGCGCCCGCGCCACCGCAAGCTGTTCTACCGGGCCATACAGCGGGGCGAGGAGCTCCTGAATGTAAGTACAGAACGTCAGCAAGATGGCCGCCTTCCTGCCGGGCGGCGCGCTGTGGCGCTGGCACGGCGCCGCCTACCGGCGCACGGCGCGCCCGCGCCACCGCAAGCTGTTCTACCGGGCCATACAGCGGGGCGAGGAGCTCCTGAATGTAAGTACAGAACGTCAGCAAGATGGCCGCCTTCCTGCCGGGCGGCGCGCTGTGGCGCTGGCACGGCGCCGCCTACCGGCGCACGGCGCGCCCGCGCCACCGCAAGCTGTTCTACCGGGCCATACAGCGGGGCGAGGAGCTCCTGAATGTAAGTACAGAACGTCAGCAAGATGGCCGCCTTCCTGCCGGGCGGCGCGCTGTGGCGCTGGCACGGCGCCGCCTACCGGCGCACGGCGCGCCCGCGCCACCGCAAGCTGTTCTACCGGGCCATACAGCGGGGCGAGGAGCTCCTGAATGTAAGTACAGAACGTCAGCAAGATGGCCGCCTTCCTGCCGGGCGGCGCGCTGTGGCGCTGGCACGGCGCCGCCTACCGGCGCACGGCGCGCCCGCGCCACCGCAAGCTGTTCTACCGGGCCATACAGCGGGGCGAGGAGCTCCTGAATGTAAAATAAAAATAAAAAATAAAAAAAAACGAAAGTCATTTATTCAAACTAGGCTGAGAATCAGCACTTTTCGAACGTCAAATTAAGTACAGAACGTCAGCATGATGGCCACCTTCCTGCCGGGCGCCTTGCTACAGAACGAGCTAGTCTAACGATATACATAGTAGTAACATAGTAACATTGCGTTACTTACTGATTTATTAGTGAGTACGTTCTTCGTACTATAATTGTATCGAATCAAATGGTGTCATTGACTCTGGCAGGGCCACCATCAGGAATTTTTATTTTGATTACACAAAAAATTTGTCGAAATTTGTCGCCGAATATCAGAATTTGTCAGTCACCGGTTCAAAAGATATACCTATAAACCCTAGGTGGCCGATCTGGAGAGAGTCCCCAGCAGGGCCACATTTATATCTCAAAAACTAGGACACCTAGCGAAGATGTGCCATAATTTGTCGCCAATTAGTCGCAATTTGTCGCCAAGTCACAGATTTAATCGGGTCTTACACCTATATTCTAAGTCAAAACCTCATGATTTCCTCGACTCGACTCAACCTCACTTAGGTAGTTTGATATTCATAGTTGCAATCTTACTCCATAAGTTAAAGAATTGCCTCATTCGAGGTGAGTTTGAGATGACGAACCAACTGTCAAATATAAGATACGTCGCGATCTACCTTGAGGAAGTTTTTAACCAAAAAATTGCGTATTTCATCCGATTTTCGTTGTCTTTTGAAGAGTTTATTGAATATTTGTGTGATAATCCATACAATTACATATCGCGACGCTACTTATGAGATGCAGAAAATCCAATTCAGTTTTATGATGAAAATGAATTTAAAATGAGATTTCGCTTTACTAAAGATATTGTGGTGAGCTTTTTGTTACCACTATTGTTTCAAGATATTGGTGGTGGTAACAGACGTGGATTGCCAATTCCACCCATAACCCAAGTATCATTAGCCGCTTTACGATTTTATGCAACGGGACACTTTCAAGATGAACTGATATTTTAGGAAACGCTAATAAGAGAAGTATTTTTATGTTCATAAGCCGTCCAATTCTCAAGTATCACCTTATTTTTTGCCCAGGACATAGTTTTTGGTTGAATTAGATAAATTATTAGTTTGTTTATTTTTATCACTCTATTTTCATTTGACAAATGTGACACTTCAAGTTGAAAACCACAGGTAACGCGCTCACAGACTGTTCTAAAAATAAGTTCAGCCAATATAATAAACGGAATATTCCTCCAAATAATGACGTATTCGTGACGTATCACATCGACTCACACTCACTCAAGGAACCTCATAATTTCCTTAGTCTTATCTTACGACTATGAATACCGATTTTGAGGATCTTTCGAGGCACGCCTTGAGGTCTCCTTGACTGAGTTGCGAGTCGAGGAGCTTTCGAGGTGACGACTTAGAATATAGGTGTTAATTTAGGAGATAATATAATGAGTTCAATTAGTAAGGTATAGTCCAAGAGCTATAGTCGAAGAGTTCACGAAAAATTGCCAAGAAAAAATAAACCCTTATATCTTTTGAACCAGTGGCCGACAAATTCTGATATTTGGCTACAAATTTCGACTAATTAACGACAAAATATGGGAGAAAACAGATCTTCGCTAGGTGCCCTAGTTTTTGAGATATAAATGTGGCCCTGCTGGGGAGACTCTCTCTCCAGATCGGCCATCTATAAACCCTTATATCTTTTGAATCAGTGACCGACAAATTCTGACATTTGGCGACAAATTTCTACTAATTAGCGACTAATTTTTTGTGTAATCAAAATTAAAAGCCCTGATGGTGGCCCTGCCAGAGTCAATGACACAATCAAATGTTCAACAAATAGGCGTGTTGCTGGGGATTGTAGCGCCACTTCTTCCCAGCTTAAACACTATAGGAAGTAGTGTGGCGCTTTGGGGACTAACTTGAAACTTGTGACCATCAGGAAGTACAGATTGTTAGCATAATAATTTGAATAAATGATTATTGTTTTTTTTGTGATCTGACTAATAGAAATTGTACCTACATACGGAGCTTTTTTACAACGTTCTTACTATCTTTATTCCAGGTTGGCGACGCAGCAGTATTCCTGTCAACTGGGCGACCGGACCGGCCATACATCGGCCGTATTGTGGCGCTGTGGGAGGCGCGCGGCGCCATGGCAGTGCGCGTCAAGTGGTTCTACCACCCTGAGGAGACTGTCGGGTGTACCGACCAGCTGCACTACCCGGTATGTAAAGGCGGCTTTAATAAACCTTAACCGTATTGTCCCCTATTGGCCACTTTCCCCTTTTTCTAGGCTACTTCATCTCTTATATCCTGCCTTTAGGGTTTACAAGTAACCGTCTTATGGGTTTTAAGAAATAAGTCGGAATAAAAATAAATAATCAATCTAGAAAGCACGAAACTTACAAATCAATCAATCTGCCTAGCCTTTTCCCAACTATGTTGGGGTCGGCTTCCAGTCTAACCGGATGCAGCTGAATACCAGTATTTTACATGGAGCGACTGACTATCTGACCACCACAACCCAGTAACTAGGTAATACGATACCCCTTGGTAAGACTGGTGTCAGACTTTCGGGCTTCTGACGACTCGTAACGACTGTCAAAGATCCACGAATGACAGCCGGGACCAACAGCTTAACGTGCTTTCCGAGGCACGGAGGATTCTCGGTATGTAAAGATGGTCACCCATCCACTGACCAACCCCGGCAAGCGTAGCTTAATCTGATGGGTCGACCAGTGCGGCTGTTGTTACTTAGCCACGAGCTCCGAAGCACGAAACTTACAAATATGCTATAATAATTAATTTTCCTTTTCAGGGTGGCCTGTTTGAATCTCCACACACGGACGAGAACGACGTCCAAACGATATCTCACAAATGCGAGGTGTTACCGCTCGCTCAGTACAAGGAGCGCATGGGCGACGACCCGGTCAAGTATAGCACAGTCTACGATAACAATGACGTGTACTATCTAGCAGGAAACTACGACCCTACGCCACAAACCTTGCGAATGGAACCAGACATACCGTTCGCGAACAAAACCACCTCCTAAACGGAACTGTCTCCCTAGTACTTTGACATTAACGTCATTGTAATCGAGTGAAGGAAAAATGTAATAAAAATTGCAAGTTTAATTTTACAGAGTGAAATAACGATCTTGATCGTTTAATGTTTTATTTTCTAAAGTCACAGTACAGTCACTGTATCGTGGCGTCGTAATTTAAAAGTACACTTTTTATCTATCTCGGTGTTAGCGTGTTTAAAATAGATTTTTGCAATATTAATGTGTTTCTTCCATTAAACGGATCGTAGCTTGGAGATTCACGTAATACAGGTCTTAAAGTACAATGTAGATTTTTGAGGCTCAAATTGTGGCAATTTTTTCGCATTCACCCGTCCTTAGGAGACGACTTATATTGACGTAATAAAACTCGAATTATCTTAAAAAGTTACCCTCGTTACGTTATATTTAGTGGTATCCATTTGGAATGTTGAATTATTCTGGTTTGTGGGCCGAGTGTGAGGCGATGTTAATCTGTGGGAACTGTTGGTCGATTGTTGTCCGACCGAAGGTGATGACATGTGATTTAATTTTTTATACGTGTAACGCTGTAATCTCAGTGTATAGATGTATTTTTCATGTATATTATTCGATTAGATTTTATGTATACGTAGTTTTCCTTGGTATAAATGTCTATTATCTTAAAATGCAATACTTTTTCAGCTAGTCCCCTCTTTTATTCAAAATTTACCAGTGATTTACATTAGTCTTATTTTGGATAATTTCGGAGAAATAAACGAAAATAATGTCTTGCGTGAGGTTCTTGGAGCTCTTTGTTATAAGTATTATTGTTTTTATCAATGATTTTTATATTTTTCTTGGTTGATAATTTTATGTTAATTGAAGTATACTTTTATATCGAAATGGTGCTAGACGCTTGATGCTACTCGTTTACGTTTCGCCGTAGTAACTTAAGATTGTATATAAATAAGTTTGGAAAACTAGTTGGTATGTGTAACTTTACGATACGTTCTGAATTTTCATTTCATCTGCTTCTACTCCTTAAATGTTGCCATTTTACTGTAAAACTTTTATATATATTTTTAATTAGTATGTAACTATATTATTTCGACAGGGTATGATTGAGCCCTTCTTTTGATCCTTTTATTCATATCTTGAAGTTTAAGGGACTGAAAAACAGGGATGTAGGTAGAACGACCAAGGGTAGGACTGTAGGGTAGGTTTTGTACGAATTGGCCAGGGAGGTTTATACGAAAATGTTGCAAATCTTTCAGCCTGAAGGTCGAAACGTTAGAAAGTTGTAATATTGTTATACTGAAAACTCAAACAACAAGGGAAGGTATTATCGGAAAATGTGGCCAAATGAGTGTAAGTTGGCAGTTAATTAAGCTTGAAATAATCAAGTCTCCAATTTCTTTTAATTAAAAACACAATTTTATATTATTTGGCGTGCGTCGTACTTTTGTTAACGAATAAATAGCTTTAGATGTAAGTTTTGTTGTAAGATTTAAGTTAATTTCTTTTATAATTTAGCGTACTGACAAAAATGAAATATTGGTGACAAAATTGAGACAAATATATTAGAGAAACAAAAGTGCGAATTTCGGTAACAATATTGAAAAATGTGGTATTTTTATATTAAACATAAAAGTAACATTTTTATTTTTAAACTTAAAGTATGTGAAGCGAAGTTATTATTACAATAAGTACAAACTTGTTGATGAAAGATATTTGGCTCGGCCCAGTGTACGTATACTAACACTGGTTTAATTCACTAAAAGTTTAAAACAGCCTTAGAAAGCAATAAACGGACGATATATTGCATGCTACAATAATAAGACTGTTGTAAATTTTATGAATTATTCCTATCAATTTTAGCGTGTAATAGAATGGGGAAAGCCATAAAAATATTAGAATTAAAGATTAATAATATATCAGCATTGATAATATAAAGATTATAAATACGCTTAAATAAAATATTTTTGGCTGAATTTGGTGTTTTATTGAAACTACACTCATAACCGCACCAGACTTTATTGTACTTGTAAAATAGTTGTTAATACATGTCTGACGATAAGAGCGTTTATTCTGAAAGTGGGCAACGTTGCAAATAGATGTCTAATATTTCGCTGTTTTGATTAATATTACTGTATAAAAATATGAAATGTGTCTAGTAGTGAACTAAAATACCTATTGATTATGAAATGTAATTCCAAATGCCTTTTTTGCACCTAAAACGGTTATAACATCAAATTCAGTGTTATAATTGCAATTCATTATTAATATTCTAGTTTACTAATTACTACTTTATATTGCCAAATTAATCAAAACAGGTAAATATTTGATAGTTATTTGCGACGTTGCTAACTTTTAGGATTAGCGCTCTTAACAGTACATCAAATTAAATACATTAAAATACACAAATACCTACATAAGTATTTGTCAACTCTAGGCAAAAGAAAAATAACAGGTATCTCATAAGTTATTCCGTAAACCTTTAATACCAGACCGTTAGAGCTATTGAAAAACGTAAATTATGGACTAATACTAACTTATGACTATGACCTATAAATACTACCTAACTTAGTTCTCTATTTAAGCTCAACAAATAACTTCCCTTTTTCCATTACTAATGATCTCGTAGGTGTCGTCATCGATGATCTTGTACACATCTTGCCGATAGTGTTTCAGGTTGTGAAGGAACCTTATCGAGCTCTCATCCCTGATCTTAGTCATCACTGAGGGCAGGGTTTTTGTTTTCGCTTCTGTTGCTAATGAGGCGTAGTATTTTTCCTGGAAGAAGTATAACATGGTTTTAATAAAATGTGATTTTAAACAAAGGCAAAAATGACAGTCGAGAAATAAGGGACTTCTTTTTAGTTTTGGGATTATAATTATATAATACGCCACCTAAGTAATAGACCACCTATGTAAATAATCTGTTGGACAAAAGTTACCTAATAAATACCTTAGGAACACCAAACACAAGTTAACATTGCATAAAATAATAAAAATGGCGAAAAAACGAAAAGGAAACGATAAACATTAATAAATGACCACTACAGAGGAAGTACTCGGCAAACTTGGTCGGTTAACATATCCTTGTTTTGATTATAGCGAGCGCAGTGAACGATCGAGCCAAGGCAAACATTCGATAACCTCCAACTAGGTTGAACTAAAGTGCAACAGAATAAACTTTCTTGAAGTAAATGGTAAGTCAGTCAGTAGTGCGTAACAAGTGGGGATTGTATCAAGACGTGGCGCACGGACTATAGTACCTACATAGTGTAATTGAACATTTTGCAATCGCTTGCGGTTTCTGAACTCCTGGTATTTGTATATAATTGATTGCTGTGTGTATGAAAAACAAATAATGTTTCTTCTGTTTTTTTATTCGAATTTAGGCAAATTAAGTTTCCCCCCTCTTCAACGAGGTAAGTTATTATTGAATCGTTTATTAATTTATTGTGGAATAAAATAAATAAGTACTTAAATTCCAAATCTATTCAATTAATTTGTGCGAATACTGTGCTATGTAAATACCAGTACCTACCTACAAAATCAATACACACATCGATTTTTACTAAAACGAAAGGGTAGAAACCACAGAACAGATAAAAGAGGTAGAAACAGATAAAGAGGACCTCTTTTATCTGTTCTGTGGTAGAAACGGTAGGACTTCTGACAGAATATACCTTACTAGTAGTAAGTCTACTAGGATTCTGGGACTATCGGGGTATCTACGTGGGTAACTCGGTGAACTAGAGTAGAGTAGACTTAATGCTTCACACAATGGTGAAAAGTAGTGCAATTTGGAAATATATATAGCCTGACAGTGGATAGGTACGGGGTACATAGGTACACACCGGAAGAGATTTGCATTATTGGTAAAGGCTAATCAAGGTATTCAAGTCATGGTAACAGTAGAAGTACGACATCAGTTGACTGCGAGCTATATTTTCTAATGACTAGTAAGGAGAGGACTACAGGAAAGGAGAGGAGCAATGGTAGACGAGCTCACAATTCGTAAGTATAGGTAGGTATACTTAGGTAATAATCTTAAAAAGAAAATGGTTGTTAGGTACTTTGATGAGGCAGAGCCGCAGAGAAATGGGCATGGAAAGTTAAATAGGCCCCTCACAAGGTTGATCGATAACCTGGTGAAGGCCCCAGGAATCCGATGGATTTGAGCATTGGTAAAAGTACCGGCCGTTGTTGCGATGAATGGGGCTGTGCATCTACATCGCCTCTGACTCCGACTGACGTCACGCGAAATCCTGCACACAGGGTGGATTTTTGAGATGGGGCAGTAAGGGCAACCTTAACCGTTGTAGCTACAGGAAAACGATCTAAGAGACTGTCCTTAACTTTTTGAGACATTTTAATGTGCATCCACAGATTTTGAAAAAAAATACAGTCAGCAAGAAAATAGGCAGTTTAACAAAAACTTTTTTTGATGCCTATCGATCCTGTTTCTGATATGGATCAAAAAACTCTAACCAACTGAGGCTTGAGTACTACAAAAGTCAGAAATCGCAAAAAACTTTTTCCATACATTTCGTAGGAAATGAGACTCCAACCTCAGTTGGTCCAATAGAAAACTACCCATTTTCTTGCTGACTGTTTTTTTTTCAAGATCTGTGAATGCAGATCAAAATTTCTCAAAAATTGAAGGACAGTCTCCTAAGACCGTTTTCCTGTAGCTACAACGGTTAAGGTAGCTGCCCTTATTGCCCATCTCAAAAATCCACCCTGTACGAGTATATAAGTTCCGGACATCAATAGTCGGGCAGTCGCCCACCAATCGCGACACCCGTCTAGTCGGAGGAACCTCCCTTTTCTATAAAGGAGGATGAGTGAACTTTACACCCTGTTCCTCATTCTCATACGTCTAAAGGGGATGCCTACGTCTAGCTGTGGAAGTCTGTTTGCTAATTGATGATGATGATGCCCATAATCGGTAGGTATGGCCGAACGGACCCTGATGAAACTGGAGAGAGACTTGTGGAACAAGGAACGTGCTGAAGCTACAACTGATGCCAACGACAAAGCATGTTGTGGAATGAGTTAGCAATAAAACGCAGCTCAGCGTTTTGCCAATCTCATCTTGATAAAAATATCTCCAGAATAAAATTGATATAAATCACTGCTTGTATTTTCATTTTACCTAAAACTTAAAGGAAAAGAACCAGGTATAGATTAAGAAACTAAATGTTTTTCTATCTAAATTCACGGTAGTTTGGTGTCCCTTGCATTGCTTATTGAGAAAATATCCTCCTTGTTTACTCTAAAAGGAAACAAAATCGTTCAGGAAACTTTTATTATTTGTATTCTATGTTTAATTAAACATTAAAAAAGATACAATCACTGGAAGTGAGCATATGTTTGTATACGGGGTGTCCCATCGGCGCGAAGCCGGTTACCATGGATTCAGTACATGATTCTGAACCCCCCTGCGTTGAAATTTTTCGACGGTTATTAAAAAAAAAAAACAGCTGCTCCATACATTTTGACCGCGTAGGTATTGCACTTTTCTATGAAACAGCTGTTTTTTTTTTTATAACCGACGAAAAATTTCAACGCAGGGGGGTTCAGAATCATGTACTGAATCCATGGTAGCCGGCTTCGCGTCGATGTCCCTGACACCCTGTATATTATATGAGTGAATATATGTAATATGCTTACGTTTACTTTTAATTACTTTATGATGACATCATCATCAATATGCTTAATCATAGACAGTAATATATTTTGTTAACTCCCTACATAAAATATGGTACCTAATAGTTTCGATTACATTTGAACGAAGGTTACGATATTACTACAGAATATTTCAGTAACAGATAAAATTATCATCATCCAGGATACAATACACATCATTCCTATAGTCTGTGAGGTTATCCAGGAATTTCTGGCTGCTGTCATTATGCACCTTGGTGAAGACAGCTGGCAGGGGGGCTGTGCCAGACTCCTGGGCCAGTGACACGTAGTACTCAGCCTATAAGGTGTTGGATGAAGAGGTTTATAGACGAAGAGCACAGGAATTGACTCTCGCAAATGCTTATTAAATACGCCAAGCAAATGAAGTGGTGTACCTGCCTTTTATTCCTATTTTTTCTTAATATTTGTGAGGCGACATTGAAACCAATATTATAGCCGTATTTTCCGCCTACATTTCTTGTGCACCTATACTCGTATAATTTTCCAGATTATTTCCGAAGTAGTTTAAAGAATGACTTTTATTTTCGTCAATATCTTAGCTTTCCTTCAACATTGTTTAGAATGACAAACCGTGGCAGATAGTTTTTAGACCTATCGGACATTTTCTAGACCAGCCTACGTCCCCAAATGATTACAACACCTCTCCTCAGATATCGCCTTCGGCAAGCAAGTTCTATTTTACGACGACCATGTAAAGGTTGCATTCCCTTTCACATACACTGAGTACCGAGTACCTAGCCAGTATAACTATCATATTACCCAGTTAGCCTCTAAACTGCGCACAGACGTCTGATGAAAAAGGACAGTTTACAAGGCGATAAATGCAGAACTGTTTTGAATGTCAAAAGCCAAGCTATAAATAAGCAGCGATGGATGATCAGTAGTGAATTGTTTTCTTTATCTTTTGAATGATAAGGGACTAGTTCCAGATAGAAAGTGTTTACTGGACCGAGGCCTACGGACGTTTTCAACACCAACGTTATGTCACAGTATAATTATACTGTGGTTATGTTAAGAAGGAAGCACTGACAGAAAGTTCAAAACTCAACCCGAAACACCCTACCAGCAGGAATTAGAACGTACTAGTATATCCGTAGTACGTTTACCTACTCTAATGCATATAAGAATTCGAGTGAGACTAACGTAACCCAGTGTAATTTACATTGCTCTTGCTCAGAATGATGCTAAGGATTTTTTTGTATGTCTCGATTTGCTTTTGTAAGGACTCTTATTCAACAGAATTTCGGTGTCTGGCTTCTCCACATAATTATGTAATTTGTTTTTGTTTACCTGATCCGGCCCCATCATATGCGCCTGTCGCTTGGTGTAGCCCCTCGCGGCTCGATCTCGCTTCTCCTCTTCCCAAGTTTCGGCCATCTCCTCGGGGGTCGGCAGACTGAAGGTGCCGTTCATTGAGCGCACGTAGTACCGGACCTGGATCAGAGGAAGGAAATAAGTTTCTAATAAGATTTTGATATTCATTTGACAGAGAGGCTTGCGTAACATTAGCGATACTCCCCCTATCTTTAAGCCTTTATCTGTGTTTAAACCATCAATGATTGATTTGCTGTTCTCCAAAGTTAGATGCTCCAGAAAACATCACGCTGGTAAACCCGAAGGGTTAGGCAGAGGTGTACCTATAGGACACCTACATTTCGCTATTTATGTTTAAGTCCCATGTAATAGAGGGCGAGCCTATTGCCTTCAACCGGGCACAAATCCAGACTCCAAGCTGCTACTGAGAAATTCCTAATGCAAAATCCATATAACACTTTGCCCGACCTGGGAATCGAACCCAGAACCTCATGATCAGCGTAGTAGCGGTTGCGCCCATTGGACCAACGAGGCAGACAATACCCATACTTCAAGAATCAGTTGAAGTACCCTTCCGAAGACTTGTGATGTGAACAATTTGTATGGTTGTTATTTTATTAGTTACCATCCTCATGTCATGTCATGTCGTATCATCTTGTACACAATTTATTAGATAGATACAACATAGATTTTCTAACTATTCACACATACACTGTAAGGAAGATCAATAACACAGCATGTAGGTAGGTAGTACATCACACACGATCTGCTCCCTAAATGCCATCAATCATTAGCTGAATTATTTTGAACGTTATTGCTAATCCATTGTTAATACCGCAATGAATGTTGTTGAACTGTCAAAATGAAACAGATTGTGATTGATCGTGTGTTACGCAACTATGGTGTAGCTTAAAGTAATTTTATAAAGTCCGCCATTGAATGGTGATAATCATTAAGATTGTTGATTTAAGAGCGTTTATTCTGAAGGTGGGCAACGTCGCAAATAGATGTCAATATTTCATTGTTTTGATTTTTTGATTTATTATTTGATTAATTTAGCAATATTACTGTGTGGAAATAAAAAATGTGGCTAACTAGCGAACTAGAATATTGATTATTTTTGATTATTGCGCACTATGTTTACAAATATTGAATTGAAACATTTTACTTGTGTTGATATAGAAAAATAAGTCCATAATTACTTAAAATATTTAATAGTGAACACGTAGAGAAAATTTTAATACAATTGCTTTGATACCAATCGAATGGAATAGGTTTTTCTCTTAGTGGTTGTAACAAAAAAAGCAGATTTTAAGGTAACTTTGCCGTTTTTTTCTATCGAGGAAAGTTTTGTCAATCGTGTTTCGGGCTTCATACTTCACTAAGGACACTCTTCAATTTTCGTAATCATAAAAAAAAATGCAACATCGTTGTTTTTTTAAGAGAAACATTGATTTTGCGTGAAGTCGAAACATCTGCTTTGGAACCAATTTCACCTTATTATGTTTTAATATAGTTTACCTGTAAATCGAACATGGAGAATGCACACACGTAGTAGGGCACGCCGACGAAGCACATGGAGGGATGGTTCATGTTGACCACGTGCTTGTACAGCGGCTCCACGCAGTTCTCCTCCACCACGATGTCGCACGTCTCGTGGAGGAACGGGAAGTTGTATAGGTATCCTGGGGAAAATAATAGTGGCTGTTCAAAATGGTTCGGCTAATTATTTTATAAAATGTTATTTGGACTTGAGTTTATGGCGCATTCATCAGTTTAAAGTGTTTTTGGAAGCCAACTTGAAAACGGGTTTATTGGTTTATTATATTTCTTCAATCCGGCCATGTATCGGGAGTGAAGAAGAGGTCATTTGCAAAAAAATTACCTCTCATGACCCCTATGCCCCTATTTCAACCATTTTTGAGTAATTTGACATTTTATATTTTTATTTCATTAATTTTAAAATATACCTAAATTAATGTCAAATTACTCGAAAATGGTTAACATTGGCAGGAGTAATTTGGTTGCAAATGACCTTTCCTTCATCCCCTTATCGGATTGCCGACATATAACCAACAACCCTGTGTATTAACATAGTACTTTTTTAGTGTTTTATTTTCTTATATATAAATCATGACGGTTACGAAAATTACACATTCACATTTATTCGTTGAAATAATACATTTACTTACACAAAATTTTACGTCATTAGAATATCTTGTTTTAAACCTTTAAAACGCTAAAAATCATTATTTAGGTTGTAGGTTGGTTTACCTAATTTATTAGCCTTATTGGTATCAAAACAGTAATTTGAAGTAAAGGTAAAACTCACCAGTACATAAGAACACTACATCAATTTCATCTTCACTACCGTCATGGAAACATGCTTTAGTCCCATCAAGCCTTTCCACATCAGGTTTCTGTTCCAGGTTCTCAGGGAACACTGTCCGAGGATGATCCCTTAAATGATGGCTGAGGATGACTTTCTTGGAGACGCTGGTCAGCTCCAAAGCGATGTCCATGCCTGAGGGTCCGGCGCCGATGACTAACACTCGTTTGTCGGTGAAGACATCAGGAACTCGGTAGTCGTGGCTGTGCATTACGTCACCTGCGGAATATAAAGTCTATTCGAGTGTTTTTTTCTGACTTGGAGTAGATTTTAGCATGACATTAGTAAAGAATTAGGTACCATGAAGATCTTTGACAAATAAATATTGTTTCAAGATTGATTTTATGGATTTTTCTTATATATTTTATTAATATTTTTCTTCCGCCTTCTAGTGCGTAAGAAAACTTTCAATTACTGCTTTTAATACGTTCTGCTGATGTATCTTTCTAAATATTAAATCCTGACTAACCTTTGAATTCCTTCAGCCCTGGTATGCGTGGTATAAACGGTGTATTGTAATGTCCGTTGCAAACGAATACGTAGTCATATTCCCTGGTCTCCGTGACTCCGGTGATCATACTCTTGAAGGTTACATCCCACAGCTCCTTCCCGGAGGGACCTTGTTTTGGTATGACCAGCTGCACATGGTGGCTGAACTATAAACAAAAACCAACATTAAAATTTTAGCCGTGGGGTCTCTTGTTTTGAAACTGGGGTAGGGAGAATGGCTGGAAACTTCTTTGCGAAGGGCCGATCTGTGTTTGTTAAGCGGTGGACGCTTGCTTACTCTAAGCAAATTATTTTTATCAATGAACGTATTAAAGGATTTAAAAATTGGAGCATTCTGTAGTTAAAAATCTCTGACACTTTCTGTGGTCAAGTCTAATTTTATTTAAACAAAAATGCGATGATTTTTACCTTGATTTTCTCCGTGACTCCATGTTTATCCGCATATAACCTGAGAAAAGCTAACATGTCCTTAGCAGGCAAGTATGACTTGTCGCTTTCCGGTACCGGGAAGTCAGGGAATCCCATTATTTCTTTAGGAAGGTTGGTCCTGAAATAGAGAAACATTTTTTACATTTGAAAGACGTTAGAGTTTTTAGAAGATCAAACGGTATTAGTATACAGGGTGGCAGGGACATCGACGCGAAAACTGATACCATGGATTCAGTACATACATGATTCTGAACCAGTGAACCCCCCTGCGTTGAAAATTATCGTCGGTTATATATAAAAAACTGCTGTTCCATAGGAAAGTGCAATACCTACGCAGTCAAAATGTATGGAACAGCTGTTTATTTAGTTTTTTGTCGTCCTTTGTTTTTTGGATCTAAATTCACTTTTACGGGACCTTTGAGAGAGTGCATGCATGATCAAATCATGATGGTTGTGTGAAACTCTTGTGATTGACACCCCCTGCAACCTTCTGGTAGAGCGCTAACACACTGGGGTCTGGGACGCCATGGCGACGTCGCTGGCTACGTAGTCATGGCTACCTACTACGCCAAATGAGGTTGCCAAATAAGTAGCCAGCAACAAGCGGGCGGGCGTCCGTCCTGGCGATCAGTTGGCCACTGAGTGAGGGAGGCGTAACTTACTTCTATACAAATACTGGCGACTTGGCTATGCGTCAATGCGTCGCCAGGTCGCCAGAGTATCCAGTCTCCACGTAGGGGCCGGTCGGTCATGGCTACCCTTCCAAATTAGGGACGTCGCAGAGCGCTAACACACTGGGACGCCATGGCAATGAATGTCGCCGATACAGTATCCAAACAATTCATATTGAAATGTATGACAGTTAACTCACTTGGCCCAATTAATAACTAACCGGTGGGGAATTATCAAATAACTTCTCCTATCTACGTTCTTAATTACAATGCATTCGGCAGTTTAAATGTTGTAATCAGAGCTACCAGGGTTATATGAACAGACAGGAAATACGGATACAGGTAAATTAGAGTATTGGATTGTTCACAATAATTCTCTTTTCTTCACTACTGTTGACCTCTAGTTCTTTATCGTATTATCTTCGTAAAACTTCAATTAACGAATAATTCATATGACACAAACGATCCTGAGTCTGTAATCGCTACCTTGAACCACATGGAATCGTAAATCAATTTCGATAAAGTGTGAATATTTACGGCTATGGAAATGTTGAGCCGGACGTGGTCAAGTAAACATTTGAGTTAGTGTATGTTAGAGCTGGGTACGCTTAACCTAGCCCAGTGTTGCAAATAACAAAACGTGTCAATATTATCACTAAATGTAGTCGTTATTTAAAAGGTAGGGATATTAATATAGACAGCAGTGTTGAGTGCGCTTCGTATTAAATCCAGACTTGAGACTGCTGGCTGAAGCTTCTTCTGAGAAACACCGACAGGTCTAAATAACTTTCACGTTGCCTTTGATATTGGCTACGTGAAAGAATGTGACGTTTTAAAAGAGTTTTTTTCCACTAACTCGTATAATGGACCACTGATTTTAAATAAATGTAGACGAATCTTAGAACATAGGGAACATGGAATTAACTTTAGGAAATGGTACATTCTGTGGTACGTGATGCACAATAACCTCACGATAATAGAAAATAGACTCTAACCTAATCACGTTTCTAAACACACATTAATAGAATGTATACGAAATGCTCGTAAATAAGTCCCAGCAAGCTATGCTGCCCTGATAGCCTTCGACCCTCGATACGAACGTGTCGTAAGCTGAGATCTTGTTGTTGTTGCTATGCTAGCGTGGAGGAAGAATGAATAAATAATTATTAACGATAAAAAACTGTTTTGTGTACAATGGAATGGAAACGTCCTGATAACGAAGACATACAGACTGCCAGACAGACAAAATAACTTTAACTTGTCCCTAAAAATTACTACAATTTCAGCATAAAGATCGATGGATTGTGGACCTTGGATCTTTCTATTCTCTTCGGTCCTTAGAGATATTCTTGTAAATTACAGGAGAAGTAACTTCAAAGCGAGCCTGTATAAGCCTGTATTCCCTGAAAGGGGTGGGCAGATGTGTACACCTGTTATATTATACTGCGCTTGCGATCACTAGACCAACGAGGAACGGGTGAATAGGCAGAAAATAATGACGCTTACCTCAAACTCTTGTACATGCTGGTGTGAATGGGCAGCCCAAAGTCATCGTATCCAACATCTTCGGTATAGACCCAGGTGCCTCCGAGCTGCGGTGCTTGCTCCAGGATGTCCACCTGGCTGACGCACGGCTGTTCTAGGAGGTGGCGTGCAGCACACAGACCTGCCGCGCCTGCTCCAATCACGCATACACGAGCCATTGCTGAAGAGAAGATAGTTACAGCTATGAGTTCCTGGTACCTTTCTCAAAATATGAAAGTAAAATAAGATTTTTCGATTGACTTTTTATGAAAATTGTCAGACATCAAGGAAAATTTAATTATGTACTGTTTTTAACATTAGAAAAATCTAAGACAGGGACAGATTTCTAACTGTTTTAAATAAGTATCAAAGAAGTCAAGACTCCGACTTCTTTGATACTTATTTAAAACAGTTTTATTGTTATATACAATTATATAGCGCCTATCGTTTAGTGTCCCCCAAAGTGTTAAGAAAAATATTGTTAGGAAAGCCTGGCAACCCTTATTAGACTGTAAACACTTAAGTAGGTATCAGTTTCGTGCAAAAATTACCGACCGATTCAGAATTATCATGACACATTTAAATTAATACTTATTATTGTAGGCAATGTAAGGACCATTAATAATAAGTACATCTATGGTAGGGACAATATAATCATCTTCTTTACCGTCATTTGAACTCAAATCATAATTAAACCAACGATAATATCGGGTCAGTGTATTCCATCCATCTGATTTTAAGAATTATCACTTCGCTTTGCTACGTAGATATCGCTCGTCAAGCATCCACCGGTTTTGTTGAATCGGAGTCTTGAATTTAATATTATACGAAAGAATGATCCTGCTAGACGGTCCTGGGTAGATATATAACATTTATACCTACATAACATCACGCCCGTATTCGCCGAAGAGTTGGGCAGAGGTGTACCTATACCACATTTCGCCAGTTATGTTTAAGTCCCATGTAACATGTAGGGCGAGCCTATTGCCATCAACCAGACACAAATCCGAGCAAAACTCAAAATTCAAGAAACACAAGACTCGTCAATAATTTTCTGTAGACGCCAGTAATTGTATGATTCTTCTGCGAAAACAACCGGATGCAATTAATTTGCCCTATTTACAAACAGCTATGTTAAGAAACTACCTTCGATCCAAATAAAGGTGTAAAGGAAGGAATCGTAATGTTAAGGTCAAATAACATGCATGTATTTACTGGCGATGCAATACCTATGCATTATTAACTATGGAAAGATATCGTGTTGCACTTCGATGGTAATAGACTCCATAGAATACATTACACAGATTAAACACGTCTCCAATGAAAAAAATAATCTACTGGTTTTAGTTACTACTAGTTACACGTGTGAAACAATATCTTGATTTTTAATTAAGTACACTTTCTTTAGTTTCATGCTCAATTAAAAGACCAGACACAAACTGCATAAAACCACTCTTCATAGCATAGCATAATGTGCGGGTTGGTAGATGTCGTCTTCGATTTTTTTTGTTCTAGGACAAGCTGGTTTACTCCCGATGTTTTCCTTTTCTCCTTTTTTTGAGATCAGTGGTGACGAAATAATTTACACAAAGTAAAGCACCTGTCTTGGTTCAAACCTCGAACCTACGACCACATTTCACCTCATAGGTTGCGCCCGTTACCACTGAGCCACCACTGCCCGAAAAGCTCTGACTTTACATATAATATAAGAAAATTACTACAACTTAATGTTCATTGCAATGATTTCCGATATCACTGACGTGGCAACAATCCCTTACAATTTGGGTCACTGCCAGAATGACGAAAGATGGGCTGAAGATATCGTCATAATATATGTTTTGATAAGGAGTGACAAACTTGCAGTGTAGGGTGGAATAAGTTCATTGATAGTATTGTGAGGAAGTTATGATAAGTGAATTGAACTAGTTAGTGGCAAACTAATGCATCCGCGGATTGCGTCACTGATAAGTAAGTAGCTGATAACTGCATAAAGGTATTTGTGTTCTTCATTCTGTCACACTTAAGAGCGTTTATTCTGAAGGTTGGCAACGTCGCAAATGTTTTAAAAGTGAAATGTTTTGATTAATTTGGCAATATTACTGTGTGAAAATAAAAAATGTGGCTAACTAGCGAACTAGAATATTGATTATGAAATGCAATAATTAATATCGTAACACCGAATATTTTATATTAGTTTTAGATGTAAAAAACCTATTTGGAAACTTTCCAAATGCGTTTTTTACACCCAAAATGGGTACAACATCAAATTAAATGTTATAATTGCAATTCATTATTAATATTCTAGTTCGCTAGTTAGCCACATTTCTTATTTATATTCAGTAATATTACTATAAGAATCAAAACAGGTAAATATTTGACAGTTATTTGCGACGTTGCCAACTTTTAGGATAAACCCTCTTAAGTATTTACATAACGATCACGCCTTGTTTCCTCGAAGGGTTGGGCAGAGGTGTACACCCACATTACCTACATTTCGCCAGTTATGTTTAAGACTTATTTACGAACTCGTACACGTATGCCAAATCCTCTATTTGCCTACTGAGTTTTCCTCCCAAGCTTTAGACTAGGGTTGTAACCCTATAATATAATATAGTATCCTGCTATATTAGAGGCCTAAATACTATATTTTTTCTTTAGTATTAGGTATAGTATTTAGGCCACAAATTCGAGCAAAACTCAAAATTGAAGAAACACAATTAGGAACACAAGACTCGTCAATAATATTGGACGCCAGTAATTGTTGTTTTGCCACAATGTTGACAACACAACATTGTGGACTATATTTCTAAAGAAAAATATAGTACGTGAAACTACTATCTACTTATATTTTTATTTCAATACAAAGTGCCGAGATGATCGCAATAGGGTCAGTATTAATCTCATAAAAGGTGAATTAATGGTATTTTGTAACCTTAATTTAAACTGTGGTCATTAAAAAAAAATCTGTTAATAAAGGTTCATACTCATACTAAGAACAAAATATGCATTTAAAGAATAAAAATGTTTTTGAAACATATACCTACCTATTATATTTTTTCGCCATCTACTATATTTTTACAGGCAATGGCTTCGAAAACTTATTGATTGATTGATTTAAAAAAAATTGGCAACCCTACTTTAGACAAGCTTCGAATTATTATAGGTACTTCCAAGTTCCAGATCTTGCTTCTTTAAAATCGTATCTTTAATTCAAAATTTAATGACATCTTACTGACAATCAATATAGTTTGTTAGGTTACCTGTACCTACTCGTAGGTAACTTGAAATATCTTGCGAAATTCAACTTGCTCGCTAGATAATCCCAAGCAAACTTTACTCAACCATAAATTATAGATTGCTTTCAGTGTAGTTTGCAAAATTAATGAAGTTTCCTGCGATTACCCATATTTCGTAAGTTACGATTGCCTAAGGTAAGGTCCTAGACTATCATTTTGCGCTCGAATCGAGCTAGAAGTCAATGAACGGTTAGTATTTTTTATTCATCTTAATAAGTATACCGACGCGCGACGTTCTAAGATCTGACAATGTTTAATTTTTTCGCGCACATTTTTTGCGGGACTTTGCCTGTAAGAACTTATCTTTTCTAAATCATTCCATAATAATCTGTAATAATAAAATAATAAATAATTCTGCATGTAGGAATAAATAATAACAACAAATGATAGCTCCTCATGCAACCTATGAAATTCGTGAAAATCATCGTTCAAGACTTTTCGATCAGCCGATTGATTTCGTTGGCAATGAGTCTTTCAAATTGTTTCATTAGATACAATGTTTGTGTTGTTGCGTGTTGTTTGTTTTTTTTATGTTTTGTATGTTTTTTTTAAATGTTTTCTATAGTTTAAAAAATATTAGGTTTAGAGATGTAATATTTAACCTATTGTAAAAGTTGGTACGGATGAAACAATTTCGATAACATAATCATGTTACTATTACGTCTTGTACCATACGCATGTAGGTCTACTACTGCCATCTTATGCACAAGCAACACTCTACATGCACAACCTATTTCTCGAGATCAATGGCGCTTGCTTAGTAAAGATGAAATGTATTAGATAAGGCGTAAGATACGGTCATGTCTGCGATGGCAGGAAATAGGTTATCACAAGCCGATGAGTCGTGCTGAGCTGAGTTAAGACCAGTTGAACCTGAGCATAAGTGATATTGAGAGCCAATAAGGCTTTTTAATTAGGTATTTCTTAGTAACAGCCTGGAGTTTGTAAGTTGGCGGTGTGATACCCGCGCCTGATGTCTCTCCGGTCGTGTCCCGGATTGCCGTCCCATCGGGTTCACGTGGCACACTTGTGCTCTATAATATCTCCCGCGCCGAAGGCTGGTCTGCGCTGACATTTGTCGCCAATGCCATAGTTTTTTTTAATTTGGAAGTAGGCATCTACATTGCTACATGCGAACTACGCATTAAAAACCTGACGTCACCCAAATCCTGCATCGCGCAATTAGAGTTTACCGCGCGAACGACATAATATATAAGACTATCCGACATCAATCGTTGGGCAGTTGCCCGCCAGACACGACATCCGTCTGGTCGGAGGATCCTCCCTTTTCAATAGAGGATGAGTGAACTTTACACCCTGTTCCTCATACCTCTTTATGTGAATGATGAAGTAAACAACTGAATGATCCAATGGAAAAATAGGTTTTAAGGGTTTAGACCACTTATGTGTTATGTACAATCTGAGGAATATCTGAAAAATAAGGTTTAGGTCAATTACATGTAAAAGTTTAGAGAAATTAAATTATTCTTTGGCCAGTAAATTATGTGTTCAGAGTTTTAATAATATAGGTGACCCAAATGAGTTCTACGCCGAGTTCTTTTCACTATTAAACACGCAATTTAAGGACACTTTTCCACTAAAGACTAAAAGTATTTACACAAAGTTCTTATTTAGTGATTGGGCGACTCCAGGTATTCGTAAAAGCAGGGAAAAGCTATTTGAACTTTATGGCCTAAAGCAACATATGAATAATACAAACTTTCATAAGTATGTTGCAAAATATTCAAAAACTTTTAAAAGTGTGTGCAAAATAGCCAAAGCGCTTTATATTAGCAATAAAATAAAATCAGCTGATGATAAAATAAAAACTACCTGGCAAATAATAAATAATGAAACAGGTAGGAAAAAACAGCGAAATACAGAATTTAATTTAGAGACTGCACATGGCCCTATCAACTCAGATGTAGAAATAGCTCAGGAATTCGAAAACTTTTTTGCTAATATTCCCATTAAAACTACTGAAGCTTTAAATTCCTCACCCGCGCTTTCTGCTGCCTTACTTAGACAGAATGTGAAGGCATGCTCTTTGGAGTTTAGGTTTCAGCATACAAACCCACAGGCTGTTATAAAAGCTTTTAAAGATCTTAAAATTAAATCAACAGAAGATCTCTGGGGAATGTCTGTAAAAGTCTGTAGAACTATTATCGAAACCATTGCGCCCTATTTAGCTTTCATATTTAACACCAGTATAGACCAAGGAGTCTTTCCGGATCTCATGAAACACAGTAAAGTAGTTCCATTGTTCAAATCCGGTGATAGTAAAGAACCTAACAATTATAGGCCCGTCTCAATTCTACCAGTTCTCAGTAAGGTGTTTGAAAAGTTGATGCTCAATCAAATGTTACGTCACTTTAATAAAAATTCCATCTTTCATGAACAACAGTACGGTTTCACCAAAGGGCGTTGTACCACTGACGCTGGTGTCACCCTAATAAAGAACATTTTTAATGCCTGGGAAGAAGCACAAGATGCCATTGGAATCTTTTGCGACCTCTCGAAGGCGTTTGATTGCGTAGACCATGAGACACTTCTGCTGAAACTGGAGCACTATGGGATTAGAAATACAGCTCTTGATTTACTAAGATCATACCTTAAAGATAGAAAGGTTAAAGTTCAAGTAAACGGCGTGAACTCATTAGGGTCTGAAATGGCATTGGGCGTTCCTCAAGGTTCGATATTGGGTCCATTCCTCTTTTTAGTTTACATTAATGATTTACCCCAATTACTTCAAAATCAACCGAAGATGGTGTTATTTGCAGATGACACATCATTGATCTTTAAAATCAACCGACGGTCACAAAATCTTGACGACGTGAATAGCTCTATACTTCAGGTCCAAGATTGGTTTACGGTAAACAATTTGGTACTAAATAAAAAAAAAACCAAATGCATTAGATTTAAATTACCTAATGTTAGAAGTAGCGAATGTGACATCATATTGAATGGAGAAAAACTGGAATTTATTAATCAAACGGTTTTCCTAGGAATCACGCTAGACGAGAAATTACAATGGGGACCTCATATAACATCTCTTGCGGGGCGGCTAAGCTCGGCCGCTTATGCGGTTAGAAAGATAAGACAGTTAACAGACGTTGAAACCGCGCGTTTGGTCTATTTTAGCTACTTCCATAGTATTATGTCGTATGGAATTTTACTGTGGGGTCGGGCTGCTGACATTGAATCCATCTTTATCTTACAAAAGAGAGCTGTCAGAGCCATTTATGATTTACATCGTCGCGAATCTCTCAGGGAACTATTTGGAATGATTAATATTATGACGGTACCTTGCCAATTCATATATGAAAATATTATGTATGTAAGAAAAAATCTACATATTTTTAATAAAATAAGTGATAGACATAATTTTAATACTAGAAATAAAGATAAAATAGATCAACCATTTTTCAGATTATCTAAAGTACATACATCTTTTATGGGGTACTGTGTTAAATGTTACAACAAAATACCTTGTGATATTTTACAATTAAATGAAAGAAAATTTAAAACTCATATTAAAAGTACACTTTGTAAACAAGCATATTACAAATTAGAGGATTATATCCAAGATAAAAATGCTTGGAAACATGCTGGTCCAGCTCCATAGGATAATCTAGAATCTAGACAAAATCAAACTGGTTGCGAATTTAAGTTTTATAAATTATTATATTTTATTATATGACATTGATTTTACATTCTGTGATGACTTCCTCACACACTGACTTATTAATTGTAACTTTTTTTTATTTTTTTTTGGGAAATCGTCTTCTTTTACAATGTTTGTAAATATGTGAGAACCATGTATCTATCACATAGGTAATTAAATTATCTGTTGTTGCTCTCTTTTTAAATTTATTTTTACCTATTGTGGTATGGTAAATTTTATTTTTTTTGTTTTTAGATGCATCGTCTTCACATATAATTATATAACTAATGTACCTACATATATACAAAATATTGTAAAACATTTTAAAAGAGTAACGGTGGAGTTTCTTGCCCATTCTTCTCCATACGAAAACTACCTTTTGGAAGGGGCGACTAGAATCAATTCATTTTTTTTGTAATTTTTGACGTTCAAAAGTGCCTTGCAAGGGCCTATTTGAAATAAATGATTTGACTTTGACTTTGACTTTGAGGTAAGCGAAGGGAGTCAATGACCTCAAAGGTTAATAAATAAATATTTCATATAATAAATAGGTGTTATGTTCTTAGACGTTTGACATTAAGTACAGATTACGGAGATTAGTAAATAAGCGAATATTAATTCAATCGGGTAGGTCCAAAATTTGCTCACATTTTCATCCCGGTTTTGTGATATTATTTCCAGGCTATTGAACTAAGTACTTACTTATCTGAATAAAATTACGAGATTAAAGTTATTACAGTCACGACACAGTTAATAATCCAAGTTAGGCGCATCTATTGTTTTAAGTGTAATTAAAAAAAAAAAAAACTTTGATTAGCTAACAAGGTCATCTTGACCAGCATCCTAAGTAATTGCTTAACACTCGATCAATCAATCTGTTTCATTCTGACAGTTCAACAACATTCATTGCGTTATTTACGTTGTTGAGCAGATACAATTTCGGAACATTATAGGGATGACGCATGGGTAAAAAAAAAAAAATGTCCGTCAAACAGATAATAAAAAAAAAATTACACGTATTTTTTGCTTTATCATATTAATACAAAATTACTTAGTTAAAACGCATTTTAAGTTGGGGAGTGGGGGTCGCCACGTCACTAGTATGTATAAAATCTACATACTCGTGACGTCATGGCACCTTTAGATTACGTAAAAAAATAAAAAATACATGTCCAAGATTTTTTTACAATCTCAAATACGTACAATTTTTTTTTTTTTTGTCATTATCCCTATTGAAGCAATGGATTAGCAATAAATCCTTCAAAATGATTGATTGATTGTGATTGACCGTGTGGTACACAATTAGGGTGCTGAGGGCCTAGATAAGTGACAATCGCTTTCAAACGACTTTCAACAGGATTGACATAAGCGTTTTGGTAGCATATGATGTCAGTCCCGCATGCATTTTTGAATCTTCCATCAGCGTAATCGCTAATAGAATGTTACTTTGTCTAGGCCCTCTGCGGTCACCTTCCTAGACTACAGTTACCCTAGACCGTGGTATAATAAAATACTTCTGACACAAGTCTACGTCATCACATCTGTGTTACCAGAAGTTTGTAATAATAACTTCCCAACCCAACCACCGTTATTCATATTACCTGTGCGAATCCAATAAAATAATGAGGTTCAAATTAACAATTAGGTACGTTGGTTATGTTTAAATTGAATTGTTTCGTTTGAAATAAACGAAACAATAATTTAAATGTTTTGTACATATTTTTTAACAGAATGGTGACTGAAAATGTTTCCTTAATTCGTGTTTTGTTGCAATAAAGTCGCAACTGCATAGTGACGTAAACATGTGTTACTCCCGGAATGCCAGACCTTGTTTTATTAGACCATGCTCTAGAATACGAAGGGGGAGCTCGTGGCTAAGTAATTACAACCGCACGGGTGGATCCATCAGGTTAAGCTACGCTTGCCGGGGTTGGTCCGTGGATGGGTGACCATCTTTATATACCAGGACTCCTCCGTGCCTCGGAAAGCACGTTAAGCCTTTGGTCCCGGTTGTCGTTCGTGGATCTTTGACAGTCGTTACGAGTCGTCAGAAGCCCGAAAGTCTGACCAGTCTTACCAAGGGATATCGTATTACCCAGTTACTGGGTTGTGGAGGTCAGATAGGCAGTCACTCCATGTAAAATACTGGTATTCACCTGCATCCGGTTAGACTGGAAGCCGACCCCATCATACTTGGGAAAATCCTAGGCAGATTGCCCTAGGATACGAGTACCCTCTTAAACCACAATCACGATTGACAGGTTTAATTTAGGTCTGATACAGCTCAATAAATCTACTTGAGATAAGTTCAGAATTCCGGATGTATCCGAACACAACACGATCGACTTTCCGCGTAAGTTTCCGACCGTGTGTGAGATGACCTTGTGAATTATCAATATAGTCACAATATATGAATCACATGACACCTGTATAGACAGAAGGGGTAGCCAGAGGCGTGTTACTTTTACTCAATACTCCAGAATGTGTACTTAAAATAATTATTGAGATCAATAAGGACACTGTCGGGGCCAGAAAAGTAGTAGGAGAGAGGAAGTTTAGTCAACCGTTCATCAGTAGTAACAAGTTGACATTGACAGCGTCTTAATGTCATAGCGGTAAGGGTGATTTTCGTAGTGTTAGTGTTATCACTGCATATCATAGCATATTCAGTCTATAATGTTCCCACAGCTGTGACCCAGGTCTCCTCTCTGTGAGAGGAAGTGGGCCGTAATCCACCACACGGGTCCAGTGCGGGTTGGTGGATGTCACATGTCTCCGAATTTTTGGTTCTAGGACATGCCGGTTTCCTCGCGATGTTTTCCTTCCCCGTTTTGAGAGCAGTGGTGAAAAAATTATTTACACAAAGTAAAGCGCCTGTCAGGGTTCGAACCTATGACCTACAAGTCGTAATTCGCGGCCGTTACCACTGGGCCACCACTGCTATCTAAATGATGTCACTGATGTACGGTTAACTGAACCCTCTCATTTTTTACTGTTTATTAATAATTGATTGGAAAAAGCGTTTTTTTTTGTAGCTTTTGATGTAATATTATTGGTCACACATGGGCGAATATGCTAACTATTTAATTATTTACTTACTACATACATGGATAATTGTTAGAAAGTCAAAATAAAATAAAAAACTATAATATAATAAAATAATAATAATATATATAATTTTGAATATTCTTTTAAAACCGTTTTCAAGAAAGGAGGATAGTGTAATTTATGTATTCTTTCAGTCAAAATGATCTATGAAATTTTTTGGTAATTGAAATATAAAAAATATTGTATTAAACCTACCTTTTTTCAAACAATAATCACTGGTTTACCAACAAAATACTATGCACTGAATTGTCAAAAAACTGAAACTGTAACGTGTATAATCACGACCTCACTGGGCAACGTTTGGTAAGCAAATGCGGTTGACGCATGCGCGATGCGGTTTTATTTGCCATCAGCTGCATACGCATTTCACGCCAAAACATTAGGTGTTATTGTCAATAGATTTCAGTACTTATAAGTAGGAATGCGTTATTTAATACGTATTTATGAAATTATGAAGGTTTTTTAACAACGCGGCAACGGTGTAAACAACATCGTTCATTTTTAATTGCTGATAAAGATATTTTTCTTCTTGACCCTTTTTTCTTTTAAAGGCATAACTTGGCAGATCAGTTACTCTAGTCGTAGGACTTCATAAATGTAAGTAGGTATGGGTAATATCTATTAAACATTACAGAATTTCGTAAAAAGGTCGAACCTATTGGCAACCTCGTGATCTGTCTGACTGTCCTAGATATTGCTGCTAACCTAGTAGCAATTATATAGGGACCTCTAATATTATGGGGTTTCTGCTAAAGATGGATACAGAAGGGAGTTGCGAGGGACCTGCATAAAGTGGACACTTCGCATGACGAAACAAGTCAAGCGCCTTGCGCATACACCTTCCGGTGTAAGCGAGGTAGCAATATAAACAATAACGCTGTCCTTATCTAGTGAATTAGGTTTGTTCTACAGTGGTGACAATTTTCACACGCACTTTTTTTATAAAACGTGAAAACGTGCATAATAATTTCGGTTCTAAACTTAACTAAAGCAATATCTATTGCCAAAAATCGAGTATTTATTGTTTACTAGCAAGCCCGGCTTCACACGAGCATACCTATAATATGCCAATTTTTTTTTTCTGTCGTGCCATCGTTTAATTATCAGTCTGTTGCGTCTATAGAAACTTCTTTCTTATATCTACGGTTGTGTCAATCATGTGGGTTAGAACTGATCAGACCCCGTATCATTCCCCGCGCTTAACCAAACTTTAAAATATAACTCATGTTCATCCTACTTGGAGTATTTTACATTGTCATATTTCAGCCAATTTACCCGACATGGACACTTAAACCCTCCTCATGCATCACTCCCTCCATAGTTGAAAACAGTATGAAAAATCCGTAGGTTTTGAGTTTATCGTGTTTAGACGGACAGACAGACGCGGCAAGAGTTTCCTAAATTTTGTAGTGATAGTGATATTTTAGTAATTAGGTAGGTAGGGATATCGCGGCCCCGGCACACAGGCAACGGAAGGAACACGGGTGGGTTTTAGTCAGTAAAAGTCTGACACACCCTCTCGCTCCACCCAGAGCGGGAGAAGTCATTTGATGATTTCCCATCCTCAAAAAAAAATAAAAAAAAAGGTACTTAATTAGCAAGTCAAGAGGCTAGGCAACGGCGTCGTCCTGTTATCCTGTACATCGTAGGATCCGCAGATGAAAGACCTGCACCGATCTGTGTAATGGATAAAAACTATTTTTAATCAAATTTGGTTAGAAAATATATCGCGAGTGGGTTGGGTAAAAAGTTCCTGACCAAAAAAATGGCTTTTTTAACATTGCAAGATGCCTTTGCTACTAACTCGACTTTTGCCAATTGGTATTCAATGACCTAAATTATGTAGGTGACTACTTGGTCACCTAAGTTTATGAATGTTCTTGGCGCCCAATAGTGTTAATGTAATTTAAGTGATATATCATTAGAGATACGCCGAATGTAGGTTCAACCGAATACGAATGTTCCGCCGAATATTCGGTCCAAAATGTACTGAACCGAATATTCGGCCGAATCATTCGGTTGAGGAATTTTATTTGACTTACATTGACATTTACTTTAAAAAAACTTAATTAGATTAGAACTACAAATAGTTATGACAATTCCTAGTTCTTATGTTGCAAATTAATATTTGATTAAGGTTTTTTTTATTGTTGATTTTATAAAAAATAAAAAATATTATTTTAATATTATATATTTTTTAAATTTAAATTGATTGTTAAAGTTAATGTTTTTTATATTGTCAATAAATAATTGGTACAAAAAGTAGTGTTTCTTTCATTTACAAAAAACTATATACAACTTTCGGAATAAACCACACTTATTTAATGATTAAATACCTTACTGTTAGTTAATTCAATCATAATCTTTTTTTAAATATTAACAATAATTTAAATATTCGTTAATTATTCTGCAAATCAACCGAATATTCGGCCGAATACGAACATGAAAAAATATGCCGAATGTAGGTATTGAATATGAATATTCGGCCGAACATTCGGCGCATCTCTAATATCAATGAATAGTACTTTTTAAGATAAACATTTGTCACTAAAACGATTTAATCGTTAAACGAATGAGTGCTTTTTTTTACAAAAGTGTTTTTTAATTTTTATTCAATCATAGTCTGGCCAGGAATTTTTTAGCCAACTCACTCGCGATATATTTTTTAACATACTTCATTTGATATAAAATACTTTTAGACCAGTATAATAATCATTAAAGAAAATATCAGCAATATTAAATATTATTTTCCAACTTCTAAAACTCATTTAAAATCTAACATTCCAATGGAATTGTTATAATCTGATGAAATAAACTATCAGTTTACAAGAGGCGTGTCGAAACGTTAACTAATGCGTAAAGTGAAGGCACCCATGTTGCGATGTCGTAGAAATTTGTTGATTAGGAGCAAACAACGCGACTGACGCAACATGGAGACGCCTTGCTTTAGAAAGAGAAAGAAACGGCCTTTGCTAAATGGATTTTAAGTATAAATTTAAGTAGTAGTTAGTTGTTATTACCTAAATTCAGATCGAAATTAATATAGCCTAGTTGGAACTGTCTGCGGTGATTCCCCAGTGTGTCGGGGTGGCGCTGTGTTATGATCCAGTGGGTCGGATGTGGTACAGCGATGGGTTGTGGCTGAGGGTGATGACCAGGAATGCGCGTTCGCTGCATGCTGGTGGTCAGGATACCCGTTGAAACCGTGGGTGCTGGCTGGCTGTGTGACTCGCCTCACGAAAGCTGGAGCGGGAGTGATGATGATGACGTCACGCAGAAGTATTTGCACGAAGGCTGCGTCGACGTTCATACTCGGGGTCACCAATTTAGGGGTATGAGGAACGGGGTGTAAAGTTCACTCATCCTCTATAGAAAATGGCGGATCCTCCGACCAGATGGGTGTCGAAATGTATGGGAAAAGTTTTTTGCGATTTCGGACTTTTCTAGTACTCATACCTCAGTTGGTGTACTAGAGTTTTTTGATCCTTATAAGGAACAGGATCGATTGGCATCAAAAAAAGTTTTTGTGAAAGCTGCCCATTTTCTTGCTGACAATAGTTTTTTTTTCAAAATCTGTGAATGCAGATCAAATGTCTCAGACCGTTTTCTTCTAGCCACAACGGTTAAGGTAGGTAGTTGTCTTTACTGTCCCATCTCAAAAATCCACCCTGTATATTATCTATCCTAATCCTAACTACTCAATATTATAGTTGAAAGTTTGTATGTTTGGATGTTTGTTACTCAATCACGAAAAAACGGATTGGGATGAAATTTGGCACAGGGATAGTTTATAACCTGGATCAACATAATTATATGGTATGAGTATACTTTTGTTCCCGGTATAATACGTTCCCGTGGGATAATTGCCGACCTCCACGCGGACGAAGCCGCGGTCGAAAGCTAGTTATATTATAAATATGTAATTATAATTATAAACCATAAAATTAATAGTCAGGGGACTTAGATATAATTGGCGAAGTGTGGGTGTACAATTAAAAAACCTCTGTGTTTGCCTACACATTCGTGTAATAACAGGCGCTAAAGTAGGTTAGTTGAGTGTGTGAAATGCACATGTATGAAAAACTGGCTCAACTATGTAAAGGACGATTCGCTGTAATTTCTCTCTTCTTTTTTTTTTGTGTTTACGGCTATTAATACAGAAGTAACAGTGGGGTAATTGACGACAAGCCATTAAACAAACCTTTAGCTAAACATAATTTCCTGTAGTAGGAAAACATAGACAGAGGGAGTGCAATACCTACTGGATTAATATAAATGCCTGTTTTTTCTGTTCTGTGGTTACATGTGTGTCTCTGATGTAACACACGGAACCTTTGCACCAGGCGTGCAGCGAACGAAGGAGATGTTGTGTTTGTGTTCATGTTTATGACGCGATGTGACCATAGAGGTCATGCATACTCAACTATCATAGTTTTACAATAGGTAAGTATTTTGATATCGTGACATAATTATTATTACTTCGTTGGAAAATTGTTTTATCTACTTAAATGCCTACGTATACCTAGGTAGGTAGATACCTACTTACTTTATTTGTTCAGGTACTTATGGCATATTCGCTATTTCATATACCTAACCAGAATGTAGGTAATTACTGTGGTTACCTACAAAAAAAATTATGAGTAAGTAGTGAAAAGTAAAAAACTTACGAGTTGTAGGGTTCTAATCCAGGCAGGCATTACGTTTTTGTAATTAATTTCATCACCACTGCACTCAAAACAGTGAAGGAAAACATCGTGAGGAAACCGGCATGTCCAAAAATTCGTACCTACACAAGTAACATCTGCCAACCCGCACTGGGCCTGCGTGATAGACTAATACATAAAGCCCACTGCCTCTCGGAGAGAGAGCCCTGTGTCCCAACCATAGAAATAATAAGCTCGTTACGAGAAGTAAAAAAATCTGCTCAAAAGGGTTTGTTTCAAATCAAAATACCTTTAAGTAGGTAGATAGGTTAGGTACGTAGGTAGGTACAGTCAGCATCAAAAGTCGATGACCACATTTAGATTTCCAAAATCGCTGTACCTACACCGTATTCACTATTAGCACTTCACTATACAGCGGTTTTGAAAATCTAAATGTGGTCATCAACTTTTGATGCTGACTGTACCTAAATAGGTAAGCTATTATTAAAATTCGATAGTTTGGGTGGAACTAAATGAAATATGAAGAAGAATTTTCCTATACAAATAGGATGTTAACAAAAACAAACATGTTTGTTACTTTATTTTGCGATAAAGTCCACTGAGTCACTGTGCCTGATTGAACTATTTGATACAACATATCAGTAAATCAACAAATCTATTATCCGTACTTAAACGACAGTCAACATTTCGTAAACGATGAGTAAAAAATAAAAATAAACTCTTGTTTAAAACTTTAAAAAAATTATGGACGACATCTTTTGCTTTGACTTGAGTGTGAATTCCACGAAACTACCTACATTTTATTGGTAAAAGAAACGTGTTGCTCCAGTACCTATGCAGGTAAAACAACCAATATGGTATTTAGGCGCGTTATGGCGCCCGTTAAATGAAACTCGATCCAGTAGTAATAGACGTGTATTTTTACTTCACGGCGATCTGAAATATAATTATTTACGGAGTAGTAGTATCCTAATACGTGCCTCTAACATCGCGTTTTTTTAGAGATAAAAATATTGCAGAAATATTTTTTATATAGAATTATCTTCCTCTTTCGTTGGTAACACCGAACTGTCACTTTCTTTTCGCGCGCATTCTGACATCGCAAGAAAAATTCTCTCTCGTCAAAATATTAATTTAAAATATGTTTACTATACTCCTTACTAAAATAACAAAATGTTAACTATACTATGTGATAGAAAGTGTATTAAGTGCATCGTTAGCGGAAACCTGAGACGTATTATGTGCATCATCAGTGAAAACCTGAGACGGCCGCGGCGCTCATCAATGATATCAATAAATACATCAGAAGCACTCTTAGTCCTGACCAACATTGGATGTACTTATATTCTGAGGCGTCCCACAAACTTAATGTGCGAGAGTGCCTGGCACTAACTGACCACCTTGTACGTGATACTGACTGTGCTTTATACATAACAAGCACTATGGTGGACATTAACACTGTTTACTGCATGTGTGCTGCAAACTTGTTAAAACTTTATCTCTCCAGTCGACACGAGATGTCCTTAGCAACGTTACCTCCACGTTACTAGCTGGATGAGAAGCTGCCAGAGAGGCACGTGATGCCCTTAGCGATGTTACTGTACATAACTAGCTGGTATGCGATTGTCACCATTACCCCTCCAGTCGACACGAGATGTCCTCAGCAACGTTAATTCCACTTTACTAGCTGGATGGGAAATTACCAATGTGGCACGTGATGCACTTAGCGATGTTACTCTGCATAGCTAACGCTGGTATGTACTCGTCATAAGAGGTAAGTCCCATTTCTATGACCTTGGTGAAATTGTAAAAAGGTGGTTCTATATGCTTTTAATTTACGAGCATGAAGGCTGCGAGACAGCCTTACTTAACCCTGCACATTGCCTGTCTGATGTATATAAACTTGTAAAAGCATTATACTCCCTATAGTGAGTGCGGAATTCTACCCCGCTAACCGGATTGTTATCAGCGAGTACGGGATACTCTTAACAACATTGATTGTATGTTGCTAGCTGGTACATATTGGGCACAGTGTGCACATGCTTAGCACGAGATGCTCATAACATGTTAAACCAGTAACACGTGTGATCTAGCTTGACATCAAAGGATAATAATATTATGGAAGAACAGTCCGCCTTGACTGATTACTCCTTATCAGCTAAGGCTACACATACCTGTTACTGATATAAACACCAGCCCATTAAAATGCTATTATATTTATATTCATGGCTATACCGCTGAGTTACTATTTTTAACAAACAAATATACCTAATTTAAAGAAATCACTGCGTACAAGATACTCAGTGTCTTACCTAAGCACTAGGTGGCTTAATTATCCTGTCATAAATTGATAAATGATATCTATTTTGTAAATTAAAACAATAAAGCAAATTGTGTAATTTTACACTCAAACATTCAAATACTAGTACAAGATACTACGTTAAAATGATTCTGTGATACAATGGGTGATGACAAATGATTCATGGACCAAACCCCTAAAAAGCATTATTCCATGCTCATACTTATTCGTAAGACATATGCCTAACTCCCAGATCCCCCTAAACTGAGGAACCAAGGGACTGAGATATTCCAGAACCAAATTGCACTGGTGGTTACCCCTGTCATAGGGAAAGCAACATCCTATGCTTATGAAGAACATAAGCATAGGAAGGGTAAGGGTCTAGCCTGTAAGGATATTCGTATGTTTGGAGTGAATAAACAAATAAGACAAACACAAACTGTTGACAGACTTGGCTGATGCAACAAAATACCTGACAATGTCAATGTCCACTTTCACCAAACTAAAACCAGAACAAAAGTAATATCATCTCTAATTCACATGAATTTCAATTTACTCTATTTGATAAACAAATAGATACACTTAACAAACTCAAGCATACAACTTCATTGCTACAGGCAGTGGCAGCTAATCAATAAATATTAATATTTATTGATTAGTTGTTATTGTTTGTATCTATCTTTATTATCCTGAGTGTGTTGTGGTTTTAAAACCACAACACACTCAGGATAATAAAGAAAACTTACCGGCCCTATTGAGAAAATGAAAACTAGTACAACAGGAGTCTATCTGTTACAACCAAATGCCGACAAAACGTTTACATGCTACTGATCCTGTCATTAGTCGTGGGTACAAAGATACAATAAACTACATACTTGATACCTATCAAACTCAATATATTAACTCTTAACAACATTACAAGTCAGTAAATACTGAGATGAATTAAAATGCACTACAGACTTACAAATAATTTAATTATAAACTTCAGACTCAAACAAAATAGAAAATTCAACCCCATTCCGAACCTAAAACAGCTGCTATTTAACCCCTTTAGGGCAGTGAGACCTCCACCATATTTGATTGGCAGAAAATTACAAATAATATTCCCAGTACTAACTCGAGTACTTTATACAGACAACTTGTACATTACTCAATCATTATTGTTCAACATACCAAAAAAGATACATGTATGATTTCATCCTATCTTACCTCTATCACTGAGGACTGCAAGATGTTTCTCAACATCAGATAACCAATAAAGGGTTCATTATAAATACATTGCCTGATAACTTCCTTATTAAAACTTTCATACTTTACCCGTACTGACTAAACTACCAGTAGTGACTAACACTTAACAAAACAAAATTTTCTACCAACTTACCCTGATTATTTACTTGTCAAATATCAAGACTGCCATAAATCATAATATCTAAAGATATCACTATAAATGCACCTAAATGTTGGTGATGGAAACTAATCATGAAGTACTAACACCAGACTTATGTGAATTGCTAGGTTTGATTGTAACATCTTTTTTACACAAAACATGTGCCTGGAAATACCCATGTCAAAACAAAAGTTAAAGTATTAGTGATCTTAGTCACATTACATAACATCAGGCCTGTATTTCCCAAAGGGCCAGGCAGAGATGGTTAACCTTACTCAAAGGTTATAAAATCAAAATTTCTAACTAAACATTCAACCATTCCAACTAATAGTCTATATACTTAATAGTAGATTTCAGTGATAATTACAACACTAAAATGAAATTGGCAAAGAAACAAAGGGGGGGGGGGGGGGGCGCATTGTGATGTGAGGATAAAGTATTGATGGATTGTGATTAGAACATGATCAAGGTCAGAGTACAAAAAAAAAAAAAAAAAAAACCAAGTACTTAATCAATGTAGGTAACATGAATGAATTAACTACAAATGACTACACTAAAACCATCTGCTCACCAAGTGCACATTACAGCTAACTATACAACTCACTATAATATATCTCACTCCATAATTTAATTTCGGATATATTGAGGTCAGAGGAAAAAAATTCATACCTTTATGCTTCTAAAATGAACCTACTTTTTTCGATTAGCTCTACTCTTGTCAATTATCTGAAACAGACACTTCCACTTTACGTAATTAAGAAAGGAAAATACTCTATTTCGGACATGCACAGGTAAAATGGTAAAAACACAAACAGTAAAAAGAGTAAGGCCTATGCGAGGCCACAGAGGGAAATTAGCCAAACTAACCTATTAAATGGTGCTTGCAAAACTTAAAATTGACCAAGTTAAAAGCTCATCCTGCGCTTGACATTATATATATATTTACCAAAAGAATAATAACCAAATAATAATAATAATAACCAAATAACCAAACTCATAAGCAAAAGCTGCAAAAACCCCTACCAGGTCGTTGAAACTGAAAGAAGGTGAAATTGCTAGATAATTACCAAGGCATTGCATTAATTACTAAGGCATTGCATTCTTGATGGTGGCATTGAAGTATTGGTGTAAAGGCGCAAAATAATCAATGATAAAAAAAAAAAAAAAAATACCACTATCGGAGTGACTAATGCTCGGTTACTATAAACAAAAACGAATCCTCTTGTTCACCAATGGTAGCATTTTTTATGCCACAATGACGGTCCGCAAATTGCAGGAATCGGCCATACACAACATTACTCTAAAGAGCTTATTAAATGAGCTTATCGTAAACTCACGCATTAAGTTCCATACTGCATCTCAAATAAGTGAATGTTTACGGAGACTTATACAACTGGTACCTATTCTCTGTTACGGAAGCCTTCAAAATGACTCATTCCAACAAATATATGAATACAAATAGGTAAAAAATAAACTTAAAGAAACCCTACAAAGTTGACAGCCGATTTGGCCCTAATATAATAATATTATATTTATTTCAGATCAAGATCCATAAGTTATTAGTACAGGTCTTAACCTAATGTTAGTAAATAAAACCTCACTATATACAAAATACAAAATTGAAACGACTGACACCTACGCGTGCAGCCGTATCCAGTGAGCCAGCATGGGGCTGTCCCACCTATCATACATACTCAGGATGCTGTGAGAGCTAACACGTATTCTACCGAGAATGGAAGCGCACCGTTTCCGTATAATGGCATGAAAACCATCAACCCTGGCCTCTCTGGCCTAATGTTGACTATGGACTAATAAAACAAATACCGAGACTGTTTTAAAGCTACTCTAAAGCTTATATATATGTAAAATAAAAGTGAGAGTGATTTAATTCTTCCTTTCACAGGACAACACATGACATACAGCAGCTCAACTTAGAGCTAGCATCAATCGAGACAGACACAAAGTGGGGTTACTTGTTCTTGATTATACTTTTATGCTAATTAACGATAGCTTATTATTCCTTAATAAACAATGCTAATGAAGGAAGATAAAAGTACCTATTCGATAAACCAGAACATTTATAATCAAATACTTAACTTATTAACTAACTGAATTATTGCAGACAACTCTAAACATCTACTCCGTAAATAATTATATTTCAGATCGCCGTGAAGTAAAATTGGGAATCAAACGAGCTTACCTGTTAAGCGAAGTCTTGATTCTAATTTTACGAACGGCGATCTGAAATATAATTACCCACCCGCCACTAGCTAACAGCCCCAAAACTGCAATAATTAGTGTATCTAATTCACTTATCCTTTTCAGGAAAACCTAGTGAATGTAAGTATGCGGAACTACCCTGTACAGAAAACAGAGCTCGTTCCTCATCCTAAGGATCTCTAAAAATAAGTGACAGTTCGGTGTTACCAACGAAAGAGGAAGATAATTCTATATAAAAAATATTTCTGCAATATTTTTATCTCTAAAAAAACGCGATGTTAGAGGCACGTATTAGGATACTACTACTCCGTAAATAATTATATTTCAGATCGCCGTTCGTAAAATTAGAATCAAGACTTCGCTTAACAGGTAAGCTCGTTTGATTCCCAATTATACCACACTGCACAGTTTCCAAGCGACAGCGGAAGATTACATGTTAAAACGAACACAAGTTAATAAACTTGTTAATTACACGTTACACAGAGTCTCGTAGTAGTATTCAGCTAATATCTTTTCTACATTCATATCTGATTCAAAAATCCTCTCGTCTTTTTATGAACCATAGACTAACTGCCCTAGACAAACTAGTGTTGTCAGGTTATACATATAATCTAACAGTGGGAACCATAGATAATTAGTTGGTTCGCCACAGGTACCTATCTATTATTACCATGCCAATGGTGCCGATTCTCTTGTACGACGAACTAAACTAACTTAACTGTCACTAAAATTCCTTACTTTAGGCTATGAGAATCTTAGAGCTATTCTGTAAATAAAATTCTCTAAACTAAAAAATAATTTTGGCACAACTAAAATAGAATTTGACAATCGCGAAACCACGTGGTACCCGTGGTTTGCCCTCAACCGTGATTTTTTTTAGAGCCGGAGGCGCGCAGGTGGTGCCGCCTCGACGTGTTTTATATGGAATTTTTCACTTTTTGTATGGAAGACATGAAAAAATATTACCTACATGTTCAGGTTTAGTGGTTTAAGGGTTTCATAGAGGGGGTCGAAATTTTCATTATTTTTGCGATAGGACTCACCATTTTCGAGATATAAGCAAAAGAAAAATACAGTAGGTACTTTTTGCACGTGAAGTCGAGATGTTGGTGTGAATTTTAGTTCATGACAACTTATTTTATACCACACCTTTTTAATCGCGATTATGAATTGTCAGAATTAGTCTGGTTTGGTATTTTACAATCAAAATTTTAGGTGAAAAATGTCATATTCAGAATAGCAAAATTGTCATTTTCACTAAACTAAAAAGTGCTCTTTAGTGCTGTCAAACTAAAATATAGTTTAATTGTGTCACTTTAGTCTATTTCAGAATGGGAAATCGTCGTTTGACAGGATTAAACTTAATTTTAGTGATTTTTAGTTTAGTTTAGAGGCATTTGTGACAAGAGAATCGGCACCAATATCGTCATTAGATCGCCATGCTTCTTGAGTCTTGGCTACAGTAGAGTTACTATGTCTTGGCGCTCTTGGCAGTCGCTTTGAGGACTACAATAATTATATTATGTATTACCTTTGTTGTTCTGGTTACTTATTATGCCCTGCCCCGTTGGTCTCGGGGTCGCAAGCGCGACTGCTGAGCGTGGGGTCCTGGCGATTCTCAGGCCAGGCAAAGTGTTATTGGGTCTTTCCATTACGAAGTTCTTAGTTACACTCCAGAGTTTGTGATACCCCCGTGCCTCGGAAAGCACGTAAAGAGGTTGGTCCTGCGCCTGATCTCTCTCCGGTCGTGTCGGATTGCCGTCCCATTGGACTATGAGAGTGAGGGAAGAGAGCTAGTGCACCTGTGTCTGCGCACACACTTGTGCATTATGTCTCCCGCGGCGCCGAAGGTTGGTCTGCGCTGAGATTGGCCGCCATTGCCGAAATTCGGTCTGGATGACTATTATTATTATTACTTGTTATGCTTAGTTTATCACAGCATAGTACCTAATTACCTATGATGGTGGCAGATGATGCCAATTACGTCAGTTAATTTAATTGACGTTCGTCTTTGTATGACGTTATTATTTATGAATATAATAACAATAAATTATTATAAAAAGGGTAGCTACCTACATCAAAATATGCAAGAGGTTATATGCTATTGCAGGCTATTGTGGTTTATATACTTGTGTTATTTGATTGCCCTAATGCATTAGTGATAAATCATAAATCTACCTACTTGGCTCTTGTATCTGCTATAATAATACCAACCTGTTACTGTCCCACTGCAGGGCGAATGCCTCTTCACGTACAGAGAAGGCACGAGAATACCTAAGTATCTGCAATCAATCAATCTGCCTAGCCTTTTCCCAACTTTATTGGGGTCGGCTTCCAGTCTAACCGGATTCAGCTGGACACCAGTATTTTACATGTAGCGACTGCCTATCTAACCTCCACAATCCAGTAACTGGGTAATACGATACCCCTTGGTAAGACTGGTTGTCAGACTTTCGGGCTTCTGACGACCCGTAACGACTGTCAAAGATCAACGAATGATAGCCGGCGGGACCAACAATTTAACGTGCTTTCCGAGGCTTGGAGTAATCTCGGTATGTAAAGATGGTCACCCATCCACAGACCAACTCCGGCAAGCGTAGCTTAACCTGATGCTTAATCGATCCGTGCTGCACTTATTACTTAGCCACGAGCTCCTCTGTGTACAATAAGTACCTGCAATAAGCCCATAAAAATGTACAAACCATTACATCAGCAATTCACCCCAAATAAAATGGGATTGGGTGGGGCCCAATCCTATTTTATTTGGGGTTGGCGCTGAGACGCAGTAGGTATGGCTTCCAAGAATGTCTACTAGCCGTTATTTCAGTAGTCACGTACCTAGATAAATAATAATGTACTTATGTTGCATCTATTAAAAATAAATTAGATCTTCTTTAATCTTCTTCTCATTGAATGATTGCAGAAGAATCAGGTGCACAATTATTCACAGTTACGCAGATTGCGGCATGTAAAAAATACGGCGCTTTAGATAAATATTCAGTATATTTTTATTAAGGCCTTGGCCTCATTAATTAACGGAAAGGTACCTATCAGACGATAAACTACGGGTAAGTACCTGATTCTGTAAATACTCATCTACATTTTCCGGTTTTCAATTAAACAAGCGCTTACATTAAACCTAATACTGAAGAAACACTGAAACTCTGAAAAAATAATTCTGCATCTGCGTTCGGCGTCAACCTTAGCATGTCACAAGTTGGACATCAAAAGAACCCAGTAATAATCAGTGAAACTGGTTATTTCAGTCCCTTAACTGGTAAGCCATCTAGTTTCAGTCGGTAAAATGTGACTTGAGCCTAGGTAATAGGTTATCTACGAGCAGCATCCCGCAGTACGACCCACTTCGAGATCATTGCTTGCTAAATAGATGTTTTGATTGTTAACTATTATTTATTGGCCTTTATTTGGCTAATTACATTATTTCTGTACGGTTATACGAGTAGTTCGTTGGGTTATCAATTTTAGCTACGGTACAAACAGATTACAACTAAAAGGTTTTATGTTAAAAACCGCACTATTTTTAAATAGCATCAGCCTAAAATAATACAATTTCTTATCTTAATATCATTTTAGATAAAAAGAAAAGTAGATTTATTTTAATGGTTTTTTAAATGTTTTTCTTCTATATTGGCCTGTTTTGTGTTTTAAAATTATAATCTAAAAAAAAACAGTACTAAAGAATTACTCTATATTTACATATTTTTTAAATAAATAAAGTGAAGGAAGCATTATATTTCGATAATAAGCTTTTATCCTTAAGGCTAAGCGTATGCTGAGACGCAGATCCACGCAGTGCAGGGCAGAGTAGTTTTTGTAATTAATGAATGTACTGATAGCTGCGTACGCTGCGGCGTAGGCACGTGCAACGCAGACGTGTCTTTTCTGCTCCTGCATCTCATTGTAGAGCCGGCACAGATTTCTACGCGACGCGGACGCGTGCAGGTATTCACTTGGTTTTTTGCTGAGACGAAGGTAACGCAACAGGCGCTCATTGTTTGTACTAGCTAGGATGCGATAATCGCATCCTAGCTAGTACAAAAAAAGTCTGTGTAGCTGCGTCGCAGCATACACTCGCGGCCTATTTCGGCCTCGCCTGCCCTACCTTGCAAAATCTGTACAGTGCTGTGCTGCTTCACCTGCGTCTCTGCATACGCTTAGCCTTAATGTTTCGGATACGCGTTGTTCACTTGTTAATTGAGTTTCGTAACGTAATATTTCTATCAGATCTTTAAAATTATAACCTTCGCTATATTTCTAAGTTCACATCGCTGCACGAATATTTTACTGTTGTAAAATCTACTCAAATGAAATGAAAATAACCAAACGCAAGCTCCGTCGTTGATCTGTCAAACGTCAATGTCACCGAACCGATGTGACATTGGTTTGTCAAACAAAGGCAATAGAATGGAATCAATCGTAAACAATAACAAAATAATAATGTAATTCTATCAATAATGTAGATAAGATTATTCAAATGACATAAATGTGCGAGTATCACGTGTACAGAGATGCTATAGTGAACTGAAAATGGATGCTGACGACCCTCGGAGACCACTTTTAGGTATGTAAAACTTTCTATAATAAAGTTTTAACGTTGACTCATTGATAAGTTGCTATTCCCTAGTAGAAATGAATTAAATAAACGTTATTATCATCACTTTTTAACTTGCCTCTAAAGACCATTGTGTCTATTATCAAATAAACCCTAAACTCTTTATCTAACCAGTCTGTGTCATCACTACATATTATAAAACAAAGTACCTCGCCGCGTCTGCCTGTCTTAACGCGATAAACTCAAAAACTATCGAACGGATTTTCATTCTGTTTTCATCAATAGACGGAGTGATTCATGAGGAAGGTTCTGGTGTATAATTCATTAAAATTTTGTGTAGATTGGCTGAAATATGACGATGGTTGTTGAAGGGGTCGGAAAAATTCATACCGACTAGGAGATTCACCTAAGTCACGTAAACTAATAGAGTTATATGAAAACAATGTATTAAGGAATTATTCCTCCCGTGCGACATTTTATGACAATCATGCGGGCGACGCCCCCGTCTAAAGCTAGTAATAAATAACACCAAAGTGATGGTTAGAAACTATAGGTACCGCACTCCTCATTATATTACACATCTACAAGTATGCTGTTTTTATTACTTTCATGAAGGCACTCAGAACTTTTCAATAGAGATAAAAGATCAGAATTATTTTTGTCTGTCTTAGGATAGGAATAGGTAATAACAGTGAGTTCACTTACACGGTACCTATGGTACCTACTCTAGACAATGGTATTGCCAATTGTGCCTATACCTAGAGTGTCTAGTTAAGAACATGCGTTTTAGGTGAATATATCCTATATTCTTAAGCAGAAAGAGGAAAGATTAAGAGCAACTTCGCAAATACCTGTCAAATATTTACCTGTTTTGATTAATTTGGCAATATTACTGTTTGTAAATAAGAAATATGGCTAAATAGTGAACTAGAATATTAATAATGAATTGCAAAATTATAACACTGAATTTCATGTTGTAACCGTTTTAGGTGTAAAAAAGGCATTTAGAAAGTTTCCAAATACTTTTTAGGGTTGGTGGTATGGTACTTACACCATAAACCCTTATCTACATGCCACCCTTCCTGTTAGAAAGAAGTGCCATTAAAATAGATAAATAAAAGAAACATTAAATCTTCTAAAAACATGTTGATGTGATTAACGGTACAAACTAAAGCTGAACATAGCTTTAGTTTGCACCGTTAATCACAATCAATAATTGAATTGCATCCCTTAAAGCTTAAACGCTTAAAGCCAAAACGAGAAATTTCAAAAGACAATAACAGTATTGACATCTTCAATTCTCGTGCCGCTGCTTTCAAAAGACATGTATGTACTCTTTCTTTTTAATCTTGTAACATTTTAATCTTGTAACATTTTAAATATTGTTTTCTTTACATAATATAACTTTGTGTCAATTATGTATGTACTTTAACCTGGCGTGTTTGGTCTCCTACACATTCCGTGCCTAAGTAGAAGTGTGTTGGAGGCCAGACACACAGACCTTGCAGCTGTAATTTTGTAAACTAAGTTTTTTACTGCAGTTGTCTTCTTTATGGTTTTTGCTTTATTGTTGCTAGTCATGTTGTGCGATTACGCTTTGGGTGATAATCAGGTCGAAACCTATAATGTGAATCTAATGATATACTGTGATTGTAACCTGTTGTAGTTGCCTTGTAATAAATAAATAAATAAATAGCTTACAACCAAGCAACCACCAAGCTTTGAGAAAATTATGCTAATTAGGCTCCAAGACTTTACATCAAGTTTTCGGATACTTAAAGATGAGCAATTTGGGTTTAGACAAAATAGTACCACTTCATTGGCATGTTTCAATTTGATCAAAATTATCACACAGGCTATAAATGATGGCTTACCAATAGCTGCGATTTTCCTAGACATGAGTAAGGCGTTCGATTTCGTGGACCACAAGTTGCTCTTACACAAACTTGAAAAATATGGAATAAGAGGCAAAGCGAACGACTGGTTGAGAGACTACCTAAATGACAGAAAACAATGTGTGGAAATCTCTAAAATACATAATAACAAAAAAGTTGTACATAAAAGTGAATATCGACGAAATAATTTTGGAGTGCCACAGGGCACTGTAGTGGGACCTTTCTTATTCCTCATATATATTAATGATTTACCAAATATCACTTGCCATAACACGATCTTGTTTGCCGATGACCCAACTCTCATTGTGAAATGTGAAAATGCAGACACGTATGAACAAGACATAAACAAAGCAATTGACAACATAATACACTGGCTACATTCTAACAACTTACAAATTAATATGGAGAAAACTAAAATGATTCAATTCCAAACCCATAAAAGAAATCCATTGACGTTAAATGTTAAATATAATAAGACTATTATCGAACAAGTTGCAAGTACAAAATTTCTGGGTATAATGTTGGATCAGAATTGCGACTGGAAAACACACGTCGATTACGTTTGTGATAAACTCGACAGATTTGTCTACGCAATAAAAAGATTGAGAGTCACGGTATCAACAGAAGCTGCTCTTTGTGCATATCACGGATACGTGTCGTCCGTACTCGCTTATGGTCTCTTGTTGTGGGGTAATTCGGTGGATATTGTAAAAGCGTTTATAGTTCAAAAAACATGTGTACGTGCAATCTCTGGAGCCTGGTATATGGATAGTTGTAAACCCTTGTTTAAAAAGTACAATATTCTGCCATTAGCGTGTATGTACATTAGAGAATTATGCCTATTTGTACAACAACATCCTGAATATTTCACTAAATACAAAGATGTAACTAAACGAAATGTAGATCCCAGAAATAAAAATAAATTAAAACATGAACTCTGTTTACCGCAATGCAGGCTCGAATTGTTTAAGAGGAACTCGTACATAAATGCTGTAAAGGTTTATAATTACCGGACGCTTTTAAAGATTTACCTTTGACAATGTTTAAAAAAAAGTTAACACAATGGTTAAAAGAAAAATGCTTTTACAATCTTAATGAATTCATGTCAGATCGCGGAGAAGGGAACTAAGATAAATGATATTGGTAATTGGAGTAGTTGGAATGGTAGTATACCTTATAATAATTTATTAATGTTCAAATTTTAATATATTACCTTACATTATACTATTTATGACATTATCAATTACAATTTATAATGACATTTATAATAATATTTATTATCTGACATTTTTATTAAACTTTATAGATCTGCTGAACTATTAAAGATTATAGGTATAATTTGACATCTATTAATTAATTTGTTCCTTAAATACTTATTATGCATGAGACATTATTTGTTATCTGTTGTTACTGTCTATAATTTTATTTTATTTTCTGTTTTTATTCGACCTTATAACTAAAGGAATGTAATTATATAGATTTGCACACCATAAGTAATGGTAGAATGTAAAGGGGCCATTATAGTTTTAAGATCATACATTTGTAAACCTACATTCTGGCAAATAAATGAATTTGAATTTGAACCTTTTCCTCTGCTGGGAGGCGTTTCCACAGGCCTCCTCTCTGTGAGAGGGACTGGGTCATAATCCACCATCTCAGCCACTGGTTGGTGTAAAAAGCAAGACCTTTAGATGGATAGGTACATGAACATAAAGCCATACATTTTAGAGGAAAATTACCATATTTATATTCATACTAGCTTCTGCCCGCGACTTCGTCCGCGTGAAATTCCTTGACCCCGATCCATCCTATCGCATCGCATCGCCTGCCCGCGCTATTACTTCGTTATTGCTTAGCGTTCTTTCTGGCTTTTTTCTTTAGACTCGAGAGGCGGATTAAATGTCGAGAGTGCCCTAGGGCCTCTAGGCAAGCACCTCATCGACGCCCCTCTATCGGCCATATATTATACATTTTAACTAGTACATACACATTAATAATAACTAATGTTGCGCCAAGCGGTTTCACCCGCGTGATGAACCCGTGGGAATGTCGGGATCATAGGCGCCCGCGCCGGCAGGTTTATTTCCAGATTTTTTGCTTTTTTTGCTTCAGCTCCTCGGATCTTCAGTTCACCTCGGATATGTTAGGTTATCGTTTGCCAATTCATACAAGGAGTAAATGTATAAAAGCTTAACAAATAAGAAAATGTAGAATTCAAGAGTCATCGAAGCGAACTCGATAATTTTTGCATCGCGCCTCGAATGGGATAGGTTTAATTTTGTCCATTCATAGAAAAAGAAGACTTGCTGTGTCGAATTATACAAAGAAGTTTAAGAATTAACATAGAATAGGAGGCAAGAGTGAGCGAAGCAAGCTCGATAATGTTAGCACCTCGCCACGGGGTGGATAACATTTTCGGAAATAGGTACTTTGTCGACTAATGTACAGAAGCTTTAGAATTGAAAGATTGCAGAATCCAAGAACGAGCGCAAAAGCGAGCTCGAATATTTTAGGATCTCGCCTCGAATAGGTGAAGTTTTCATTACTGTGTGAGGTGTTTTTGGAGTTTTCTTTAGTTCTGAATGTTTTTAGACCCTTTATTTTGAAGCCAGGAATGTGCAAGTACCCTCTTGCACCCCGCCCCCGGCGCACATGTTTGGGATAAAATGTGTAAATCTGGGTCTCCAGCTATCTACATACCAAGTTTCATCACAATCGGTTCAGTAGTTTTTTGCATCTTACTTCTTGTAAGATATACCTATACACACACACACACACACACTTTCGTAGTTATACTATTATTAGTAGGGATAATTAGGTAGGCCAAGGCCCAGGACACGTGTAGAAGGCGGAGCACGCTTCGAAGCTTTACATCTCTATAGAATTATCTCGTCGCTTTACGAGACGTGAGAATAAGCGGACGTGTTTTTTGTATTTATTAAGTATAATGAAATAAATAATTACGACAAATAAATATAATTATTTGCGCCGTCAGTATAAAAGTAAAGTGTGTCGCGTGTGACTTGTAGGTTTTTACCGACTTGTAAGAGTGTTTTTACCGAAGTTGCAAAATGAACTAAATAATTTTTATAAACAATAAATATAGTGTTTAGTACTATGTCTCAACTAGGATCGAGCCCATTTGGTCGTAGCCAATTACTACGGCGAAGTCCTCCACCGACGCCTACTGAACCATTACCCCCGAGTGACCCAAACCCACCAGTACCCGAAGAGAATGAATTGCCCTGTGAAGTCATCAGTACGCCTGAGATCCAGAAATGGTTAGGATCTATTGATACAATACTAAACGAAGTCTGCACTATTGTCGGTGATGGGAAAATGAACTCAGAACAGAAGCTTCGTGTCTCCAATCTTTGCCGGAAGGTCTCAAGTGGGACATCTCAGATGGCCGTCTTATACCAATCGTTGAAGCAGAAAACAATGCAGGCCCATACCACAATCCAGCACCTACAGGTTCACCAGAACGTTGTGAACTCTCTCCAGCAGTTCAAAGAGGTCGTAGAAGCAAAGCTGAATCCCTCAGAAAATACTTCATTTGCTAGCATGGTGAAGAAAGGTTCTGATAACTTCGTCCGACCTGCAAATTTGAGATCAGTCGCCATCTATCCTAGCGATAAGACCCAAACGAGTGACGACACCAAGTCGCTTGTCCAAAAGTTAATCTCCCCCGAACAACTTAAGCTTCATGTCCGTGGCCTGAGAAAAGTAAAAAATGGGGGCGTTTTGATTAGCACCGAAAACAAAGGCGATATTGACAAGCTAAGGAATTCGGAAAAACTGGTATCATCGGGCCTTACAATAGAAGAACCTTCTAAACGCCGCCCTAGGGTCGCTGTCATTGGTGTTCCCGTATCCCTTACAGAGAAGGAGGTATTTGAATGTATTTACGAGCAGAACCTTTCAGATAAGTTGCCGAATATAACTCGTGAATCCTTCCTTGAGAGTATCAAATTGAGCCATAAATCGGGTAAGAAAGACCTTCCTACCTGTAACTACATCCTGGAACTACCTGCTAGCATACGAAAAATTATTATAAACCAAAGCCGAATTTTTATCAATTGGACATCGTGCCCTGTGAGAGATTTCACGATAGTCACCAGGTGCTTTAATTGCCAGCAGTTCGGACATGCAGCCAAGTTTTGCCGGGAAACTAGTCCTACTTGCAACCACTGTGGAGAGACTGGACACTCATTCAAGGAATGTAGCAGCAAATCTTCTACCGCTCAATGTGCGACGTGCAAGCGCTTCAAGAGGAAATGTGACCATCCAACTGGTGATGTAAGTTGCCCGGCGCGCAAATATGCAGAGATCAACTACATCAACTCAATAGACTATGACGGCGCCTAAGAGCGCCACCGAATACTTTATTTAGTTAGCACATAAACAGGAAGCTTATCCTCTATTTATATTTCAACTTAGTTTGTAACTATCATGACAAATCAGCTTAATTGTGATCTAGATAATTTTTCTGTGTCGGAATCTAAAATGTGTAATGTTGAGGACTGTAAGCACCTTCTTCCTTCTGGTGGAAAAACGTTAACCCTGCTCACACAGAATATTCGCAGCATAAATCGAAACATGAACGGATTTGAAGTGTTATTACAGAATCTTGATATAAGCTGTGATATTATCGTCCTAACAGAATGTTGGTTGTCAAAACAGACAGTCAATTTACCATCTCTTGACGGTTATTATTCTTATAAAACTGACAGAAACATAAACCAAAACGATGGGTTAGTAGTTTATATCAAAAATAATTTACGAACAATCAAAGAAGAACCTGTATCCGAAGATAGTAATTGCTTATTTATCAAAATTATTCCTGATACTATAGTCATGGCTATTTATAGGCCTCCTTCTCAAAATATGGATAGATTTTTGGACTCCCTTGACATAAACTTAAAAAACATATCATCGTTTAAAAACATAATAATTTTGGGCGATATTAACATTAACATTGCTTCCGGGAAAACCGAAACCCATGTGCATAATTATCTGAATATTTGCTCATTTTATGGACTTTTACCAGCTCACTATCACCCCACGCATCAGAGTGGCTCATGCTTAGACCACATCATCCTAAAATCAAAAAATCCATCCAAAACATTGGTTACTAATTCTTCGCTTACCGATCATCAAGCCGTTTTACTAACTTTACAAATATCTTCACCTAGAAAAAACTGCATGCGTAGTTACACAAAAGTCAATATGACAAACCTGGAAAATGACTTACGCGGTATTAATTTTGACCCAGTTTATAATTCAAACGACGCAAATATTACCTTAAAGTATTTCATAGATTCGCTACAATATGCAATAAGGAAAAACACATTCACTAAAACAATGCCGCGAAAGTATAGTTGTATAAAACCCTGGATTACACCCGGTCTCGTTCGTTGTATAAGACATAACGCAATACTCTCTGTTACATATAAAAGGTATCGAAACTTCTGTAATAATCTTTTGAAAAAACTAAAAAATCTGTATGATAAAAATGAATTACAGAAGGCAGGGACAAATAGTAAACTTCTGTGGAAATTTATAAAAACCAATACATTTAGATCGAAAACTCACGAACCTCCGTTTGATTTACTATCAACAGAGACAAACCCATCTGAAGCAATGAATAAAGTAAACAACTTTTTTGCTAACATTGGTAAAAACTTGGCTGAAAAATCTTTAAATTCTAGTAATTTTTCCCGTCAAACTCCGACTACGACTTCCTCTACACAAAATTCATTTGTTTTATTAGATACCGACGTTTACGAAGTAGAAAGAATAATAAACGGGTTAAAGGATGTTTGTGCTACTGGATGGGATCACATACCTAATAATATACTTAAAAGATTTAAATACCTACTCGCCCCTCCGCTAACACATATTTTTCAGCTATGTTTGTCTAAAGGTATATTCCCTAAATTGCTCAAAAAAGCTGTGGTCACACCTATATTCAAGTCTGGAGACAAAAACTGTGTGAATAACTACAGACCCATTTCAGTATTAACAGGCCTTTCAAAAATTTTAGAAAAAATCATTAACAGTAGATTGATAAAATATCTGGAAGATAACAAACTACTTTCAGATAATCAATTTGGTTTTAGGCCCAAAAGATCAACTAGCCAAGCAGTACACAAATTGATTAATCATGTAACTACCGATCTAGATAATGGTATGCACACAATTGGGATCTTTATAGACCTTGCCAAGGCCTTCGACACTATTTCATGTACTTTACTGTTGCACAAGCTTGAAACACTTGGGATAAGAGGAGCACAACTTCAACTATTTTCTGATTATCTTACCGATCGTCAGCAATGTGTAAAAATTGATCAGTATACAAGTTCTGAACTTAAAAATAGTTGTTTTGGTATTCCTCAAGGCAGCATTTTGGGCCCTACGTTATTTTTAGTCTATATTAATGAACTGTGCCGCCTGTCACTCCAAAATGGTGTTATAATGTCTTATGCAGATGACACCGCTCTATTGTTCTCAGCTAAATCAAGAGTTGAGGTCTACGAACATGCTCAGAATGGTTTTTACATTGTGTCTAATTGGCTTCATAATAATCTACTAACGTTAAATACAGATAAAACAAAATACATTTTATTTACAATGAGAAGTACTAACTTACCGCTTACTAATCTAAACATTTTCGCACATAATTGTAGCACGTATGCTGACACTGCATGTTCCTGCCCCACTTTAGCAAAAGCTGACCATTTAAAATATCTGGGTGTCACTATTGACTCCAATCTAAATTTCCGTAAACATATCGATTTACTTTGTACTAGAGTGCGCAAATTAATATATGTCTTTAAGAATTTACGGAACATAGCAGACTATAAATTAATTAAACAGGTTTATTTAGCTTTGTGTCAATCCGTTCTTACCTATTGCATTACTTCTTGGGGTGGTGCTGCAAAAACGATTTTACTCCCTCTAGAGCGTGCTCAAAGAGCAATTCTAAAGGTTGCTACCTTTCGCCCTTTTAGATTTCCTACGCACCAGCTCTACATAGCATGTAATGTACTAACAGTACGGCAATTATTTATACTAAGCATAGTACTACTCCAGCACACTGCACTTCCTTTTGACCCAGTACCTTCCGACAAGAGAAGGAAAGACATGGTTTGCATAAAGCCTCAAACTAGACATGCGTATGCTAATCGATTTTATGTGTTTTTAGGACCTTTTTTGTACAATAGGCTCAACAAGTTACTAAACTTCTATAGTGAAATATATAAAAAATGTAGTAAAATGTTATCAGAACATTTAGCGATACTCAATTACACAGACACAGAAAAACTTCTAGAAATTTTGTCATGATGATAATTTATTCACTCGTAAGTATTTACTTTTGTATTTTTACATAGATTTAGTTTTTAGATATTAAATTACCATTAAGCTTTTTCTCATATTCGTTATTAGATTATCTTATATCAGTTTATCTTTAAATTTTAGTGTTCCAAATTAATTTAAATGTAAAGTGATGGCCTGAAACACAGGTTTGAATTAACCTAGATCGGGCGGGTCGCTTCCTTACATCGTAATTCCGAACCATTATTACTTGCACCTGTTCTAAACATATTTTAGATTTAGTTTATTCTTTAGGCACTATCATTATTGTTTATGAAATCTTACTGTGGACTAATTGTATACTTTTTGTAAATGTTTTTATTCAATAAATATTATTATTATTATTATTATTATTATTAAAGAATCTTTTATATTGTGTAAGTAGATCCATAGGTACACATACTCGTACACAATTAATTTTATGTATTTTTTTTTGTTTTAAACTTCTGCGCGCGCGCCCTCTTGTAACCTAGAGCCTCTAGGCACGTGCCTAGTTTGCCTTAGGGATAATCCGCCTTTGACCTTTATATAGCATTCTTCAAGAATTTGGCTATCAAAAGCAAAATGAATTTTTCAAATCCGACTGGTAGTTCCAGAGATAAGCCCGTTCAAACAAAGAAACTCTGCAGCTTTATTTTTAGTAAGTATAGATAGATACCTTCATAGTTGTAGACAAAATAAACAAACAATATATGTAAATCCTAAACTACACTAATAACACCTTATTCCATGTAAACTCAACTAAGCCTCTATAAAATGATCTGTATGTTGTTATCTCGTATTTGCTTAAATCTCTCAGATAATATAGATATATAAAAAAAATCAACAAGCATGACATTGTATGAAATAATGGCCAAGGAATGTTTTCATTGGGAAGCCAATTCGTAAATACACATTTATAAATATTTAGGGTAATTCTGTAAATTCCTAAATGCACTCATACATGCATGTTATGGGGATTGCCTAACTAATTTTGAAAAATGCAAAATCTTGTATAGATAAGATTTAAAAAAAAAACTTAAATGTAATGATCATTGATGACATACGTAATTACAGTTAGACACAGCTATTGCGTGTTTTTAAATATAAAAAATAATAACGCATTGAAAGACACTGAACGAGACACAATAGAAGTTTTATTGTTATGACGCCTATGGGCGTTTACTGTCCCTCTAAAGTGTTAAGATATTTTTTAATATTGTTGCTATTTACTTAATTGTTTCAATGAGATAACCGTCACTGGTTTACTTAAATCTGTTCAAAGGCCATGAGGCTTATAGTCCAAATTATCTTTACTTTATTTATCATACATTTTCATAATGTCATGGTTCTCCATTATTTACATTTATTAATAAGTCTGACTGTCTGAGCTATCATAGTGGCATGTATAGAAAACGAACATACAATAATAGTTAAAATCAGTTAATCAGTTTTTGAATAACGATCGAACATCCATACATATAAAGGCACATTAAATTAGCTAGCCAATTTAATATATAATTCAATTGTTTATCTATTTTATTTTTAATTGTTTGACTATCTCATTGTATGTTGCATCGGTCGACGAGTTTTTATTCTAAGGGTCGACGTCATAATGTTCTTGGCGGTTGAAGGCACCTACTTTCTTTGTGAGCTTTTCATGTTATCCTATCGTTTACTACTTACCTTTAATTTATTTTATTACAACGGACACACACTTCCCTGTCTTTATTATTCTAGCGTTATCTTTTAGCTCTATCGTTAGCTGTCTTTATTATGGCACTCGTGGGTTGCAGCTGAAAATCAGCGTCAGGTGGTACACTTTGTGTTGCCATCTGACATTTATGCTGAGCTGAGGCCCTATTGGCATTATAATCATTGTTTTTTGTATTTTTTTTAGTTATAAGGTGTATTTTTCTGCTGTTTGCCAATAAACGCATTTTTCTTTCTTTCTTTCTTTCTGATATCTAATGACTATAAAACAAAAAACTGGCCAAGTGCGTGTCGGACTATGCACAATGAAAGGTTCCGTAGTTGGGATGAATTTATCCCAAGAACAAACATAACGTAATTATTGTTCTCATACATTACAAATGCAAATGTAAGTTTTTACGCACAATATTGAGAGATATACCATATTATTTTAAGACCATAGACTTCATATAGGTTTTACTGTCATCTATGAGTAAAGACCCAAGCTTTGTCATAAAATAAAATAAATTGGCTCCGTAGTTTTGGAGATAAGGGAATGGTCAATTTTTATAAATTTTCTTAAATATCTTTAAAAGTATTTATTTTAAAATTATAAAAAAAATATACAGGGTGACAGGGACATCGAAAAACGTTTTTATTTTATTTTCGTATTTGCCCCCCAAAAGTGAATAATCAAATCAAATAAAATATAACCCCCATAATCAAATTCATTTATTTACGTTACACGTCCGTTTTTGGGTCACAGAAATACATATGTGTACCAAAATTTAACTTAATCGGTCCATTGAATTCTGAGCAAATTGGCTGTGACAGACGGTCAGACAGACACACGAGTGATCTTAAAAGAGTTAGGTTTTTTCATTCGGACGTACGGAACCCTAAAAAAAGATTTTCTAATTTCAAGTAAGTAGGTACAGCTGATTACAGGGGTGGATCCACGGCCGCTGGTAGTTTTGTTTGTATGTTACTGTTTAGTTTAGAGCAATGCTGAGTATGCTGAAAAAAGGGAAAAAGTGAAAAAGTTGCACAAAGTAAAGTCTTCCCAAACGCTAACCAGTCCAATTTTTCTGTTAGTCTTCCTCTCAAAGCTGGTCTTACCAAACTGCAGAGTTTGCTCGAGGTAAATGTATTCTTGAACAACCTCAAGATGTGGCAATGGCGGTGCATTGACAGCAATCGGTCCCGGATTGACGTGTTCGTTGAACATAACCTGGGTTTTGTCCCAGTTTATCCGGAGACTAATGCGTACAGAAAAATCAACGAGGCTGTCCTGCATCTGCTGCTGCAAGTCATGCAGCGATTCAGCCAGTATGACGATGTCATCAGCAAGTCACAAGTGTGAGATGTACTCGCCGTTGATGTAAATGCCGCGTCCTTCCCAGTTCAACGTCTTAAACACATCCTCCAATGCGTTAGAGAGTAATTTCGGGGAAATTACGTCCCCTTGTCTCATCCTTCAACGCAGGGGGATATGTTCAGTTCTTTGGTCCTAAGTTTGGTCATCTGCAGGTTGGTCAGCACTTGGATGTATCCAGGCAGTCGACTTGACATCGCTGCAGTGACTCCAAAACAGACAAGGGCCTGCTCCGGTGGCTGTAACTCGTCGAGTCTTCTCGCTAGACGATTCGCGACGACTCTTGAAAACAACGTATGTACGTGGCTTAGGAGCGAAATGGGTCTGTAATTACTTAAAAGGGTCTTATCACCCTGTTTAAAGAAAAGAACGACCACGTACCTTAGCCACGGTTCTGGAGTTCTGGATACCTTCCTCCCTGAGGATTTCTACCATTAGGTCGAGCGCCTGATCAACATCATTTATAGTTCCATAAATGATGTTAACATAAATGACTGGAACGCTTCAGAGCCTAACATAGTTTGGAGCATGATTTGGCGGAGCCTAGACCTCATCAATCGAGTTCGCTCGAGCTTGAAGTTGTAATATTCAGAGAGCCTCAGATTGTGATCACTGCCGGTGTTGAACCTGTTGATCACCGAGCCATCCCTGAATATATGCTTTTTACCCGGTATGGTGAAGTGTAAAAGTGATTCCGATATCCTATTTACAGAATAAACAATTTCATTTCTATATCATTTTTCGTCATCGTATCGGGGCTTCGCCACGTTCACCTCCTTTGGGGCCGTTTCTTAAAAAAATAATTCATGCTCTTCCTTCTCATGGAAGTTAACAAGTATTTGCCCCCTATGATTTCTGCTGCCAAACCCGTTGGAGGTTGACTTGGGCACTGAGATGGTAAGTGTGCTCCTTACACCCCCTGAGAACCACCATTGCTCGGCTATAACAAATGTGTAAAGTAATTATATCTGCGCGGTAATTGCTATACCAAGCACGTTTATCGCGCGAGTATAATCACGAACCAGAAGTAATTATAATTTATAAGCTGTGAAGAATTCTATGTTTATTATAGCGTACCTATGTATTACTTTGTTGTATGAAAAATATATTTAATATACAAATATGAATGTCCTTGAAAGCTGTCATAACTGCCTTTAGCAGTCTGCAATTCACACTACTTTTAACCACCTGGATCTGTCCTTCCTAAGAAAATTAGAGGAGTGCAAGCGAGTTCCCATAAGTGATTTCAATATCATCTCTTGCTTATTGATAAAGTTACTGGAATAAAATCAAACAAACAATCTTACGACCGTTTGTTGGCATTGCTGTCTGGCCAATATGACCAATGTTTAGTACACATCATCCAACGCTGCATTTGTCTTCAAGCGGTTGGTCAATCTAGTAAGCAATAGGGCGATGGACATGTGTTGACGTTGTTCGACCAACATTTGGACTGAACGAAGGTTGGATCGCCAAGACGCGATCGTAACCGGCTTAGTATGTTCTGAAACTCCATAGAAGGTGGTTGTTAATTCCGTCGCGGAATTTTCTTACGATTTATCGTATTTTTACGACTTGTTGAAAATGGTTTTCGAAATGTAACGCGAACATTGTTACAGTTTGATTTGTGTTCTGTTTCATGTGAAAATGATTGAAGTTATCGGTAATGTGTAAATTGTTTTATAAATTTTATTGTTTGTAATAAAAAATGCGGAAATGACTAGTTATGAATACAATCAGTGAAAATGCTTAGATATTAATGAAAGGAAATACTTTTCATTTTTGGTTACCTGTTTAAAATTTTCAATAATATGTGGGTAGACCGGAAATCTTTGATGATAATTTCCGGCCTGTTGTTTGTTGATGGTTGTGATCGTAAAGGGTTAACCTTATTTTATGGTTAAGAGTTGCTCAATAATATTCTCGTTGCGTAGTTTTTAAAGAGGGTATCAATAAAACTGTTGCAGGCTAATATTCCATAATCAATTCTATGTATTTTTATTATATCACGTATAAATATATATTTATTTAATACTTCAAGCGCAGAACTTTACAGAGGCGGACTTAATGCTTAGGCCTATGTTCTAACAGTCAACCGAAGCAAAAAATAAATAAAAAAAAACAAAAACAAAAATATAGCAATCCAAATAGGATCTACGTACCTACAATATTACTCGTTTTGTTTTCGTTGAAATTAGATCTAGACATCTATTCTGTCCACAGATTCTCCAAGATTATCTGGGTTCTATTTAATTTATCTGACAATGGGACATAATTGTCAAGAAATTATAAAAATTGACATATTTTCTCGACTGTGTTGTCGAAAAGTGGAAAATGTATGAAAGAAACTTATGAAGTTGTGAAATTGTCGGCTGTCGGGGTTAATAAAAAGGGCCCCTGCACCATAATTACGTAACACACTTTCAATCACAATCAGATTTTGAAGGATATTGCATCCATTGCTTCATATGTTCGAAAAATGTGTCTGCTCAACAACATAATAACATAATAACAACATAACATAATAACGCAATGAATGTTGTTGAAGTGTCAATTAGGGTGCTGGTTTACCTTATTTTCTGGTTTAGAATTGCTTGACAATGTTCTCGTTGTGTGATTTTTAAAGAGGCGTCAGAAGACTTTTCCATATATACATATAATATTAACAAGATATCGCAATGACGTAGGAAGCTGATTTGTCTCAATAATACGGTTGCACGCTAATAGTCCATAATCAATTCTAAGTATTTTATTATGTCATGTATAAATATCTGCGGTTTTTTTTCGCAGAAATTTGGTCTAGACTCATATCCTAGACTACATAAACTCGTGTCCACAGATTCTCCCAGATTAATCTGGGTCCTATTATCTGAAAATGGGACATATTTGTCATGAAATTACAAAACTGTCACATTTTGTCAAATGTGTTGTTTTATAAAGCAGAAACTAAATGGAAGAAACTTATAAAATTGTCGCCTGTCAGGTTATCGAATAGGCCCTTGGTTCCTATCACAATTATTTCATTCGTTAGTTAATTAAGTGGCGTTTGTTTAAGTATACTTATTGAAAACAATCTACAGTATGACTACGATCATACTGTAGATTGTTTTCAATAAGTGTAGAAGACACACTTGTAACCACTTCACGTATCCAAATCGTTCTATTGTTATTCCCAAGGACTTGACACATTCCGCATTAGTTTCCTAAACCTTTGAGAGAACATACAGGCAGGGATATCGTCGCAAAAACTGATACCATGGATTCAGTACATGATTCTGAGCCCCCAGCGTTGAAAAAAAAAAAAAAACAGCTTTTCCATAGATTGCAATACCTACGCGGTTCAGAATCATGTACCGAATCTATGGTATCAGTTTTCGCGTCGATGTCCTTGCCACCCTGTATGTTTTGTGATAAGTTAATATTGTTAAGTCTGAAACGTAGGCAGTTTTGAACTAATGTGTGCTAATCTGATATTGTTTTAATATGCTATTTATTGGATGGCAAAGACACTGAGGATATCTGTAATACCAGACATCGCAGGTACGTTTTCCGCGCTGGAGAGAAAGTTGAAATGTCTCCTGTGCCTTCTTCTTTTCATGTGGTTGGTGACTAACCTGGTGTCAGTTTTAAAGCCGCCCATGAGCCGCTGACTTGTCTTCAGATGCCGCCCAGAAATATCTCTCAGGCATGCCGGTTTCCTCACGATGTTTTCCTTCACCGTTTTTGAAGCAAGTGATATAATACAGTACGCACATGAATCCGAAAAGTCTGAGATGTGCCTTGGGTTTGAACTCGATACCTATGACTTCCTGTGCCAGATGGTAAATTGAAAAGACCTGACAAAAAATCTGTTTTCCATAGAAAAGTCCTGAGGTTTTGCCGCCAACGTCGCAATGAAAGTATTGACTATTGACTATTTGTGCAATTCACTTTTGTTCACTGTTCATTCTAACTCAAAACACCAGAGAGAAAATTAGATTTGTTTTATACAGGGTTACAGGGTAAGTCGTACTGAATATTAAAGGATGTTCATTATTCAGGTCATTTCTGATGAATTTGATTCTGAAATAAAATGTCCGAAACTTAACCGTTATGGAGATATTACATATTAAAGATTATTTTTAAAAATCCTTTATTTTTTGGCGTTAACCCTGTATGCTTACATACATAATAATATGTTGATGTTAATTACTTTGTGACATTATCCAAAGAAGATTATGTACTTTGTTTGTAATACTCTCATTTAAAAAATCTGTTGTTGTAATATCCTGAGATTTCCTAAATCCGGCCTTAAGCCATTTCAGGAGCATAAAAACCCTGAAATCTCAGGACAATTGCTGAGGTATCTGTGCTTGTAAAAACACAGCCACCCCTGAAACCTTCAATCCAGAACATAGCAAATGCTGTTTAGCGGCAGAAATAGGTACGTTGGTATAGGTATGAGAAATAGGTATGGTGGTACCTATATGAGTTAATATATTTCAATGGTTGTGTATGGGCAAGATCTATAATACCCATAATAAAGAGTTCAATTATTACCTAAGCTTATAGCAAGTTAGTAGTCTGCAACATTTTAAGTATCACAATAGTGTTTTAAAACAATCATAGTTTTAAACAACATTGTTTACCAAAATTTAGCCTAGGTTTATACTGATACATTATCATATGAACAATGTTTAACTATCCCACAAGCTGACAGTCACTTTATAGCCAAGAAAAAAATCTTTCAGTGTGTTTGTTTTACTTTGATTTTCATTGCGATTATAAAAGAAAGAAAATAATACCACTGATTGTTGAACCGTTTTTCTTTTACTCTTTGTTAGCTCGCACAACATACGTGATAACAGGGTGATAGCCTTTTAGAGTTACTAAACCGGAATACCTATGTGTTCCTAGTACGTATACCTGAGTAGTACCCACTTCAGCGTATTGCTTCATAAACCATGAATGTTCAAGATCGTCTATTGTTAATTGTCATTGGTATTTGTCAGTTCGTTTTATATTAGGTAATGTAAATAGCTAGGAAATGCTCCATTGTACCTTGCCTTGCACCGGAACTACTATAATAATAATTATGGTGCTGATTGAATTCTCGTTAAGCAGTAACTATTGAATTGTGAGAAAACAAATTGCCAATTCTATACCTTTCCACATATTTTTGTCTTTTTTCTGAAATCATAATTCACTTCTCACTTTCTACCTTTCTTTACCCAGGAAATGGCCAGCAGACAAATAGCAGACTACAACGCTTGTCCTCTAAGCTCTGTAGCATGGAGTCATGGAAAAGAAGGTTGCCTGTCACAATATGGCTGCCGAAGTACAGCTTCGAGTTCCTACTGCGAGACGCCATCGCTGGTAAGATACACGTTCTTATGTCTTTAGTAACCTGGTAGCTACACACGGCTCTTCCCAAGAATTTTGTATAGAGAGAATCCGTTCATGCATCGATGAAATGAGCTTCACCAGCATCGTGGTGTCATCAGTACCATATGTGTGTCGTGTTGCCTATGTGATCCACCTGGTATACCAACTCAATATCAAGTAGGTAGACGTCATGGAAGCTCTGCTGCTTAGAATCGAGTCTGAAGACTTGACTACCGCGTAGGTCATGCTAAGATAACATTGCGAGTGGGATAAATCTTCTAATGTTTTAACATTATCCTGGTAGCTCCTACAGGATTTTGTTAAATGGATCTTTACTGTATAGTTCGCAGTGGGCTCCAATCGGAACCTGATCTTCGTTAATATTTATTTATTCACTCCAAACATACAAATATCCTTACAGGCTAGACCCAATGCGATATTGTAGTACCCTAATATTTCTGCAAAGTGCCAACTGCAACACAGCGATGCACCTTCTTGCGCTTATTCGATCCTGGTAAGCATCGGTGTGTTTGCATCCAAATAATTCCCCACTATTAATTAACCACGACTGCAACCAAGAATTTTCTAAAAACATTGTAAGACTTGGCATTGTTCTCCCGGATGCATGCTAATCTAATCATACCATTTTGTTTAGCATACATTTTGTTACTAAAGAAAAATTGAGATTCAGTAAACGTCCTGTTAAGAATTACTCTGAAGTCTGGCTAGTAGGAAAAAAGGTCCTAAGGGAGCGTTCAAGTATTACGTAACGCAATTTTTGGAGATTTTTGACCCCCCTCCCCCATGTAACGCGCCGTAACGTTTTTCTGTACCCCCCCTTCCCCCAGGTAAAACGTTACTTTAAAAAAAACAATGTTACGTAACGCGTAGTTCAACTCCCCCTTCCGCCACTGTAACGCATCGTAACGTTTTACAGACCCTACCCCCCTCCCCCCATATTCGTTACGTAATACTTGAACGCTCCCTATACGTATAGCAGAAACCAGAATGAAGATTTTGGACAAGGACATACGAGTACATTAAACACGGTCTTTACCTTACATGAATTACCTGAACGCTCGAAATCGTTCGCCTGACCGACAAATGAACCGGTTCGGATGACATAACGTTCGATAACCTGCTCCAATATTTCCGTTTTTGTAATTATACAGTCGCATCGTTTATTCATTCATTTATCCGTTAATTGGGGTTAGTTTTGCATAAAAAAAAGTAAAAAGGAAAATTCGACTCAGATGAAAGCACATCGTTTTTTAGGGTTCCGTTTAGTCAACTAGGAATTTGCCATGTCCGTCCGTCCGTCTGTCTGTCTGTCTAGGCTTGGCTCAGAGACTCTTAGTTCTAGAAAGCGGTAATTTGGCATACGCCAACAAAGTGGACTATTGAAAAAAAAACAGTTGGATAGACCGTTCAAAAATATTGTGAGAGAAACAATTTTTCGATTCAGGGATCCGTTTGCGAAATATGTTGTTGTTAGAGTCAAGTGCCCCAGCCCCCCTCCCCTACCTGCAAAATCGTTGTTTTTGTATATGTGAAAAAATTCACGGCAGTATTTAAAAGGAAAACATACTACAGCTGCAAACATGCTACACTATATTACAGCTAAGTAGGCTTTACAAGTTAACGAGTAATAGTCGACCAACTTACATTTGCAGTTGGAATGTATGGGAGAATATGTTTTTCGACTACAATTTTAAGTTTGTTTTTGGGATAAATTCATCCCAACTGAGGAACCCTGCATTATGTTTTTTATCTTTTCTGTCTGGCTCATTTTTACAAAAACCTATGAATGTGCATTAAGTTGCAACATAGGGGCTTACGGGGGTGAAAAATCGATCTAGCTAGGTCTCATATCTGGGAAAATTCGTCTTCTCCGTATTTTTACCCAAGCAGACCTAGGTCGCCCAAAGTTTGGAACAACAATCATGACACCTTAGAATAATGACATGGCAGCATGAAATTAGTAAGTACCTACTATCATGGCAGCATGGAATTAGTATGAACTTTCCTACTTACTATTCAATGAACATTCTCTATTTTCAACAGAGCAGAGCTCTGTCGCCCAGGTACTTGTTAATTAATTTAACAGAAACACCATATTGTAATTTTTTATCTGTTATTTTGTCTATTCTTCCATCGAGAAAACCCGTTTCTATTGTGCTCATGCTAAACGTGCAAGTGTTCAATTTTCTTTTTTTTCATGTGAAATGTTGTTTCTGATGTGCACCAGGGACACAGAAGTTCAAACTACACTGTTTTATAACAGTGAGAAAATAATCAACACGTTACCTCGTTAAGTGCCAACTAATAACCGTAATATCCTGTGCATTTAGAATTTTAACTGTCTGTTTATTATGTTAAACCTTAACTAAGTAAACATACCGTGGTTGTAAACTGAGCACGTCTGGGATTTATAGATAATCTCAGAACGAAATAGATGTTATCTTATCTTCCCACGGAATTGTGGAAACAGAGTGTGTGTAGGACTGATTTAAATCCGGCTCTTTAGATAAGTTCTGGTGTGAAGTGGATCTGAGGGTGTGAACTGTAGGAACATCTTTATTTTTGGCACTCAACGTCATCTGTAGTAGGTACCTACATGATGTAGGTCATGTCGGGTTGTACCTGGGTGACCTTCGGTTCAAGGTGTTTGAGTTAGGTAGGGACATCGACCTTATGGAATTAACAATGAGAATTGAGATCTGAATAACTTAAACCCTTCTGCATAACCTGATGAAGACTGTTTCAGATAAAATTGCTGTTTTAACTACATTTAATTCGCGAGTAGGTAATTGTCTAAAATAACATTAACCAAAAAGGTACGTATATGGAGACACACGATTTTAAATAGAATGGTGTAGGTAGAACCGAAATAAAAACTTTTTCACATTTTCACAAATAAAAAAACTTTTTCACAAATAATAAAATATACTTTTATTTCGGAAGTCGGTGTCTTTGGTTTTGTATTTCCGTTTTTTGCCACCAACTTCCGAAATTAAAGTAAATTTTCACTTTTTTGTGTTTATTTTGGAAATCGGTTTTTTTATTTGTGAAATGTTGTTATTATTCCCTTTTAAGTGGTACCTATCCTAAACAAATTCGTATACTACTTGGTCTCTAAATAACAGTGACAGGAAGTTATAATAACATCATTAACATACCTTACCTCCTCCTCCTCCTCAGAGTAGGCAGATAGGAAGCGCCGACCTCATCTGGTTTTTAAAAATATGATTGACGTATAAAAGTGTTTGTAAGTAAGTGTAAGTGTTTGTAACCTACTCACAGAAAGAAAATAATTTATCATAACATTAACTGAAAAAATACGTAGGTGGCTTGCAGCTATCAATACAAAAGTAACAGTGAGGTAATTGACGATGTATTATTGAAGCTAACTCAAAAACCACTTATAAGAATTCGTTTTTTTTTTATTGGATCAGCTCCAAAAAAATTATACGATCGAATTGAGAACGTTCTCGTTTTTTTACCACTAGTTATTGTACGTAGTAGGTACCTATTTTAGGTTTAAACAGGTTCTATATTTAAATCTAAACAGTGATTCAATTTAGTAGTTTTATGAGCCATATCGGAGTGGCCGGTGTACCTACAGAGTTTTATAATATGTTGATGTCTAATTGATTAGGGATCACTAGCATGTCGTCAGAAATGCAAGCGGTCAAATACGCATTTCGCTAGAAAACGCATATTGACAGACACGCATCTCGTCAGATTTTCACCACGTCAAAGACGCAGCTCGACAAACACGCAACTCGACAGATGCGTGTATCGAGAGATACGCAACTCGACAGTAAATTAATAAATAGGATTTAAACGCTTGTATTCATATACATACGCAATTAGTCAAACAGAGAAATCTACTATTTCGTATTTTATCATCAAAAAACTTAACATGATTAAGGAAACAATCATCATCATCATCATCATCATCAGCCTCTAATGTTCCCACCTGCTGGGACACAGCGCCTCCTCTCTTCGAAGAGGCAGTGGGCCGTAATCCACCACGCGGGCCCAGTGCGGGTTGGTAGATGTCACATATCTTCGAATTTTTGGTTCTGGGACATGCCGGTTTCCTCGCGATGTTTTCCTTCACCGTTTTGAGAGCAGTGGTGATGAAATTATTTACACAAAGTAAAGCGCCTGGCTGGGTTTGAGCCCCCGACCTACAACTCGTAAGTCGGGACCGTTACCACTGGACCTCCACTGCTCATCCAAGAAAACAATACCTCTAGTAAATAGTACTTGTCCACAGTTAATTTCATTTCATGACATGGATGTTATTAAAGATATACCCCCTTTTAAAGTTAATTTTCGATAATTTTTAAAATACGGGCGGTCACATAACTATGGGCGGCATTGTATATGGCTACTTTCACCTGTGACTATGATATGGCTACCATAAATGCGATTAAAGAGGTGTTTCCTGCGACAAAAATATCTGGGTGTTACTTTCACTTCCAAAAGGCCACAAAGAAAAAGACAAAACATTTAAAGTTGGGTGAAACCAGTCAAGAACGGAAACTTAGGGTTTGCGACAGCTGCCTTTATTACCTCCTTATTTGATACAATCATGTTGAGTCCAGATATTGGAAATTATGCCGATGAGTCCTAAACTCAACCAATTTCAACAATACTTTCAAAACCATTTGCTGAAGAAAATACCAATGGATATACTGAGTTGTTCTGGTGCGAATCATCGCACTATTAATGTACTTGAAGCTTGGCATCACAGAATAAATGTCAAAATTCCTAGACATCAAAACTTTTATCTTTTTCTACATAAAATAATACAAAGGAGTCAAAACATTTTGATTATATAATGAAGAATAGGTATTTTATTCTTTTCACATAAAAAAACCGTCGTAATTCTGTAATAGCGTTTGATGAAAGGTAAAAAAATATATACTGCAAAGTTGGAGAAAAATTTTATAACTCGAATACAAGTTTATTTATTGTATGCTTCTATATATTAAAACTATTAAAAATTATCTAATAACTAACAATTTGATTCTCATTCTGACGGTAAATATGGACATTTAAATTATATTTTGATGTTACTAGTGACTGCTAATTTAATGATTAATTAATTTTGACATATTTATTTAAATTAATGTAGGTAAGTCATTCAAATAACTACCACATTTGAGTGAATATATTCAAAATATCACTTGTTCCAATATTAGATGATACCTAGTAGGTTTAAAAAAAGATGATAGAATGTACATAATAATTTCCCATGCTAAAAAGAACAACCAACATTGTTTCCAAATTTTTCTAACTTATTTATAGTTGATTAAAAGCTAAAGTAAATAAAAAAAAACTAAATCTTATACTGTTCTTATTAATATGTTGAGTGCATTATTATCTGATATTGTTTAATAAAAACTACTGATAATTATTTACTATCTGTCGTGTTGCGTGTCTGCCGAAATGCGTGTCTGTCGAGTTCCGTTTCTGACAAGTTGCGAGTCTATCCTGAGAGATGACGAAATGCGTATTTGACCGCTTGCATTTCTGACGACATGCTAGTGATCCTTGATTAGTTCAAGGCCTGGCATGTGTAACAAAAACTAACATAATAACACTGTTACGCACAGAATTTCGCGTTAGTTTTTTTAAATTTATGTTGTTAATAAGCGTGATTTCTGTCATAAATTATAGTATTATGGTTTTAAAATACAACTAATAACCTGTTTTTTAGAATGCATAATATTTGTAAGATTTGGGGTCTCGAATAGAAAATATATATTAATTACCTAGTAGGTATAGTTTGACCGAGACCACAGTTGCGTGCCTATGGAAAGCGCGATGAGGTGGCAGCGCTGACGAATGAGCTGTGGGACTGCGTGAGCATTGACGAATAAGCGGCTTGTACTGCAGGGTCTCGACGTACACATACCTAAGGCGTGGAACAGCGGTTCCTATCGGTCAAACTATAGTCGAAGTGGCGGTGCTTGGGGGAGGCCTATCTCCGGCAGTGGACGTCTTTCGCCTGAAATCATGATGCCTAGTAGTTAGCCTCTTTTGGTATTCAAAATGAACGTATAGCGTTCATTTTGAATACCAAAAGGCATGACTAGATGTCGTCTTTTTTTATTTTTTCCCGTATAGCCTCCAACTTTTTTCTGATATGCTTGGTTTAACTTAATTGAGGAAAATAAATGTATTTCTTAACTTGACCTTGAATGGAGGAAAACGCGCAGTCAGAAATCCTTCGGTCATTGCAAAAGCTGGTCAGTAAAAAGGAAATTTGTAAAAAATACATGTATTTTTTTGTTTATGTTTTCTAGAAGACCTCAATCAAAGTAAATCTGTTTTTTTTGCAGGTATCACAGTGGGTCTGACCTCAATACCGCAGGGTATCGCGTATGCAATGGTAGCTGGTTTGCCTCCACAGGTATATTTTTCTTATATATTACTTTGGCCTTTTAATTTTAGGCTTATTTTAAGGTTTGAATTTTACTGGTGTGGTGATGCGGCTTTTGAGGTTAGCTCCTCGCAGCACCTTTTTCTGTTGTCGATACCAAATTATTTACACACATTCTGATTTTCCAATTCATGAACAGTAAGGCATATTTTTGAATAGTACTTCAGAATACTGTTTATTACCTACAACATACGAATTACACGATATAAATGTAAAAACAACAACAAGGATAAGTGAACAGTAAAACATAAACTGCGGATACACCGTGCAGGTTTTTGAATTCGAAGAAGTCAAAAAAGTCAAACTAACAAATCCGTTTAACAAGCTGGAAAATGGTTGAGTCATTTAGCGGTTGAAGAAAAAATCGTAAAGACGAACCATGGTACTTCGCCCCTCCATCTTACGTCCATCATTATTATTTAGCCTAAAGACATCCACTGCTGGACATCGGCCTTCCCTTACCATCGCCACATTGTCCTGTCCTGCGCTTCTTGTAGCCAATTCTTTGCCCATATATCCATTCTAACATGACTAGATTCACGCCTTCACATGTTCTAATCCTCTTTCCAGGTCGGTCTGTACTCCAGCATATTCCCCGGTCTCATGTACATGCTGTTCGGCAGTTGTAAGGACGTCACAGTCGGCCCCACCGCCATCTTGGCTGCCTTGCTGGCCAAGTATGTCGCCAAGTCAGCTGACTTCGCGTACTTGGCGGCTTTCCTATCAGGATGCGTTATATTACTGCTCGGGATACTACAGTTAGGTGAGTGGAATGATAATTATTTAGGAAAAGTTCATTGTACGCTGACTTCATCTGGCTGAGGCGATTTTTAAGGAAAATGCCTCAAGACATACGTAATACCCACCTACGCTTGAGACTTATCAGACATATTGTGTATCGCAGCATCATTTATTCGCTGTGTAATTAGTTTTTGCCGTTCTATGTTTTTTAAATAATATTTGAATAAGCAAATAAATAATTAAAGTAGATTGCAGCCCAGTCCTAAGGGCGTCATCTCTGTGAGATTGTGACAGAGATGACGTCGCTGAGGCTATCCGTGGAACTTGCTAGACCGATAATGTTTTGCTTAAAATTAAACTCAATTGATTGAGCATCAGATGAAAACTTCCCATTTTCTCCAATCAAATAATATTAAAAACACAACAAAAACCCTCTCCAAAATACAGAAAACCCATCAATTTACCTGTAGTAGAAAACTCGCCGAAAAAACGTATCCGATATAGTTTGACCGAAACCGCGCCTTAGGAATGCGCGGTGAGACGGGGGGCAGTGCAGGCCACTCATTCGTCAACGCTCACGGCGTCCCGCCGCTCATTCGTCAACGAACGCCTTGGTATATTTGGGATTTCTGAATATCCGAAATATTGGTGACTGACATTAAACTGTTCAAACTTATCGATATATCTGTGAAACATACTAACACAATTTCTTAATTAACTAGAAAACTGTAGCTACTGACAACGAATTTCCTCAGTTATCAGCTCGTTATCACTGGAAAGGTATTCATGTCAAGTATATTCATATACTGTTGCAAGTACTCTTGGCAATATTTTCCCACTATTGCAAACTCTTATCAATAGTTAATCTATAACCCATAGGCAATCGAAATAAATAGCTACACTAAAGCGATATAGCATCGCCAAAAAAATCGAAACGAGATTTTGCCAATCTTCAATTTATCTTCGACTTTACTTAATTAACTGTAGATTGTTAGTTGGAAAAAAAAATATCGTTTAGCTATAAATATATTCGTGCCTTGAATCGAGATTTGAATTGCCATAAAAAAAATCTAGACGTTTCCATTAAAGTTTAATTATAGAAGCGACTGCTTGAGCAGGTAGGTTTAGTAGAAGTACGCTGGTTATAATACGTCGGCAATCCGTTAAGGGGATGTAGCAGAGGTCATTTGGTGGGAAATGACAACCATTTTCGATTAATTTGACATCTTATATTTTAAAATGTGTGAAATAAAAGTATGAAATGTCAAATGACACGGAAATCGTTGACATTAGCATAGGAGTCAACATTGCATAGGGTTATTTGGTAGTAAATGACCTCTAATATACGAGTATATACAGGATTATTGGTTATATGTCGGTAATCCATTAAGGATATCCTTAAAGGATTACCGACATATAACCAATAATCCTGTATATATTGTATTAGCGCCACACACTGTGAAAATTTCAAGTGTCTTAGCTATTACGGTTCAAAAGCTACCCTGTGACAGACTGACGGATGCACGGATGGACCTAGTAAAAGGGTCCCTTTGGTTATAAACCAAAGCTTTTTCGAAACAGCAGTGAGCAGTCAATCATTAATATCGTACTTCTTATCGAATAGTGCCGATCATATTCAAATTTCTCTATTAGCATAACATCGACCGCATGTTAACAACTCCTCAGGCATCTGTCGCCCTGTTATGTAAAGAGAAAGTGCTGTTTATGCTAATATATGCAAGACAGTGAACTTCTGGCGTTCATTGTTTTTGTTGAGAAACTGTGTTTACTAAACCATCTGGGGACAGTACGTAAGCATGAATATGAATAAATAGTATAGTCTACCTACGATAAAACTTTTCTATTAATTAATTATGTTGGTAGATCTAATAATGTATTCAAAAGAATAGCATCTAATACATATACCTAGACGAGTTTTTTTTTACATTTTATGTTTTGGAGTAATTGGTATGTGGCCAACGTAAATGTCCTGCTAAACTGGTAGCGTTGACCGACGGGTCGCTGAGCTCCCAAATAACGGGTTGAGCTGGACGATGACCAATGCATGCGTGCCTTCTAACGGGACAGGATGTGGTCAACTCGAAACTGCAATGCTTCTTTCTTTATACGGGCTATCCACGACATAGCACTCCCTATATTGTTAGTCTCAAAGCATTTATTTCAATTTGGTTTATTATTTTAAATAAATGCTTTGAGACTCACATAATATTTTTCTTAATTAGTTTCTTCGTGCGGCTTCGTCCGTGTGAAATTTCTTGTTTTAACATAAAATATATCATTTACACTCGGCAATAGGTATTGTAGCTTCTTTTAATTATATCAATTAGTGAAAGAATTTTTGTAATCGGATCACTATTTCCGAATATTACCCCCTACATACAAAGTAATACAAACTCACAAATTTTACCTATTTATAATATTAGTATAGTGAAACTAATTTTATTGCTTGTTGCAGTTCACGGTTTTTTTCAATGTTTTGCTTTAGTCTAGCATTTTACTAGATTACCGAGAGCTAGCTATTGCCAACCTAGCCTTGAACTCAATGAAATCAAAGCAAGAGCAAGGCCGTGCATTCATCCGTGATGTTACAATGTTTTACATGATGCAAATAAAGGTGTATTGAAAGAGGAGTATTATTATAATTTTGTATTAGTAAATGATAGGTGTTATGTTTACTTTCATCAACTTGGACAATCTTATGTAATACGAGTAGGGACACAACATAGATTAGAACTACACAAACAACGGCTTTATCGCTCGAACAAGTACTTTAACTTTCGAAATTATGCTAATGATTTTGTTTTGACTACCTTGGAAAAAGCCGTCAGTTTATCAATTTTTTATCATCATCATCATTTTAGCCGCAAAACTATGTTTTGTGTCGCCATAATTATATTAAAATAATGTTGCTTCCAGGTTTTCTTTTGGACTTCATATCGAAGCCAGTTATCAGTGGGTTCACGACGGCAGCTGCGCTTCAGATCAGCGCATCACAACTCAAGTCACTGTTCAGGATAGAAGGTAATGACGCTTTTCAAAGCCACACTATTACTCAAATTCGTTGTACCTATATTATCGTAGTACCTACCTATATTTATTCATTGAGAGACGATCAATTAAAATATATTATCGTGGGCCAAAATACCACTTTGTGGAGCCCTGACACAGCCCGAAAGCGCTGCGGTCGACCCCGTAGAAGATGGTGGGATGAGCTGGACAAAACAAAAGATGAGTGGCCCACATTGGCCCTGGATCGAAAGAACTGGAAGTCATGGGGAGGGGCCATTGCCCAGAAGTGGAGTGATACAGGCTAACAGTAACAGGCTATTTGTACTACAATAAACATCACGTTTAAAGCCACACGTGATTTAATGAAGTGACTGTCTACAACAGCCACTTGATGGGAACAGCTCAACAACTCGTAACAGAAAGATATCAATGTCATAGTTACAATGTAACTTTAAGGGCACTTCAGGGTCACGTTAACACTGATTGAGTATCCGACCTATCCACTTAGCACTCCGTGTGATTAAATGAACAGCTACGAAAATCAGGATTTCTAGAAATTGTTTATTTATAATTTGTTTACATTGTGGAGCTGATCTGATCTTACTGATGTCATCCGACTGTAAAACAGATAGTTAAAAAAAAGAAAACTAGGCAATTTGCTTGGATTTTGTCAAAAAAGGTAACTTTGATATTAAATTAATTGGTTACGTATTGCATAAAACCGAATACTTCGTTTTATATGTATATTTTTTCCAGGCTCATCGGGTGACACATTCTTCGACGCCATTATCAACTTCTTCAAAAACTTGAAGACGATTCAGCTATGGGATACGGTGTTAGGCATCAGCACTATCATAGCTTTGTTGTTACTGAAAGTAAGTAAACATAACAATATGCCAGTAGTAGGTACACACTCATTTCACTAATTACATGTCACGAATTAAAAATTAAATAATTAAAATAAAATTAATAGTAATTTAATCTCCAATTAAAATAATCCTGTTGGCAACCGGACACGAATCCAGTCTCTGGAATGCTACTGAGAATCCATCTTCTGAGCAAGCATGTGCTCCTAGTCTTTCTTTAGAGCTTTTTTTTTTTAAATATTGTTCTGTTTTGTTATTTTCTTGTGTTACTTACAGCGAGCCACAATAGCCGTGTCGGACAGCACACCTGCGTGCCGCGCAAGGCTAGCAGGCTGCTGGCTCAATGTTGTGCGCGCACGAAACGCCCTCGTTGTGTTCGCAGCAGCCATACTTGCCTTCGTGCTCAACATGAAAGGAATCACTCCCTTTGCTCTCACAGGTTAGTAAATACACCATCTGTGATTGCTGCAATCCTGGTAACAAAGTGCAAGTTACATATGAAGTCGCGTTAAACGAAGCATTGATGCCGCCATCATTATTCCAAACTGAGGAAGAGAGACGGAGTTATACATGACACTATTCCTTTTTCGTTATTTGTATTGTTATTTCCGCCCTCGTTCAATTTGCTGGCCCTTTGCTGCAAGTGGTTAGATAGTGCACCATGCACTACCTGTATTTGCTGCGCTCCTAGTAGCGTTGTTGTAATATTTTGACACACCTTTACCACGGACTTTAGCACCTTCGAAAACTATGAAAACGATACACAAGATGAATTTTTTTTAATATTCGCAGCTGCCATCTTGGATTTACATTTTGACCTCACTATTCAGCTCGAATTTAGCACCCTCGAAAACTATGAAAACGACACCCATAACGAAAATTAGAAAATTTTCGCAGCCGCCATCTTAGATTTTAATTTTGACCAAATTTACACGTTCTCTCTCTTGCCAGCCTGTTATTTGTTCATGCAATGTTCGTGATTGATCTCTTTGGTGATTGGAACTTTTACTAAAAATATCCACATTCCAAATTCAAATCACTTTTAGTCTCTAGGGATTAAAAAGCAATTTTGGTCCCTGTTTACGAAAATAAACTAGCTCTTTTTGAATTGATGTGATAAAAATATTATTTATTATTCTTAGCATTAGCCATAGCATTTACTGTTGGACACTTCATTGCACGCCAGAAATTCTTTGAAACATCATTATTCATTGTCCACAGGTACAATCCACGGCGGCCTGCCTAACTTCGGCCCCCCCCCGTTCCGCACGGAGGTCGGTAACGAGACGCTGTACTTCCACGACATGCTGGGCGTGTTCGGGGGGGAGGGGATGGTCATGCCACTCGTCGCCATACTCGAGAGCATCGCCATCGCTAAAGCTTTTGGTAAGACCATGTCTACAGTAAACCGCACGTCAGAAATAAAACGAAAACTGTCCTCACTCCATTGCGATCATTATAACTTGTCCCGTGATTGGCAGCACTGAATTTTGCAGTCCTGTGATTGGTAGTACTGTTCTGTCAGTCGCCATTTTGAACTCTATTAGTATTGACAATAAGACTGCAAGTTTCAGTGCTACCTACATCGCGCCACGGGACAAGTTATAATGAACGCGCTGTATTATTAAATAAACTCGCTGTCAATTTAAAATTGTTACTATGGCTACAAATTTTCAAAATGAGCTGCCTCGTCGGCTTTCCCATCAGGAATTTCTCAATACCAGCCCGGAGTCTGGATGTGAGCCAATTATTGCAAAAAGGCTCGGACCCTAGGCCATACAACTTAAACAAAACCACCAAAATGTGGGTTTACTATACACTCCTGGGTACCCCTAAAAATACAGTCGTGATGTTATGTTATCTTGTTTGTAGCCGGCAGCACCACAGTGGACGCGACACAGGAGATGCTAGCCATCGGCATGTGTAACTTGGTGTCGTCGTTCTGCCAGAGCATGCCATCTACTGGCTCATTCACTCGCACGGCACTCAACCACGCTAGTGGAGTAGTCACACCGGCAGGATGCTTCTTTAAAGGTAATTCATTATTATTATTTAGTAGAAGATCTGTGGCTCTAGGAAACATGTGGCTCCAGAAAATCTGTGAAACATGTGGCTCCAGAGGCTAGTTCAAATCTTGGGGTTCATTCGATTTATCGAGTCTGGTTAAACCACGCTGGTATAGGTGCATGTCATTCAAACATTCGGGCACTTGCGATGCAGGTCAAGCTCTGGTATTACAGATATCCATAGACGGAGGTGACTAATGTCTGTTCCAAAATTATATGTTGAAAGTGTAAACAAACCTTTTTCAGGTTAAATTCTAACGCAATCGCTCACTAAAGGGAATTCGTAACTCATTCTTCTGTATTAGAAGGTTTCAAATTTAAATCTCCCCACTTTTTACAACAAATATTACCTGCCAAACAATCGCCTACTGGAAGCTGTTTGCTGCTAAGCGCTAAACGGTTTTCACGATTATATTTATTGTCGTTTTGAGTTTATTTTTCTTAAGAACAAGCTTTGGTTCATGCGACATTTTTGTCGGGTTAAATAGTACTTAATAAAAAAATCATCTAAAAATCGAGGTTATAAAATCTTTGATTGAGAGAGATTTAAAATTAGAATATCGGAAGTATTGGCCGCACAAATTGACATCCACGCGTACTTTTACCGTTTAAATTTTCATCGTTCACTTTTGGAACAGACCATCCTTACCAGCAGCTAGACCGTCGGCTTGCTTGTAGCCCAGTAGCATACCTACAAGATGATGTTATTTCCTCAGCGATGTTGGTGCTACTGGCGGTGACGCTGCTCTCCGACGCGTTCTACTACATCCCGCGCGCGACGCTGGCCGGCATCATCATCGTCGCGATGTTCTCCCTCATGGAGATCGCTATTGTGAAGAGACTGTGGCGGAATAGCAGTGAGTAGCAATGTAGTTGTTCTTATTCTTATTGGGGAGGTTAAAAGATACATAAAAGTTTTTTAATAAAAATAAAAAATTCAACCGAAATCAAAATACGTTACAAGTTGAATTTTCTGGCTGAAAATGAATACCCAAATTGAAAAAAGTATTCCGTTTGTGTTATATCGCGGGATTTTTTTTGGTAAAACAAAGGTAATAATAATGACTTAAAAACGAATTTAAAATTGAGTGTAGTAGATTTTTTAAACAACACCATTAGTAGTTTTTTGTTCAACATTCATAAAACTAAAACTTAAAAAGTGACAACTTCAAAGCTATCTTATCGATAAGCTCTGTGGCTTTTCAAACCTTTTTGCCAATAATTCAAGTAGTTTAATTACTTTAAACTTTCTGTAAACATCTTTATTTACCTTAGAGTATATATCACTGGAGAAGCCTTAAGCACAATATTCCGAACAAAACTGTCTGTCACTTTTTGCGGGGGACGCGCTAGCGGAAAGAGAAGTCCGTACCAATAATTTTTATTTTATCGATATCGATATTCATTCGGAATTTTGCTTGAATCCATGAAATAAAACAGCTGTTGCACAAAATAGTTACATTTTATTATGAAGATAAAATAACTTCAATTAAATCAAAGTAACTAAATTTGTAATAAGTAAGTAATCTCAATAAAAAATTAGGTCAAGTTCAATTTATTTATATTTTTTATATACAACCACTTCAATGGACATAAACAAATTATAAAACATTGAACAATGAAAACAAAAATAATTACTAAGTAATTTTTACTAGGAAATTATCGACATGTAAATTTTGGTTTCAAACATGACCTCAACACTACGGTAGTCTCGTTAACATTTTTACTAGAGGACATAATCGCATGTCAAGTGCGTGTAAGTTTTGCTGATTTGACGTATATTTTCGTAATGCAAAAGAAAAGTATTTCGATCTTTACGAACATAAAAACGAGATGTAGACGACTCGGTGACGTCACAGTAGCAACGTGAGGAAATTACTCGATTCATGCTACGTTTTATATTGAATCATGAGGTTAGGATTTTAAATTTCAATAAAAACATGACTAAAGAACAATGCCAGGTTTCGGCCTACACAACTTTTAAAACTAAATTCACACGGACACAAACTTTTTACCTACAACAATTTAAATATAAAATACTAACTTCTTAAAAAACATTTAGTTATTTTCTAGAACTTTTCGAAAAGAAAATCATTCTATTAAGTAATCATTTTGTTTATCATGTTCCAGGTTATTCTTTTTATAAATAAAAAGGTTCAGGTAGTTACCTGTTCTGCCACTGTAATCGATTATTCTAAATAATTAAAGCGATTTACTCTTTACTTTTTATTTACCACTTCTCAATTGTCTTTTATTATTATTATTTTCCGAAATAATACGTTCATCGTGTTTATTATAAATACATTAAGTATTTTTTAAAGAATATAAAATGAAATTCAAGAAATCGATTGTTTGCTCGATAACTTAATCGTAATGTAATGGCAACCCTGTTAGGTTCTGTCAAGATCGCGCGCTCTAACTGACAGATAGTCGATGTCAAACATCTTGTGTTGTTGCTGGTGTTTTTCTATGTGTACAGTTGTTTATTTCTCGAACTGAAATTGAAATTGAAATTGTTTATTCATCAAAAAAAAATACATACAGATAGTTACAGAAACAATCAGTGGTAGGAAGTTATACATATACGAGTAATTATGTTTGTTGTAAAATCTGTTTAAAAAAAAAAGTTAATCACCCTGCCTCTCAAACTAGGTTATAACCTGTATTTTGAGAAACAGTGTACGGCCACTAAATTCCTCTGCGTTTGCGTTTAAAGACTTATTGTGTTATTATATCCGTCCATACCACACATTTTGTGACAATGTCCCATCAACTACGTTGTATTAATTGTGGTTTAAATGTGTTCCGGATGAAACGGCATTTAGTTGAATCTGACGATGTCCGTTCATTGTTACGGCAATGGACTTCACTTTCTGAGGTAAAGTACGATTCTTATTAATAGAATGTAAACTGAATGATATTAATGAATGATAATGGTGAAAACGAATAAAACTATTCAATTACTGTATATTTTTTGTTTAATTTACTCTGTAAAAATAAATAACCTCCAATCTACAATGTCTAAATAATTACTTTTTGAGAAGTTCAATGTAAAAGTGGAAAACACAGAAAAGCTTCTGACATTAAACTACACAAAAAAACGTTAGAATTTTCTCTGTCCATGAATTTTTTTTATTGAGCCTAAGTTACTATGGACATCTGACATTGTTCTTTTAGAAAAAAAAAAATTGCTTAAGGAAAGTTATTCAGTTCTATATGTCAATTTGACGTATTTGAACGCTTTTCACACCATTTAACAGCACAAATAGGCATTTTCACGGAGCTCCGCGCGCCTTTAAAACGATTTACGAAGTGCGATAGAATCGATTTGAAAGTAGTTTTTATGAACGTACTAGAACATTTGTTCTTGTACTTTTACAGAGAGGAAGTGTTCGTAAGGCTTCTCCAGTGTTATATACTCTAAGTTATTTACTCTTCCGTGAACATTGATTCAATTATTTTCATTAGTCGATCTATTCTGTAAAAATCTCACCGTTAAATCTTTTTACGTCAGCTACAATCGGCATTGGGTGGAATGAAACTTTCCAGGATAAACCGGCTGGTTACCTATATCTCGTCCGTGTGACGTCCCACAGAGATAGAGCTCCTCGTGTACTGCGGCACGGTGGCGACGGGCGCGGCGGCGGGGCTGGAGTACGGCATCGTGTGCGGCGCGGCGGCCGACGCGGCGCGCGTGGTGGCGCACGCGGCGCGCCCGCCCGCGCACGGGACTGGCTTCAAGGTAACGTGGCTATATATGAATAGGCGTATCTGAACAGGCCTTAATCATTATTTTTTCACGCCACCTGTTCAAACCCTACCTAAAGTAACTCATAATAATACTGGGGTGTAGCCAGGTTGTAATATTGTACTGAATTTCATTATAACTTATAATGTGATTTGAATTTGAACCTCAACTTAATAGTAGATTGTTTGCCTAAGGGAGCAAACAACTATTTTTAAGGCGAGTGTTTCTTTGAAACAAGAGCGAAGTCCGAAGGATTCTGAAGCAGAATCCTGAGCGCAACGAGGGATTCAAAGTACGTCACTCAAGCTTAAAATAGTGTTGCTACCGAGGTGAACACATTAGTTTTTATCAACCTCTATGAGAAAAAAAAAAGTGTGTGATAATGAGGTAAAAATGTAAATCAAAGGTACAGGAGGACCTTTGATTTACATTTTGACCTCATTATCAACTTTAGCACCTTCGCAAACTATGAAAACGACACACATGACGATTAAAAAAAAAAAATTGTAGTGCCATCCTATTTTTTTTTTTGGTGGTGGGAAATCATTTAAAAACCCACCCGTGTTCCTTCCGTTGCCTGTGTGCCGGGGCCGCGATATCCCTTTCGGACAAACTCGCAACCCTGGCAGGCATTGGCCCTTACGGACCCCGTCAGTTGGTGCTGACATCTGTTTGAGGTGCGCGTGGAATAATGTAGTGCCATCCTGGATTTACATTTTGACCTCACTATCGGCTTTAGCACCCTTGAAAACCATGAAAACGATACCCATGTTGACAAATTTGAAAATTTTCAGACCAGCCATCTTGGATTTACATTTTGACCTCACTATCGGCTTTAGCACCCTCGAAAAACCCTAGAAAAATTTTGTAGCCGCCATCTTGAATTTTTTATTTTGGCTAAATTCACACCTCTCTCTCTTGCCAGCCTGTTATTTGTTCATACAATGTTCGTGATTGATCTCTTTGGTGATTGCAACTTTTACTAACAATATCCACATTCCAAATTCAAATCACTTTTAGTCCCTAGGGATTAAAAAGCTATTTTAGCCCGTGTTTACGAAGAATAAACTAGCTCTTTTTGAATAGATGTGATACAAAATATATTGGAGAATAGATTCGGACCTTTCAAGAACAAACTGAATGTGTACATAATTGAAGACTTTCAGCATCTTCATAATCTCGGAAGCATGTATTTAGTATCTTAGCACATACATTTCAACATTCTAACAAATAACCTACGAAATATCTTGCTTTTGATTATTTAGCTCAATGAAAACATTTGTTGCCCTTGATTGTATGGTCGATCTTGTAATTTCTTAACCAACCCTAAGACTGTATGTCACGTCACGTCATAAAACTACACGGACTATTTGTCTATGCGACAGTTAGACAGTTGGATAGTCTCAACCTTAGTCAAGTTTCGATTTACTGTGAATTATTGTTGCCCAGTACATGACAATGACCACATCTAATTTGCGTTTGCAATTTGCCATATATGTAAACAAACACGAGTTTTAAGAAAAACTACTGTAATGCCTACACATAAGGTTCAGTTTGCACTACAACTTCATATTTTTTTATGACTTTTTCAACAGTACTAGTCGGTCTAAAATTAACTTTATTTACACTTACATAAAGTTGATGTTTGTTTAAGTGGAAATAACATCAATTGATAATAAGGATTTGAATAGACCTTACAGCCATTGTGCCCCAATCTTTAAGAACGATCTCTAAAAGTCCCCACTCCTTACCCCACAGGTGGGCAACCAAGACTGCGTTTCCATCACGTTGTCGGGCGCGCTATCCTACTCCAGTTCACAGCACATTCAGAACAAGATACGTCGCCACGTGCCCTCTCACATCGCCGTAGTTGTTCTCGATGCAAGACAGCTGTATTCCATGGATCTTGGGGTCGCTGAGGTAAGACCTAGGGATAAGCTTTAAAGATAAGCACATAAGATTCTACGAGATAACCAACAAGTCTAAGAAAATAACAAAAAGATACCATTTAGTTTTTTTTTTAAACAAAACACTTATGAACTTGATTGAAATATTTCTCCCTCTCTCTCTCTCATCTCACTTTATCATTTCTTTCTTTTGCAGAACATAATATCTGTGATACTAGATCTAGAGAAGGGAGGCCACAAGTTCCTGTGCTGGAACTTCAAGGAAGGCCATCAGAAATTGATGGAGGACATCCATCGAGGGTTCGAGAGCCGCTTCGTGGACGGACCCAGTATTGATCAACATGTATTAAGTTAGTAATTATAGTAATTAATTAATTGTTTGAACTGGGTATATAGATAAAAAAAACATGTTCAAAATGGTCGAAATCGCCACTTATAAAATGTACTAGGACTTCATAATAGCGTAAGATGTGTTACAAACAACTGAGACCTAACTCCCGACTCCCACAAAGATGCTAGCCACACACGTAACGATTTACTTACACAAGTAAATCGTTACGTTACGGCTAGCATTAGGTACAAAATACCGATAGTATTTAGTTAAATATAATATTTTGTTATTACTGGTTTTGTGAGCCTGTCTTTAATCAAAATTATCGATAAACAAAATGGACATATCCCTTTTACAGTTGCCCCACTTAACTGCAACGGACTGACTGATGTCCCGCCAACTATTTCGAGGCTGTGATAATACTAGGCTAACCCTAAGTATGTCTGGAATACCAGGATACCAGAACAGCTGACCAAGACCTAGGTAAGTGTGGAGAGTGGGTAGCGGAGCTTTTCACATTCAATACTTTGCGTAACTGTTTGTCTCTTTGTCTCATCTAGCTTTTCTTTTCTTTTTTTATAAAAAGCCTAACCTACTTCGTAAACTTCTTATCCTGATTCATCAGTCTCAAGAATTTTCATCATCATATTCCCTGAAATATGTCAAATGCCTCTCATCGACGCAACGACCGGTCCGATGAATAATAACATAATATTGTCATTCAACTTTGATAGTTGTATTCGAGTATTACTGACATCAAATTTATTAAAACTGAGTAAAAGTATGGAATACCGTTCGAAAACAAATACTCTTTGAGTATATACTGCGTTCGCTATTTAGTTTCCAAACATGTAAACAAATATGTGTTTTTGAAAAAATAACTTATAAATACTTCAACCTCATAGCGAGTGAGGAGGACTTATTCTGTTGTTTTCTAAGTGAATTCACAAGGAATGCATTTTTTATAATTACTTTATTAGTGTATGTTAGTATCGATTAAGTTGGGATAGGCGCATTTATCGGATTGGGTTATCCTTTTTTTTTTTGTTGGGAAATCATCAAATGACTCATCCCGCTCTGGGCGGAGCGAGAGGGAGTGTCAGACTTTTACTGACTTTTACGGGTTATCCTGTAATGGTAAATGTAAGTTGATAAATAAATAAATAAAGTTCAAATTTTTTTGCACTACAACTTCAAACATTGTAATTGCTTTTTCAATTAGTAGTCATTATGAAATTACTTTCATTTACACAAGCATTGGTGTTCGTTAAGTGGAAATAACATCAATTGGAAACAAGGATTTGAATAGATTTTAGACATTTTTCAGTTTCCTTTATAATGTTCTTCGTGAGTTACCGCTATAACTACTCTCCACGCTTGCCTTTTTTCTCCTTCTATGGTAATAAGATAAATATAGATAATATATATATTTTCTTTTCAGGTATTGATATCGCTCGATAGTAACCTTCTGTCAAGACCGAAACTGATGTTCATGCGACGTACGGTTAGCAGCACGTCAGTACTTACACTAGAACTACGAAAACAGTCCTTACTGCTAAGTAATAAAGACAAAGTCGCACTGTTACTGTGCTTAAGTGATGTGGTTGTAAAGTTTTTAGCACCAGTGATATTTCATTTGAAAACCAGAATATGATAGAAAACTTGCCCTGTCTTAGCTGTTAGACTTATCTTACATACAAGTCCCGTATTATTATACTTTTAGGAAGTGCTCAATTGTTAACATTCCATTAACAAGAGAAATATGCAAGTTCAAGTTAAATTAGCTGGCAAAAGATGATAAAAAAAGAAGATGTGTCGGATATACATAACTAATAATGATTAAACAAAAACGAACATGATTTTCTAAACTTATAATTTCAAGTAAACATTCAAGTAAGCTCATTGGCAGCCTTGTTCCACCCACTGCTGAGTATAGGCCTCCTCCCTTTTGTGCCATGCTTCCCTGGTATGTGCGAGTTTCATCCAGGTCTTCCCAGCGATCTTCTGTTGGTCTTGACGGGTTGGTGGGAACACAATAACTTCAAGTGATTACTTGAAATTATGAGTATTTGTTTTATATACAGGATGTCAGGGACATCGACGCGAAGACGGTTACCATGGATTCAGTACCAGATTCTGAACCCTCCTGTGTTGAGTGGAGGCTCCGTGGTAGCCGCCGTGTGTTGAAAAAAACAGCTGTTTCATAGAAAAGTGCGTAGTCAAAAAGTATGCAAAGGCAGTTTTTTTTAAATAACCGACGAAAAATTTCAACGCAGGGGTGTTCAGAATCCCATGGTAACAGTTTTGCGTCTGATCCGATGTCTCTGCCACCCTGTAATCATTAGGTATCGACACCGTGAAGTTTCGCTAATTAATTTGATTTGACCTTGAATTTCGGACTTGTAACGATTTTATTTTGTAAATAATTAAATATTTTAATTGTAAGTGATACTGAATGTGATAAAGTATAATCATTATGAAAAGTTACTTGAATCTGATTGTTAATATCCTTTTTTTTTTGTGTATCGTTTTATTGAAACTATCTATTCATATTATAAATTAAAGTCTCTTTTCGTGTCTGCCTGTGTGCCCGCGTTGTACTTCTAAATTACGGTACACTATGCGCTAAGGTTTTCATCATATAGGGAATTTAATAAAGCACAGAAATCTCGATGTTTTGACATGTCGCCGCATCAGTACATTGCACCCGTGTGAACAGGTGCGAGTCGCTAGTCTACTATAAAGTTAGTTCAAAACGACGAGCGTAAACAATAGATAAAACTATTTCTATATTTTTATTTTGATAATTATTATTATTTAGTACAATTTGTTGATATTTTGTAAATATGGTTATATTATTATGAAGTTTTAATTAAATATTTAATTAATGATTTGTTGTTTTATTTTATTTGGATATTTGCTACGACAGAATAAAGTGCAAATCAGGTAGCATTACGCTAATTTCCTACAGTTATATTCACCTCAACCTTACCTTTGCCATCTCGTAACTCTCTGACTACGTTACGCCCACTGAATTGGCCCGACAAGTCGAGTCCGCCGCGTACTTGTAGCTTTATACCTAAAATACGTCGGAGTGCGCCTGCCCTGTCAGTGCGTATAATATGTATGCGTTAGGTGATTTTCCTAACAAAATCTTTTATTTAACCTAGGGTAAGTGCTCCAGTGAATGAACACACCCCAGTGAATGAACAAAACTGGGTTTTTTCCTAAAAATTTGAAATAAAAATATTTTTACCCAACTCAGTATTTTTTTTGCGTAATTGTAACTCTTTTTTTTTTAAAGTGGCAAAATTAATTTCTTATGTCACTATACATTTTATAATGGCGAGCGTTTAAAGTTGGCAGTGTTAGTGTAACTTGTATTTGTTCGGGCAAGAATTTAGTGCTCAGGTAAGACGCAACATTTTTGATATCACATTGTAGCCGTAATTGAAGTATATTCTAGAAGTTATTTATTAATTAGAATAAAGGATAGGTATACTTTATGTCTCAAATCGATTTCAATGCCATTTTAGTCTGTTTTAAGTAAATTATTAGGTGTCCCAGCAATGGAACTTAAAATCGTTTGAAATCCGGTAAATGAATGACCGTTCATTCACTGGACGAACGTCAATTTCATATTTTTATTCAAATATGTAATTTATTATTATGCTATAGGATTCATGTTTTGGGAGTAGTTTTAAAAATAGATTTCTGATCTTTAGGCCAGTATTGGGACAGGTATGTTCATTTATTGGTTCATAAAATCTAGTGAATGAACTAACATTTTTCATCATGTTCAAATATTAGCTTTCGTCATGATGATGGGACCAATAAATGAACACAAAACTTTGAGTTAGATTTCATCCTTTTAAGACCTAGATTTTACTATTATATTATTTTTTATTATACTGTCCCTTTAAATTACCATGGATTCCAATAAAAATAAATATGAAAGGTTTCGATATACCCAAGAAACGTTGGAAAGATTTCTTAGGTCCATTGCTAACGGTGATCTAACTATTAATAAAGCAAGTAACGACACTCCATTAGCTGGCACAATGTCAGAGAGTACGAGGAAAAGAAAAGAAAAAGAAAGAAAACTTTTATTTGGACACAGTTCGTGAAACACGAAATACAGACAAATTAAAAGTGAAAGTAATCTTTTGACAATAAGTGTGTGCTGGGCTGCGTGTGTTATGGAGATGGGCCAGTTCCCACTTTGTTGGAAGACGGGGAAACTTGTCATCGTTAAGAAGCCGGGGCGCCCTGCGGACTCTCCGTCCGCTTATCGGCCCATCGTGCTGCTCGACGAGATGGGCAAGCTCTTCGAAAGAGTAATTGCAGACCGCTTCGTCGGGTGGCTGGTGCGGGTGAGGCCGAATTTGGTGGAGAGCCAGTTTGGTTTCCGCAGAGGCTCTACGGTGGACGCCATCATGCGCGTGCCCTCACGACGGGGGATGCTGTGGCCCGGGGTGGGGTCGTCTTGGCGATGTCTCTAGACATCGCCAATGCCTTCAATACCCTGCCCTGGAGTTGCATCAGGGAAGCAATCCGGTATCACTGGATGCCGACCTACTTCTGTCGTGTGGTCGAGGCCTATTTGTCGGACAGGGCCGTCATCTACCCCGGTCACCAGGGAGAATGGCACCGGCGAGAGATGTCGTGCGGTGTCCCACAGGGATCGGTCCTGGGGCCGCATCTGTGGGACATCGGATACGACTGGGTGCTGCGCGCCGACCTCTCTAGCGGCGTCAGCGTGACCTGCTACGCTGACAACACGTTGTTCCTGGCGCAGGGGAGGTCGCACGAGGCGGCGGCTGAACTAGCAACACGAGGGGTTGTGACAATCGTTAACAGGATCCGGCAATAGGGACTCGAGGTGACCGTGCACAAGTCCGAGGCTATTTGTTTTCATAGTCCTCGGAACGCGCCACCGTCGGGTTCCCAAATAACGGTAGGAGGGGTTCACATCGGCGTCGAGTCGACGATGAAGTATCTGGGACTCGCCCTCGACATCTGGTGGAACTTCGTGGAGCATTTCCGACGTTTGGCTCCCAGACTGGAGCGGGCCAGGGCTGCCTTGAAGCGGCTTCTGCCCAATCTAGGGGGTCCAAACGCCTCCTGCCGAAGGATCTACGCAGGGGTCGTGCGGTCCATGGCCCTTTACGGGGCACCGGTGTGGGCGCGTTCTTTGAGGCTGCGGCCAAACCACCGGTTGAACGCGTCCCAAAGGGTCATGGCCATCCGGATGGTCCGGGGATACCGCACGGTCTCCGGTGAGGTGGAGCCTCCTTGCCGGATTGCCGCCATGGGATCTGGAGGTGAAAGTCCTCGCGCACATTTGGGAGTGGCGCGAGGAGGCGAAACGCTGGGGCGTAACTCCGCTGCCGCGAGAAATCACGGCACAGCGGACAGAGCTCCGGCGGGATCTCATGGTGTCATGGAGAGTGCGATTGTAGCCACCCCGTGCTGGGCACGCCACAATTGCGGCGATAAGTCGAGGGGACTTATCGCCGCAATTGTGGCGTGGCTTGAGAGGCGCCACGGCGTCCTCACCTTCCGCCTAACGCAGGTCCTCACCGGACACGGTTGTTTCGGGAGGTTCCTGTTCCGCATAAGGCGGGAGGAAACGCCCGAGTGTTACCACTGTGTGGATCGCCCGGAGGACACGGTGGAGCGAGCATACGGTGGAGGTCTGCCCGGCTTGGGCGGAGCACCGCCATGTCGTCACGGAGGCGATCGGCGGTTGCGATCTCTCGCGTCCGGCCCTGGTTCAGGCCATGGTTCAAAGAGAGAGTGCATGGGAGGCCGTCACTTCCTTCTGCGATGCAGTAATGCTCGCGAAAGAGGAGGCGGAGGGAGTCGCGAGCCGACTTCCGGCCACCGTAGACGCGGGCTTGCGGACGGTGAGCAATGGGTAGCTCGTCGTCCGATAAGGACCAGGCACGGGTCGACGGCACGTTGTGTTCCACGCTCGCCTCAAAGAGATGTCAGCACCAACTGACGGGGTCCGTAAGGGCCAATGCCTGCCAGGGTGCGTGTTTGTCCGAAAGGGATATCGCGGCCCCGGTGACACATGCAACGGAAGGAACACGGGTGGGTTTTAGTCAGCAACAGTCTGACACGCCTTCCCGCTCCGCCCAGAGCGGGAGAAGTTATTTAAAAAAAAGGCAGAGGATTTATGTTTGTATAATTAGTTGATTGTTAGACTTTTTTTTATAATATTATGGATTTTCCTGTAATAGTAAATTAACAAAAATTGTGTTCATTTACTGGTTTTATTTAGTTCATTTACTGGAAAATTTCGTTCATTCACTGGGGTTTTAGGGTATTTTTCAATTTATTGCTAAATATCTAAGTAATTATACAGGTTATGTCGTAAACCCAACTTAAAAAATATTTTTGAATATAATCTTATTACCAAAATATAGCTTTGCACCGTATCCCTTAGATACACATACTTTAATTATTTTTTGAAGTTCGATGATCGCTTAAATGTTCATTCACTGGAGCACTTACCCTATTTGTTGAACGTTATAAACAAACGCCTAGCTAAAGTTCATAGCAAAATCTTTTTCTCGTGCAAGTTTGTATACCTTTTGCTGTAGGAGTTTTTATTTTCAGGATTGTAACTATATAAAAAAATCTATAAGCGAGTAATATAAGTATCTTTTTCATACGAAATCCTAATATTCAGCATTACATATTACTAGGTACAATGTTTATGCATTGCTAAGGGAGTCGCCCAAACTTCCATTTAGCCATGTCCTTTAAGTTGGCAGTCAATTTGCTTAACAATGAAGTTCCCTGACATTATTACACACCTCTCTGCACCCCTTCGTGAAACACAGGCGTGATGTTATGTAGGTCTTGAATTCGAGAAGGGAACAATGTCGGTATCGTCTCATCGCTAGGTTGAAGTAAGCCGCCGTCGTCGCACAGCGCCTTAGCCGCCAATCCCAACCATTTATTTTAAATCGTAAATACCGAAGCAAGGCTTTCGTCTCGGTGCCTCGTTTACACGGGTCATTTAATTAGAACAAACTTGAAGTAGGCACCAGATGGCATTCTCGTACTAAGAAACGTTCACATTCAAGTTGCAATCTGTCAAAATTGTCAAAAATTTTGGTAAATACATTGCATTTTTGACAGATTTTCAGGTTCATAAAAATTACGGGAATTGCCCTCAGCTATCTAATTTCGTAACATATTTTCGTAAACGATTAAGACTAATCTGTTTCATTGTGACAGTTTTCAACATTCATTGCGTTATTTACGTTGTTGAGCAGATTTTTTTTCGAACTTATGAAGCAATGGATTAGCAATCTGTTTCAAAACGATTCAGATTCTGATTGATCGTGTATTACGCAATTAGGGTACAATTCTTTATACTAAATTTAATGCTATGCATAGTTAGTTAGCTAAGTAATAACAGCCGCACGGGTCAATCTATCAGGTTAAGCTACGTTTTCCGGGGTTGGTCCGTGGATGGGTGACCATATTTACATACCGAGACTCTTCCGTGCCTCGGCTGTCATTCGTGGCTCTTTGAGTCGTAACGGTCGTCAGAAGCCCGTAAGTCTGACACCCAGTCTTACCAAGGGGTATCGTATTACCCAGTTACAGGGTTGTGGAGGTCAGATAGGAGGTCGCTCCATGTAAAATACTGTTATTCAGCTGCATCCGGTTAGACTGGAAGCCGATTCCAACATAGTTGGGAAAAGGCTAAGCAGATTGATTTGGTTAGTTGTTAGGTATCTACTAGTATCTACCATAATTTGAATTGTTAAATATTATTCATCGCATATCATCGAAGGGCTTGAGGCTAAATAATAACAGCCGCACGGGTCGATCGAAGGAACTACGCTTGCCGATGTCGGCAGTCGCTCCAGGTGAAATACTGGTATTCAGGTGCATCCGCTTAGACTGAAAGTCGAACTCAACGTAGTTGGGAAAAGGCTAGGCAGATTGATTGAAATATTATTCATCGCTTTTGCAAGGATTCATTACCTATGTGTCAAGTTTGCCGCAGTAGTTACCTACTTACTGGCATTCTGCACCCCTGTTGCGGAACACACTTTTCTATCACAATCCGAAAGATTTTGAAGGAAATTCGTAATTTACTGCTTCATTTTTCTGTAAAAGTCGTCTGTTCGACAACGTAAATAACGCAATGAATATTGTGGAATTGTCAAAATGAGATAGCGGGTGTGTTACGCGTTTATCCCGCTGGCTTTTTAAAATATGTATTTCAATACTCAATTATTTATTGCATTCCATATGTATGACATGGTATAACAAAGTAAAAAACAAATATGGACCCTCCTTACCTATAAAATTACATTTAGTCTATGTTATGAAATCGCCTGTTATCCGTAAGTTTCACATCAGATCTACTTGCTCAAGTAACTGGCATATAATCAAAGTGAACGTGAACGAGCGTTTAAACTAAATCCCAGTTAAAATTCAGCGAGTTAAGCCCATCTGAGTAATGGCCGACGATTTCGATGTCACATAGCTTTAAGTAAATAAATAGACAAATGTACATAATTTACGCATTACTAATTAGTTGGTAATCCCTGTTGATTGGAGCCTTACAATTATTACCATCGTTCATTTGCGGCTCTTCGGATCAATTATTTAAATTACGACACACTTATCCGACCAACTGGGTTCTTCCAATAGATTTTTTTTTTGGTTCCTATTTAGTAGCCTGAATACATTCCCAGTTAACGGGAATTAACTTACCACGTACCTAATATGTAAACAATAAACAAGGAGTTTTTCGATGAAAAAGTATTCAAGCACAATAATTATAACTGACGTCGGTTTTTCGTAAACAATTGAAGCGTAATGTGGGTACTAATTTGTTCTGCATACCAGAATAGCAATAATTCAAGGAGCATTTAACTCGGTCCTTTTGTTTCGAGTGGACGGACGAATACATTTTCTGCATAGCCCGCACATTGACATTGGCAGAATTGTCGACATCGGCACCATTGCCATATATTATGGAAAAATAGAATAGCACCACCGCGGTTTGCGCTACCTATTCAAGCTTTATTGGCTAAAATTACTCCTGTGTTGTTATGGTAGCCCGGTACCAATTTGGAATGTAGTTTTTTTTTGGGAAGAACTGTAAATTGTTAAAATATTAACCAAAGCAATCACGATTAGAAAGTAGTTACTCTAACTCTACTTATTTTTTTATTTTTTTCGAGGTTTATCCCACAAAATGCCAGCAAATAACCGTAAAGGTTTACCAATTTTTTGGCAACAAGATCATCCAGTGTAATTAACGATGCTGCCATCCATCCATCAATCAGGTTCAGCTCGATTTCCCAACTTAATCAGATGACATGGCGTAAATATGGCACTAGCGTGTGCCGACGACGTAACGACGGCTATCCGGTTGCTGTGAAATATGATGCGCATTATAAGAGATGGGTTTTTGTGTTACAGTACTTACACTTAACAGGGGAGATAATACCTATGTAGAATATTTAATTTGTAGGTAGCTAAAACTCAAATGTAAGGAAAATGTTCATTAGTAGGTAACTACGCAAAGTTTCCATTGAAACTTTTCTAATAAAAGTATGTAGGTATGTAGCTACTTTATTTAATCACAATAATATGTTTCGTGTTACCTACATGCACTTTTGTATTCCCGTTTCATTATACGCAGCGCTTTCAGCTTTCGGTAATTGAGTCCCCGATTAACTTAAAGTCTCATTCTAGAAAATAAACGAGGTTTTTAAAATTAACTTCGCTTTTTGTTGACTGAAATGCGTGAAATGAAAGGTAGGTAACCATTTATAGGTGCTATACCTACCTACTATGTCCTTGTGATTCCTTGAATAAAATAATTCTGGTCTTTATGTATCTGGTCCTTGGGATTCCTTAAATAAAATAATTATGATTTATAAAAAAGCTTACTTACGTATCCCCCTTTTTTTTTCTTTTTCTTTTTTTTGAGGATGGGAAATCATCAATTGACTTCTCCCGCTCTGGGTGGAGCGAGAGGGTGTGTCAGACTTTAACTAACTAAAACCCACCCGTGTTCCTTCCGTTGCCTGTGTGCCGGGGCCGCGATATCCCTTTCGGACAAACCCGCAACCCCAGCAGGCGTTCTTATGTATCCCCCCCCGCCCTACATCCTTGTTTTGCTCGATACATGTAGGTAGGTACCAGGAAAACATAACAGCAAAACTGTTACCAAATTCTTATTAGTGTAGCCCACCAGACCTACTATTACGTTGTTTACACGAAAAACATGATAGCCAATTAAAAGGGGCAGATATGGCAGGGGAAGCAATGTAAACCAATTAGCGACGTTAAAATATTCACGGCAGAAGTGCTTGTAAAAAGGTTCTTTTGAACCACTAGCGTAGGTATCATCAGTTTGTATTAGTATGCCGCGACACGACAGCGTGGCACCCGGTAAGTGGCAAATATCGATTTATGGCTAACGTAATTGAAAATGTTTAAAATATATCTTTTAACAACACTAGTTTTTTGTAGTGCATATCTTCAGCATTTTTGTTTCTCAGGTTTACTGAATATTGTTGAATTAGGTACATATATACACCTACAACTTAATAACACTTGATGTTTGACTAAAAACTAAAACCAGACTTGTCAAACTTCTGGAAATGTTTCCAAGATTTTTTTTTTTGGAAATGAAAACCTATGTAATACTGTTCTGTTAATATGTCATTAAGTAACAGCTCTCCCTCGGCAAAATGAGTCAACTTAGTCGTAATTTCAATGATTAACAACATTAAAATGGTCAGTTCTCGATTAATAATTTATACCAGAATTAAAAAAAAAAACAGAAGTTTTTTAGTGTAACTTCGCACAGTTTTTATGACTTGACAATACATCGAGATTGGTTTATTATATTTAAGTTTAATATAAATGTACACACATATCTAAATCTTCCGGAATAAATGCTCTAACTGATGGTAAAAACCACATCAAAATCCATTGTGGAGTTTATGCGACTTTTAATTTTTGAGCGCACATATACCTATATGTGCGCTCAAAAATTAAAAGTCGCTTTTCGTCTCTATGTGACCACTTTGATCATATAAACTCAACTGTAGTTTTGATTAAACAAGAGCTTCGCAAATTGCAGTAGGTACGCTTACCACTGCACACTGGTAGTTCATAAAACCACATTATTATTGAATTCTCTGTTGGCTGGCGTTGCATGAAATTTCCAATAGTCTGTGAGTGAGACGCTTGTAATGAGCTCCTTGCATTCAGTTACGTTTGACACAGATGCTGGCTGTATCTCTATTATTCCACGAGCTATTGTGGGACGGAACGGTTCAATGAAATTGAATAATTGCTTGACAACTGTTTTATTTGATGTTGGAAGAATTACATTGCTCTTTGTGTCGACCAGTCAAGTTTGCTACGAGAAAAACAACAATACGAGTATATGAAACTAGCAGTCCCTGATTTAGAACTTTCTTTCTTTCCTTAGGGTTTTGAAAAATATGTAAAAAAATAGCTACCAGAGATGCCTTTCTTATGAAATCGTAAAACAACTTTAGAAAAAGGGAGCGGGGGCGTGAAATACATGGCTAACGTAGGCAGCTACATCAAACTTATTTCTCAACTTACCTGCCTACATAGCGAAAGCATTAAAACTATAGTTTGGAACTATGTCACAAAGTAAGGTTAGTTGTGAAGGTAAGTCAGAAGCTTTTAAGGCACTCCGAAGGTGAAAGTAGTTCCAAGTTTCCTGTTCTGTCGAACTTTCTGGAATGATGTCACGCGGAAACCTGTATTGTCTGTTTGTGTTGTACTGTTTAGCAGCCAAACTGCCAAACTGGGGAAATTCTCGGAAAATTAATCATGAGCATTGCAGGGATATGGAGAAATGTAAAAGTCTTCAATTGTGTGATTAAGAGATGGAGCAATGGACTTATAGCGCCATCCCCCTTTTTGCATTAGAATAATGTGACACTTCCCTTTGGCTCCAATTAATTTATTAAATACAACTTGAACTGGCTGGAATTAAGTTTTAGTTCATGGTAGCCCTCAGGACCTCTGCGTACAAACAAACTTAGGTACCAGGATAGCAGCAAACCTAAGTAGTTCACAGATGCATAAACAAATCAAATTGAAGTCGTGTTATAGAAGTTACAGAACTTACACGAGAAGTAAGCGAGTACCTACTATCGTAAACAAAAAGCCCGAGGCGAAGTGGCTGTTTAAGTGCTGGTTAACTTTCTCGTTAGTTGGTTAGTTAGTAGATAATTGTGCACGTTCTGAACTGGGTTCGAGTTCAACTTGTGATTGAGTGTAGCTCGCGAGTGCGGGCTAGCCGCGGCGAAAGAGTTGGGGGAAGAAGCGAATTTGATGAGGAAAATTAAAAAGTTGAAATTAAAAACATCTAATATTATTCTGCTAGCTTCCTCTTTGGAGTTTTAGATTCCTAGTAGGTACGTGCTCACGTACTTTGTAACTATAAATAACAACAATGTTTAGGACTGACAGTTTATTATTAGATTGTCAACCAGAGGAAATAAATGACAGTGGTTACGCATAGGCGGGAACTATTTCTTATTATTTATACCTACTGCTAAGCTGTAAATTGGTAGAAAATGTGATGAGGTGACTTTCAATAAAATCGGAAGAATTGTCTTCCTACAGAACCGAGATAGATATACTGCTTTTTGGCATTAGATATGTACATAATAGTTCGTGTTATAACATTTTTGAATCGGTACTCAATTTACAGGCAAGTATAATTGCTGTCGCATAATGTTCTCATTCAACATTAAAAAATCATAATATATTACTACACATAAACCTATACATGGGCGCTTATGAAATGTCGGGAGCTAGGTGCACGGTTCCAATTGGTCGTTTCCATAGAAATATAAAAAAACAGGTCGTTTCCTATGGAGAAAAGCCGGCAAGAAACTCGGTTACTCTTTTAAAAATAATTGGCTTTTACAATATTTTCAAATAACATTGTTAATAAGTATGGGAGGACAGTGTAGGTCTTACAACAAGTACCAGGTACTTAACAAAATAGAAAATATTGTAAACAAATGTCAACTCAAATGTCAACAAATTTACAGTCCACTAAGCAAGCGTTGTCACATTCACAAAATAGAAAATAATCTTTAAAAAATATGAAACAATTAATAAAAGTAAAAACCTACTTTAAACGAAATTACATGGTTGCTATTACAACTGTAACAAATCTGAATTCAAAATTCAAAAATGAAAAGTGTTCCACTTCCTAGTGCTTTAGCTGGGAAGAAGAAGTGGCGCAAGAAACTCCCCAGCAGCACAGCTCTCTGTTCAGTTAGAAAAACTTGATACAATAGTACTTATGCAAAATAATTTACATTAGGCAACACAATACATTAAATTAAATTATTTGCTATATTATGTCAGCTAGCACACGCCAATATACCAACAAAAAAACATCGACATCTATACTCAAGCGAAAATAAAAAGTAAAAGGTAAACAGAACTTAATAGCCGAATGAAAGCCTCTAGGGATAAAGGGCGTGCCAGTATAAACTGGCACGCCCATAACGCAGAGATCAATTAGCCTTTACATTAGAGGGAAGGAGGCAACCCGACCCCTGACGCTACCGCAAGCAACATCTAATGACGAACTTGCTGCCGGTTGCTCAGGCAAGAATAATGTGATCAATTTTCGAGGTCGCTAGCTAACCATATATTGCAATACAACTAGGGCTTCATTTTTACTATCCGGATAATACGGATTTTACTATGCGGATATAACTGTTATTTTTTAGTTTTTATTATAAATAAAACTAATACCTAAGCTTTGTAACACTTTTTGATCAGTCTCTCAAGATAAATGACAAAGTAATAATAAACTATACCAATATTTCTAGTAACAATCACATAAAAAAACTAGTTCACTTTCTAAAATTGTACAATTAAACACCGATACCGCACAAATAATTTGTATCTATTCTTCTCATACTAAAAACAATTCTAATAAAAAATTAGATCTTACATTTATCACAAATCACATCATTCCAATCAAATCAACCTGACTGAGATGGCTGACTCATTAACCGGATGATTTCTTCTCGTTTTTGTATTTTAATTGATACGGTTTCAGTTGAAGAAGAGCAAGGTTCTGTATCTTGTGTATTGTTCGCTGAAGTTATGACTGTTTGATCTGGTTGTTGTGTGTCAAAATAAATCGAAATAATTTTAATAATCGTCAGTCTCACAGATTCGTTTGAAGGATTTTCAAAAGGACAGTCGTGTATACTTCGCTCTTCATAAAAATTGTGAGGGTTGTGTAAATATGTCATTGTACCGAATATTTCTGGAACTCGTCATTATGTTATTCTTCTTTTGAGTGATATTAGAAGTGCATTACGTGAGTTTAACATAAAGTTAACAAGTGGTCAATGTTGTTATGATCTCTGGTATGGCAGCCAAAAATTGTACATTTAGGGAAAAGTTTGTGTCCTTCTCAGTTACGTAAAAAAAACAGGCTTATTTTAAATTTTTATGATATGTTTTAAGTTGATCTGGAATCAGAATTATGTAGAATCATATATAATTTTTAGTCGAAGCATATTTCGCTTTTAGGAATTATCGGAGATTTTTTTCACTTCCATACAAAATTCGTGTGTCCCACTACGACATGTCGCACATTGAAGTCAAAAATTTGTACCTAATTGATAAGTAACCACTTACATTTTGAAATGGTTAATTTTTCCTATAAATGTTCTAGGTTTTTTTTAGTTTGTTTAATTCAGATAACGTTTTTAAAGTATTAAAAACCAATTTTAAAAATGTGTCTCACTTTTCGTTCCCGTATGTTTCTTCACGTATGTTACTATTTATCTGTGAAACTAATGAGAATCCAAGCGCGTTAAAACTATTTTTGGGTCATGGCAACACCATAGTAGAGGTTGGCCAACCGCCGGAAAAAAGGCGCCATTTATTTTTCACTACAAGTGAAAAATTCAAAATTCAAAAGTCATTTATTCAAACTAGGCTGAGAATCAGCACTTTTCGAACGTCAAAATTACATAAGACAGTCCCCCAAAACGCCCACCCTTCACCACTTCCTAGTGCATTAGCTGGGAAGAAGAAGTGGCGCAACAAACTCCCCAGCAGTACAGCTGTCTGTTCAGTTAGAAGAACAAAAAAAAAAAGATTCTATATAATAGTATTCAAAATAATTTACATTACGCAACACAAAACATAGTTTAAATTATTAGCCATATGTTAACTAGCACACGCCAATATACCAAACAAAATCATCGAGAACTATACTCAGGCCGAAATAAAAAACTTAACGTAAACAGAACTTAATATCTAAATAAAAAGCCTCCAGGCATAAAGGGCGTGCCCGCTTACATATAGTTGTAACTGGAAGTTATAAATGATAAACTACGACCATCGATGTAAAATAAATAAACAAAGAGTTAATTACTAATAACAATAAATAATATGATCAATTGTCGAGGTCACTAGCTAACCACATATTGCAATACAACTTGTGACAGTACCTGAAATACCCTAGGCTGATAAAATTTTCGTTTTTCCTAATTGTGTTAATATTAGTGTTTGAGTCGGTTCCCCCTTAGGGGGAAGGGCCGCACTCCACCCCGTACGGCCCTGTAGAGCTCGTCTCCGGACTGGTCACTCTCCCACCGTTGTAAGAAATAAATGAATTCCCATAAGAAGAAGTCCGATACCTTGTTCCATTAATAAGGCAAGGAAAGGATTGAATGAGGTTGTAAATAAGACTTAAGAATTCATAGTTATGAAATCGCATTGGATGTGGTTTTAGAAATCTAATAAATAATTGAGGGATGCAAAGTATATTATTATATAAACCTGTGAGTAACCCTTACGTTAGCGTAATAGGTATTTGGTCAGTCATTACTCACACGATACCTCACATCTGCACTCGGAGTACTCAGAGTAACACTTCCATAAGTGACGCATTGCGTCAACATCACGCTCTTATGGAGACGTGGTCCCTAGCAGTTCTTTCGAACTGATAACGTGACGAAGCGGCTTTCCCTGCAGCCTCCGTGCGACAGTCCTTGTTCGAGCAACGGAGCGGTTAGTTCGAGCATTGCGTCGGCATCATTCTCCTAAGGAGACATGGTCCCTATCAGTCCTTGGACTGAATATAAGATAGATGTGGTCACCCAAACCCCTGGAAGGTCACTCTTTGCACAACAAGCATATCTGTAAGACACGTGTTCATGTCAGTCTGACCGAATTATTGGTCTGAGATAAAGAATACAATATTCAAGAATTACTAGGTAATAGAGTTGAGTAATGAAACTCAAGAATCATTATTTAGAGTTATAGATAATCTCTCTTAAAGCCCTATTATTGATCTGGGGCAAAGAATACAAAATTCTACATTTAGGTGCTAGATAATAGAGTAGAGAATCATAATTCAAGAATAATTAATTAATAGAGTTGTGGATCAACTCTTTTGAAACCTTATAGACAGTCCCAAAGCGCCCGCCCTTCACCACTTCCTAGTGTTTGAACTGGGGAGAAGAAGTCGCGCAACAAACTCTCCAGTAACACGTCTCTGTCTGTTTAGTTACAAGAACATCAATTATATTACCAGCCTAGGATAATTATTATAATTAAATACTCACTCAGTCGCACCAACAAACACACACACATACTCGTACTTCGTTAAATACTACATTAGTCTAATCTGGGATTCAACCCAACTATATTTAACTTAATAAATAATACTCGCTATCTTGCGACAGCCCACTTGGACAAAAGTATATAATATAATATTATGTTTTAGTATTATAAATGTTGGAACGCCAACGTCTCCTCCTCTCGCAGTTGAGCACCAATATCTGCAATACAGACTTGGTAAGGTAGAAGGGGTAAAGGGATCGTTACGCTTGTACTTCAAATACGATTACGTACTACTACGTTAATTTGTCTGATTTCAATATACCCATTTCAGTGAGACCGGGAACCGTATAACAACGTTTGCCTCATTGTACGTGTCCTGCTAGACCTAACGCATAGAACCTCTGAGGAACTAATACGATTCTAACGGAACACGCTCCCTAAGCACTAAATAAATGTTTTACTCAATCCTAAGACAGAGTACTGCGAAGTCCAACTGTCATTGAGGAAAACAAGTTTAATATTGAATAGTTCTAATCGCGTACTAATATGAAAGACCCTTACGACAGCCTAGCCCATTTTTACAAAGTTAACACAAAACTAGCGCAAGCGCACCGTAGACTCAGTCTCTAGCAGAATACATTACGATCGTACCTGGTGAACGCCGAAGTGGTAGCTCGTCACTTCATATTTCCTTAATCTGTCCCATTTAGAGGATGCTTTCAATGTAATCGGCAGCCGTGTGGATCGTCCTTATCGACAACGGGGCGTTTCGATCTAGGCATCCAAATGACGTGTCTCGCTAATATAATTTGTGAGAGGCCCGAAAGCCGGTTGTAGAGGTTTAACGAGACACGATTTCTAGCGTTCCTTAGAACGAACTATCGATTCAGTATGAGATACTTAGTAAAGCCTAACCCAACTCCCTGGAAATATGTGTCAACACGCCTCACGCAAGGTATTCTGTGGCAAAACCTTTTCGGAAACAGAAATCGTCACTAACGTTTGGTTGTTTTGTAATGCAATTACGGATTGGCTTTATAGCCTAGATCAATTCCAAATGACCTGAGAGTATTTATGGCTCTGCCTTCCAAATGTGATGCGTCATCTCAAAGTCAACAGTCGGAGCATTACTGCTTAGTCAAGTATGGTGGAAGGCCTTCGCCATTTCCCTATAGCCAACTGCTAGTGACAATAATCTGCCAAGGTACGGATTAGGATAAGGACACGTAATACACGAGAATGTAACATTAGTTATAAAACCCGATACTAAATAAGTGTGGAGTTACAAGAACTTATGATACCTAAATTATATTACCAGCCTAGGATAATTATTATAATGAAATACTCACTCAGTCACACCAACAAGCACACACTCACCCAATCGCACGAACACACACACACGTATACTCGTACTTCGTTAAATACTACATTAGTCTAATCTGGGCTTCAACCCAACTATATTTAACTTAATAAATAATACTCGCTATCTTGCGACAGCCCACTTGGGCAATCATGGCCTCTGGTATTCAACAAGTCTGCTAATATAACTAGCCTAATATTACGTCCACACCCTACCGTGGTCTAAAACCAACTTCCTCTTCCCCAGCCTGGACTCTCGCGTCCGTAGTCTTTCGTGATCTCGCACCAACCCCCGGACTTCATTCCTCAGTCCCCTAAATTCCTAAAAAATACCACGTTGACGGTTTGGTTGTTTCGCAGAATAGCTTTATGACTCTTTTTGTGCACAACTTCTTAATTGTTTTAAAAGGGTCGGTATGAATTGCCTTACTAGATCTTTAACAGATGTTCGCTGCATTCTCAGGGATGGTGAATCTTTTGAGACCGTCGACGAGGTATTATTTATATACATTTTATTATAAACCATACAAATATTTTGGCACAGAACATATTAAGTTTCGGTCGGTCCGGGTACGTTAACAGTACGAGAGCGGTTAAAGCATTCTAGCTAGGTGCTAACTAGAATAATAAAATAATTAATCCAATAATATACGTGCAGTTATTGGATAATTGATAGTTACATCGATGGAAGCATCGGCTTTGCATGACTTTTGAAAGTTTGGTTAGATCCATCTTCATAACTTGTTGTTTAAAGTTTCAAGCATGAAAATCGAGAGCTGTAAGTTTACATTGAAAGAACTGCATGTTGACACCCCTGCTCTCAGAATATTTGTACAAAGTGGACACGGGTTGCAGCCCATAAAATATAAATGGAATGGGTTTGTAAGAGGTTCAACATTGTTTTAACATTTTAAAGAAATAGGATATTTTGTTATTAATTAGGGTAACGTGTCGAGCTGTCAACCCATAAAATTGAGATTTAATGTGTTCTTAAGAACCTCGAATCGGCCCTTAAGTGACGGTTTTAAAATAAATATAATAATATATTGTTATTAAATTAGAGTAAATGGCACACAGTCACAAACTCATAAAAAAAACAGTGTGATGAGTAGATTTTGTCAACAATAAATTAAAGATAAATTAAAATAACTTGACTTAAAAGGTCAAATAAAATTAACAATTATATAAACTCATATAACTTGTCAGTACGTAAGCTGGAGAAAGAACATAAACATTGTCTTGAGTTAATCACAGCGACCAACTATTCTTATCATTTAAGTAGTCGTTGATAGAATAGTATGCCTTTGAACAAAGATTAGATTTTACTTTCGTTTTAAACGCATTAAAAGGCAAATCTAGCAAAGAAGAGGGTAGCTTGTTATAAAAGATTATACCAAGCCCAACAAATGAGTTATGAACCTTATGAAGCCGGTGAAAGGGAGCTCGTAGTTTGTCCTTATTTCTAGTGTTAACATTGTGAAAATCACTGTTTTTAGTGTATAAGTGTATAATTTGCCTATTAAATAAGATATTGGCGAAGATGAATTGAGATGCCACCGTGAGGAGACCAATATCGTTGAAAAAATCTCTCAGAGAAACTCTGGCACCTAGCTGGTAAATAGCTCGAACAGCTCGTTTTTGAAGGACAAATATATTTTGAATATCAGCAGCTTTGCCCCACAGCAGAAGACCGTAGGACATAACGCTATGAAAATAACTAAAATAGACTAACCGAGCTGTATCGACGTCAGTGTATTGTCTTACTTTCCTGATGGCGTAGGCAGCCGAACTGAGCCTTCCCGCTAGGCTCGATATATGTGGGCCCCACTGAAGTTTGGCATCTACTGTTATGCCCAGAAAAACTGCCGAGTTTACAGATTCAAGCACCTCTTTATCTAAGACGATGTTGGGACCTAGATTTCTAACATTTGGTAGGGCAAACTTTACACATTTCGTTTTCTTAGCAGTGAGAACTAGGTTATTTGTCGTAACCATTGAGAGTGCACTGTTTACATCGTCAAAATCTTGTCTATTCCTGTCTACTTTAAAAATAAGAGAGGTATCATCTGCAAACAGTACAACTTCACAGATACCCTTTAAATAGAATGGTTAGTCATTGATATACACCAAGAACAAGAATGGACCCAGTATTAAGCCTTGAGGTACACCTAACTGAACTGGTAGCCCAGAAGATTTCACACCATTAACATCTACACATTGGGACCTATTATGTTCATCATTCATTCGGTCGGAAAATTTGTCTCGAAAGATTTTCGTACTTTTAAGAGCTGATAATTAAGGTAAGATCGCAAGTTTACTATAGTATTTTAAATAGTACGTGTTGCTAGACTATTTGATTACCAAATAACGCTGTACGGTGCCTTATAACTTCAGAACTCACATCAATACATTTTTTTTTGGCTATGGCCATAGTATTTTTGATTCACGAATGATACCGTGTGTTACTATTGTGTGACGTAATATTCGTGATCTGTTGTTAAGCTGAGTGTATACTATAGAAACTTAGTGATTTGCTTCTTTATATCAAACTCAAAATTCATATATGAACATGATTCATTCATTTTCAAACTAAGTAGTTACCAATAAGATTTATTTTGTAGTTTCATATAATTTTATGATAATAAAAAAATTAAGACTTCCTACTGAAAAACATTTCGTTTTAATAAGTCTTAAAATTGTTTGTTATATAAAATATAAATAATACCTTACCATAACTCATTATTTTCACAATTTGACAACAAGTGTGTTTTCGAATTGTCAAAATAACAGTAATTACAGAATAATTAGGATTTTCTCTTACATGAACTCTGGGCTTTACAAACTTCACGTGTGTTACCTTCATTCACGGATGTTACCGTGTGTTACCAATTCACGACTGTTATTGTAAAATTTTTGGCGACCGTACTCTGTTACGTACTAAATTGACTTATTGTGATTTATGAAGTGAATAAATAATTACAAAGAGTGATAAACTATATTAAAATAATAAAAAATAAATGTGTGCTGGGACACATACTAGAAGTGAAACTTCAACGGACAAGTGGAAAAACGAATCGCAACGGACAAGTGGAAAAACGAATCGCAACGGACAAGTGGAAAAACGAATGGCAACGGACAAGTGGCAAAACGAATCGCAACGGACAAGTGGAAAAACGAATGGCAACGGACAATTGGAAAAATGAATCGCAACGGACAAGTGGCAAAACGAATCGCAACAAAATTTTAACTTTTTAAGTTTTACGAGCAGATTGTTAATGTACTTGTCCAATTTGAAAACTTGTCACTTGTCCGTTGATGTTTCACTTTTACTATGTGTCCCAGCACGTTAGGATAGGTACATTTTAATAAATGCATTTTTTATTTAAACATATTTTATTTTATCAAACAAAAAACTGAATTAAATCCGGAACCAAAAAAAACATCCATAGTCTACTCTAAACTTATACACAACCAAAGGAACATTAACAAATGAACATCTTTCGTCATCAATCTTCATTCGGCTCACCTGCGTTATAATCAATGATTGATACAATCGGCTTATTGTAACTAAAATATGATATCTGCTCATTGTATCCATCTAATACAGCCGTTGCCCTCAAAAGTACTTATCTACAGCGCACCTACCTACCTAGCTATCTGCCCTACCTATCTACCTACCCTACCTATCTACACTACCTACGCTACATTACCTACCCTACCTACGGCACTTCATTTCTTGACATTGACGGCCAGTACCCCAGTGACGCCTACATTGCATAAGTTGCTGCCTAGCTAGCCGAGCAGGGTGAGCGGCTACCACGCAACTTTTTTTCTAATAATTACATTTTTAAACTCTCTATCTCGATATCTTTCGTATGGAATGTCCGGAGCCTTTTCTAGCAGCGACATTTCAATTAAATTAAAAAAATAAAAGAACACTTATAGTGGCATAACTATAATACATACTAATAATAATACATATGCTGTCGCGACACTTTTTGTAAATAATGATGTGTTCTGCAAAGTTGTACTACATCATTTTATTCTATCATCAAGAGTGTTCGCAGCGCACGCGATGTAAATAATATTTTAGGTATTTTTTTTACACCTTGCGTTACATTATTGGAATTTTAATAAGAATCCCAATTTTTTTTGAAAATGTTATGTAGCCTATGTCACCCGGGGATAGTGTAGCTTCCCAACAGTGAAATAATTTTTCAAATCGGTTCAATATAAAAACTTGAGATACCAATTTACGCAGCCATAACGCTTTTTCGTGACAGAAAAATCCTAATACCCCCCCGTCTATAAAGAAGTTTCACTTCAATAACGTAATAACAGTTATTTACTTTACAGATGACAGCTTTTTATTTAATATTTAAAAGAGAATTACAAAATACATCCGTAACATCCGAAAAATCCGGATGATTTGGAAATTGGCGGATATCCGGATAATACGGATATCTAAATCTAAAAAAACCAGACTTGTTTTAAGAACTTATGCTGGAATAACGTAACTATAGAGATATCATCTCTATAGTTACGTTATTCCAGCATAAGTCTATTTTTTTCCTCGCAAGTTTGTTGAAAAACGTCGTATGAAACGCGTGTGCATTGATCATTACACTCGGCTAAATTATCGCGCTCGATTATGGCTCGCGCGCCAATGCCGCCTTTTGGGTAATGACCAATATAGCACACTCATATCATAATGTACTTGTACTATTGACATATACAGTCAAATAAAAAAAATCTTTTACTTTATGTAAACCTTTTTGATATAATTTCTGTTTAATAAATTATTTAAATTTATTGCGGCTCAGCTTTAACAGAGCTTGGGAGTTTGTTGTAAAAACGTATACTATGAATTACGAATTTTTTGGAGCCGTATAATGGGCACAATAAATACATCTTTGTTTCTAGTATTTCTATTATGAATCGCTATGTTTAGAATATAGATTAATATTCTTTTTTACATAAATCAGGTTTATGATTGAGATGCGACTGTCATTATGTTTGTTTCCTTAAATGTATCCCTCAGTGAATGCCTACAACTTATATTATAAATTGCTCGAATGGCTCGTTTCTGTAGCACAAATATAGCCTGTATGTCGGCTGCATTTCCCCACAACAAAATGCCGTACGACATTACACTATGGAAATAACTAAAATATCGAGAAATAAAATAAATCGAGCGTTTCTACATCAGTCAAATGACGGATTTTATAGACCACGTAGGCTGCAGAGCTTAGCTTCGAGAATTTGGTTATATATAATTATATATTCGAATCCAAAGTAATACCTAAGAATACAGTGGTGACCACAAGATCCAATTCCGCCCCATTTACTAGCTAATACATTTAGTCTTTTTCTCGTTTAAAAGTAAATTATTAACACTAAACCAATGCACTATTTTAGAGAGAGCATTATTTACATCGTCAGTAACTGTCTGTTGTCGCGCTTAAATACTCGTATAAGTGATATGTCAATTGTGTTTTTGTGTACTTGATGTGGCAAATAACACTATTTCATGACTGTTCTTTATAAGGCAAGGTACTTCGATTAATAAATTGATCGAAGGCAAGGTAGGTCATTAATATATACGAGAAATAAAAAAGGGCCAAGAATTGAGCCCTGCGGAATTCCAATAATTCAACTCCAATAATTATCACGTCCACAAAAGGCACAAATAAAGAGTTGAAATTAGTAAGGTGAAATAACAGGATGATTATGTCAAGAATGTAAAAAAAAAACATGATAATTTCGGAGCATGAATACACTTCTGATGACAACTTATTTGATTCTGGCCACCCCTGATTTACCCTATACTGTATAGAGCCTTCGTACGAGAGCCTCCCCACTCCTCCATTACTTGAATCACATTCATCGAGTCTCAAAAGGAAATCTAGTGAATGTTATCTACAAGTTCATATCGAGGGCACCAGTCCCCTGATTTTTAATATACTACTAAACTATAACATCGACAACGTTCTGAGCTTCTGTATGAAATATACAATACTTTCATATGAAAACTTGTATTTTCCTCTTCAACGGTTTGAGGGGCACAGTCATTTCATGAAAGAAATATTGTATTTTTTTCTCTCTGCCCGCGCGCTCTGTCATAAAAGGGATAAAGATAGCGCGCGAGGCAGGTTTTATTTTCTCTGAGAATTTCATATGATACGTTTTATGGAGGGCAACATCTCTGTTGAAAAAATGTCTTCTCTGTTTGTGATGCGGTGTCACAGATTGTGTGGTTCAATGTCAGCTTTCGGATATTATTCTTTGTTCTTCCAATTTTACATTATGAAACAATAGAAAAACCCTGAAAAGGATAAAAGATCCTGGAATTTAATCTACCAGGGTGTAATGACTTATAGAAAACGGAATAAAATGCCAATTAAACATTGGTAGTACAGTACTTACCTGCATTCAAAAAGCAAAAAAGAAGAAAGAAAACCAAAGAAAAATCTAATTTATATTACAGAAGAAAACATCGCCCAAAATATTGTATTTACTAGTACCATATTTAAATATATTTCATAACATAGAAGCGCGTATATTATATTCTATTCAACCGAAAGTAATGAACTATTCAAGTTTCTTTGAAGTATTTTTCCAATGTTGCCTCCATTACAACAGTCGGCACTTTCCTCGCAAATCTAGACGACTACTTGTAAATTGTGATGCCAACCGTAAAATTAGGTTTATGATATTGAATTGTGGGACCCGAAATGAGAAGAAATGTTGCGCCTAAGGGCTTACGAAACGTTTTGATCGATCGGTTATTTTTGTGAAAGAACTTGCTTCAAAGCTTTAATATAAATGAGTTCATCTAGAGGCGAAACATAGTTCCAACAAGTATTGAGTGAATTATAATTGAAATTCCTAACATTGTTCTAATGGAATTTCGATTGCTGTAACTTTTAATTTATACAGAAATATTCTACGAAATGGAAGTAGCCAACACGCCTGTATTCCCCGATCGTATAGGTACTATATACATAGGTATGAACATTTCCCCAGATATGTTTATAAGTCCCAAGTTACCACCTACCTTATACTGGCTACCTAGTACTTTGTGCAACTAAAGCGTGTTTGTTATTCAATCCTAGCTAAATACCAAAATCGTAAATATGTACCTACCTACCTGGGAGAGGTTAGTCTTTTCGCCCTCCCAGACATTACACAGATCTATATGGAGTAAGTACATATTCACGGAAGTACCATTCAGGGTTATTGAGAAGCGAGTTGTCGAGATACGCTGGGGGTCCTCCACAATTGTCATTGTAAGTGGGTAAGAGGGGAGCTGTCGAGAGCCCAAGGATTAGGATCCCTGAGTTTTGGGTGATGCAAGGTCATGAGTTCATGACGTCACAGGGTTTTTATAAAATGAACGGTAATTGATAACTCTCTGCTGTAGTCGCAACCTTCTTGATGCTCTCTTTTAAATCACAAGACTTGAACACAAGTTAAATGTACTGATCAGTATTGTCCTTGGACCTCAGGATTTTCAGGAATATCCTAATGGCAGCCAATTTTTTTTTTTTGAGGGTGAGTTTATCAATTAACTTCTGCCGCTCTGGGCGGAGCGGGAGGGTGTGTCAGACTTTTACTGACTAAAACCCACCCGTGTTCCTTCCGTTGCCTGTGTGCCGGAGCCGTGATATCCCTTTCGGACAAACCCGCAATCCCAGCAGATCCTAATGGCAGCCTGGAGTCTAGATTTGAGCTGGTTAATGCCAACAGGCTTACCCACTGTAAAAAAATTACGTACTTACCTTCTGACGGGAATACAAACGTTATGTTAAGTAAGCGTTTATGTTTTAGAAATACATACATATGCTACACGATACCCAACAGAAGCGTTACGTAGCTAGACATAATTGTGTCGAGTGTTGGTACGTGTCACGGGCGAATCCGTGACCGAATTATAGCCCACAATGGACGGCCTATGTCTCTGTCCAAGCCTACCTATGTTTATTATAAAGATTTCTATATAAAACATTCAGGACGCTTTATTTTCTTCTGTTCAGTTTGTAAAGGCCTTTGTGGATCATTTTTGGTAAGTATATATGCAATGCTAACATGTTTGAAAAAGATAAGAATGTGATACGAATATGCCCGGAGCAAAGACGTTTAAATATACTGTCCGGAGTCTGTTTAAAGACTTCCAGTGAGGTAATTGCGTAACACATAAAATGACAATTGATCGCAATGGGTTTCATTTTGACAGTTCACCCACGTTTATTGCGTTATTTACGTTGTTGAGCATACGAATTTTTCAAATCTATGAAGTAATCCGTCAATACTCTCGGATTGTGATTGAAAGTGTGTTACGCAATTAGGTTAGACAAGGCAACTCTCATGTCCGCCTACGCGTGCACACCCGTAGAAAACCCGTTTTTATGGTTGTCATGATAGCATGACACTACCATGACAACCAAAGAAACGGGTTTTCTACGGAAGAATAGACAAAATGACAGATTGTTTATCTGTCATTTTGTCTATTCTTCCATCAACAAAAGCCGTTTCTTTTATTGTTATACCTACTAACGTGCTGGTGGAAGATTTTCACCAGGTGGAAGTGGGACAAAGGCGGTGGGTAGTGAAGCACTATAGATCGCTCGCCAGTGAGTGGAAGGACACACTTCATGAAGACAGGCATTCAAATGAGACTTCGTATAACATCGACAACTATGCAGAGAAAATGTAAAATACGTAGAGAAACGAAGTAAAAAGAACAACAATTGTATGTAACAGCGATAATTTTTAGTACAAACTTTAGTTTCGCAACAGTACCCCTAACATTTACAACTAGTTTAAACTGGCTCGGACCGGTGTGCCTGGGCAACTTTAAGCGGGAACGCTATTTACACATTTTGTCGGCAGCCAGCAGGGTACTGGGTACTGGGTAGTTGTAATCACGTTTCTTATTGTTTCACTATCCAGATGGACTTTTTGCTAAAAGATGATTTTAAAGGCAGAAACTGTTTTGTTAATATTAATTAGAAAAAGGGTTGTTTCGTTTCAAAACGTCAGAAAATCTCAGGGAATCAGACTAAGTATAACTAAATTATTATTAGCGTTGAGGGTTTCAAAATTAATTGAAATTTTCATCTGGACTGGAAGCCTAAGTAAAACTACGAAACTTATTGTTATTAAAACTCAAACACGTTAATATCGTGGAAACAACAATGACTTTACTTTTTTACTTGGCATGTTCCGCAAGGATAAAATGTCTAGGTATCAATTTCTTGGTACTGGATTCATATCGGCCTTGGTAAGACAGGAGGATCAATCTTTTTGGTCAGTTTGCGTCTATAAAATATCGTGTCATCACAAAAACTATCCTTCCGTGAAATTTCATCAGAATCAATAGCGATTCTGAGGAACTAGGAGAACATGAAATAGAGGCAGACATGATAAATCTACACAAATAGGAAGCTATTTTCTTATTAGGATTATGAGAATACCGAAGCAAAATGAACTAAAATTGTCAGACTAAACTGCAACTTTTCGAAACATGTTCACCCGTTTCCAAATAAACAAGCTTATCAGATTAATTGCTTTTTCGATAAACCTTATAACCGGAAGCGAATTAATAATAACATTTGTCAATTTTTTTATTTGTCATTGTGTAAATGTATGATGAACGATGGTGTTCGCGAAACACATTTGTATATATGCGGAAATGTGAATACATCAGTCATACGCGATGGAAAAGTGGGAAGTACGCGGTACAACTATCGTAATTGTGTGTTAATTTTTATCTGCATGGTGGAAAATATTCCGTCAATTTGTGTACAATGTAGTCAGAGCCTAAGAGGCTTACTAATGTAAACTGACTACGGTTAATTAAACCGGTAAATAAGAAAGTATTTCATTTGCTTAGCCATTTTGATTAACGAAATGTTGGTAAATTAAACAGGTTGTGGCGTAAATTATACAGATTCTAACATGAATGAATGTCATTTATTATTTGAGTTATACAATCTTCAATATAATATACATCTAACACTAAAATATATAAATTATGAATTAACATGAATTGAATGTTGTAACCACGATTTGTATGACAAAACGCGTGGGCAGACTACATTCCAGAAGTACTAGGCTAACATAAAGCACCAACATTGTTATTCGCTAGGTATAGATGTGGTGTGGAGCACTCGGCTCGCACGGCTGCTTGCAGGCTGAACCTTAAATATTACGGCTACCAAGGCGACATGAACAGACGGAGATAATAATGGAGTACATTGCGTGGAACTGTAGTGCACCCAACAGGTGTATCGGGGCGCTTGACGTAGCGTTAATCCGTTCAGTGACGTGCCCGACTTGTACGAAGATAGCACGTAAATGGCTTGTCATTTTATTGTATTAAAAACTACGGTTGTGTAATCAAAACATCTCATTTTATTTTAGAGTTATATATAGTTCTTGGGATTGCTAGGGTCCGCGCTTCTTATCTTTTTTTATTGCAAAAAATGGGTTAAGTTTTTCATGTGTATTTATAAATGCTCAGCAGGATTTTAAAAATTAATTCAAAATAACCAAAAACCCGGACTGGTTTTTGGTTATTTTGAATTAATTTTTCTAAGTATTTGTTTCTTTTTCAGATTCAATATTCGTGTTTCCCGGATTTTCACAATGAACTCATTCGTTATAAGTATTATTTTAATTTGCATCGGCGTCTGCGGCGTATTGCGCGAATAATATGCACGAGGCAAGGCATTCTACTGTTCTTCGAACGAAGATTAATCAAATCTATGTTGAAATGATTTAACATTATATGTCCTATCAATACGCGAAAAACTATGAACTTAAAAAAAAGAAATATATATACACGTCTGGCATATAAAGTTACGTTCTCAACCCGAGGGTCGGGATGCCTCTCGGATGTCGCCGACAGGCTACAGACAGGCGCAGGCTATCTAAAATACCCCAATATTGTACAATATAGCTTACATTTATTTACCCTTAACAAAATACAGGGTCCAGTGTTCAAAATGATACCACGTTCACTTCGTTCGGTTTTCTATGACCAAAGTTAAATGTTTATTCCAAAATTTGTACATTTTGTAGTATTATTTAAAGTATGAATTTAGATGGCTACAAAAATGCGTGGCGAAAACATAGACCGATACAAAGGTTTTAGGTCGATAGATTGTCTGAAAATAGGGATGTCGACAAAAATATTTTTTTGTCGCTCAGGTAGGTTATTGAAAAATATTGGATACTCTTGGATTGCATTTTGCAGCTGGCTAAATGTTTCTGGGGAAGGATCTCTTGCACGAATTCGTCTCTTTAATTGATCCCATAGATGTTCAATCGGATTCATGTCCCGGCTTCTTGCTGGCCATTCCATAATTGAGATACCAACTTCGGTAACATAATATCGTACGACGCTCGCGTTGTGAGCCCTAGTATTGTCGTGCATGAATATGAAACCGTTGCCAATAAAATGTGCATAGGGCATCACGTGAGGCTCAAGACACTGTTCGATGTACCGATGACTGTGTAGTGCAGGCAGACGGGGCCCAGACACAAAGATAAGCTCTGTCTTACCGTTGGCGCTGATTCCTTCCCAAACCGTCCACGAACCGCCAACATAGCTGACTTTTTTTTCAATGCAGCATTGTGCAAAGCGTTCTCCATCTCTTCTGTAGACCTCGTTCCTTCCGTAGTTACCATACAGCATAATTTCACACTCATCAGAAAAGAGGACTTTGTTCCGCTGGAGGTATGACCAATTTAGGTGCTCACGTGCAAAGTTAAGGCGCGCTCTTCGATGGTCTGCAGTTAGTTTCGGCCCATTTGCTGGCTTGTGCGGTACCAGTCCACGTTCCTTCAACTTTCTTCTAATTGTAGAGTCACTTACAGCCACCCTACATACAACATGAAGCTGCTGCTGCAGTTGGAAAGCATTAAGGCGTCGATTTCGTAAAGAAGTTGTTACAATAAATCGATCATCTCGCTCAGAAGTGACCCGATTCCTGCCAGATCCTGAACGGCGCGTGAACAAACCAGTCTCCCGATAGCGTTTGTAGACTCTATGAACAGACGACAGGCTTAGATGCAATCTTTCAGCTACAAGACGCTGACTAAGTCCAGAATCCAGCAATGCCACCACTTGGGCGGCTTCTGCGGGCGAAGTATCCATAAGTTTTAGAAAAAATACTTTTTCAGACGTCCCAAAGTCACAGTATACAGAACACAGAACAAAAAGTTTTAAGATAAGCGCTAATTTATAGTTTTCAAAGGTGAAATGTACTCCAAGTTACTCTAAACACACATTTGTCTCAAAACAGTGAATCATTTCATTTAAATGATAAACAAATTAAATTCTAATTTTGAATTTAAAATTTTCGCTTATCACTGTAATGGCCAAACTGCCAGCTATACAATCATGTGATTTTTTTCATGGAATGAAAACTCTTTTGTGTTAAATTAGGACAGAAACCATAAAAACGGAAGTGTTTCGATTTTTCTGATCTGATGAGAAGTGGTACAAAGGTACAAAGGTAAAAATATCGGTCTAACATTTTTTTATTATCTGACTGACGGACTCAATAGTTTTTTTTTCTCCATTCAACAACCCTACTATGTATATCTCAATAGTGAAAATAGTGAAAAGTGACACAATAGCAAATAAGGATATTATGAATTACTTATTCTTGGTTCCTATAAACAAAACGAAGCGTTTTTCTTACCGTTTAGTATTTTTTATTGCCAAACTGGATATATAGATTCGTAAGCTAATTTTACCTGTGATAGCTACTTCCATATGGGAGGGTCTACTATGCAAAGCTGAGGTCTTTGCTTCATTATTGGTAAAGATCCAAGAGTCATAATATTAAACCAATACCGGTCTGTAAATTATAGGAATCGATTAGAAGATGACGGCTGTTCGAGCTGATACTTATAACTTTGCAGAATTATTAATGTTAGTGTATGCATGTATTAAAAGTTTATTTTCTCCCAGTAAATAAAAAACAGGTTTCACAATAAGAATGAAATAAAGTAAATCTGTCGTTATAATCTTCAATGAAAACTAATAAAATATCAGTCAGCAGCTACCAGGTCGTCATAACTAACAGTCGTTAATTTTAAGCGGGGCTTACATCCGCGGTATAAAATTACACCCATTTATATCCATGGCCGTGTGAAATTGGATTGCTTTACTTAAATTAAAATCTCTTTGTTAAGGCTCTGCGAACGTGGACAAATAGTTTGTGGTTTTGCTATGTTTTATTTGTATACGATCCTTCAATAAAAGGGGTTTTGTGGAAAGTTTAGAACTAGACCTTTTTATTAAAGTTGTTTAATTTGGAGTTTCAATTTAGAAATCCTGTAATAATTAATGGTATAAAACGAGAACTATTTTGGCGTAGGTAATGCTAATGCCATCATTTTCATGGTGCTGATATATACGAGTATAATACTCTTTTCCTATAACCTTTTGACAATCACGTTCTTCTAAGTCTAACTCAGTGGTCGGCAAACCGCGGCTCATTGGCCTTTAGAGTGTGGCTCTGTACAAATGGCGATGAGTGCGAGCGCAGATACGCGCGGGGGTCGGAGTTTCGGTCATGAGGCATATTAAATTTTATTCGAAATTCAAATTATATTTCAAAGATTTATTACCGAAGTATTTTCACCAAAAATTAACAGGACATCAAAAATTAATAACCTTTCATAGTTTTCCAAGGTTTACTTGTTATAAAGTAAGATGCCTTCATCATATTATCATCAGCCGATATGATGATGATGATGCTATCCTACTTCTTTCATGGCAAGTTAATTTTAGGAAGCGTTGTGGAGTGTAAGATGATGGGAGTTTTAAGGATTAAGAAAAGTGTATTGAGTCAGTTTGGACACACAGAAAGGATTGGCTTTCATAAGAAATCTTAGTCGTTATAGTATTGATATTTGGCTCTATTGACTAATGAGTTTGCCGACCACTGTTCTAACTGAACAGACAGCTGTTGCTGCTGGGGAGTTTGTTGAGCCACTTCTTCTTACTAGCTAAAGCACTAGAAGGTGGTGAAGGGCGGGCATTTTGGGGACTGACGTATGTAATTTTGACGCTCAAAGAGATAAAGATGATTTATTTGTCCAAAATAAGAATGGCTCACAACTGATTCCCAGCCTTTGGACTTTTGATTTTGAGATGACTTTCACACTTTTCAACAAGTACAATCGCACAAATGTTTATACTCACTCCCATTAAAGTTAAGAAGGAAATCGTAGCCTTAATTACAAAAGTTAGGACCTTTGACATTCGTTACTCGGGTATTAATATTCACAAATCAAAGTGGGTCGAGTTCGCGAAGAACGCGACAACTTTAGACAGACTTAATTGAGTTCGGGGAAACTCTTACAATCTTCCCTTTTTTAACACTAACATACTTTGAAACGCGGGAAATTGATTACTAAGGAGACGTTTTAAAGATGTTTGTTCAGACGCGGCAGAGATAAATAATGATTGTTTGTTCGTCTTCTGTCTTGAATGGATCAGAACGTTGGGCCACAAATGGAATGAATGAAAGGCGATGAGATTGCTAAGAGGGTTGTGTGGTGTTACGCGAAGGGATAGAAAAAGAAATGAGTATGAATGAGGAAGTTTGAAAATGGCACCGGTGGCGGAAAAGTTGTGTGGTTGGCTATAAGAGAAGGGGAACACCAAAGAAACCATTGATAGACTGTGTGAAAGATGATATAGCTAGAAAGGGGGAGACTACCGAGATGACGAATAATGGAGAAGTATGAAGAAGAAGTTATCCTGCGCTGACCCCAAATAAATTGGGATGAGGGTGTGAGAATGATTATGCAGTATGTTTGTCTGTGGTATGGCCAAAGTAGCCACCATGCAGATTAATTAATGTTTGCTATGAGTAGCTGCTAGGAGCTGTATTTGACAATGTAAGAAAAGAATATTTTTGTTTGTTTGTTTTTTTTTTATCGTTTATGAGTTTTTTTTTTATTTTTTTTTATACTAACTTTATGTTATTTATTATAACGGACAGACACTTCAACGGAGACACACTCTATGTTTATTATTCTAGCGTATGGCACTCCTGGGTTGCAGCTGAAAATCAGCGTCAGGTGGTTCACTTTGTGTTGTCATCTGACATTATGCTGAGCTGAGGCCCTTTTGGCATTATAATTTTGTTTTCTGTTTTTATAGTTTTAAGGTGTATTTTTTGTAATGCCAATAAACGCATTTTTCTTTCTTTCTTTCTTTCAAAAGGTTTTCTTTGTTAGCCAGCGTGTTCGTATGTCCTGTAAGTTGTGCTCTGCAAATAATTGATTGGAACTGTCATCGACTAACTGTTATCTAGATTCTAGACTCCCTAGATGCAAATGATAAAACAAATAAGTCTCTCATAGTACGAACGCGCTACGATACGATACTACGCGACGCTACGGGCCTACCTGAACACCTGCATAGTACCAATTTCAAACAAACGAAAAATCTAAAATCAAGTCCACATAAAAGAGTAACTTTGGGCCATCTAGAAAAAACTAAAATCGTTTTATTTTAACTCGTGCAAACTAGACAAGTTTTGATATTGGCTGGTTATAATAAACTGTAGAAGCACTGAATAAAACCGCGTATTAAATAGTTATAGCGAGCTCAATACAATGGCGTTCCGATAACACGCCTTATCGGTTTTATTTTAAGTAGGAAATCCCTTTTTATGATAAAAACTGAAAAGGGCTAATCTCTCCAATGCAATGACTCTGAACATGATTAGAACATCTGAATCGCATCATGAGCTGTCACCGTCATCAATATTTACACTGACAGCTCTTTAACGCGAAGTATGAGTTCGCGTTCAGTTTCTTTGGTGAAATTGTAAATGATAGATTTACGTTAAACATTTAGAATTACATGTTTGATTTTTTTGTATAATATGGCTTTAAAAAAAACAGTCTAAAAAGTTAGATCTACATGTATATCCTTCTGCCTACCAGGGTCATAGGTATAAAAGGAAAAACTGAACCTATATTTGCAATCAGAATTGCGGTTACAAACACAATCAGCGCGGCAATATCAATACGAACAGTTGCGTTGAATTTATACAGTTCATTCCTATTGTTTTAATAACCAAACGATTAATCCAAAATTACTGTCACTTGATCCAAAATGAAAAGCTCGATAATTTCAACCTGAATTATTACTAGATATCATTGATGTCATCGGTGTGATTAACCAGCACTCTCTGATACTCATGTGTCCCTGGTAACTTACTTAAGAAAAGATTTGGTCTGTCTGCAGAGATGAGCAGCCTGATTCAAATTGACAGACCACCATACTAAGTTGAAAGGTATGTATGGGATTGGGAGCTTAATTAATATCCAGCCAAATAGTAAAACTTAAGCCAAGAAAAAATACTATAGAATGAACTTGAGCGGATATTTTATTTAAAACCAGGTTATCAGCTAGCGCACGGGACCATACCTCAGTAATATAAATGTACTTAGAGTCAAACTAAAAGTTAATAAATAAAAATTATGTTCAAAAACCCACTCGACGAATGACTTGCCTCCCAGAAACTCCCAATGGTCGTAACTACTGAAACTTTTTATTTATTCAACATCCTGCATATTATAAAGTGTAAACTTGGTAAAAATTTCAACCATCTGCGTGGTTCGCCTCGTACGTAATTAAGTCACTTAATTAAAAACTGAATATTATTTTCTTGTAAGTTTCTGTTTAAAATTTCGTGATATTGCGAACGTTGTGGTTACAGTGTAATAATAATTTTACTAGCAGACAGTAATTAATATGTACCTAGTTGATAAAGTAGCGGCTGTCCAGAACATACATATATCATATAACCCTACGCCCGTAGGATATATTAGCCGCGGTTATTAGTAAAAGGTCTAAAGAATAGTTATTATGTAATAGCATAAAAAAAATACTAGTATTAATATTTTTAAGTTACAAATAAAACAAACCGCAGCCACAACCGCTCCACTAATGTTGATGAACCTTTACTAACAATGAACAAAAAATTGATTATTACGAGTATCTCATAATTATGCTAAGTACAATCTCAAAAACAAGTCAAAGGTAAAAATTTCAGCACCGTTATAAAGTAAAGGATTCTAAACAAACTCATGCAGACTGGCGCGACGCGACTCTAATAAAACAATATCTAAAAAAACTTCACATTTACCGGTGTCGCGTCGCGCGACAAGTCGCGCTAGTCTGCACGAGCCTTTAAACATTGTAGTTAGTTAACATGAATGAAGACAATGCGGAACAAATACAGCGTTCAGAGGGTTTAGTAGTTATAGGACCTATTCGTAAAATGGCTTACGGCGAAAAAAAGGGACCTGTTCTCCGAATGGCTTATTCTTCAAAGGACTTGTTCTCATAAAACCTCATTCTGCAAAAGACTCATTCGTAAAATACCTTATTCGTGTAATGACCTATTCTTGGAAGGACTTATTTTTGTACTTACCTGCAAACTAAATGGTCAATAACATTGAGTGAGACAATCACAACTTAAAATATATTTTTTAACGACCTATACGTTAATTGAAGAAAATCCGTTTCCATCAATATATAACTGAACCCCATCAGCATTTACGTTCCTTACTCTTATATGAGTACATTCTATTAGCCCAATTACTGTAGGAAAATTAGCAATACTGCGGAACTTCCTAATGTTTTCCTCCTGATTATTTAGAGTAGGTACCTAATAGACATTTTTCAAAATCTTCGGGACATCCGTGACGCTACCTTTTACATGTTTTGCTAAAAACTGTTGAGACACACCATGTAAATCAGCAGTATCGTTTTGAATCTACGAATTAAACAATAATATAAGTATATTATTTGGATTTTGCCTATTGTTAGGTTAGCATTGACTAAGGTAATTCAAGCACATACTTAACGTTACATGGTAATTTTTTTTTTTTTAAGTAAGACGTAGTCGACGGAGCCCCACCTGGCAGGGCTCCTATTTGTGTGGTTTAAAAAAAAAAAAACAATTTTCAATAACCAATAAAAATGTCCACGCTTCATCTTCTTTAGGACGTTCCTCACGTCTGATGGCATAATTCGACAGTTCTTCTCACCAGGTCTGACGTCTGGTTTGCTTAAGTTACAAGAAGAAACCTAAAATTGAAGCTTAAGTCACAGTTCAATGGTTCTACTATAAACAGCTCTTTAAAAACATTCGTAATATCTTGATCCCCTACTGCACTGTCGACGCTCAAAGGAACATTTTGCCTAGGACTCACGTGCCCCCGTTTTTTTTTCAAAAGCTGCTAAAATCTTTAGCCTTATGTTTTGCCGTTAGTATATCCATTTTTATTTGCTCAGTATTATCCACCATTTAAAATGCTTCATAAACTCTTTTCGTGTTTCATACATACTGTAGAACCCATATACTAAAACTAAGCCGAGCCCTCCTATGAGATTCTCCTACGTGCTTGTTCCACCCTATGTACTGTTTTTATTTATTTTACTGGCAATTCGAGTTTCCTCCGAGGCACCACTCAAGATAGACTTAATGTTATCGAACATTGTGTTAATTATATGCGTATACATAGTACAGCAGTCTCGCAATTCCACCGGAAAGTCTATATTACGAGTATGTAGTGCCTCGTTGCATAGTTTCGTATAATTACAAATTTGTTCCTTATTTCTTACCGCCCATAATATACTACTTATTACCTGTTCCTGTATTTTCAAGTTTTATTTGGTATACTCATAAGATTACATGTTATATGTAACGGAAAGTGGTCTGACACTTCATACAGTACCTTAATTTATTTTTTGTTTTTTAAATAACTTCATTTAAATATGAATAATTTTACTTTTCTGAATTACTGATTTAATAAACAAGGTACCTGTACATTCATAGTTTCATTACCAAACACTTAGAAAAAAATAGGGCAAATCGAGAATAGGTCTTTTTAAGAATAAGTCTTTCTGCGAATGAGTCCAAAGGAGAATAGGTTATTCCACGAATAGGGCATTTTCAGAATGAGGCATATCGCGAATAAGTCCATAAACGACTACACGTCATTTCGCGAATAAGTCCAATGACTACTAAGCCGTTCAGAGCTGGAACTTTTACAATATAAGATGGCACCTAAAAAAAAAACACTTTCCTAAATATTATTCTCTCTTATGAAATTTGACCCATGTTCCATTCAAGGCCCTGATGTTAAAGTTATGAGGCTTCAACTTGATCGGGTCCAAAGTCTTCTCAGTCTTCACTATGGTGAAGTTCACCATTATTTGGTAAATGAGGACTTTGAGCTCCATCATCGCGAACCTCATTCCTGTGAAACAAAGCTCCTATTAAATTATGCATGCCTTGTACAGTCTTTTTCCTGGATATAACTCATAAAATCAGTCAATCAAACTGGCTAGCAAATATGATGCAAATCCCTTGGTAAGACTGGTTGTCAGACTTTCGGGCTTCTGACGACCCGTAACGACTGTCAAAGATCCAAGAATGACAGCCAAGACCAACGGCTTAATGTGCTTTCCGATGCATGGAGGGATCTCGGTATGTTAAGATGGTCACCCATCCACGGACTGACGGCGGCAAGCGTAGCTTAACTTTTGATCGACCCGTGTGGCTGTTATTATTTTGCCACGAGCCCCTCGAATAAAATACAGTACAGTGATAATTATTGATAACTTACCGATGCAAATTCTCGGGCCCCCTCCGAAGGGCGAGTAGGTGCATGGTTTAATATTGTGCTTGTTCTCTTCAGAAAACCTCTCAGGATCGAACTTATGTGGGTCAGGGAAGTATTCCGGATCCATTTGTATGCAGTTCACCATGTTATAGACGAGGTCACCGGGTTTCAACTATCAACAGTAATAAAAAATTTGCAAAGGATTATTATATTTAGAAAATCAAATAACTTTGTAATGCGTATTTAGTTATAATAATGTTCCACATTTGGATATGATATTAAATTAAGTAAAATTGTTTATTCTGTCCAAATGTCGTAACTTACAGTGTAAGGCTGTCCCCCCTCCCTTGGTGGAGGTAGCTCATAGGTCTTTACGCAGGTCCTGTCCATAAAAATTGCTGGAGTCCACTTTCTTAGGGTTTCTGATAGTAAGAAATTGTAGTCAGACATAATATTAAAATTTCTTAGAAAAACAACAAACAACTACTACTGGGTCTTACCCACTCGATATTTCCAACTCAAACTCAAATAATTTATTTCAATTAAACCATTTACGCGCACTTTTGAATTGTCAAGGTTAATTGTGAAGCTAGTTAGTTGCCCATTGCAAAACGTAGATCTTTATGGAGAAGAACGGGCAAGAAACTCCAAACAAACAAAACAGGAAACTATCAAGTTTTATACTTATTTACTTTGTATAAAGTTCGCTTTTTCTAAAGTTTGTGATTCTGGTGGCACAATCATAATTTATTGCGTGTTAAGTTTTTGAGTTATTTTCGGCGAGATTGAAATTGTGTATTGTGGTTCCACTGACAAGTTCTTAAACCTAAAAATCCTTAAATTTTGTATTTTCACAATACAAGTTTGCAAAGTGACCTACCGTGTATCACACAGTCCAAATATTTGAGTTCGCTGAGACTATCGTACGTAAGCCCTTTGTCCTCTTTCAGCTGTCTGCACTCCTGGTACAACCTATCTTGGACTTCGGGATTTATGGCAAGCTCGTGGATGGTCATTACCAGAACAGATGCTGTAGTGTCAAAGCCAGCAGCGAAGAAGATAAACACTTGCCCAGTTAACTCATCTGGAGACCATTCTGGAAAGAGTAATAGGAATTAATTTAGAATTCCATGTCCTACCACTTCAACTTGCTTGCTTTAGATGTCGGTAACACCGGTTCTTTTCTGGATAATTTAACAAATAATCGCCCGTGATATCTCCACCACGTTTGCGCCCCGTATGTCGGGCATGACGCACTGGTACTGGGACCACATTCTTCGAACATTGGAATCACATAGGCAATGTAACGACTTGCTACAGTTTCAGCCAATATTTTTACTTACTCGGATATTTTATTATGACAGATAGTTACGCAGATATTTACCTCCCTTAGCCTCCATAAGCAGTTGAATCATATCGGGTCGCTCCACGTGTTCTTTCTTCCTGTATTCCATGGTAGAAGCTACAAGGTTTCTGAAGAAGTTATATGTCGTCTCGGGGAATAACCGTATGCCCAATTTCTGTATGACAAAATACGAAATGAGTGATGCACACTGATTGTTTATTCCCGTTATAGTGATTGGATAAACTTCACGTGACACTTACCTTGGTAAATTCAGGGAACAAAGTAGCTAAAATTAATAATATTCTCTGTTTTAGGCTGAAATCAAAGATTTTGTTGCCAATTCTATAGAACTCATTGTCTCGATCCTCTAAAGAGTTGATCTTGAGACCGAAGCCAGCTGATGCGATGACGTCATTGGTATACCGACGCATCAGGTCGTCCACTTCAATGTTCTCAGTTTGATGATCTGAAAAATTATTAGGAACCACTTTATTATCCGAGAGTGGAATTTCTTACCCATTCTGTGGAGTTTCTTGCCCATTCTTTCCCATACGAAAACTACCTTTTGGAAGGGGCGACTAGAATCAATTAATTTTTTTTGTAATTTTTGACGTTCAAAAATGCCTTGCGAAGGCCTATTTGAAATAAATGATGTGTCTTTGAATATGACTTTGAGAAATTAAACGTTCTGTCATTCTGTCTGAAGTTTTTGTACAAATACCTCGCTGTCTCATGGGTTTAGTGGTCGCAAGCGCTACTGCAGAGCATGAGGTCCTGGGTTCGATACCCAGGCAAAGTGTATTGGGTTTTTTCATTAGGAATTTCTCAGTAGCAGCTTTGTGCCCGGTCGATGTCAATACGCTCGCCTCCTATTACATGGGACTTAAAGATCACTGGTGAACTTTACTGTGGGTGTACTATAGGAACACCTCTGCCTGACCCTTCGAGGATTGTAGGGGTGATGTGATGTTATGTTGTTACAAATTCCATTCATTTTTACATCCTGTAATATATTTGTACGTACCATGAAGGTACTCGATAATATTGTGAGTGTTTTCCACAATTATTGGCAGCATCAACTTCATCTTGGAACCTGTGAATGCTGGGCTCAAGGTGGTCCTCATCTCGCGCCATCTCTCCCCTGAAATTATACATTTTAACTAGCTTATGAGAACATGCAAACCACCGCAAGCTGTTCCATACAAGCTGGCGCGAGAACAAGAACAAGAGAAAAATACTTCGTTTAATAGGTTCACACTCCGAAAGTGTTCCAAATAGGTCAATTAGGGACACATCATTTGCGCGGGTTTGGGATACCGATTGTACTGCTGCTATCTTCGGGTATCCGGTTGGACACAATTGAGTTGATTGTATAACTCTGCAATTTATGACAATCTGACATTGGCGCAGTTTGGGACTGAGTGTAATGCTAATAATAGGAGGGGAGCTACAATAACACGATCATGCAGACGATGCATGCGCCACTGCGCACCCAAATCGGTCAAAGTGACGTGTGATATGTCATCATCATCATCATTATGGAATTTGCTGAGCGTTTGAATTCGAGTTTGCCACTTACATGAAACAAATTAGCCATTTAAAGTACACAAAGCACCTGTCTTATGAACCTATACCTACGGCAAATTAAACCCCTCCGTATCAAAACGTCCTAAAAGCAAATGGTCCTCTATTATGAATGAATGGTAATATTGCACATCGGGTTTAAGAAAGAACATGAGAAAGAGAGAGACGAAGCTATTCTGTTGTATAGCTCACTATGATGGAAGCTTGTGATAGACACGTTTTTTCTACGGCGTGGTTTATATGCTGTACCGTAAAGAAACCATACCGTGTACAAAGGGCCTCAGTGACCTAAAAGAACCTCTACAAAGCTATACTTATTTTTTAAGTCGATTAGCCATAGTGAAAAGGACAATCCATGAATGACCGACCTTTCTTTATATGCCTAGAGAGTCCTACGTGCTTCTGAACGCACGCTGGTCACACAAGTAACGTTCTCAAATTCCCGAAATTTGGACAACTGGTCAAATGGATAATTCAACCAAAACAGAGATGTACCGATATCTCATATCTTAATTATTATTTAAAGTTTAATTCATATGTATGTATGTCACTTTTTAAATGTTTTTTTTTTTAATAAATATATTTTAAGAAAATTCAGTTACATAACATGGTTACCTTTCATCAGCAGCAGGCTGCCAGCGAACAGAGGATCCGACTCTTCGGTGAAGAACTCCCGGTGATCAGTAAAGTGATCAAAGTCTTTGACGGTGATGGCTTTGATCAGGTCAGGGTCTCGGATCAGAAGTACCGGCATCGTGAACTCCAAGAAACCCACGTATCTGGAAAGAGATTATGTTGTTCACGGACCAGGGAAGCATGGAACAAAAGAGAGTAGGTTTATATTCAACAGTGGGTGGAACAAGGCTACCAATGATGGTGATGATTGTTGTGCACTAAAGTCATGTTGAACTTATTGCTGTCTTTTACTGGTACATGAAATAAGAAAGAAACGAAAAATAAGCTGTTTCATACTAGGTTAAACGAAAATGTACTGAATAAATTTAGATTACACATGGGACGCTCTAGAAGAATATACATATCCTTGATAACATGTTCTTCAAACATTCGCAGCCGGTGCGCGTGTATGACCATAATAAATGTTCACGTAGACGAAGCAAGGAAGACGATAATCGTCTATCCAAGGATGTAAGGATCGTTACACGTGGTATTATGTAGTTCTGCTATAGGGAAAAAGGCGGGGATTACATACATTTACCAGCAAATATCCCTATAGTATTATGGTCACAAAGTAGTCAGTGCTTTGACGCATTCTTGCAGCAAAGAAATCATTATAAAAATTGCGGGAAATACAGTAAACAAAACACTAGTTTTTACTCATTCCGATGAACAAATAAGGAAAGTGTAAGACTAATATCATAAGATATATTATCCTCATTACTTCCTAACTCTTAGGTAATTTATTTCCCCCCGGAGCATGATTAGTTATAACAAACAAAACATAGTCAGCAATAAGAATGATAACCGAAAGATGTACGTCGCAAGGTCTCCCACAAGGACCGATGATCGGTGAAGGCCGCAGGAATCCGCTGGATGCGGGAAGCACAGAACCGGTCTAAGTGGCGGTGCTTGTGGGAGGCGAATGACCAGCAGTGGACGTCTTTCGACTGAAATGATGATGAAGAATGATAACTTAACTTAAAAATTGTATTTTACCAACGGAAGCTACAGACACGGTAATTTTTTTTTTTTTTAAACACGTCCGCTGCTACAGGAAGATCTGCTACGCTGCTAGCCAAGGCTTAACATAAGTGTGTGCAGCAGTATATTGATAAACAAGGGATGACAGAGACCCTAAATAGGTCTTTCACCGAGGTAAACACTGCTTTTCATTTCGAATATGAGGAAAGTAAATAAAGAAGTAAAACAAATCCATACCTGAATCTGATGAACTCGTTTTATACAAATATTAGCACTTACTAATTATTATAATCACAATTACTTAAATAATTAGCACTTGACAAAACAACTGAAGATCGAATAGCCGCTTTCCCGCCTTTTTTATGTTTCTTAGTTTAGTGAAAATTAAATTATAAGTATAAAGTCGTCTAACAAAATTGTTGTTAATATTTTTTTATTACATATTTACGCCACGATTTAACAGAGTGGCTGTATAAAAAGTTAGCTTGCACAGTTTTAACATTTTTGACTGCAGGGAAAATCGTTTCCCCGGGACGAAAAGTACTGTTTTCATCCCTCTGATCAGGTAACTTCAACCGTACTTTCCAAATATGAGAAATGAAAAATATTTGTTCCCATACATACATAGAAAATGTAATAAATGTGTTCATATTCATGAGTGCATAGTAATCACCGCAGCTCATGCAGACTAGCGCGACACCGTTAATTCCACCGTGAAGTTTTCTTAGAAATTGTTTTGTTTGAGTCGCGTCGCGCCGGTCTGCACGACGCTTAAACAAAACTGGCGAAATGTGGGTAACATATACCTACTATTAAGTAAACCCTAGTAGTAAGTACATCTTACCCTAAAATATCAAAGTAAAATTACTCACTTTTCACCTGGAAACGCATCATGTATAGCTTGAATTTCATCCAGAAAATGCTTTTTCATGAACGTTGAATAAAACATGTTACCGAAAAACGGTACGCCGGGTAAATGTTTCACACCTCGTTGTTTGAAGAAGTTGTTTATTTGTTTATAACTATAGATGTAGTACCCTACTAGGGAAGTTAGCAGAAATAATAATATTTCGAGAATCATGTTGATATGTGTCGCGCGCCGGGAGCTGACTGTGATTATTACGACTGCGCACAGGCACACACACGTAAGTGAAGAGGAAATAGTGTGTCATAGACTGTTTGTATCACATATAGGTAATATAGTACATATTAGATATAGGTTACTTGTGTATTCCTTCAAGACTAAGGTTACGCGCACTTTGGATGCGTTTTCGTACGAATTTCATTCGTCAAAATCGGTCCAGCCGTTTAGGAGGAGTTCAGTGACATACACACGTACAGTAGAATTATATAATTTTATAAAGATTAAGCGCACTAACAACAATACAAAATATTCAAGCTAATACTTAAATAATCAATAAAAATATATAATTTAATACAAAAAATAATAAATAGGTTGACCTAAACATATTATAATCAGAGAATAAATAAATGAGTAATAAAATAAATAAATATAATAACTAATACTGTTGCAAAAATATTAAAATAAATAAATGGATAGGATAAATTTTATTTTTTTAGTAATAAGCTTGCTCTCTCCTAATTACTACTTATTTAAAATTTTGCTGTGCCCGACAGGGTCCATAATTGTTTCATTTTATTTATTCCTACCACCTGTGTGTGTACATTATGGATTGCAATAAAGTTAAATTGAAATTGAAATTGACCCTATAGGAGGCCCTGTGCACTTTGGGATAATGTGGCTATGGAGAATGTAGCATGTAACCGAGCATGCTGATGTCGCACCGCTGCTGCGCCGACAAATCAGAAAAGGGCCGCGTCCACTGGACATGCAATGTCGAGACGCGGTATACTGAATCTGTACCGCCCCACTCCCGCACATACCGAGCTAATCAGAAACGCTCAATTGAAATATAGGCGCTCGGTAAGCTTTCGGTACCGCGTATACCGAGTGTGTTGATGTCGCACCGCTGCTGCGCCGACAAATCAGAAAAGGGCCTAAGATCGCGCGAAGCGAACATGTTTACAGCACCCCGTTTCGGATAGGTTAGGTTTTATTTTGACCGTTCATACAGAAATATGAGTTTCTGTGTCGACGGTTATGAAGAAAAGTTTGAAAACTAAGAAAATATGTATGCGTGAGCCATCGAGCTCAATTTTAGCACTCCGCCTGAGATTACTAAGGTTTTCTTTTGATAATCTCTAGCTACGACATTGGCAGGAAATATCGCGGGGCCCTGCCCTGGGCAGCTGCCCAGAGTGGCCAATAGAAAAAAAGGCCCTGCATACACCTTGAACTTCATAAATTGAACCGACAGTAATAATTGATAAAGTTCACGATTTCAAGGGCGAAACTCGTAATAGTTATCAAACAATTGTCCACTTTATTCTTTTCCCACAGAATTCATATTCGATCGTCCGATATTGTTTATACCTACGAAATGATAATAGGGCATTGCACGGAAGAGCAGTCATAATAGTACAATGTTTGTAAACAGGTTTTGTGATAAGATATTCGATACTCGTGAACTCGATCGATATTGCGTTGTCATTGTTGTGAATAAAAATAAAATAAGGTGTTATCGAAACTAGTGAGTCTTATTTTATTCACAACAATGATTCTGACTTAAATCAAACAATTTAGCGCTTTCTTGACCTGCTGGAATGCATTCTGTTGGATTCTCAATTCTCGGCTCAATACCGAGAGTTGAAAATCCAGCGCACGATAAAAAATCGCCCTTGCGCTCGGCAGTCCCTCTGAACAAGCGTCGTTGGTGGACTGGAGTGCGTCCCAACACGTCTAAAAAGCACACTGTTGGACTTTCAACTCTCGGCGCTAGAGAGTGCGTTGAAAATGCAGTGCGCGATTAAAATTCAGAAGGGCACTGGTGGCCCAGTGGTAACGGTTCCGACTTACGAATTGTAGGTCGTAGGTTCGAACCCAGACAGCCGCTTTACTTTGTGTAGATGATTTCATCACCACTGCTCTCAAAACGGTGAAGGAAAACATCGTGAGGAAACCGGTATGTCCTAGAACCAAAAATTCGCACGGGGCCCGCGTGGTGAATTACGGCTCACTCCCTCTAGAAGAGCGGAGGCCTGCAGTGGAAACATTGTAGGCTGACTATAGATAAAAAATCGCCAATGCTAAAGCCCAAAGCTAGAGGGTTTTTGGTTCGATTCCTAAGGCAAAGTGGTACTGAGTCATTCCTTTAAAAAAATCTCAGTAGCAACCTGGAGTCTCGAATTTGTACCCGGTTGAAGGCATTTTCAATAGACTCGTTCTCTACACTGTCGAATCCGTTCAGATAAGACGGATACCCAAATTACGATAATTATTTCATTTTACCCTTATTATTATTTTTTATTTTTTACATCCTTGACATAATCTTTTTATTATTTGACATTATATACTTACAATATTCTAAGTATATATTTTTTTTTTTTTTTTATTAAATTTGGTTTGTTACAGCTGTAGTGGCAATCATGTCATTTGGTTTAAATAGGTGTTTATTTTTATTTATCTTTTATATACCTAGTTTCTTTTCTTCAAAATTTTGTGAATGTGAGAACGTTGTAGGCTTAACAGACTGTAGATCTGTGGACCATTTTACATTTTCAAAGTACCTGGTACTTGTTGATAGGCCTACACTGTCCTCTCATACCTTTTAACACTGTAAAACCATTTACTTTTAAAAGAGTAACCGTGGAGTTTCTTGCCGGCTCTTCTCCATAGGAAACGACCAATTGGAACCGTGCACCTAGCTTCTGACGTTTCATAAGTGCCCATGTAGGTTTAAGTGAAATAAAATATTTTGATTTAGATTTTTTTGATTTTGGATCTGAAGGTGGAACTGACCGTGTATTTATTGTCTGGTATTTTTGCTGAACGGCGCACGGCCGTGATGCACACTCCCCTGCTAATTTCTTACGTCGCACTTTACACTTTTTATTTGCCCTTTTTTATCTACTGTATATTGTGGGGTTTATTTATAAATATTGCTTAAAGTTAAGTAATTATTAGCGACTGTTTAACCATACATTTTGACGTTTGAACGTCACTTAACTTTAAGCGTTTATAAATTAACCCCTATATCAAAATTTATTTTTTGTCTTTATTTCTTTCTTTCTGTATGGTTATATCAGTTCCTTAAAGCGGAAGCGTCAAGGTAGCGCGCGAAATTCAAATTTTGTTACGTTTTTTACAATTTGCAGGACAGTATCATGTTGTAAGTTGATTTAAATATGATTCGCGGCCGTATCAAATGTATATAGAATTGTAATCATAAAAATGATCAATACAACTCTCTAAGTTCATATAATTCCATTGAATGACTATTTCATGAAATCATGACATTTGACGTTTGTGCTTACTTATAGAGTTGTATTCCTGATTGTAATGATTATAATTATCTAAAGCCATGTTTGTTACGGTCGCGAATCATATTTTAATTAACATACAGCCTGACACTGACCTGCAAATTGCAAAAAACTTAAGAAAATTAGAATTTCGCGGGCTACCTTAGTGCATCCCCCTTAAGACAATACGATGCACCGCATTTTTGGTAACAAATGACTTGCATCATCCAAACAGTGTTTAAACGGTGCAAGTAATTTGTTGCTTATTCTAACTGAGCAGACAGCTGTGCTGCTGGGGAGTTTGTTGCGCCACTTCTTCTTCCCAGCTAATGCACTAGGAATTGGTGAAGGGTGGGCGTTTTGGGGGACTGTCTTATGTAATTTTGACATTCGAAAAGTGCTGATTCTCAGCCTAGTTTGAATAAATGTCTTTTGAATTTTGAATTTTATTGTGTGTCACAGTTGCAACGTGTAGGTAAATGTGGTTTATAAATTATTATTTCTTGTTCAAGAAAATAAAAAATCATTCAACGTTATTATCGTGTCTACATATTAAATTAATAGTAGTATCAGGTTCGTAGGTCAATGAGTTCGATTGACCTTCCAATTGCGAGTTCACACTCCAGTACTTACTGCACGTACGAGTAAGTACTATACAATACATCTGCCTATGTACTGACACGCTTTGATCTGCTATAGGTACGAGTACACTACAATTAGTTAATTAGTGCCAGTACTAAATGAAACCACGACAGACAACAAATAGTTAGCGATTGAACCTGATGTCGAGTTATTTAAAGCTACTAAGGAATTAAAAGAGAAAGTAGGATGCAATACTATTGGATCTGTCACGTATTCGATTTTTCAAATATGCTGGCTTTTTCACACTATCATGCACTGGCAGCCTTGTGCCAACCACTACTGAGTATAGGTCTCCTCTCTCTTGTGTTATGCTTCCCTGGTCTGTCGGAGTTTTTACCACATAACGGGCATGTACTGCTTACTTACTGCAATATCGTGGCAGTCTCATCAGCAACCAGGGTACCATAATCATTTATAATTTTACATTACTCTAAGAATTTTACAAGAGTGATGTGCAGGGCAGGTTAAGGTGACAGCTATCATCTGGACTACACATACAGTTGCGGTCAGAAAATCGTTACCACCTTAAGGTTTATAATTGCATGCACACATCTATGTCACAAAGTTGATTATTGATGAGAGGTATTATAGAGCATAGTTTTTTTTTATTTACACGTCGTTGTCTAGGATAGGTACAGAAAAGCTTTTTTGTAAAAAAAAACGATAAAATATTAACCCCGGCCATACATATACGACCAGTTCGGGCTCGCTTGGTGAAACTATAGTACCTATAGTAAATACACTCTTTGGTTTACAAGCGAGGTCGAACTTATTACAAAAAATACAAAAATAGAAAGAAATAATCAAATAGAAATTAAAACGTCTTTATTTTATTAAAGAAATAGATAAATATTAGACCGCGACTGTACCTACATGGTACAAAATCACAAGACACTTGACTTTTCGTGTAATATTGACCTGACCTATAAGGTCTATGGTAACTCCCTGAAGGTGAAATTATACTGTACTAGCAGCGCCCGACGGTTTCACCCGCATAAGGCTACCTGTCCACTGGAGCGGAGAGGAGAGGAGCGGAGCGGAGTAGCGGTGTGCCAATATTAACCACTGGAATTGCATAAAACCTCCGCTTCGCTTCAGCGGACAGGGATTTGTGAAATAGTTTAAAAATTCATACAAAACCGGGAAGCGGAGCGGGAAAACAGAGCGGAGAAGCGGAGAGGGGAAGCGGAGCGGGGAAACGGAGCGGAGAAGTGGAGCAGGGAACCGGAGTGGGGAATTATTATTCGTCGCGTGAACTGGATCTAGCTCCGCACAGTCCCCAACACCGCTCCGCTACCTCGCTCCACACAGTCCGTAACTCCGCTCCGCTACCTCGCTCCGCATCAATGGACAGACACTGTCCGCAACTCCGCTCCGCTCCGCTGCCATTCTCCTCTCCACTGCCTCGCTCCGCTTCAATGGACAGGCAGCCTTAGTGTCGATCCCGTGGGAACATCGGGATAAAAACTATCCTATGTGTTAATCCAGATTATAAACTCTAAACTATCTCTCTCTCTTCTAAATCTGTTTGCCAAATTTCATCCATATCCGTTCATTCGTTTTTGCGTAAAAGAGTAACAAACATCCATACCTCCGTCCATACTCACAAACTTTCGCGTTTATAATATTATTATATATTATAGTAGGATAACTACTAGAGGTTCCTTCTAATAACCATTTACGTAAAATATTTGTTAGTTTAACTAACCGAGGCAGAGTTAAACCCTGCTTCATATACTCCGCTGAACGGCTATTTATACGGAGTTTCCAAGTTAAACCATGAAAGAGTAAGTCGGACCCTTTGCTGAAGTTTCACCACAATGTATGTTGGGCCAACACTTCCCTGGCATTATATGACAATCATACGCACTTTGTGGTTGTAAATTACACTTTGTGTTACGTTGGTTAATTTGCGGTTCAATAAAAGGTACCTATAGAGGACAGTATACAAACATTGCAGTATTTTTATGTGTTAAACGACGATTTCACTGTTGGGACCCAGGCCTCCTCTCTGTGAGAGGCAGTGGGCCGTAATCCACCACGCGGGCCCAGTGCGGGTTGGTAGATGTCACAAGTCTTCGAATTTTTGGTCCTAGGACATGCCGGTTTCCTCACGATGTTTTCCTTCACCGTTTTGAGAGTGGTGATGAAATTATTTACACAAAGTAAAGCGCCTGCCTGGGTTTGAACCTACGATGTACAACTTGTAAGTCGGGACCCCTTACCACTGAGCCACCACTGCTCCACGGCAAAACGCCACCTGCTGCTACCAATTTCATTTACTTTTTACCCGACTGCGGCGAAACCAAAAAAGAAGGGTCATTTGTTTGACCTGTATGTATGTATGTTTATCCCTAAGCTCCCTCGTAACTACTTAACGGCTGAACCGATGTTGAGGAATGATACGTCGTTAGATTCGTTTTTATTGCCGGAGTCGGAGGCAATAGGTCTTTATTGGTATACAATTTAAGAAGATGCCTCCGACTGCATCAGATTGTTTATAATATTAGGTCAACTTGTTTTCATCTTTTTTAAAGTTCACTTCTTACGCAGTCGGTTTTTTCATATTTTAAATTTATTTTTCTTTTGTGTTTTACATACACAAGAGACGTTTTCAAGAGACTTGTAATTCAAACTACATATGTTAAAGATAATAAAAGTTTTCTAACATCATAAACATTTCAACCTGTCACACCAAAAGTTTTCTTAGGAACTTAAATAGAGCTTATGGAAGAATAAATAATATATTATTTATTGAACTAGCTTTTGCCAGCGGCTACGCCCGCGTGCATGTCGGAAATTATCCCACACACTACCGGGATAAAAAGTATCATGTCATAATCCAGGTCATGATCTACCCGAGTGCCAAATTTGATCTAAATCCGTTCAGCCGTTTTAGCGTGTCAGCGTAACAAACAAACAAACTCACAATCGCACTTATTATGTTTATGATACGAGTATATAGTTAGGATAAAAGCATTTGGCTTTTAACTTTTAAGTAGATATTCACATGATAAATGTCGCCCATGTTTCGCTTAAGAAAAACTTTTTGATTCTATTTGTCTATTCCTACAAACGGCGAGTGGCGCCCTCCAAATAAGTTTAGTGACAGTTTATGACATTTTTTTTTAGGCGTCTAGCTCTTAACCAATTCACTTAGAAATACTTAGGTCTTAGGCTATTTTATTTGTGAAAACCTTTGACATACAGACTTTGGTAACCTTTAGTTTTTAAACAGCGTTATTAATTAATGGTATTTGTACCTTGTCGTTTGTGTCTTTTTTTTTAATTGTGATAAATCAATCTGTCTAACCTTTTCCCAACTATGTTGGAGTCGGCTTCCAGTCTTACCGGATGCAGCTGAATACCAGTGTTTTACATGGGGCGACTGTCTATCTGACCTCCACAACCCAGTAACTGCGTAATACGATACCCGTTGCTAAGTAGTAATGCAATCTCAAGCCAAGATTGGCAATTCGAGATCTCGCGCGATAACCCTGAGGTCGAGATTGGCTATTCGAGATCTCGCCAAACAAACTGGCGAGATCTCGATTAATCTCGACAATATCGAGATTACGCCTATTTTTTTTAAAATAATGTAGTATTTTTAATAAAAATGGTTTCACTTGAAAACTAGCTATTTATGGTATTGCTGTTATATTATGTAAATAAAATTCAACTTAAATTGAATTACCTATTTGTTAAAAGTAATACTCATTTGCTCTGCCTACACTACGCAACAAATAAGCACATACCGCACCGCACACCATATTTATTTTGGTAATAACTTCGTAGGAAGCATAAGGTACTTAGGGTGTCGTCGACTAAACGGTACTTTAAATCTGTTGCAAGATAGCCTGCGGCTGAGAAAGCCCGCTAGTAGTTAGGCTAGGCTAGGCGTAGGCTGTTATAGGCACATTTCAGGTATTGCCTTCTTTCTCCACCGTACTCGTAAAGATTAAAATCTTGAAATCTCGTTCGAGATCTCGACCTATTCGGCCGAGACAAATGGACCCGCGGGTACAGTAGCGAGCGGGTCCACCTGACTGAAGACTCTTACGAACGACATTTCAAGAACGACACTCTCGTTCTTCAAATGTCGTTACCACCTAACCACTAGATTAAATCTCGAAAAATAGCTCGTGAGAATGCAATCTCGATCTTGCAAGATCGGGATCTTGCAAGATCGAGATTGCATGGTTGTCAGACTTTCGGCCTCTGACGACCCGTAACGACTATCAAAGATCCATGAATGACAGCCGGGACTAACGGCTTAACGTGCTTTACGAGGCACGGAGGAAACTCGGTATGTAAAGATGGTCACCCATCCACGGACCAACCCTGGCAAGCGTAGCTAAACCTGATGGATCGACCTGTGTCCTGTGACCTGTGTGTGTTATTACACCACGAGCTTCTTTTTGTTTCCAAAATAGTGATAGTGGTGGTCATAATGTTCTGTGATGAATCGGCAGTGGTTTGCAAGAATAACTAGTGAAAAAAGACATTTCAATTTTATTAGAATATGAAGATTTTTGTGTTGGAACATTAAAAAGTGTGTATTGCCAAGAAGTCCTCAAATATCTATATCTTACAATGTTTGTTTATTCTTTTATAACTTACCCATACGGCCGTAAATATCACATGCACGTCTAAGTCAAATAAAACGCGAAACAAACTAAGTTTCGTAGATTTAGTGACATTAAAACAATGAATGAACAACTGTCATAAATACTGCAATAAAAGTTTATCCAACTTCGTCGGCTCGTAGTGGCCAACGAAATATTTTGACAAGACTTCAAAAGTCGCCGACTTTGGAAGTCGAAGTCTTAAGTCTGGCCTATGGAGTGTTACGAGTTTCTTGTTCTGTATTTAATTTGAAAGAATAATGTTTCCGTTTGAGTAATATTGCTGGGAAATTATAAAGTAAAATGGGGGAATTTAACCTCAGCATATTTAGGGTCGAGGGATTGTGGAAGACGGTGTCGCAACTTAACTTTTGAGCAGCAGTGAACTTTAGTCAAAGAAAATTATAAAGTAGGTACACAATATGTTTAAAAAATACAATAGACGACGTATATTTAATAACCTAATCCGCTTAACTGTTCTTAAAGAGTCATAAAGAACCCTGTATGAAATCGACACGTGTTTCACTACTCAATGAGGCATCCTCAGGATGACGATTGACTTGTTGCGAACCCGGACACAACGTGTTGCCACGTCAAGCGCCGAACGCAGTGTGAACGCATTGCGTTCGCGTATTTGATCATGGATTTCCGCAAAGTTACGCCTGAGTCAGTTAACTATCAGAAGACTAAGATAGTTAGATATAGAGAATATACTTTGCTGTTCACCCTGTAAATGTTGTTCCCCTGTTCTTTATGACTCTTTCAGAACAGATAAGCGGATTAGGTTACTAAATATACGTCATCTATTGTACTTTATAATGGATTTCCGCAAAGTCACGCCTGAGTCAATTAACTAAGTATCACAATATGGTTTTAAATTTGAGCTATAAGTTTAAGTCCAATTTTTTACCATAATAAAAAATACATAAACTCATGCCTTCTTCCCATCGGGGTAGGCAGAAACTACAGAACGCCACCTGCTACGGTCCTCACATACTCCTTTTGCCTCGTTTACGTACATCCATCTGGTCGCACACGCACGCCGGTTGCGAGTACTACGCAGCTGACCTTTCTGGAGTACATCACCATGACGTCACTAATAGTCACTATGTGTTTATCCTTCTAGGGCATCCCCTCGTCGCTTTTCCACTCACCTCTGCCTTGTAAACACTTTTTCTTTTCACTTGTTGCGCCACTTCTTCTTCCCAGCTAATGCACTAAGAAGTGGTGAAGGGTGGGCGTTTTGGGGGACTGTATTATGTAATTTTGACGTTCGAAAAGTGCTGATTCTCAGCCTAGTTTGAATAAATGACTTTTGATTTTTGAATCTGTTGTCTTTCATTTTAACCATTACTATGAAAACTAAAACCTTTAAGGCGACGATAACCGACTTTTAATGATTTTATACTGAAGATCACGTCTAAACGAGTAGTGTTAATGACATGGAAAAATATATGTTAAATAAGAGCATTTTCTTAATAATATTATGAATATTTTAGATTATGTTTATATTACATAGTGAAATTAATTTGTAAATTTATATCGAATGCCGATAAAAAAATTAGAATCACGAAAAATCTATCAAGCGTATTTTTCTAAAACTTTCACCATTTTAAAGATAATTTAATTATTGATCTTTTGTTATACTTGTTTTATTAAAATACTTTTAGTTTTATGTATAATAAATTAATAATGCGTCTAATTTGGGACAGCGCTCTTGGATGTGCGAATCCTATTACTGATTGGACGTACGACGCGTTGCGTGAGCTCAGTACAGAACACGCCAGCTAACCACTCAAGGTCACTGGCATCTGACTATTAGACAGCTGCGTTTAAAATTAATAGGAAAAACGAATTTATTGCAATGTAACCCGTCTTTCAGTCCTTACAAAGCACGCCTCTTTCAAATAACGTTACAATGTTACATTACAAGCTATACAAATCGTTCCTTCTATCTGCCGCCCCTGTTTTTATTATCTACAAGAGTTACAACGTCATCCCATCTATTTTATTAGCAGCACTGATCGGTATTCGAGCCTCCCATGAAACAGCTTAGTTGTGATTTACAAAAAACCCTTTGAAAAATGAACGAAGAATCCTAAGCCATGTATTTTTTATGTGTAACAACATATCTTCTCTCGCTTTCCTGCAAACAAAATCTAAATCTAAAAAAAACTAAATAATCAAATCCGTGGGAGGAATTTCGTGAAAAAGGACGGAAGTGTGTCATCCGAAGCTGGAGAAGCGCGTGCTATTTGATTTGACCAACGAGCCCGCGTGGAGCTAGAGTTGTCCGTCAGAAATGACCTTGATGAGTCTCCGCTTTTTTAATGTTGCTTATTACCAAGGTTAGATGTCAGATGTTACAAGGCTACGAATAACACGATACGGTGACACATGTAACTGACAGCACTACAGTCCACTCTGTCAGTCTGTCTGTCTGTCCAGTCTTCTCTTTTTGTTGTTCAGTCTTCTGTGGTTCTGTCTGTGTCAGCACACATACCTTTTATTTTTTCTACAATTATCAATCAAAGGACGGGTTCTGAGTAAAAAATTTAGGTGAAAATTCTAAAGGTTTATTTTAATTTTGTATGTATTTGTTTTATTCGTGCTAAGAAGCTTGTGGCTAAGTAATGACTGTCAAGGTCGATCCATGTGAAATACTGGTATTAAGCTGCATCCGGTTAGACTGGAAGCCGACCCCAATATAGTTGGGAAAAGGCTAGGCACATTGATTGATTGATTGATATATTTGTTTTATACGATCAGTTCTTTTAATCAAACGTAATAGCAAAACACGCACTCTAGCAAATCAGCTTTGACATCAAAAAGGAACTAAGTAATAACATCTAAGATAATTTTTCCAAGTAAAACTAAGAATAAGTAGAACTTAGCTTGAAAAAGATATTCAATAGAAAACGGCTTTTCATTTTAACTCTCGTTGGTACTAGGAAAATAATGGTGTATTTACGTTTAAAATACAAAATTCTACTTCAGACAAAAGCAGAATAGAAAGGTTATTATTACCCGACCGTTAAGCAGCGCGTTTTATCGAAATGTCAAGTAAAAAATATTTTTTTTAATGAAAAGTATAACAAAAACGTATAATTCAGGCAGAGAGGCGTGCAAACGACAAAACATTCGCTCATCATAATAGAGTAATGGAAGGGTAACGTGGGGAAAAGTGGAACACAAGCGGGTTTCCGTTTATGATCGTGTATTGGGTCTAAATTACTCTAAATTCATTTTTGGGGTTTCGCACGTCCGAAAAAAAAACTGAATCCTCATAGAATCGCTCGTGTGTCTGTCTGTCTGTCCGTCTGTCACAGATTAGGTTGAAAGGTACACATATTATGAATTTCTGTGACACAAATACGGACGTGTAACGTGAATTCATGTTTTTTTTTATATGGACGTCCCTTTTGGGAGGCAAATAAGAAAAAAAATGCAAACTGATTATAATACCTCGGGACCATGGGAAACACATTAAAAAAAAAGATAACCGTCTTCCATATAATATATGGAAGACGGTTATCTTTTTTTGTCGGTGAACTTTATATTATAAAGTTCATTATTTTCTTTAAAGTATTAGGAACTGGTCAAATGCTAATACTCGTATTAACTTAAGATTGAACGAAATAACCTTCTCAAATATACTTTAGCTAAAAGGCTAGGCAGACACTAAAATCAATCTAACTATGTTTTTTCCCAACTATGTTGGGGTCGACTTCCAGTTTAACCGGCCGCTGAATACCTGTATTTAACATGGAGCGACTGCCTATCTGACCTCCACAACCCAGTTACTGCGTAATACGATACCCCTTGGTATGACTGGTTGTCAGACTTTCGGGTTTCTGACGGCCCGTAACGACTGTCAAAGATCCACGAATGACAGCCGGGACAAACGGCTTAACGTGCTTTCCGAGGCACGGAGGAGTCTCGGTATGTAAAGATGGTCACCCATCCACGGACTAACCCGAGCAAGCGTAGCATAACCTGATAAATCGACCCGTGCGGCTGTTATTACTTAGCCACGAGCTCCTCAGTCACTAAATGAACGGAAAATAAATTACAAAGCAGAGACAGCCGTAAAAATCCATTATTTTATACTTATCTTGATAACATGGCTTTAAATCTGTTCGATTGAGATCTTTTCAAGACATAATTTTCTCTTTGAAAATTGGTAGATAGGAGAGACAAGCTTTTGTGTAATTTAAGATATATTTTAGAGCTGGCAATAAATTTTATTGTGACTCTTAACGGACGGGTTTGGTCCAATTGCTATGAGGTCGAGTCTTTACTTACAGGCTTTTGTGATATTGGTAATTAAAATGATGACTGCCTTGATTTATGAGCTTACTAGTGAACGAAGCTTATTACAGTATTTCGGAATTTATAACAGACAACAATTTATTGACAGAACGTTGACATGCTAAGAAAATAAATGTATTGTTGTCGTGTATATATATATATGTATTTTTTATTGATATCAGTATTGTTAATTGACATCAGTTTTTGTATGTTGACTTTAGTATAGTACATGGCCTTATTATTTGTTTTCAGTCTGTGTGTGGACATGCACTGTGTTGACATTAATATTTTTTTATTATCATTTATTTCTTTTTCTCTTTTTTATTGACCTTGATTTCTATGGCTATTTATTATTAATTAATTTGTAATTTTAAATTGTTTTTCATTGTTCAGGCTTATTTAGTTAAATGATTACTAAATAACAAACATTTGTACGCCCTCTGGCATAACATAGCGAACTCTTTATTATCTTTTTAAACCATTATTATTGTACAACTATGTTAAACAAATGAATAAATGACTTATGACTAATGAGTAATGACCGTTACTCTGAATTCGCATTTATGCTGCTTTTTAGGGTTTCACCGAAGGGTGCCAAACGGAACCCTGTTACTAATCCTCCGCTGTCCGTCCGTCTGTCAGTCAGCGGGCTGTTTCTCATGAATAGTAATAGGTAGACAGTTGAAATTTTCACAGATTGTGTATTTATTATGCTTCTATAACAAAGAAATAATAAAAAATAATTAAAGGGAGTCCACACAAGAGACGTGTTTTTTCGAAACCTTCCTGACTCGCACACTTGGTCGGTTTTTTCAATATGATTAAAATTTAAATTTCTGGTAGCGATTTAGTAAAGTATAGATAAGTAGTTTATAATAAAGCCTAGGTAATTTACAGTAATTTCCTAGTTGTTATCTTTGACTTTTCAAGTAGGTAACAAGGATATCAAAGATTTTACAAAAATAATTGTATTCAAAATAGCATAATAATAAGTATTTAAAGAGCATCTAACGTTTTTGCATTAATCAGAATACCGCATAACCGACATACTAGCATAAAAACCCTGTAGGTGGGAAAAATGCAGGAAAAACTGTAAGTGGGGACGCAGATGCGAGCTGACAATGTTGCGCCTGTCTCTCTCACACATATGCAGTTTTGCATGGAGTGAATGGGAAGGCAATCAACTTTTTGTATTAAAAGGTGGTTGTTAATTGCAGTTGCTTAGGTATTCTTTTTTGTACACTGTCTGGAACGTTCCGAGTGTGTGCTTAAAGAATATTGTGTTACTAGATTTTTGTTGTTTTTATGTTGGTTTTATGGGAATAACGATTACTTGTACACAATAATACTGTACAATATTATAGCAGTCCATCGCTTGTTCTAACTTTATTTTATGAAAATATTTTCTTTCAGTTAGTACCTTAGCTTTAAGCACTACGCTGATGTTATTTCTAAATTATAGAAGCTTTTAAAGCCTAAATGCTAATCTGAACGGCCTTTTATGCCATTTTATTATATTTGAAAACTTTTAATTCAAGATCTTGAAGTAAGTCTTTGAAAATTAGGAACTTAGTTTATTAAGTCTTGGCTTAGATTTTACAATGAGTCTTGCTTTTCTCAGTACTAGGTATGCATGTATTGTAAGGAGACGTCTACAACACTCGAGTGCGATGATCACAGATATGATAAGAGGTCTTTGTCCTGCACTTGTGAAGTCAATTATTATCAAAGAATCCGTGCATTTGATAATTATGTAAGATACGTAGGTATTATATCTTTTTTGGCATGTTGTATAACGGGTGTAAAAATACCCTTAACGCAGCCGAGAGTTTATTATGATATTGTTTTATGTACCGGACCATACCTCGGAACCTTATGGTTATGGAGATATTGAAGTTCCTACTTTTTTATGTTTTTTCACGACAATTTTTTAAAATTAAATGTTATTAAACTTAATTTATTTTTTCTTCTTATCTTAATTACTCTCATGATCGCTGTACCGTTGCATGCACCAATGGACAATGATTCCCGTGCGTTACATTGCACAATATAATTTTCACACCAAAAAAAGCGTACCTAGTTTGATGTACAGAATGCGTAGATGATGGTTGTGTTGGCCTTTTTACACCCTGTATATTCCTGATATCCTGATACCTAATGCAAATTTCGTTCAGTATAATGACCATTGATGCAATTCCAGACGTGTACGGCATAATATCGTGTTATCTACATAATTATGCCATTCAATTACCAGCATTATGGCACTAATGACTTGTGGCAGCTATTGGAATCTGCTAAAATATAATTACGTCACCATCTAAATGCTAACGTTAGTGGTTCCAGAACAATCTATGTAGGTGGGATTTCCATAATCTATGTATATCTTCCTGATATTGATTATGATAGAAAAAAAATTAAGTGGTTTCAGCGCTAAAACAATTATAGTATTTACATACGTTGTTTAAAGTTAAGTCGTATGAACCAGTAATTGTTCATAAGAAAAATACACTGGAAACGACAACAAATATAGTTGTGTAAACCGTTGACCGCTTAATTCTATGCAAACAGCTTCTAGTAAGCGATGACGTTCAAATTTTTTTTTACGTTACGACATCTCTTAACTTAAAGGTAAGTAGACACTAGAACATTTTCTCGAGCATTTCTATGTAATGTAACGTTTTTACTAATGGTACAATACAAGCAAAATCTCAATTTTAAAAAGCACTTCCATGTAATGTAACATTCCTGCGAATGCTCGACCCTGCGTTCGACGTAATGCTCATGGCAGGCGAGCATTTACCTTAAACATTTCTTTATAACTTGCGTTCGTTGTAACGACCTGCCCTCGGCCCGCGCACCTCACTCCGCGTCGCCCGTGCTCGTGCCTTTGCTCGATAAAATGTTACACTAATACGCTCGTTGGTTTAAAAAAATATTTAAATTATTTAAAGTTTGTAACAAAACATCGAGCGTCGTGATCGAAGTGCGGTTCGATAAAATTAAAAACGGCGAATGCTCGATTTTCTGCTACAAGTAAATGCTCTAGTCTATACTCACCTTTAGGCAACCTTTTATAAAAAAAACCCTCATTCTTCATTTGAATTTCAAGAAAATTCTTGAAATCCAGTTCAAGAATAAATATGTAAACGAAATAGGTACCAATAGATCAAAATGCAGTCAACGCATCCTGGCAAACTACGCTGCTGTGGTGCGCGTATTGTCAAATTACTGCAAAAGTAATGTACTGTTTTATACCGCGTTATTTGGCGAGCGCTGAGCCAAAGTAGACTTTATTTTAATATATGAGCTCTCGTAGAGGCATTACATACGTCAGCTTAAGATGTAAGTCGTGGAGCGTTATGTTTTTATTTTAGAAAGAGTTATGTGGTAGGATAAATCGTTTTATTTAGCATGCGAATAAGTGTACACAACAACAAATTACTAATGAATAGATTGCTTCGTCGAATCGTTGAGCTCCTTAAACCCTGAGTTGAGCTGCACGGTCACTGACAAGTGCGTGCACTGACTGGACAGGTCCTCTCAATCTGTGTGGTTCTTTCCTCAAAAGACCATCTCAGACACCAATCTACATGATCTTCACATAATCTGACCAAGATTATGTCTGGACTTTAAAAGAGACTGTGACCTCTGAGTTTGTTTCGGCCTTTCTTCTCGGAGTAGTCAGATAGGAAACGCCGACCTCATCTAGTTTAAAAAATATGATTGACGTGTAAAAGTGTTTTGTCCAAACCCACTTACAGAAATAAAATCATTTATCATTTATCATTTATCACTTACTATGTACAATCCCATAGTATTGTTTTGCGCACCGTAGCCCACGTAGCCATCCTTATGCTGTAGCGTTTTCAGAAGTTAGGCTAGCGCTCGGTCAAACATCATAGCAAATTCTTGAAAACTGAAATTAAACCAAACAGAGAGAAAATACTGCGTTGATGATAATTTATACAATTACGTAATAGTGTAGGTACCTTTTTTATTTAAACCTCATCAACATTCTTCTTCAAATTATACAATTGGAAGAAATTGCCTACAGCGCATTTAAGTTTTTACCAACGCAATTTGCTATAGTCCACGAAATCCCCATAGATCGCTTCAATAATGGCTAATAGATTGCTGCGATGGTCTTACGGGGCTTTTGCGCAGGTTTAAAATTGTATTGTGAATTTAAAACCTGCGTAAAAGCCCCGTAAGATATTTATTTATTTAATACTTTAAGCACACAAATGTACAGAGGCGGACTTAATGCCATAGGTATTTTCTACCAGTCAACCTTTGGGTGATGCAGAGATAAACATAATTTATCATTAGTTAATCGGGTTTCATAAAATAAATTGAGTAAGTGAGCAAGATTCCACCAGAACAAACATATTTACATACATTGCAAGTTAAATAAAAGCTTTAAAAAAATGATGAAGTTGGCATTCGTTTTTACGATATCCATGAGAAGTACATTTGTTTCGGAGCCAGCACCACACGGTATTTATACCGCAAGCCACATTTATCATTGTGTGTTGTTAAAATACGGTACAACTAATGGATGCAAGCTTTTATAATATTTAGTGCGCTGACTCCAATTAGGCTTTATTATGAAATATGTGCGTTGGCATGTTGGAAGCATACTGGTGTATGTCAACTGCTTTTGTACTTTAGCAAGAGAGATGGCTTCAAAATATATAAATTTATTTGCACTCGGTATGGTTTGCGAGCTTTTCAAATAAGTTTTTCTGCGTAATTAGTTTTTTCATGAATAATTAAAGTTTTGCGTGTTCGAGGTTTTCGTTAGACGTTTTAATTGTTGAAAAAAATATTATTTTATTCACGACTTTCGCTGACTAGTTTTGGTCTTTCGTGGAACTGAAGACATTTTCATTTTAGTTTGAATAGGTTTCAAACTGAACTGAGTGATTGAGTTAGGAACTTATAATATTATAAATACGAAAGTGACTTTGTTTATTTGTTTGTTAGTTACGCTTTCACGCTAAAACGGTTGAACGGATTTGTATGAAATTTGGCACATGGATGGACCAGTACCCTAATTGCGTAATACACGATCAAACAGAAACTGAATTATTTTGAAACAGATTACCAATCCATTGCTTCAAAAGTTCGAAAAAACAATCTGCTCAACAACGTAATAACGCAATGAATGTTGTTGAACTGTCAAAATGAAACAGCTTAGTCGTAATCGTTTACGAAAATCTGTTGCGTAATTAGATAGCAGGACATAGGATACTTTTATCCCGATAGTACGTTCCCGCGGGATAATTTCAGACATCCACGCGAGCGAAGCCGCGGGCAAAAAAAAAAACTCTGGATAACCAAAGCAATACAAATGAATTTTCCATGTGTAATATTTTAGTTTCGAGTTTAGTTTATCATACGAACAAACAATTATCTCTAACAAAGCGAACACATTTACAAATCACCATTTATCACGGACAAATCACGAAACTGTAATATACGATAGTTTACATCCATATTTGTAAAAAAGTTTACCGCTAACGATTTTTCAACTTTTTTGCCGATCCGATTCGTTCGTAATATTTATGTCAAATATCGTGACAAATCGTTGTACCTGCGGGGACGATTCCAGATTTATTTACGGGAACAGACCTACAACGTGTAAATTATGTATGTTTATGTTTACTGCGTGGGAAAAAATGTTTGAAACGAACTATTTGTTTGTTCGTTATTTTGTTGAAGGATTTGTGAAATAAATTCGGGATCCAATAAAGAATGGTTTTAAGCCTTTCATTTTTTATGTTTTTAGTGTAGTTCAATTTTTTTTTTACAGACAAACAGTTCCTCCCTAAAAATGTTATTACGCCTCACATACACAGGTGTTGATTCTCACCTTATAAAAAGCTCATGAAAAACTCGTATTTGATACTAAAAGGTGTACAACGTACATTAATCGTAGGGGAGAGAAACCAGGCAGAGGATATTGATAATACGTTTTGTAAGAAAAGGAAGCACGCTAAATTGATATTTTCCTGAAGTTTTATCAACATAAAGAAATGGCTCGTTTAGATGATTTAATAAGAGGAGCTACGCGTTTATGAAAAAAGCCATTATGTGCACATATATAAGCTGTTTTGATTTTCGGAAAATCAATTCGTTTAATTTAGTATTATCCTTATCCTTATCTTAGTATATCTTACATTACCTTTAATTTATTTATTACTAGCTTTTTCCCACAGTTTCGCTCGCGTGGAAGTCGGAAATTATCTCATGGAAACTAGGCTATAAACTATCTGTCTGCCTCATCCAAATCCTATTAATAGCATAACATAATGATTGAATACTATCGTGAATTCATGCAAGCCCAGTATTTTTGTTAGGTTACTGCTCAGAAATTGTCTGTCAGAAAACGGGAGGGGTCGCCTAAGTTTGGCTTTAATTATGTATTAATTGCTATCAACCAACTCCATAACACACAAGAAAACACAAGAAAATTCGTTATCATTATCTTCATACCTCGCAAAAAGCGTTTAAGCTACTTCCTACTCTACTTACAGCTCCTCATGAAACAACCAAGCCATCTAAGCTCAGCTCATAAACAGCTGTTGAAATGACGCGTGTGTTACAGAAATATGTGCTCTCCACACCTAGCGACGGCACGGTACATTAGTCACACGGCTGCAAATGGAGACATACATCTTTGGCGGTTACCTGTAGGGCTGCCTATTAACTTATTTGGTAATTGTGGCTTTGAGTAAAACCTCCTCCCTTTTGTGTGATACTTCCCTGGTCTGTGCGAGTCTCATCCAGGTCTTTCTTCGCCGCGATCTTTTGTGGCTTATCAAGAGTATTTCTAACGGATTCGCAACATTCTTTATTTGCAGCCTCTAGTGTTTCTGCATGATCAAATGTTCCATGCTGGTTTTTTTTGTCGTAAATGTTACGGTTTGGTTTGTCGTGCTAGCAGACCTTACGGTGTAGCAGCCCTATGCACACAAATAAGGTAACACACGGCAGGTAATCCGCGCCAGTGAGTCGGCTACACACGTGTTGCGCTGAACGATTTCATTCAAGTTTTCTCACTTTCCTCTAAAGGCTACCGCAGATCCGTCAGATCTGAAATCTACCGTGTGTGGCTGGCTATTCTGTCCTCAAGATCGATAGCATATGAACGATCCCACGGACAAAGAAATAGAGCATCTTATAAAGGATCTCCACAAAACTACATAATAATATATGGCCATAGGGGGTTGACAAATTTCTATCCGTATTGGCGGCTGTTTACGGTCTCATTTACTTATATAGAACATGAAAAAGGCATTATTTCATAATTTACATAAAAACTATCTTGTCGACTATAACTTTACTTAAAAATAATCCCATAATATCCTAACATAGTGTTTCTGGTCCCGTAACTGCAATATAAATAATATAACGCGTTACTGGGGCGGTAATCAAAACAGATGACGCGCGTATGGCGGATAACGCCGAGCTTTACCGCAGGGCTGAAACAATGGCGGCCAAAGTGCCTTATACAGCTGCTATATTACTTACTTTTCACCGGAGTTTTCTTTCCGTAAGGTCAGGGAATATTGGGGTAACATAAAGCTTTATGATGACTACGTCATTAGGGTGTGCCTTTTATGGGCTGTAAGGATATCGTTGAACTACAGTGTAGTTTCTATGAATTTTCCTACCGAATTTACCTACGTCGAACAAATACCTATGGTTTTTTCCACCTTTAAAATGATTGACTGAATGATTAGTATATAAGGTCCCATTAAAATAGATGGACAAACTTTTAGAAATCATTCAGACCACCAAAATAAAGACAATGGTAAAAAAAAAAATAAGAAAAACGCATTAAATACTTACAAGAAAAAAAAAATCTGCAAACGAAAATACACTGAAAATTGGTTACGCTATGCATAAACACATCCATGTCCTTGTTATAGGTAATTCTTTAAAACCAAATAGGGCTGATTTTTAACCACGCCTCTGCATCAGGCGTGGATAAAAATGTTTTACTGTTATCGAAATAAAATTGATTCATAACAAACAGACACTGTATCCACTGCGCGCTTGTTTGTGTACAACTTACTGCAATAACTTTGATAGTTTGATATCAGTTCAGCACGCAATTAGACAGTCCAAAGCCTGGTAAAGTGTGATGGGAAATTAGAATCTTTTCTTTTCATAAGTACCGAGACGGTTCATAATCATATGTTCGAGGAAAGTTTATTCACCCCCAATCGTAGCCTGTTCTCGAGTTGCGCGTAATTACCTACTATCTTCTACTTATCCTAACAACACTATCCTAAAAAGGTGATGCACGTAGTCAGTCAACCGAAAGTTCCTATGGTTAAATACAGAATGATGTTAACAGAACTGACTTTGTACCTACCAACTTACCGGCCGGGCCCGCACGCGGCGCGCGGGGCGCGAGTGCAAGTACCTACCTAGAATGGATGTGTTTATTCTAGTGCGTCGGAAATTTATTATTTTAGGTCAAATTAAAATTAGTTTAATTTGTCTTTTTTTTTGTTAGAATATGTTTGGTTAGACGTACTGAACACTGTGTTAAAATTTGTCCAGCTATTTTAATGGGACCTTATATACTTCCAATTAAAGTAGTCGAGTAGGTACCAATATCGATCGTTAAGATTAAGAAAGTTTAACTTCAAAGATTAGGTGCTACTGGTGCTAATGAATTTTCTTTGATCTCATATTTCATTAAAAATTAAAATTAATACCTATTGATCCTGTTTTCCTGGTAACTCATAGTCACTAGGCGGAGGGATTTATTTTACTTAATTTTACTTTAATTTTTATTAGTTTCATGGCTTAAGCATCCTAATTGGTTTCGCAAAAAATGATATTAACAAGCAGACATTATTATTTACATACATTTTTTCCACAGAGCTATTCAGCTATTCGAAAGGACATTCTAATGCATCCGCAGCCTCGTTGCGTTTCATGTTCGTGGAAGACGCTTTGTGAGTACTAAAGACGAATGGCAATGCAACGATTTACATACTTAAGTACTTCATCATTCAACATTTTTGTCTGATTGTGATGCAGATAAAAGCGTTTTGGAACTTTTATGTTGTTCGTTATAATGTAGGTTGCAAAATTATCTTATTTGTATTTGAAAGCATCCTTTTGTATTCAGTTTCACATCCAAAGACAGATGCAGTATTATTTTTTGCACCTAATGCCAACTCATAATAATTACTCAGTCTTTGTGTAGGTACGGTTGTTCTTGCAACATACTCACTGTTCCTCTGATATAATCCTTCTCGTTGTGTTATTCGCTTTGTTCTTCGCACAGCGTTGATTATGAGCGATGGAACGTTACTTTTTTATCTCCTTGCGTGTTCTGGTCGCCTGGTAGTTTCTGGCCGCAGGCAGGCCCTTTAAGGGATTTCCCTGTCTGGATTGTTGTTTACCGACAATTTTTATTATACGAAAGTCTTTTAGAAAGGCCATTGTGCTGATTTTAATTATGTTTGTCTTTGTTTAATGGTTTGTTTGTATTTTTATGCTGTTATGCTCTCTTTGAAGGTTGAACAATACGGTTAGACGTCATTATTATTGCGAAATGGTTGATTAAGAATTAAAAAAACAAAGAATCTGAATTATGTTTGCAGATTTTTACTTAACTGCTAAAAGTTGGCATTTGACATTCTCTATCAAGTCGTTGTCTACCAAGCATTTTCTGCTATTCAGAGCATACACAATATTATGTAAAGAACATGAACTTCCAACGATTTTCTCGAGCAAATACAAAAGTAGCCACCAACATACACACCACAGTTACAAGATGAGCTCACGTCAGCTTATCAGGGTTTAACTCGCTGCCATTTATTATTTCTACCAAGACTTTGATCCTGGCTGGTTTAGTGGTGGTGGTGGTGGTGATCTATACGTTTGTTGTAAAGGAGGCAATAAGCGATGGAGATAGGAAAAGTACCAGCTAAAATAAAAATAAATAAAAAATCGAGCCGTCGCGGGACGCCTGGTAAATGTGAAACATCGAAACTATTTTGTATTGAAATGCATGAAAGGTAAAGGTATTGAAAAAATGATTTGTTAAAACAAACAAATATGGCATAATCAAAAACAACATATTCAGATACAAAAAAAAACTTTATATTTTGTTTGGATGTTGGCTATTGGCTGCAACGCCACGCCAATATAGCCGGTCTTACCCACCGCATTAGATATTTCACATCAAAAGGAAATTAAACAGTTCCAACAGTTCCAGTTCCTATGAATTGCCGAATTATTTATCTAACCGCCCCCATTCCAACATTTTTACTGCCCATTCATTTACTTCAAAACTTGAGTATTTTTTGTACTGACATTGTAGGATGAAATAACTGACCAATTTTCTTTTTATTACTGTTCATGTTTTACTGTCACACAAATTTACCAACCGCCGAAAAATATACTGCCCGTTAATTTTTTCAACTGATTATGACTAACCTCCCTAATATTTAAAAATAACAGTTGTAAAAATAAATACCCGAAATTAAATACTATAATTTAATAACTCTTGATTTATTATATTAGAGATCGGATATTCGGATGCATATTTACCAAAAGTAAATTTTTGGCTAAGAAGTTATGGAAGTGGCTTCTTAATATATATTTTCTTATATAAATCCCGGAATATAATCAAATCCGGGAATGCACAACTAATCAGATGGTATGGAAACGACTTATCAGCCCTCATAAGAAGGTAACTTTTGCAACATTTAAAAATTTTTTTACGAAACTCAAGGCACCGAGTTGTTTGCCGCTATGTGGTATGCCAATTTGCCAACCTACTTTACAACATTAGCTAGCATTTCTTTAATAATAAATTTATCAATTCCGGAATCGCGAGATTATTGCTATCGATACAAAGGTGCATTCCATATTAGCCAACACCTGAATGTAAGTAATTATACATTCGATTCTATAATCGGAACTCTTAATTTGTCGATACCGGAATCCCGGGATTTTTTCGATACAAAAGTGCTTTCCATAAAATTCAAAATTCAAAATAAAAAGTCATTTATTCAAACTAGGCTGAGAATCAGCACTTTTCGAACGTCAAAATTACATAAGACAGTCCCTCAAAACGCCCACCCTTCACCACTTCCTAGTGCATTAGCTGGGAAGAAGAAGTGGCGCAACAAACTCCCCAGCAGCACAGCTGTCTGTTCAGTTAGAAGAACAAAAAAAAAGATTCTATATAATAGTATTCAAAATAATTTACATTACGCAACACAAAACATAATTCAAATTATTAGCCATATGTTAGCTAGCACACGCCAATATACCAAACAAAATCATCGAGAACTCAACCAATCAATCATCGATACTCAGGCCGAAATAAAAAAACTAAACGTAAACAGAATTTAATATCTAAATAAAAAAGCCTCCAGGCATAAAGGGCGTGCCCGCTTACATATAGTTGTAACTGGAAGTTATAAATGATACACTAGGACCATCGATGTAAAATAAATAAACAAAGAGTTAATTACTAATAACAGTAAATAATATGATCAATTATTGTCGAGGTCACTAGCTAACCATATATTGCAATACAACTCATAAAATAACAGTGTGATGAGTAGATTTTGTCAAAAATAAATTAAAGTTAAATTAAAATAACTTGACTTAAAAAGTCAAATAAAATAAACAATTATATAAACTCATATAACTTGTCAGTACGTAAGCTGGAGAAAGAACATAAACATTGTCTTGAGTTAATCACAGCGACCAACTATTCTTATCATTTAAGTAGTCGTTGATAGAATAGTATGCCTTTGAACAAAGATTGGATTTTACTTTCGTTTTAAACGCATTAAAAGGCAAATCTAGCAAAGAAGAGGGTAGCTTGTTATAAAAGGTTATACCAAGCCCAACAAATGAGTTATGAACCTTATGAAGCCGGTGAAAGGGAGCTCGTAGTTTGTCCTTATTTCTAGTGTTAACATTGTGAAGATCACTGTTTTTAGTGTATAAGTGTATATTTTGCCTAATATATAAGATATTGGCGAAGATGACTTGAGATGCCACCGTGAGGATACCAATATCTTTGAAAAAATCTCTCAGAGAAACTCTGGCACCAAGCTGGTAAATAGCGCGAACAGCTCGTTTTTGAAGAACAAATATATTTTGAATATCAGCAGCTTTGCCCCACAGCAGAAGACCGTAGGACATAACGCTATGAAAATAACTAAAATAGACTAACCGAGCTGTATCGACGTCAGTGTATTGTCTTACTTTCCTGACGGCGTAGGCGGCTGAACTGAGCCTTCCCGCTAGGCTCGATATATGTGGGCCCCACTGAAGTTTGGCATCTACTGTTATGCCCAGAAAAACCGCCGAGTTTACAGATTCAAGCACCTCTTTATCTAAGACGATGTTGGGACCTAGATTTCTAACATTTGGTAGGGCAAACTTTACATATTTCGTTTTCTTAGTATTTAGAACTAGGTTATTTGTCGTAAACCAATCCGTAACCATTGAGAGTGCACTGTTAACATCGTCAAAATCTTGTCTATTCCTGTCTACTTTAAAAATAAGAGAGGTATCATCTGCGAACAGTACAACTTCACAGATACCCTTTAAATAGAATGGTAAGTCATTGATATACACTAAGAACAAGAATGGACCCAGTATTGAGCCTTGAGGTACACCTAACTGAACTGGTAGCCCAGAAGATTTCAGACCATCAACATCTACACATTGGGACCTATTATGTAAATACGAATTTAAAACGTTGAGAGCTTCGTTTTGTACACCGTAATGACGCAATTTACGCAAAAGCGTGTCATGGTGCACGCAATCAAAGGCTTTGGAGAGATCACAGAAAACCCCAATAGCATTTTGCGAGTTCTCCCATGCGTTAAATATGTGTTTCAGCAAAGCAACACCCGCATCTGTAGTCGAACGACCTTTTGTAAAGCCATATTGTTCATTATGAAGGAGGCTATTTAAATTAAAATGTCTAAGCAACTGCTTGAGTATTAACTTTTCAAATATTTTGCTAAATGCTGGTAAGATAGAAATAGGCCTGAAATTGCCAACGTCACTTTTATTACCTGATTTAAATAATGGTATGACTTTACTATTCTTCATGAGGTCAGGAAAAGTTCCTAAATCAACACATTTATTAAAAGTAACAGCTAGATAGGGGGCTACGATGTCTATTATATTACTTAAAAGTTTAATGGAGATGCCCCAGTAATCACCAGTGTTTTTAGACTTGAGTGTGTTAAAAACATTAACTACATCACGAGGCGTTACATGTTCGAAGCTAAATAAGGGACTATTTTTAGACACACTACTAAGCAAAAGGTTTTCCGCTTTAGACGGGGATGAATTTAAGGAGCGAGTGGTAGTTACAGGTATGTTGGCAAAAAACTCATTAAACGCCTCAGCTACGTCAGCTACTTTATTAACAAATTTATTGTCGACCATAATCTCAAGTTGTTTATCTTGTTTAACCGACTTACCCGTTTCATTGTTAATAATTTTCCAAGTGGTTTTTACTTTATTATTGGATTTTTTAATTGTATCGCTTAAAAATTTAGATTTAGCAAAAACACACACCTTTTTAAATAATTTTGAATAATTTTTGACATACTCTAGGAAAGGAGTATCAAACCTGTATTTTTTCAAACCATATAACTCGTATAGTCTCGCTCTACTTTTATAAATTCCTGGAGTGGCCCATTGGTTAAAGCCAACAGAGGTGCCATTAATTTGAATAGTTTTGGACTTGAAAGTGGATTGGTACTCTTTTTGCACAACATCAAAAAGGACTCCATAGATTTCATTGGGATTCTCGTGTTCTACTATAGATGGTGTAGTTCTGTGAGCTATATTATTTTTAAACTTATTGCAACGACTAGCTGTATAAGGCCTGCATTCTATTTTATGCGGCTTTTTATGTAATGGCATGGGGAAGCTAGCTAATAAACCACAGTGGTCAGACGTTAAGTAACTTAACACTATTTTATTTTTGGCATCACATTCACTAAATATATTATCTAGACAAGTTGAAGAAGATGCCGTGATCCTAGTAGGTTCAAAAAACAAGTTTATTAAATTATAAGACCTAAACAGATTAAGAAGTCTAATACTTAATGGAGTAACATCTAAAATATTAATATTAAAATCTCCACATAAAATTATACTTTTATTACTTGATTTTAACCTATTGAGTGAATCCTCCATTACCGATTCGAAACTAATAAAATCACCAGAGGGGGGTCGATAAACGCAAATTATAACGTATCGCTCGAGTTCAACACAAGACAACTCAATAGTGCGCTCGATAGAAAGATTAACTAAATCTAAAAGTTGTTTACATTTCAACTTGTTTGAAACAAGAACTAAAGATCCACCGCGAATGGCGTTTTTCCTTACAAACGCACTTTGTACAGTAAAATTATCATCATTGATAAACACTACTTCATGTTCTTTCAACCAGTGTTCAGTCAAACATAACACTTGAACCACATAATAGCTAACACCTCAACTTTAGGTAAATATGCATCCGAATTTCCGATCTCTAATTATGATCAAATCTACTTGAAATAACCATTTCTGGCTAAGTGCCGCACCCTTTACCGCCGTGGTTTAGCGGGATGATATTTCGACCGATTTTGGTCGGGGTATTCCTAAGGGAAATAAAGTTAAATCTCAGCCTAAACATGAAACAAACGCCTCGAATTCATAAACAATCTAAAACGTCCCTGAAACTCTTAAACTGTGTGTAAATAATACGAAATATCAATACAAAAAATTCAAGTTTCATTCATCACAGACTAAGCAAATTAAAATTCAGAGGCGTCACTCTTGTAACAGCTAAGCGACTGCGAAGACGATATTTTCCGCGGAGAAAAAAACGTGCCTGGATAAGTCAGCCTGGAATAAGCCACGGGCCGATGACGTCACGGGATTCGACGTAATCCCGGGACAATCCCCCGCCGCGGACGGAGCCAGTGTTGAATTTGAACGAGCCTCCGCCCCTGTCGATGAGTAAGCGGTAAGTCAACTGTAATAAATTCGTTAGCGCGTGAATTTTTGAGGCTGTCGAGATGATTTTATTTTATGTTGAATGTTAAAATTGATGAATTCAATTACTTAAAGGGTTGGTGAAAAAGGGATTATGTTGTTTCATCGTAATGAACAAATAACTAAGTAGGCACCTTACCTAGTTGCTGTAATTGGGCTCTTAAAGGAGGCTCCCTAAATTGTATGTTAATTTGCATTAGTATTCTGAAACATCACGCATACAATCGAAATTGGACTTTAGTATATGATTTGTTGGACCTTTTTCTTTCAATTCAAGTTTATTACTGATGTGTTAGCGTTTAGCACATATCGCGGTGGCGATGGCGGGCTGCACGGGGAAAGCTTGCGTGGAACTTGTCTTTAGAGTGCCTGCTCAATAAATTGTGTACTATGTTTTATACCTCCATGGTGGATACAATGTTGTGAAACAAAGGTTGTTGACAATAAAATTGTTGCTTGTCCGTCTATATATATTTTTGGGGCTGACTGTACTACTTATTTTAGTGCGTGCTAGGTAACGAGCGGTAATCAATGCCTCCTGTCAGTCCTGTACTCCTGGTAAGTAAGAAGCCTCCCCATCTTGTTTGTGTGTTGTTACTGAAAGGCACTAGATAGATATTCTTTTCCTTTTAAAACTAAGAAGTGTAGTGTTAGCAATTAGCAATGTAAACAGAGAAAAATAGTATGCCTTTGATTAGAAGTTGATATTAGTTTTGTTTATACCTAGAAGATATAAGTAAATAAAAAGACATACCTACCAGTCATTATATTTCTGTTCCGCATCACGAAAACCAGTTTAATACATAGTCACCAATCTACGAATAAAATATGGTATTGGTACCAATAAACAATCCACTATTTCACAAATCCTCTTGACAAAATCCGTTCGAACAAAAAATAATGCCGTACAACATTGTAGCAATTTGTACCAGAGATAACACACGAATATGTTACCTATGCAGGTTATAAAGTTCTAGATAACAGCATGCAACTGCGAGGCGTCATTGGCACTGGTTAATTGGTAAAACTTTTAATTGGCCACGCCATCGCCGTTTAGACTTTTCATCCGAGGCCAAAAAACTAGCGTTGTGGGTTTGTGGATTTATTTGTGCTTACCCCTGATTGCTTACCCTGCTCTTGAATTTACGGTTGAAAAGTGCTTGAGAGTTTTAGGAAGTGTTAAAAGTTAAGCTTGTTTGGGAAGCTGTAGTTTGATTTCAATGGTTTGAACAATACCTATTTCCCTTCACCAAATTAAACTGGAAATACAATATCAGTTTTTTTTTATAACAAACCTGTGGACTTCTAGCCTACTGAAGCCAATTTTATTGATATTTATTCATGATAAATTATATTTAAATCTGTAAATTGGTAAAAAAAAACACTTTGACATGTCAAAATTAAATTATGTTTTAAAACTAGATGATTTGGGTGTTTCCTTACCGACTACTCTGAGAAGAAAGACCGAAATAAACTCATAGGTCACAATCTGTTTTAAAGTCCAGACATAATCTTGGTCCAGCCATATAAGGACCATGCAGATTAGTTGCATCGTGCACTAGTCTGCGATTAATTTTCTTCAATATCAGTATTCTATTTTCACCTACTAACGACTCAGAACCGTAAACTATAGACAAAAATCCATTAAAATCCTTTTACTGCCGCTCAAGATCCCGACAAACATACATTTACAAAGATAAGCGTATCTCCTGCAATACCGCAGTCTTCATGGCCAAACTATTCAAACACGGAAAACTAAAATCAATCACTACAATACCTACCTTATCTCTATTACATTAAAGTTTTGTATTGTTTAACAAATCCTTTAATAAAATAAGTGATAAATTTCACTAGGGTTATCTAGTTAAGGGTGGTAACTTTACGATGCCCGGTCATTGGTCAGTTAATTTTAAATTAAAACCGGACTGCATGTAGCTTGCCTGTTCACTGCAATATTGAGAGTGTTAGCTACAGATGTAATATTCTCGATATCAAACCCCATTGGGTTGTATTTGTGAAGGGATAAAACAAAGCTTTGGGAGCCTATCGATAGTTCTCGTTTTGCTTTTACGTGAAATTTGTGAATTTGTGTTCCACTCATTCATATGAGATCAATTTTATGTGAACCAGGCCACTTTTGTAAGCTTTGGCAGTCTGATGGCCATCCAACCGTTTTGTTGTGTAGATTGAAAATAAATGAAACTCAAATTCTTGTTTTTGATTATTTTTGAGAATATATCTATCACGTTTTACATTTCTTCCTTACTTCGTAGAAGTTCTAATTTCCGTCAGATCTAATTACAGTCCATCCCTGGGACGTAAAAAGAATTCAAACTCATAAGCATAGCGTATTATTTTTATTCACGAACCCATAAACACCGTCTCAATTTAAAATTGTAAATGAAGATTTTGCACACAAACTTCCTATTCATAAGCTCATAAAAAATCCTTACAAATTGTCCACATTTACCCCATTGCCGTCATTATCCTCCTTTCCACGGCGATATTTCCACGACGATTTTTCCACGACGGTATTTCCACGGCGTATTTTGCACACGTAAGTAAGGGCACGACTCATTCATAACAAACTTTGTATTCATTTCGTCTGATACGACAGCTCTGTGGGAGGTGTCGGGCGCGTCATAAATTCAGATTAAGCGAGAGCTGACTGATATTCTTGCTGTTGTTGCTGATTTTGATACTTCTTTGTAATATTTCGCCTTAGGGTTGAAGTATGTAGGAAGGAACAACTACGTAAAGAAGGCGTAACGTGGTAAGTGACCGATGAGGTCACAGGAATTCGCCGGATGCGGGAAGTACTGGATCGATATTTGGGGTAAACAGTGGATTTCATTAATATTTTGGAACTATTCGGTTTCAACAATGCCGAAAAGGTAGTGTGCTGTTGTGATGCACTTGTAAAAGATGTCACACACATAGTTGTGCTGCTACAAGAATTCATTCGAAATCCTCTGTGAGACACCCTGTTTACACTCTTCTTTTTATTACCATTTCTTATAAGTACATGTATGCTTTTTTTTTTTAAATGTTATGTGGACATGTGTCAAATAAACATATTTTCTTTCTTTCCTTTTTCTTTTCAACTGTATCAAACGCCCCGTCCTTACTGGAACTACCCCAAGCAACTAGGAGCAGTTTATACAGTAACATGTTCCCACACGTCTCAGGAACTAACTTCCATCAACTGTGATTTAAGCGAATTTTGATTAAACGCTCTCATACACAGCGTGATTTATTCACCGCCGTGTCTTTCATCACCTCCACTCCTTTTATTCGAGCGTGGTATAAGAAGGGAATGTTTTCTTATTGTATTTGAGAAAAGGGTTGGTTTTAAACGAATGTGTAGTTTGTTGAATGATGTTGAATGTTTGGGGAACTATTTCTGTCTGCTTCTTCTAGCTCCATTTTGACGTTAGTTTATTATTTTCACGGCGGATTTTTCATGCTAATTGTCTTCTCTAGAAAGAAAGGCAAAAAGAAGTCATAAGAAGGCCAAATATAACCTACGATTTTTAAAAAGTAATATTTGCTTTAAAATAGTAGTTTATGAAACTGTTTCATAAAGCCCCTCTTTATGAAACAGTTTCATAAACTACTATTTTAATATTATTAAAATACGTGTGCGTTTAAAAAAAGGAGTACACTTACTTAATACCCAATATTGCCCTTTAATTATGTGTCATGTATTGTGTAAGTACATCTTTTGTTGGAGATCCTAAATAAATAAATAAAATAAAATAAAAATAAATGATTTTTATAAGACAGAGTTGTATACATGGACAAGGTTTAAATTGTGTCCTCAGAGATCTAATCGATCTAAAACGTACTGAGTAATCAAGACGTCGTATTTCCTTAGGTAATCTGACTAGATAACTTTGTCAATAGCATCTGAGAATTCAACCAACTTGAGAGTTTGTGGCAACTAGACTGGCGTTCAGTCATAATGTAATATTGAGTTCCTTATCGCTATGATACCCTGGTATCTTTGTCTATGTTTATTATTATACAAGAGGACTTTGATTTGCTAACGAAATTGTCCCATGACTCTGGCTTAGTATTAAACGCTAGTAAGACCAAATTAATGTACATCAGTTCGAGTCAAAATAGAAGCTCTGCCTTGCCTAAACTAACAGCACACTGCCATGAGTGTTTGCATGACAACTGCCGTAATAAAGTAGCCAAGCCTTGCAGCTGTGACTCCATAGATCTCGTGGAGACCCAAAAATATCTAGGACTTACCATTGATAGCCGACTTAATTGGAAGGAGCACATTAATGGGGTGTGTGATAAACTGAGATGTATGTTAGCAAAATTCTCTATTATAAGATGCAAAATTCCATATCAAACACTGTTAACACCATACAAAGCCCTGGCCGAATCAACGATATCCGTCGAGCTATGGTAGGACATATAAGATTCACCTAGATCAAATTTACGCACTTCAACTACGTATATTAAAAGCAATTATTGTCCCGCATAACATTAAGAAGAAGTAAAACAATGACTACGGTAAATTATTTGAATTCCGTAAAATAATACGAATACATGAAAAAACCAAATTTACACTATTCAAAGAAGATTTTTTTAATGAAAATCTTAAGAAAACAAAAATCATAAATAATAATGAAATTATTACCCGTAGTGTCATCAATACTAAGTTGTTGCTTCCTAAGTACAACAATTTACACGGCAAGAGTTCGTTGTTAAAGTATATAATACCTAATAAGGTAATTAATCAACTACCTATATCATTGAGGGACAAAATAACTTCTAAAACATAAAGTACAAATTAAAGGAACATTTCCTACAAAATATAAATAACTAATGTATTATATTAAAATTAAAATAAATGTCATAAATGGTTGTAAATGAATATAGTTAAATAGTAAATAAACATAACACCTAAAAATACCATTGGAAAATTAACTATTACTAATTATAATATACTTTTAGGAACAACCTGTATCAATCTAAATCACATTCCTCGACCACTTTTTGTTTTAAGACGGTCAGATTGGTCATCGATGTTCGCTCGTAAGTAATAGATAAATATTTCGCATATTACCCTCGTTGTTGTTTTTGATAATGTATCATTTTATAATTATGAACTTAAGTTTGTTTTGATTGTCTAAATTATGTGGTCGATGATTTTGGTGCACGGTAAAACTCTAATGAGTTTATGTTAGCACCAACTTATTATGTATATAGATGTAAGTAAATACTGAATGAATGAATAAATAAATAAATAATAAATATTACGCAGTACGAAGAATAAACTAGACTAAGTGCTGATTTCACCAATGAAATTGAACACGTTCAGCACGCCTAAACGCGTTGAAGAGCACAATATTCCATAACAATTTTGACAGTGACAGCTCCTGAACGCGTTTTAAAAATGCTGATCTCGTACAGTTTCATTGGTGAAATCAGCCCTAAGCTACCCAATTTGTTTCTAGGATGGTAGTTTAAATGGATATTTCCTGTACGCACTGGCCATTTTGGCAGCGATTCATCAATTTGAAGGTGACATCGCAGTCATTAACTGAGGAGAATGGCGCAGTTATGCCTGGGGCTTGAAGCTAAATCGAGCCAAGTCAATTCGTTCTGGATCCACCGGATCAAGATCTCCTTGTTGTGCTGTGACCCTGGTTGTTATGTCAATATTATGCGCTTGCTTCCTAGACCTATTTTACTGGGTCACATTCGTAAATTTTTTTTTTACCACCATAGAAAAAGTGAGCTTTGTGTTTATAAACGTATCAGTAGCAGTTTTGGATCAATTATAGCTAAATCAATTCTCTGAATTCATTGAAGTGCCCTCACCGTAGTACATCGCACGAAAAAGTGTCCACACTGAGAAGAGTGACCTCGCACAATAATAATGGCGTTTCCATGACAATCAAGTCAAGTGTCTGCGATATTGTGTGTACTTGGTGTCAAAACGAAACAGAAACGCGACCATCTTATAACACGGCAGGGCAAATCTACGATTGAAATCATTGCTTTTCTGGGAGTAGAAAATATTTAATTATAAAAAAATTATATTATATTTATATATATATATATTTATATATATATTTTATTTATAATTATAGAAATATTTTCCAAACGGGAATATGGGCTTTCCTGGCCCACATAACACCGGTAGTTGTCAACTAAGACGATAGGTGTCGTTACCGGTAACGCACCGGCAAGGTAACTGTCGCGACATTTACATATTTACACCATCCTGGAGGAACTGGATACCTCGTTAAAGTTCAGCTCATGATACTGCGACGCTCGTAAACCTCACTTCATTACCTTGAGAGGCGGACGAAGGTCCTAGGTAAATAATACGTACGTATTTTAAACTTATCATCACGCCTGTATTCTCCGAAGGGGTATGCAGAGTTGTATTAGTACAGGTTCACATTCGCCTATGTAGTACCTAAGTAGGTAAGATATTTCTAATATGAAAATCCAATCACACTTTTCCCGACCTGGGGATCGAACCTAGGATCACATGCTCAGCAGTCGCGTTACATACGATTAATACCACTTTAAAAATATTCATTCTAAATTATTGTGTAAAGTATGTATCACATAATATTATTATGTTCTACTAGCAGCGCCCCCCGATTTCACTCGCATAAATCGACCCCGTGAAAATATCGGGATAAAAAGTATCTTATGTGTTAATCTAGGTTATAAACTATCTGTGTACCAAATTTCATCCAAATCCGTTCAGTAGTTTTTGCATGAAAGAGTAAAAAACATCCATACATCCATCCAAACTCACAAACATTCGCGTTTATAATATTAGTAGGATTATGGATACAAGAGCCTGTCAGGTTTGCCCTTCCAAAAAAAGAAATGGTCTTAGTGATTTAAACGAGTGACTATTAGATAAATATCACCCGTCTCTCTACTATTCCATTGCCTAGGTACTCTACGGACGGATTAGGATGCATATCCGGTACGGCTCGCAAATTCTTCAATATCCTAAGGGCACGTCTTCCCTACCATTTCCGCGCCACCCGGTCTACTCCTTTTTATGCAATGGCCTCTGTAGCCCCATGAAGCATGAGGCTCCAGGGGCTAGTGCAAATCTTGGGGTTCATTCGATTTATCGAGTCTGGTTAAACCACGATGGGGTCGGTGCATTTCATTCATTAATTAATTCATTAGTGGTTTAAACGAGTAACTATGGAGTTTCTTGCCCATTTATCTCCATACGAAACTACCTTTTGGAAGGGAGCACCTAATAGGTATTACGGGCTGGCCTTTTAATGGCCTACTTGAAATGATTTGACTTTAACTTTGGTCACATATAAACTACAAATGTGTATGCAAACAGCGACAGCTTGACACTGAGAGGCAGCGTATAAATGCAGCCCATCATTACTTGAGAATTGATCCTATTATCGCTATGGAGACTTAAGTATTGAAAGTTAGTAAAATCGAGCAAGAGCAATTTAACGCTTGAAGTAACCAAAATAAACTTGATAGTGTTTAAGGAAGCAACAGATGACGGAGATCGTCGAGAGGCTACTAGCAACTACCAAGTCATTTAAATATTCTACGATCGCCTAAGGAAGAGCACTGGATAGTGGATACTTGTTATGAACTCATGTTTCCTTAGTACTTTGTCGCTCGTAAACTTCACTTCATTACCATGGGTCGACGAACTATGTGTAGTTTATAGTGACCGTTTAATTATGGACTTCGTTAGTTTATAGTTTATTGGTTTTATTTCTGTTGGATGAACTGATGAAAAATTGTGAACTGCAATAAACCTTTTACAATTTAACGCATTATTTTTCGATAGTTTATAATCTATCCAGAGACCAACAAATTGTGAATGGTGTGTCCAACTTGCTTGCGACATAACGCACCTTGCGCTACTCGTAATACTAATAGCCTGCCTAGCTGCGAGCAACTTGGAAGTAGCGCTCGCCAGCCGCTGACGCGGTACCGCTCGCGTTTTGAGTTCAAACACTAGGGCCGTGGGGTCCGAGTGACATTGAGTATTACGGAACATCGCCAAGTGATTGGTCGACTGTTCACGTGACCAGAGGGCTGGCCAATTTTTAGGTCAAAGAATCAGCATTGCCTTCCAACGTGGCAACACTGCCGCTGCCAGCCTTTTGGTCACTTTCCCACTGACAGCGATGCGGACGAATTTTTTGATGCCCTCTCGTTTCTTTTTTTTTCCTTTATATACTTTTACATAATTAGGTATATTTTAGTGTTAGATTGTATATTGTATTTAAGTTTTTCAATTGTAAGTAGCTAAATATAAAAAAAAAATGCTAATTAAAAAAATAAAGATAAAATAAGGGCAATAAAAAAGTTAACAATATACGTAAGAAATACAACACAAACTCTAACACAAGATGGGTGAAGTGTACAATTGCCGTCTCAAGTCTAAATGGATAAGTAACTCGCAGAGTTGGAATTAGCGTTCGGCGATTGGTCGAAAGTTTTAATTAGTACAAGATCCAGTTGCAGCACAGTTGGAGCTTTTGATGCTTTGCCGAGACCTCTAGAGAGGATTTTCTAAGTCCCTCCCTATTAAGACCACTTTGGAAATGGGATTAGTTAATTATAATTACTATAATTTCGTTGAATGGTCTTCGAAACGATGGAATTGAAGTGAAGTTTAGATAATATTGTGGAAGAGGGGTTCGTTTTCATTCAGATTGTTGTTGCTATTTATGGTGCAGTAGATACCACAAAAAAAAACTGTAAAAGCTTCACTGTAAAATAAAAATGTTAATTAACAAACTTAATTTTAACCATTTTGAACAAACAGCAAGCAAACCAAGTTTTTCTTTACTTCAACAAAACTTAAGCAACCACAATAGCACTCGAGACAAACAATAGAATTAAAAAGCAAAGTGGCTCCAGTTTAAAGCTAAAAGTCTTTAATAAAAATAAATCACGCTTAAGTGGAGCAAATTAGGAGCATTCACCCTTTTTATTGCTTACTATCGACGTTGAGAGAAAAAAAACAATTTGTAAGGTCTGGCGAGATTGTAAAAAAACCTGCTAAGTTTGTGACGGACATACGTTTGGGGTTCTGTACTTGGATAAATATTAAATTAATTCATTTCAGCAGTCCATTGCTGACACTATTTTACTCGATTCTCGCCTACTTTCATCCAGCTGCCTGCCATCCTGCAAAGATCATCACTCCGATTATCCTGAGGAGATCCTGGTCTACATTTGACTAAATTCGCAGTCTTCACACAAGCGGCAAAAGACCGCTTTCACCGACTATCAAGTCAATAAACTGGAGACAAGGAAATGGCCAACAAATTTCCCGGAAACCATATTATAGGTTCATTAATATCCTTCAAGGATTTCTTTCCTATTAATAGATTGATCGGACTAGGGGCGCAGTGCCTTCGACACAAGGTCAAACGGACGAATGACAAAACCATTATTCTATTCAAGGCGCTCAGTTACTAAGGAACGCTAAAATGAGGTCTTTAAGACCTATCATTTGAATCTCCAATATCTGAAGTCCTAGTAAGACCATTGTTCCAGCTAGACTATAAAGTAGTGACGTAGTGAGGTTATTAGTTGGGTAACTTAGGAAATATTTTAGTAGACGACTGAAAATCAGTGGAAATAAATGGGTAGTGAGGATTCTTCTTTGATAACATAGTCTATTTTTAAAACTATTTAGAAGTAGCGGTGCTCCTTGCAAAGGAGTTCGCCGGGAAAGTGCTACCTCCTTTTCTGCCGCCAAGCAGCTTGCAGTGTTCCGGCTTTTAGAAGGCACGGGCGGTGGAAATCCAGGCATAAAACTAGGCAACTACCGGAAACGCATCCGTGCTTCTTGAGATGGCGATTCAACAGAATTAATGTTTTGGAAATTGTTTAAAATTCCGACATTTTATTCACCCATTTCTGGATTATTTTCTTGCACCATTTTGGATTGTATAAACTCATGTTAAAGCTCCATCTCGCTGTCTTGGATAACTGCGTAATTCCAAACAAAATAAGATAAATTTTGCTTTAAAACACGTAATACGATCTAAAACCTTTACATTTCTCTTTAAGGGACGCAATTTCCTGTAATTTTTTTTCGCAAAAGTAACGCAAAGGCATTCAGAGGCGTTACTTCAAGAATCGCTTCCATAGTTTAAGTCCACGGGATTCGGCTAACGATCCGCGTTTAAGTTATTAACTTATAGCCCATTTGTTATTGTATTTTTGTATTAGGTACTTATGTTGCAATTATTGTGACCTAGCATTTATTCTACAGAACGTCTAGAAGACATTTCCTTTACAAATCATCTACGAAGGTGACCCTAACTCTTGGTTTCTGAAAGGCTTTGCTAACAGATTGACAAACTCATTTTATTTGTCAAGTGATTTGATAGGCGGTGTTATTTGAGTGAGCCAATCACATCAGCTAATATGAGATTGACAATCAATCAATATCATGTTAGCTGATTTAAAGCTGTTTTTCTCTCAGAAGCCAGTTGGAAATCGCTCAATAGCATTCCCGCTTCCGTATCCGCTTTCTTCCTACACCCCACACCGTCCGTGCGCACTTTAATAGCGAGAGCTCCGGACGTCGATCGTTCGGTCTTTTTTACGATACGGACCCCCAACTGCCTTACTTCGCGTTATAGTGCCATCTCTCACTGCCTCTGCCGCCCTGGTACCTAACGTTTGATTTCTGTTCAGATCATTGGCTATGATGTCTTGATTTGATTGCTGATGCGCGCTTTGTTTTTCCTTGAGCGTACGACTTGGTAGATAAATGTAATGTTTGTTATATTAGGTATATGCTCCATATGTATTCATGGAATCTTGATATAAATTCATTGAATGAACTTGAGTTGATAACCATATTGGTTATAGTAATAGTTGTCCTCATAGGTTTCGGTTTACTTATCTGGCGAGCTGATTCGATTTCATTTTTGTTAGGTGTGTTTACAGGCTGATTTTTGAGATGGGGCAATAAGGGTTACCTACAGGTTATAGTAAGTTGTAGTGACAGAAAAAGAGTCCTAGGAGACTGTCCTTAGTTTTTTGAGGTATGTTGATCCCCATTCACAGATATTTTTGCGATTTCTGACTTTTCTAGTAGGTACTCAAACCTGAGTTGGTCTGCTATAGTTTTTTGAAACTATAGGAAACCCAACCTTACCAAAAATTGCCCATTTTCTTGCTGACTTGCTGTATAATATTTTTTTTTTTATCTTTGAGGGCAGATTTTTTTTTTTCAAAAAGTTAACACAATAAGACAGTCTCATAGGACATTAGGCCTTACTGCCCTGTCTCAAAAATCCACCTGTATATGAATAAAATTAGTAAATAACATTGAAAACATTAAGTACAATTAAAAAGTTTAAAATCCCAAAAAAAACCCTTTGTACCTAATTGAAATAATTTAAGAAATGGCTGTAACCAAAATGTGGTCACCTTGTTGCTAAGAACACTTGAAGGTAATGCACTCGTATAAACTATAAACCTACTTTATTCAAGTAAAAACAAGATAAAATGAACCTGCCTCTGGCTATAAACACTACATAAAATACTGACTTACTTATATTATGTACACATTACATTTTAATTATGTATTTGTCACATGTTGCTGCCCAAGCGAAGGCTAGTGAAAGTACTCTGCCCACTTATGCAATAGCGTAATAGTGTGTACATAATTTGTAAATGGAACTGTTATTTCACGTTAGATGTCATCGGGGATGTAACTCAGTGGTAGAGTGTCTGCTTCGCATGCTGAAAGTCCTGGGTTCAAATCCCAGCATCTCCAAATAGCCTTTTTTTAGTTTTTGTAGACTTGCTGATATATTTTACTGTTTTAAATAGTATTATTATTATACTATCTAATTTAAAAGTAATTTATTCAAATTAGGCCGAGAATTAGCACTTTTCGAACGTCAAAATTACTTATGACAGTCCCCCAAAACGCCCATTCAACACTTCCTAGTGCTTTAGCTGGGAAGAAGTGGCGCAATAAATCCCCAGCAGCACAGCTGTCTGTTCATATGAAAAAAATAAAAAATAAAAAATTATTGTATGCAAAATAATCTGACTTTTTTAATGTTACGAGTATGAGTTTTTTTTTTATCGAACCTAATCTATCATGTCATCATTACTAGCGAAATCAGGGTATACCTCAGCCTAACCCACTACGGGGAATAACAGACATAATATTATGTTTATTTATTCAACCCAGTTCTAGCCAAAGTCTAGACAATTACAGAGTCCCACAAGTCTATTAGAATAGTTAGTAATTAACTGACAGTACCTACTAATTGGCGTCCTAATGGACGTCGGTAGACCAACGTATGAATTAGAATTAAATACACAGCTTAACTGGTTACAAGAAACAGTAAGTCGCTGGTAATCTAATGTTGTTTGGGTAGGCAGCTAGCTAGGTTCGATCGAGTAGGTACTTATTCATTGTTCTATTATTTATTAACGGATTCTTGTGCAACCATACATACCATTTTATTTCATTCCTTATAAAGCGCTATAGGTATAATTATTTATTATTATTTTTAAACAAATATCTAATTTAGTTTAATATTTGGTATTTGCTACACATAATCTATCTACTTTTATTTAAATGTAGAACACAATATACACACTATAAAACTGATTAAAAGTTGTCTTTCTTTCTTTCATTGAGCAACTGACTCAGGTGCAGTTTGTAAAAGGATGGCTAAAACTGCTGATTAGCTTTCGAAACACGGTATAATAACTTTTGTTTCATGCATTTGTAAGATCATTGTTATATACTCCCAACCGGCGCACACGCACGCCGGTTGCGAGTGAGAAGGTAAACGAAGCAATTTTATGTAAGGATTGTAGCAGGTGACGTTCTAGAAACTACAGTTTCCGCTCACCCCCACTCCTAAGAAGGCGTGTGTTTATGTATGTATGTTATAAAAAATATTGTACTAAGTAGGCAATTAGACTAAAATAAATTATATCTAAAACGAGAATTCTGATAGTTTATTGACTTAGGTGTGACTGCGGAAATCCATTATAAAATACGCGACCGCAATGCGTTTACACTGCGTTCGGCGCTTGCCGTGGCAACACGTCGTGTCCGGGTTTGCAACAAGTCAATCGGCATCCACACGACAATCCAATCGACACGTGTTTCACCTCTCAACGAGGCATCCTCAGGATGCCTCGTTGAGAAGTGAAACACGTGTCGATTTCTTACCGGGTTCTTTATGACTCTTTAAGAACAGTTAAGCGGATTAGGTTACTAAATATACGTTGTCTATTGTATTTTATCTTACTCTTCATAATTTAATCAGCTTGTATACATAACATTAATATTCAGCCTATTATGTTCCCACTGCTGGGACACGGGCCTCCTCTCTGTGAGATGGAGTGGGCCGTAATATACCGATACATGTCACACGTCTTCGAATTTTTGGCTCTAGGCCATGCCGGTTTCCTCACGATGTTTTCCTTCACCGTTTTGAGAGCAATGGTGATGAAATAATTTACACAAAGTAAAGCGCCTGTCTGCGTTCGAACATACGACCTACAACTCGTAAGTCGCGGCCGTTACCACTGGGCCACCACTGCTCCTGCCTGTATACTGTCTAAAAATCTTAACATTAGCTTACCGAACAGCCTGTTAAAATTTACTGGAAAAAAAAAGTTCAAACCCACACACATCATATTGACCATCAAAATACGCCAAAAGTCACAATTTCAACTATTGTTTAAACCTACACATGTCTGAGTTGCCATATTAATTAAACAATAACATTGATACCGGATGCATTGCCTGCTTCACATGCATGTCATGTCTCTCGTCAACTGAGAGGCAGGTGTTCTTCACTGAAACGTAAAAATGTCGTCAATAAGCAAGTGTGAGGTTTAAAACGAATACGGTACATTTATTACTTTTGACTTCAGAACCTAATGCATATTTTTAGGGTTCCGTAAAGGGTGCCAACGAGGCCTTGTGGTGGAATCTACAACGCCACATGCGAACTACGCATCAAAGACCTGACGTCACAAAAATCCTGCTTAGCGCAAGCGGAGTTTACCGCGCGACGAGTATATATACAACGTCCCGACATCAATCGTCGGATAGTTGCCCACCAGGCACTACATCCCTTTCCTCGTAGGATCCTCCTTTTTCTATCGAGGAAGAGTGAACCTGTTCCTCATACGTCTATAGCCTCATTACTAAGCCTACGCTGTATGTCTGTCTGTCACATGCTGCATCTCTTTAACCGAAATAGCTTAAAATTTTCAGAACAACGTGTTAGTACGGCCTCCTGGCAAATCATTAAAAGGACCGGTACTGCTTGCGTTGGTATTTGGCAGGTCCCCCACGAGCTAAAATGGTCTGATCAATAACAATTGTTTATCCTGAGAATCAAGATCAGACGGTAATAAAAAAATAATCCTTCCTCAATTCCAATTATTCGTGAATCAATAAACGACGATAAGATTAAACCCACCTATTCGTATATCCTGATACCCTAGTACCCTGGTTATAGCGTGCAGTTTGATCGTGGGCGTTAAATGAAATTGTTGAAACGCGACGACGGCTCGCACCTGCCCGCCCGGAAACCGATTAAAATGATAAAGCGATGCGCCGAGGATTTCGTGCACAGAACTAGCTGTTCGTACTAGAACAGCCTAGGAGCGTAGAGGGGCAAGTTATCTCCTCAATATTATCGATTTGGGGCCATTTCACGGTGCTTCTTGAAAAGCAAAATAGAAAAAGAGCAAAAAATATACATTTGTGAAATATATTTTAAAAGGTGTTTTAGATGAATTGTTTTTTTTTGTGCAAATAAATGTTATCTATCTATACGTACATATAAAATGCTTTGTCCTGAATGACTGACTGACGGATCAACGCACAGCCTAAACCGCTGATCGTACAGACCTGAAACTTGGAGGGTGTGTTCTTTATATGACGTAGGCATCCGATAAGATAGGATTTTTCGAAATTCTACCCCTAGAGGGGTGAAAAAGGGGGGCAAAGTTTGTATGGGACAACGTGATTCCTTGGTTCAATGTACTTCAAATTTTGCATACAATGGAAGACGTATTTCGTATTTTATTGAAATTCATCAAATTATTCAATTAAATAGGGGTAGATAGTTATTTTGGTAGTGATTTACTTCAAAGTTCATATCAATACTCCTTGTGCTTTTGATTTATATTAATAATAATAATAAAATAAGAATAATAAGGCAACACTGATACGTCAACAATGTCAAGTTTTTTCTTATCACATAATTTACATATTTAAATAATTCCGTACATCGTAAAAATACCAAAAGCGCCAAATAGAATAAACAAGAAATAAATCTCTAGAATAAACAAGAAATAATACAATAAACATAACTAAAATGAAAAAACGAAAGAAATATAGAAACATCAAAATGACGCTGTCAAACTCGGACTCCCTAAAAACAAATTATGTAAGATTTGAAAATTAAATAAGTATGTTGACGAGATCAGCAGCTCGCCGTGCACGCCTACTACCCCCGGACTCGCCGCTCAGCTCCGCCTCGCCGCCGCCGGTACCCAGCCCCATCGTGAGCGCTGTATCGACACCGGCCGTGGTAGTTGCGTCGAGCTCGAGCGACGAGTATTTCTCCCCTCCGACGTCGCCAACACCTATACGTCGGCAAGGGAGAGGCCGGCCACCGAGAAGCTTGGGACTTAGGGGCCAACCGGCCCCGAGCCGGGTCCCCGCTGCCGGTGGTTGTGTGCAGCGCATGAGATGGACTCAATCTATGAACGAGAACGTCATGCGCGCATATTACGGGTCTACAGAGGGAGGAACTAACCTCACTGCGTACCGTGTTAGGATGCTGTCTCTGTTTCAGGAACTAGAGCCAACCGTCAACGTCTCGGTCCAACGTCTGTCGGATCAGGTGCGTGTCATCCAACGCAATCATAGGTTGGACGATGCCGCACTTGATAGGCTGCGCTCAGAGGTACTGAGCAACCATATCGTATCAACTCCGGCACAAACCGCGGCACAAACGTCAAATACTGATGCAATCCCGCCGCGGTTCAATCATGGAGTTGCAGAGGAGGATGATAGGGTTGATACAGTAAGTAGCCAGTGCAACGTCCGACTGAGGAGCGCACTGGAGGATGCGTTTCGCGAGTATAGGCACACCCCGACCGAACTTAGACCCCGACTTCCACGCTTACCCATGCACAAAAAAAATAGGGCGCTGGTTTGTGCCTTGGACTCGCAGCTTAAGAATTTCTTCGAGAGCAGCGAGGATCTCATTGATACACACTCGATCCTGTATTGTGCGGCTGTTGCGGCATGTCGTTTAGCTAACGTCAAGTTCCCAAACTGTGACGGAGCTACTCGACCAAAACCAGCCGTACCAGCCTGGCAGTGCAGGATCGAGCGACGTATTGATGGGACCAGGGTACTCATCGGCAAACTATACTGCTTCAAGGAGGGCAATACACGACCACGAGTGATGCGCTTTGTAAGGCAGGCATTCTCGGGGACTGGAATCAGTCCTCAAGAATACATGTCCCGTGTTACAGAGCGCATCGACTTCCTGAAGCAGAAAGTTTGTGCATGGGCGAGCCGAATTCGGCGGTATAAGCGGCGGGTTGACCGATACACGCAAAATCGCATGTTCCAGAGCGATGAGAGGTGGGTATATAGAGCTTGGGAGCGGCCTGAACAAAATGTGACAGACGTGTGCCGCCCAGATGTTGCCGCCACGAGTGCATTCTGGCGCAGCATATGGTCGGTACCCGTCTGTCACGCTGAGGCTGGCTGGATGCAGGATGTCGAGCGAGTGTGTGAAACTATACCAGAAATGGATAAGGTGGAAATCACGCCATTAGATATAGCCAGTGCAGCCCGTCCGTTACCGAACTGGAAATCACCGGGACCGGACGGACTGCACAACTTTTGGCTAAAATGGCTAATTAGTTCACACACTTGCCTGGCATCTCAATTCCAGTCATCCTTAGAGACTGGGTCGCTACCACAGTTCCTTACAACAGGCGTTACCCACCTGCTCCATAAGTCAGGTAGTCCCGCGGAACCCAAGAATTATAGACCGGTCACATGTTTGTCGACGGTTTATAAACTTCTTACATCCATTTTGAGAGCGAAAATTAACACACACATTGACAATAACTCGGTTATGTCTGCCTCTCAAAATGGATGTAGGAATGGGTCCCGCGGAACTAAGGAGCTACTCCTCATTGACATGGCCATAAGCCAACAGGTTCGTCGATCCCGCAAGGATCTGTCGATATGCTGGATAGACTATAAGAAGGCCTACGACTCGGTGCCACATACATGGCTCATGAGGGTGCTGGAGTTGTACAAGATAGATGCAACTCTGCGCACCTTCCTGATGTCGTGTATGGGGCAATGGAGGACGGTCCTTCGCTACGCAGGATGTCAACAGATCCAGGGGAATGATGAGCCTGTATGGATTAAACGGGGAATATTTCAGGGCGACAGTTTGAGTCCACTTTGGTTCTGCTTAGCCCTGAATCCTCTAAGCACACTGCTGGAGGATTCAGGTCTGGGCTATCGGTTGAGGAGAGGTGGTCAGGTCATATCTCACCTCCTCTACATGGATGACTTGAAACTCTTTGCCCCCAACAAATCGCGACTGATGGAGCTACTGAAGGTAACTGAAACATTCAGTAGCGCCATCAGGATGGAATTTGGTGTGGACAAATGTGCAGTCATGCATGTAAAGCGAGGGGAGATTATGGAATCCGAGGGAACTCAACTCTCGGACTCCATACACCTTAGATCCCTCTCCTCAGCCGAAAGCTATAAGTACTTGGGTATGTCGGAAGAGTTAGGCATCAACGTTGCTGACATGAAGCAATCGTTGAAGGAGCGCTTCTTTGGTCGCCTGAAGAAGGTTTTAATTAGTCTTCTTTCGGGCGGAAACAAGGTGCGCGCCTACAACGGTTGGGTCATGCCGGTTTTGATGTACTCTTTCGGCATACTCAAATGGACTCAGACCGAACTCGACGCCCTGGACAGAAGGGTCCGTACACTCCTGACCGCAAATAGGATGCATCACCCACGTTCATCGGTGATGAGACTGTACATCCCGCGGAAGTGCGGGGGTCGAGGCTTTTTAAACGCTAAGACCCTCCACAACCGCGAGGTGTGCAGCCTCAGGGATTATTTTTTTAAAGCCGAAGTGGGTATGCACCGGGATGTGGTCGCAGTGGACAAGGGACTCACCCCGCTCTCCATGGCTAATGAGAACTGGCGCAAACCTGTAATACTTACTACAGATGACCGCAAGGAGGTATGGCAGAGCAAGGAGCTTCACGGGCGCTACTATCGGGCTCTTCATGAGCCTGGTGTAGATTTCTTAGCGTCCGTATCCTGGTTACGTTTCGGTGACCTTTTCGGGGAAACTGAAGGTTTTGTCTGTGCAATTATGGATGAAGTTATCTTGACGAATAACTACCGGAGACATATTATGAAGGACGGGACGGTTGACGTGTGTCGGGCATGCCATCGTCCGGGTGAGTCCATCAGACATATTATCTCTGGTTGTTCGCGTCTGGCTAACGGCGAGTACTTACACAGGCATAACCAAGTGGCCAGGATTATTCACCAGCAACTTGCTTTGAAATATAAACTTGTTGACTCTGAGGTACCGTACTACAAGTATGTGCCCGACCCAGTTCTCGAAAATGACCATGTCACGTTGTACTGGGATCGGTCTATCATTACTGACAGGACTATTGTTGCCAATAAGCCTGATATAGTGGTGATAGACCGATTAGCGCGCCGCGCAATGATAGTCGATGTTACCATCCCACATGACGGGAACCTCGTGAAAGCTGAGAAAGAGAAACAAATAAAATATCTCGACTTAGCACACGAGGTTGTTGACATGTGGAATGTGAGCTCGGCTATCATTGTACCGATTGTCGTAACGGCCAATGGCCTGATGGCCGAAAGCCTCGACCAACATCTTTCGAGGCTCTCGTTAGGTGGTTGGATCAAGCGCCTGATTCAGAAGGCAGTACTCCTGGATACGGCTCGCATTGTGAGGAGGTTCCTGTCTCTGCAGCCCTAACCACCGGTAGCTTGGACCTTGCTCCCGACACCGGCGGAATACTATTATTTATATTTTTAAATGTTTTTTATATAGTTTTTAAGAAATATTTAAAAATGTATTTTATATGTTAAAATGTTAATAAAGGAAATAATAATAATAATAAATTGCAATACAGGATCAGATCATAAATACTAAAAACTACAGAAAATTCATTATTAAAGACCCCACAATAACAAACGATAAATGCCGCAAATGTCACAGCCAACCAGAGACCATACAACACATAACAGGGGCATGCACAACACTCACACAAACAGACTATACACACAGACACAATCAGGTAGCAAACGTCATCCATCAAAAACTAGCACTTAAATATAAACTCATACAAGATACAAACACTCCTTATTACAAGTACATACCACAAATAATCCTAGAAAATACCACACACAAACTTTATTACGATCGCGCCATTCTAACCGACCGGACCGTTCACTATAATAGACCAGATATAACCCTTCAAGATAAAATTAATAAAGTCACATACCTTATCGATATTGCAGTACACATAATTTACAAAAAACAATAGGTGAGAAAATTAGTAAATATGCTGAACTGAAAGAGGAAGTGACCAGAATTTGGAGACAAGAAAAAGTCTACGTAGTACCCATTGTTGTCTCAACAACGGGTGTTATACCCAATCATCTCCACCACAGCCTTAAATTAATAGACCTGAAAGACTCAATTTACATAACACTCCAAAAAGCCGCAATTTTAAACACCTGCAGAATAGTCAGAAAGTTCATGCAAATTGAGGAAAATGAAATCACTCCTCATAACATTAATTCCACATAAAACTTCATCATCACCACACACACACACGCTACATTGACTTGGCTTGGCCCGTTAATGTAGCTTAAACTAGCCAAAGAGCTAAGAAACAAAATTTCTATACCTAAATAATAATAACGATCCATCATCACTGACAGGACTATTGTTGCGAATAAACCTGATATAGTGGTGGTGGATCGAGTAGAGAGGCGCACAATGATTATTGATATAACGGTCCCACATGACGGGAACCTCGTGAAAGCTGAGAAAGATAAACAAATCAAGTATCTTGACTTGGCTCACGAGGTTGTCGACATGTGGGATGTGGACTCAGCGATCATTGTGCCGATAGTCGTATCAGCCAATGGCTTAGTTGCCAAGAGCCTCGACCAACACCTAAGGAGGCTCTCGTTGGGCAGCTGGATCAAGGGCTTGATTCAGAAAGCGGTACTCCTGGATACGGCTCGCATTGTCAGGAGGTTCCTCTCTCTGGAGCCCTGACCGCCGGTAGCTTGGACCCTGTTCCCGATACCGGTGGACTACTATTTTTTATATTTTTAAATGTTTGTATTTTTATATTCTAATATTTAAAAATGTAATTTATAAGTTGTTAAAATGAAATAAAGGACATAATAATAAACTTTATTGACATAAGTACATTTACAATATAATAAGATTCTCTAACACCTGCGCTAGTCAAAACTGTGTTGCAGGTGTTAGTGTCTTCCCCTGTGGTGACAATATTCTTATGTCCTATCGAATTTAATAAAAGAAAAATAAAAGGTTACAATATAAATTAGTTTACAAAGGTGCTGCCATGCGTATGAGTGCGTGTGTGTGCGTGTGTGTATAGGTGGGTGTGTGTGAGTGTGTAAGAGGGTGAAAGTGTGTGTATGCGTGGGTCAGTGAATAAAAAATGTGTATCTGTGTGTGTGAAAGTGCAATGAATTATGTTTTTAAGAGGTTTTCTACATCTACATAATCCAAGGTCTTTAACCATTCAAATGTAGTAATTTTAAATTTATTATTACTCAACTTCCTAACTTTTTGGGCTTTATCATATTTACTATAGGAATGTGGAGCTAAATAATAGTAGAACCTTCTAGCAAATTTTGATCTAGTGCGAGGCACAGGGCAGCTTTCTACGCGCTTTCGTGATATGGGCAGGTCAGGGACAACACGCTTGTGATATCTGCGCAGCATTTCGTACACAAATATTTTTCTGACAGATAAGACTCCTGCCAGTTCATACACCAAAGATGTTGGATGCCGATATGGTAAGTACAAAAGTACTTTTAGCACCATCCGTTGTGCACGCTCGACTCCAATCATATGTGTCTTTGCTGCACCTCCCCAAGCGCAAATACAGTATCTGATGGTGCATTCGCACAAAGCTCGGTAAGTTTGTATCAGAAGAGTCCCAGTTGCAACTGTCCGCAAGTTTTTAAATATATAAACTAGTTTCCTTATTCTAGCTATAGTCAGCGATAGATGCATAGTCCATGCAAGTTGGTCATCCAGCGTCACACCCAGATATCTAACAGAGGCGACTCGAGATAGTGTCGCACAGTCACAGCCGGTATGGAACTCTCCTCTATTGCACGGGAAGGTATGTATTTTCAGGTCGTATGACGCAGTAGGTTTTCCTGCTGATGTTTTACTAAAGCAGACATATTTTGTCTTGCTAGTGCTCAGCGATAGAAGACTGCTCTCCAACCAGGTGGTCACCTCTGCCAAGGTGGTCTCAGCTACTCCAAATACCATGTCCCAAGTGGGACCATGAAACACCAATACCGTATCGTCAGCAAACATAAGTAGATCCATGTACGGGAGGCTGGCGGCTATCTTGCATAGGTTATTTATATAAACAAGAAATAGTGTAGGCCCCAGCGTGCTTCCCTGGGGTACGCCATATTTGCATATGGAGTCGGTACTCTCGTAGCCAGCTACTCTAACACGCTGAGACCTATTTGTTAAATAGTCCTACCAGTCCAGCGCTAGACCTCTTATGCCAACGTTCTCCAAACGTGTTAAAAGTATTTTAATCGACACGGTATCAAATGCCTTTTGAAGGTCTAAAAAGACCCCAATTACATTTTATTTTGACATATGTTTGAAAAGTCAATCCGATTTTATTCAAAAAAGGTTGACCGTTGAACTCACATAAAGGCTTGGTGCTTGCAATGAAAATACTCTTTAAAATTGGAATGTCTCGAAAGTCACCGTACTATACATATTAGTACCGCATTTGAAGGTTTCTAAGCTTTTCGCCAGATCAAAGGCCGAGCTTCGTGTTCATAAAATAAATCTTTTTTTTTTTCAAGTTTATTTAACCTTTATATCCCTACACTATAATAAAGATTGATATATTTTATAATTATTCAAACATTTTAACATAATAATTTATATGTTATAACAAAATTAATAACGTAAAAAACCAATAAAAAGCCCTATTAGAACCATTTTCGACTTCTACGCAGACGAAGTCGCGGGCAAAAGCTAGTTCTTTATAAAAAACAAAAGAGATTTACTGTGGACGCAAGCATATTGATGGAAAAATAACATCAGTGGCCTGTTTATGGTAGAATGTAAAATGGCATGTTATTCAAGATTTTCATCATGAGAATCTAACACAAAAGTATTATTACCCTCTATTAAATGGGACTTAAACATAACTGGTGAAATGTGGGTGTACTATTATAGGTATACCGCTGCCAAACCCTTCCGGAGTTCCAGGCATGATTCTATGTTATATGTTGTGTGTGATTAGCTAATACATTAACCTACTTAGAAAACAAACATCAATTTACTGAAACAATTTGCTCATCTCGCGTCTGAAGCAACATCACGTTAAATCCGATCAAATATGGACACGTTCAATTTTTCCGTGTCTCTCAAAAGGGTGAGCTATTTACAAAGTAAATAGACGAAATGAAATTCTTTTTACTGTGTCCTTGAATAATTCCTTTGTTTAGTGAGATATTATTTTTTCGGAAAGAGAATATCATTACTTACACCCGCAGAGCTACTGATTCTGCTGTTTTCTACGTAGTTTGTCAATAAAAAAATGTCACAATGTTTTATTCTAATCTTTCGTCGATTCGATGATTTTAGGAGGTGACTACTGAAAAAACTCATTTGTATTGATTGCTACCTGTATAGTGGTACCTACTGGTTCCGATAGGGTGGCCGGTACCTAGGCCCTTATACCCGTTTTCATTAACACGAGGCGACATCAAACTCAAACTCAAACTCACACTCAAAGCATTTATTTCAAATAAACCAATTACAGGCACTTTTGAATTGTCAAGGGGTCGGTCAGTCAGAAAGATGAAGCTAGATGCCCATTCCAAAGCGTAGTAGGTACCTATGGAGAAGAACGGGGGAGGAACTCCACGGACACTCTTTTAAATCATAATTATGGTTACAAAACATCACATCATCATTACATCTAAATGTAATACCTAAATATTATTGCACTGTAGGATTTTCAAAGGCGTTACACATCCATAAGTGCGATTTAATTGAATTGCGTAATTACAACGAATGGTCAGAATTTATTGGTAACTGTATTGAATTTATTGAAAATTGTAGGTATTAAGTATACTATTTTGTAGGATCCTCAGTTATGAGAAACAATTCAACGACTTATTGACATAATAAACTTCTCAAATTCATTTATTTCTATTTACTTAAGTTATAATACAATTTATTTTACAACTAACTATTCTATATATTATGTACAAGAATGTAAAGAAAAAAATAAGAAAAAAAAATAAAGGGAAGAGCTCATTGGGCATCAAAAAATTCGTCCGCATCGCTGTCAGCGGGAAAAGTGCCCAAAAGGCTGGCAGCATTGCCACGTTGGATGGCAATGCTGATTCTTTGGCCTAAGAATTGGCCAGCCCTCTGGTCACGTGAAGAGTCGACCAACCGCTTGGCGATGTCCCGAAATATTCGATGAGCACTCGGACCCCACGGCCCTAGTGTTTCAACCCCAAACGGCTCAAAAATATAGCTACCAATAAGGTTGTTATATTTGCGCCGTTTGAGGTTTTCTGCACCTGCAGCAGCCGCCCCGGCACAGCCCGCCGTGCTAGGAAGATGGGATGGCGCAAGGGTGTCGACACAGGTTGCATCCCACACCAAAGGCCTACCCAACTTCCAAGGCATAATGGTCATTCCGTCTGGCCTCTTCCCATCGTCGCGTGCCAAGCCATTGGGTTCTAAAACAGCTGGTACCCCGGTGGTGACAAGAGCCCGACGGATGATGTCATTAATGCTTGCGTGCCGTGCCAACCGACCAGCGCTCGTGCTGCAGGAAAGGCCATGGTGTGCGAGGCGGTCGACTGCTTCACCGCATTGACAGCGATGTGGAGCCCCGCAAGGAGCGCCCAGACGCAGACTTGTAGCGAGCCGAAAAGTGGTGTCACCCAGCATAGTGCCTATGTTGGGTGATGGTAGCGCCTGAAGCCAGAGGGCCGACTCCCATTCTCCCACAGCCAGCAGGCAGCAGTCAGCAGTATTGGTGGACGTATTAAAGAGGTTATTCCGTACCAACCTGCAGAGCGGCTCATCCCACTGTCTCTGGGAAGACGGGTTCTCGGGCTTCTCCGTATCCGGACAAGCCACAGGCGTTCATCGCATTAGTCAAACACGGCACTTCAGAGTCAACCTGAGAAGCGGCTTAGATCTTTCTGGTTAACTTTTCGGTGCTGTGGGACCGAGGACAGGAACGGTAAGCTTACACTAGAAATTTTGCGGACGCCGAGCCCACCATAGCGAATGGGTAGTGTGGCTTACAGCCACGCGCGGTCGTCCAATGCCACATTTATAATTGATGTCAGAGTACTTCGAATAATTTGATCAATTTTGTCTAAAAGGTGAGGCTTTTTCCATAGAGAGGAAGAGCGGAGAAAATACATAAAATTTGGACAGCAATGTCAGTCATACCGAAACAGCAGTATCTGATAAGGGTGAATGCCGAATGTAAGTTAATTTTAGAAAGTCTATCCGAAATGTTTAATTTTTTCGTCAACGAAAGGTGAAAAACTGTCTTCTAAAATTGGGGAACCTAGGAGGTGCAGTGAACTTTTTTCCAAAATTTTGATATCTGGGGTAATTGAATTAAATTTCTGAATGGTCAATTGTCTGTCAGTATTGTCACAAAGGTAAATTTCGCATTTTGAGAAGTTGAGGTCGAGGCCGATAGATTGGAACTGCTGCTTTAGAAATTGGAGATCTTTTAGAACACTATCTACGTCATAATTGATGTTCAAAAATATCTTGCCAATATTAAAAAAAAAAAAAAACTTATCATTGTTTAAAAATGTTTAAAGCTTTTCACGTCTCAATACTTTTGGAACAAATCAGAACTTGCTAAAACAAAAAACGAAAGTCGCTTCCACCACCTCTACATCCCCGTCAGCTCCGATTTAATCTTTCATTCGTGCCGTATTGCCTCAGTTGAAATTTTTCAAGCGTTCCGTTCGCTTTGACAAATGTTTTGGGTGCCAGCATACCATTCTGTCCCGCATCACGATTTAATTGGCGTGATGTGTGCTTTTAGAATCACAATCCAATGAGTTATATAATCCAATGTTGCCTTTTGTAGTCAGACTGATCATTTTTCCAATGTTTCTGTTTTTGTTAGAAAGGGTTTGTCTGTCGTGTTCTTTTTGCGTTTTCATTGGGTTAGTAAATAGGATGGTTCCTAAGTCTTAAAATAGATTTTTTATTTTTTTGATGGCATTAGTTAGTGATAAAAACCTTTGAAGTAATTTTATCTGACAACGTTTCTGTTTCAACGATTTTGTAAGATCCTAACCTAAGAACGCGTACTGTGTACATATTAATCAATAACGGTCGCTAAGACAGGGCAATAACCGTCCTTGAAAATATGTCTGGAAGTAGTTTATCAAAAGCGGTATTTAAGTCACGTCCTAAAGTTTGATTCTAGAGAATTATTAGGTACTCGCAGATAACAATTATAATTTCAGATCCAACATTGGAAGCCAGAGCTCTTAGCCGCTGCTGAGCTCCTGGTACTTTATGAAATGAAGAGTTCACCTCATCATCATCTTCCTGGCCTTGTCCACTCTCCATTGTCAACCATCACGCTATCAGTCACGCTTTTTTACTTCGTATCATTCATTCCTTACAGAATCCATCCATCTTTACTTTGGCCTTCCTCCGCCTCTCCATCTATCAACATTCATCTCACTTTTAGTCACATGCGTTTCCTCCCCTTCATCACATGCCAAGCCAAACGACTTCCTTTCAACTTTTCTGACACTGATGCCACTTTCAAACTTCCCCTTAATAACTCACCCAAAAAAGGAAATATATTTAAATTAATCACCGCAATCATCACAAATTATTATCCCACACCAAATTATACCATAATTAAAATATCGTCATTTACAGCAATATTTTCGCAAGGCGGGCGATCCGTTTGTATATCATTAACAGAATATCTCGTTTTTTAATTGACAACCCCGGGGCTGCAAACAATCCTCGCTGAGTTCATTAGTAGGCTGTCTGTCGGCAATGTAGGGAAAACGAGATGGTTTTGTTTATTTAGCAAGTGTTGAATAGGTTGTAGTTTCGGCAGAGTATTTTTACGTAACATTACGCTTGTGTACCAGAGGGGCAGAGGTGTATGGTGGACCCACATTTCACCAGTTATGTTAAAGTCCCCTGTAATAGGAGGCGAGCTTATTCAAACGGGCACAAATCCAGACTACGGGCTATTACTGAGAAAATGGAAAAACCCAATAACACTTTACCCGATATGGCGATCGAAACCCAGGATAATTTTGCTCAGCCTTTGAATGTGACCAGAAGATCAACGAGGCTGTTAGAAATAAATGATCCAAATATAATGTTTTTTCAAGGCATAAAGTGCCAGACATCTACGAACTAAGGTGGCTTCTAGCTGCAATGCTACAATATAACCCCAGATATCAGTTTCGGAAATACTGATATATCCTACAAGAGCTACTAATTACGACGAATGGGCTGAATTTATCACAGTTTCAACAGCTGAAATGGATGAAAAACTATCGGAATCTGAAGAGGCGAGCAAAACAATATTTTGTTTGATTTCGTATCCTACTCGCGACTGTATCGGGTGTGGTCGGGTCCAAGTTGAAACGTTTTAGCGGATAAATAACGATTGAAGAGAGAAGACCTATACCTATTAATTGCGTAATACACGAACAATCTGAATCTGACACGTATTGAAACAGATTTCTAATCCATTGCTTCAAAATTTGAAATAAAATCTGCTCTACAACGTAAATAACGCAATGAATGTTGTCGAACTGTCAAGATGAAACGGATTAGTCGTAATCGTTTACGAAAATGTGTTGCGTATTTAGATAGCTGAGTCTCAGCAGAACGGAAGATGAAGATGGAACGGAACATTATAGGCCGATTGTGTTTAGAAGCCATGATGATCATTTACGAAATAAATCTAAGTAAAAAAATACTTAAGCGGGTGAAGAAAACTATTGAATTTTTTGAAGATTTATTTTCTTGGTCCGGTTTATAATCTTTATGTTAATTTAAAATCGGCTAAAAAAAGGATGATGATGATACCACACCTAACTGATTTTGCCTACAACGACTGCATTCATTGACTTTTCAGAGTGGTTGTGAAGCTTGGATGTGCTGCAATTGCATGAGGTCTCATGTGACAATCATATCCAGCTACGAGTATCAAATAACAAACCTCTGAAAAGAATCTTACTTATAAATACTTGTGCTACATTCTTATAACTCGCGCCTCGCCCTTCGCCACCTAAACAGTCAGGTCACGCTTGCACCCTGTGGAGAGTTAACGTGCGTCGAACTCCCGGCCCAATACTGATTTCTGTTACCCTGGTTGTTGAATTATACAATTTATGGCCATCCTGCACGTTTGCCGAGCCAAGAGTCATTGCTTGATCGATGCATTGTGAGATATTTAGGCTTATGATGTAATCCTGGTACTAAATATTATTATTATTAAATATCCTTATACATGAGCGCTTCTCTTTTCTGGGTTCCGTAGTAAACAAAGAACCCTTATAGTTTCGCCATGTCCGTCTGTCTGTCTGTCCGCGGCTTAGCTCAGAGACGGTTGTTAGTACTTGAATGTTAGTACCTATAGAAAGCTGTAATTTGTCATAATTATGTAAACATCACGCCGACAAAGTGGTAAAATAAAATAGAGAAAACATTTTTTTTTAGGGTACCTCCCCTACACGTCAAGTGGTAATATTTTTTTTCTCTCATCTATCCCATGATGTGGGAATGAAGAATGTCGTTGGAAAGGTCGGTCAAAAAAATTTTTGAGTTAGTGTAAACCATTTTTGGATTCAGGGATCCGTTTGCGAAATATTAAGCTTTTAACTGAAAAAAATTGCTAGAGTCAAGTGTGTGTCAGCTAAATGGTTGTAAAAAAATTATACTTAAACTACTCAAATCTCAGTTTTTTTCATTTATTCTAGTTGTTTTAAAAGAAATAGTGCATATTGCATACCCTTAGATTGGGCATGAACCAAAGATGTTTTCCTAAAATTAGAACTGCTCTATCACTATTAGTTTTTTTTTTAACGCAGTCCGAAGTCGGGCTTTCGGTATTTATTTTTTATTTGTTTGTAGTTTAAGGGCTCGTATTTACTTTTCTAGCAATCATCTGCGTCAAATACGAATTTTATAAGATTCTACAGTTACTTTAGATGAAAATAAAAATAAAATGTTGTCAGTTTTGTTGTTTTTATATGAAATTATTGATGTTTGAAGTTTTGGCAACGACAAATTCCGAATAAAAAATAAAAATATTTTTTTTTTAAAATCCTTGTGGCCTGGGTCTTGTTATTGGCCCTAAAAACGTAGGAGACGGCCCCACGGATCCGCCATTTTCGTATGTTCAACCTTCTGCCGAACACCCTGTATAACGAAATTAAAAGAAAAACTATTAGAGCTAAGTAGGCTGTACAGGTTAACGAGTAATAATCAACCAACTTAAATTTGCAGATTGAAAAACATGATCTCCCATACAATCCTTATGGGAGAACATGTTTTTCAACTACAATGTAGCACGGTGGGCTGTGCTGGGGCTGCTGCTGCAGGTGCGGAAAACCTCAAACGGCGCAAATACTCCAATCTTATTGGGACTTATATGTTTGAGTCGTTTGGGGTTGAAACACTAGGGCCATGAGGTCCGAGTGCCCACTTAGTCTTTCAAAACATCGCGAAGCGGTTGGTCGACTCTTCATGTGACCAGAAGGCTGGCCTATTCTTAGGCCAGAGAATCAGCATTGCCATACAACGTGGCAATGCTGCCAGCCTTTTAGGCACTTTTCCTGTTGACAACGATGCGGACGAATTTTTTGATGCCCTATGATTGTTCCCCCCTACCCCGCCCTTTCTTATATACTTGTACATATTATTATTATTTTAAGTCTGTTAGTTTTTAAATTGTTAGTTGTTAAATGTACGAGTAAATAAACTACAACGTTAAGTTTTTTCTTGGGATAAATTCATCCCAACTACGGAACCCTTTATTGTGCGTGGTCCAACACGCACTTGGCCGGTTTTTTAAGAAAATAATGGTTGGGCGATAATGGCCCCTGCTCCGCACAAATAGCACTGAATCTTTTTTATTATGACACCATCAAAATATATCCGAGAGGAACCGATCTACGTGTATCTAAAGTATTTTTCCCAGTCTGCGGCGTAGCTCAGAGACTCTTAAAAGCTTAGTACTAGAAAGCTGTAATTTGGCATAGGAATACATATTAATCAAGCCGACGAAGTGGTAAAATAAAATTAAGTTTTTTCTTACGGTTCCTCCCGGGCCAGTAAATTAAGTGGGGATTTTTTGTCTCGTCTATGTCAAGGCGTGGGGTGTCGTTGGAAAGGTCGTTCAAAAAAATTGTGAGTGTTTCCGCACCATTTTTGTATTCAGGGATCCGTTTGCGAAATATTAAGCTTAACCCTTCATTGTGCGTGTCCGACACTCACTTGGCCGGTTTTTTATTTATAAAACAGCGCAGTACATCCAAATTCAATATTCTTTTCGCAGTAAAATAACAAAAATGAGTCGTTTGTTTCATAAAATTAATGAAAACCAATTACATATTTCTGGAACTCGGTTTACGATTTAATATGTATTATTATGTTGTATTTTGCATAAATATCAGCTTTGAAACAATGTTGCTAATCAAATAAATGTTTAACAATTTCATGCCAGCTTTTAGTAGCGTTAATTAAAATTGTGTTACAAATTATTTAGTAAATCCATTTAGACTGTGCCTAATTGAATTATGGTTTAATAAAATAATATTTAACACTTTCAGTGACACCAAACGCCCATAGGCGTAATAATAATAAAACTTCTATTGTGTCTCCGTCAGAGAATAAATAATAGTACTAACGTCTCGTTCAGTGTTCTTCAACTGGTTAAAAAATGGATTGAAACAGCAAACATAATACTTAGAATATAGTATGTCAAAATCACGCTATGAAGGTGGATCCGAAGTCAGGGTCGCGGGAAAGTCCGAAAGGGATACCGTGGCCCCCTTTTTTTTTTTGAGGATGGGAAACCGTGGCCCCTGGCAACGTATAGGTAACTGAAGGAACACGGGTGGGTTTTAGTCAGTAAGAGTTTTACACGCCCTCCCGCTCCGCCCAGAGCGGGACAAGTTATTTGACAACATACCACACAAAATAGAAAAAGATGAGTCCGCAGTGGTAGCCCGCGATATTAACGCCATTCAAATTTTCTTAAGTTTTTTACAATTTGCAAGTCAGTGTCAGGTTGTATCTTGATCAAAATATGATTCGCGACCGTAACAGATAAGTTTTTACAGTATTATAATCATCATTAATACATCTCTTTATATTAGATTTGTTATATTGAATGACTTTTTCGAAAAATCATGAAATTATATTATGTCAAGTCTACTTAAATCCTTGTTTTCAATTGATCTTATTTCCACTTAAACAAACATCAACTTTATGTCAGTGTAAATAAAGTTGATTTTAGACTGACTAGTACTTTTGAAAAAGTCATAAAAATATGAATTTGTAGCGCAAAATGAGCCTTATATGTAGGCATTACAGTTGTTTTTCCTAAAACTTGTGTTTGTTTATATGTTAAGCAAATAAATTGCGAACGCGGATTACTTTGATTGGCTTGGAACGCATTCAAAATATCGCAATCACAGCTATCTTCACGCTTAGTTTTGCTTCTACCCCAATTATTATTTTTTTTTTTTTTTTTAAGCCAATAACTAGGTACTGTGGTTGAGGTACTTCAATAAATCAATATCTTTCAGATAAAAATAAAAATAATTGTTACGGAATCGTTCCACGTTTTTATATCATGACATCCGCAATGTGAGCCCTTCAGGTAAGTACAACTTTTTCTTCTATTCTAAATATAAATCAATGTTTGTCTCTCGCGGAGGTTGCATTTTAAAAATTATGCAGGTAGCATGTTCTACAGTACTTAGTTCAGGTGATACGTGGACGTAAGGATCCCAACGAGTCGTGATCAATACGTCTGCCATAAATGGTTTTAAGAGGTAATGCCAATTTCCTTTGAGCGTTCATTGTAACGGACATTGGTAGTCGGTACAGTAGGTCAGTCGAAGCCAATATAATCTGGCCTCTAATTCAATTGAAACTCTATACTACGCTAGGCCAGCTCAAAGTCAAAGCGTTACTATCGATGTGCGGTCGACTGTACCATTTTCAGCAGTAGATGTTGTGAGGTACTATTGTTAAAATATTAATAACTAACTGCGTTCTGTGGTTTTACCCGCATAAGTCTCGATCCCGTGGGAATATCAGGATAAAAGTAAAGGGTAGGGAAAAGGGTCATGGTCTACCCATGTGTTAAATTTCATCCAAATCCGTCAGCCGTTTTAGCGTGAAAGCGTAAAAGACATACAAACAAACTCACTTTCGCATTTATAATATTAGTTAGGTTTAGTATAGGATGATAGTTAAGATGTTTCAGAATTAACCTTATAATTTAAAAAAAGTATCAAAATAACAGCAATTTTGTGCACGAGAATTGGCCTGCTGGTCAAACTCTTTGACTTAACACACAAAATGTTAAAAAAAATCTTAAAAAAAAAAACACCGCGTAGGTGTCTTTGGATCTGTATTTTAGTTTCTTAACATAATTTTTCACTTTTTCCCTACACCAATGTGGATACCACTACTTGCTATGTAAACAACAGTGGCAGAATGTATTCTAACATCATCAAGATACACAAAGTGGGTTAAATACGTATCTTCGCAGCTCACGCAAAAACTACCCAAGCAAAGTTAATAAAATTTATATGGGACAACCTCACACGCTTCCTCTACCAAATGAAAAAAGAATTTTCTAAATCTGTCCAGAATATTGACAAAAATATCGATGAACATACATAAAAACATGCATAAATAAGAAAATAAAAAAACCCCCGACACAAACATTTCCTCATTTCCTACTCTATCACTAGATCCTGTTTCTTGAATCATAGCTAAGAACACTCTCGAATTAGTCATCTTTAAAAAAAAAAAAAAAAAACACAATCAGTTCAGCCGTTCGGGAGGTACGATGGCACAGACAGACACACAGATTCACAGATTCGTTCAACTTATAACACTCGTCTTCTTACGTCGGGGGTTAAAATAAAAATAAATAAACATCCTGACGAATATTATAACCTCCTCCTTATTTGAAGTCGGCTTAAAACTGTAAAATTAATAGAAATGAAAGGTGCATTACGTTATTTGCTGTCACTATGTCCTACTACTAATACTACTAATACCTACTACATAGATAGATACTCGTGCATATCTCCTGATTGTTGGGGTTAAAGTTCCAAAAATATGAGATCACGAAAATATTTGCCCATCTGACCAAACTGTTTATTCAATATCTTACGTATCACGTATCGCCTAAATGTGATAGGGGAGAGAAAATATATATTGGGAAAAATTATTTTGTGGAGCAGATAAATATGTCTCATCTCCCCGGGCTCGGCTTGGTCGCGAACATCTATCAAAAATCTAACAGTCATTCCTAAAGGAAATCTGAGATGAAACTATGAAGACAACGATGCGGTATGATTTATTTTTTACTTTAGCATAAATACTATTAAATATTAGTGGGAGATATTTATTTGTTCATAAGTAAATATTTACTGAGAGATAGGTTTACAGTCAAAGGTGTCGAAATTCAGTTAATGTTACGCGGTTTCCATAATGTTCATACATTTTTAACTTTACGTTCCAACTGAACGCATAATACGCAAGTAATACCGGGAACCGAGCAGCGGCATCGAATCGGTCGTTGTGGCGCGTTGGCACCGATTCGGCCTAGGGCTGTTTACCGGTTAATATTAACTCCGCCTATCGTAGTTCACTGCTGGACATCGGCCTTTCCCAGGCTGCGCCATAACACCCTGCCTGTCCATCCAGCAGTCTGTCGTCATGGTCCATCTAGCTGGGATGCATCACACGCTACGCTTGCCGATACGTGGTTTCCACTCCAGGACTCGTCTGCTCCACCGGCCATCGGTCCTTCGACAAATATGGCCAGCCCACTGCCACTTCACTTTGCTTACTGTACAATCTATGTCGGTAACTCCGGTTCTATTCCGACGTTAGTGTTGACGTTTCGGCTCCGTAAGTCATGATGGGCAGGACGCACTGGTTGAAACACTGCGGGATAGGCGACAAGAAGACTTGACGAAGTTTTCCAAACACTACCCAACCGAACTGGATGCTTCTGTCTACCGAGCTGGATCACTTGTCCTAAGTAGATAAACACTCCTTAACAACTTGCGATCCTTCGATGTAGATTGGACTCGGAGACGTGCGAATTGTATATGACTTTTGTAATTAATATGGCAACTAACATCTATAGGTACGTAACGTAAATACAATAAAGAGTATTGTTACTACTTACCTGAGTACCTATCCATCTAAAATGGAAGCATACAACTTGGTGCTGATGAAGCAGATTTTTAAACCATATTACTAAGGATCCGCTGTTCGTCCATCCGTCCGTCTGTCACAGGGCTGTATCTTTTGAACCGTGATAGGTAGACATTTGAAATTTTCACAGAGTGTGTACTACTCGTACTATGGCCGCTATAACAACAACGATATTTTTTTTTAAGAAAAAATTAAAGGTGTATCCAAGAAAATCCCAATAGCACTTGCTCGACCTGGGAATCCTATTAAGTTAAATAAAATAAATAAAGGGGTTTACTTATATTTTGCCGCATCCACCACATTAAGCCGTTCTTACTCAGCGGCAAACTAACCGGCTGAACGGATTACCGCATCGATGCGCCCGCGTCATTGCGGCTAACGACTATATGTCGTCTAGCTATCTCCTGCCTCATACGACACCACTTTAACTCTGTGGGTTCCACAGATTATATTCGGAATATTTTTCATTATTAAAAAATATTTAAGATTGAAAAATCATGGACGTGCAGGACAATAATAATAATCTTATCTGCCGCCGTTCAGTCTGTAAAATCTGACCTTGAAAACTTAGATGAAGTCAATAGTGTGAAATCCTAGCAACTGGTGTTATGACAGTTCACTCAAGCTCATTTCACCTAAGTCATGGTGAGATTTTTAATAGCCCGGCAACATGAAGAGATAACTCTATCACGATAATTACCGCCTCTATGGTCTAGTGGTTAGACCACCTCTCTCAGATACAAAGGTCCCGGGTTTGATTCCCAGTAGGGGCAAACATTTCTACTGGGTTTGGTTGGTGGTACGGCTTGTTCTAAGTCCGCCTGGCTAGCTACCACCATTTTAACAATGTTAACAGCATTGTTGTGTTTCAGCAGTTACAGATAAGATAGCCAGTTCCTCTCACTTCCACCTTCGGCCTGATCATCACTTACCATCAGGTGAGATACAGGCCAAGAGCTTGTCGTTCAGGTGAGAGACGGGCCAAGAGCTCGTCGTTCAGGTGAGATACGGGCCAAGAGCTCTTCGTTCAGGTGAGATACGGGCCCTGAGCTCTTCATTCAGGTTAGATACGGGCCCAGAGCTCTTCATTCAGGTGAGATACGGGCCCAGAGCTCTTCATTCAGGTGAGATACTGGCCAAGAGCTCTTCGTTCAGGTGAGATACGGGCCCTGAGCTCTTCATTCAGGTGAGATACGGGCCCAGAGCTCTTCATTCAGGTGAGATACGGGCCAAGAGCTCTTCATTCAGGTGAGATACGGGCTAAGAGCTCTTTATTCAGGTGAGATACGGGCCAAGAGCTCTTCGTTCAGGTGAGATACGGGCCAAGAGCTCGTCGTTCAGGTGAGATACGGGCCAAGAGATCTTCGTTCAGATGAGATACGGGCCAAGAGCTCGTCCTCCCCCATGAAGGCCTATGTCCAGCAGGACGTCTTTCGACTGAAATGTTGAATGTTTTGTCTAGTATTTCCTTTAGGCCTTGAACTCTCGAATCTTACTTATTCAACAAGATAATTGGATATTTGTAGTAAAAAATAAATATACATATCTGGCGAAGTACATTATTGGGTATACTTTAAATGCTTTAAATATACTCCTGCCTACCTTGGGGGTTAAGAAAATAATAATTACTGACTACCAAACTAACATAGCGTTCATTCGTCAAAACTTACATACTATTATCTATCTAACTACACAAGTGAAAAAAAATATACCAAAGACACTGAATTTTCTTCACACAATCAAGGTTCCCTTTTATCTAAAAATTGCTCCAATTATTACAAAAAGTCGTCCTAATTTTAACGAACTTATTACAAGATTCATTAAGGAAGTCGCGTCAAAGTGGAGAGGAATATTTTCGATCAAAGCCTCCGTTCGTTTCATAGAGACTCTTCAGCAGCTTTCGGTCGAACGGACGCCGATCATTATGCGAATGAATTTAAACCTTCTTATGTTGGAAACTAGTTGTTGTGTACGGGTTTGTTCTATTTTTAAAACGAAGTTCCGCCGCAAAAGCCTCGAAATTAAAATTTTCTCACGTTTTTTTTGCAATTTTCAGGTTACTGTCAGGTTGTATCTTGATCAAAATATACTTCGCGCGAATAGCAGATATGTATTTGAATAATATAATCATTAAAATCATTAATACATCTAAGTTAGATTTATTTTTGTTGCTAATTTGCTCATCAACTAAATTGACACAAAATCGATACATTGTATTTTTAGCATTTTTTATATTATCTAAGAGCTAAAATATTTTAATTTTATTAAATAAATATTTAGCTCAGTAATTAAAATTTATATAACACATAACATAACATCACGCATTGTTTCCCCGAAGGGTTAGGCAGAGGTATACCTATAGTACACCCACATGTCGCCAGTTATGTTTAAGTCCCATGTAATAGGGGGCGAGCCTATTGCCATCAACCGGGCACAAACCAGACTCCGGTCTGCTACTGAGAAATTCCAGATAGAAAAACCCAATAACACTTTGCCCGATCTGGGAATAGAACCCAGGACCTTATGCTCACCAGTAGCGCTTGCGACCACTGGACCAACGAAGCAGATTTATATAACTGAAGTATTAATCGACTTTTGCCTTTGATTGAATGTATTTAAAAGTATGCAGGGTGTCATGCCATCTACGCGAAAACTGATGTTCCATACATTTTGACCGCGTAGGTATTGTACTTTTCTATGAAACAGCAGATTTCTTCTTTAATAACTGACGAAAAATTTCAACGCAGGGGGGTTCAGAATCATATACTGAACCCATGGTATCAGTTTTCGCGTCGATGTCCCTGCCACCCTGAATAAATCATAGCTGTGTGTTACTTCTTTTCTACACTAATATTATAAAAAGAAATGATTTATGTTTGTTGTTTTAAATAAACTAAAAATTCTTTCACCAGTAAAATGCTATATTATCACTGAGTAACATAGACTATAATTTATAAAAATATCACGCGGGCAAAGCCGCTGCGGAAACTAGTTATTAATCATATCAGTTCATAGTGTTTTGTTTTTGTTATAAGGATTACGTCATTTTAGCAATCATAATTTGAATTAGTTAAAATCCTTTCATAAACAGACAGAACTGAACGTAATGTTGAATTGTTTGAATTCCTTCGTTAATTGAAAATTAATCAACTTGTTTAATATTATAATGGTTGGCAACTTAAATTATTACAAACTAAAATATCCAATCAGATTCAAACGTTTAATTTTAATTTGTAGCTTAGTTTAGTGAACGGTAATTATTTTACCTACATATTGTATTCGAAAATCGCACCTGATATATACAGGGTGTTCGTCCTGTTATTCATCATAATTCTCCTGCCACATCCCAATTTATTAGCGATCGACGCAATATGTCTTTTTCTTCCATACTTCTCTTCTAGCCATATCATCTTTCACACCGATGTTGAACAATCTCCAAAAAAAAAAAACATAATATTATGTTTTTTTTTTGTACTGTGCCATACCTGGGAACCGTCTGGTTACGAAGATATTGAAGGACAATACTTCAACTTTATTTGATCATTTCCCAAACCAAAAAAAAAAAGTAAACAAATAGGCTACACAGATGTTTGTGTCTCTGAAGTGAAACTAAATAAATTACAATTACAAAAATACAGAATGCATAGATGACGGCTTCGTGATGGGTCTTTTTACACCCTGTATATACTACGTCCATTCCAGTTTAATATAATTTACTAACAAAACAATTAACATAGATAAACAGTTCCAAATAACGCGACATCAGATTCAATCGCAGCTATTTATTATATCTGTCGTGGTTTCAATTAGTACTGGCACTAATTAACTAATTGAAGCTGTACCTACTCATTGGAGATCAAAGCGTGTCTGTACATAGGCAGGTATATACTCGTAGTAAATTGTATCCGTGCCTCGGAAAGCACGTTAAGCTGTTGGTCCCGGCTGTCTTTCGTGGATCTTTGACAGTCGTTACGGGTCATCAGAAGCCCCGAAAGGAGTACGGGATATCGTATTACCCAGTAGGGCTGTGGAGGTCAGATATGCAGTCGCTCTATGTAAAATACTGGTATTCAGCTGCATCTGGTCAGACTGGAAGCTGGTTCCAACATGGTTGGGAAAAGGCTAGGCAGATCATATTGGATAGCGTATTGTGTAGTACATTCGTGCAGTAAGTAATGGAGTGTGAACTCAATAGACTAGGGAAAAAAATAGAACCCTATTACTAAGCTTCCGCTGTCCGACCGTTTTGGCACCCTTCGTGTACGGAACCCTAAATACTGCTTTCTACGAACCATTTTGACACGCGATTTTCTTGAAATCGAAATTCAGTAAACTATATCTATGTGAGTATGTGTTTAAGAAACAAGACAAGTAAAAAAAAAACATGTGTGCAATTCACACGTGGTAGAAGTGAAACCTTAAAAAATTTAGGCCCAAGCAAACTCCCACTATGCCTTGGTAAACACGTGTGGTACGAAGTAGAGCACAAAGAGAACCAAGAATATTAGAAACACTGTATAATGCTTCCAATCTCATTTTCTCCCATGTTAAATCTTATGAATTTATGTGTCTGTCTCTTTTTACTGTCGCTTTTTCGTTTCATCGACTTTCAAATCACAACGATGCTAAAGAAGTTTTCACTTCAAAAAAATATCCGTCGGTCAGATAATAAAAAAATATTAGATACTTATTTTTTGCTTGTATCATATTAATAAAAATTGATTTAGATAAAACGCATTAAGATTGGGGAGTAGGAGCTCACTTCGTCACAATTCTGTATAAAATCTATCTGAGATTGACGTCATACCACATTTTAGCTTAATGTCATAATCTTTTGATTATGTAAAAAAAAAAAAATTGGTGTGTAATTTTTTTTAATCATCTATCTGAAGGAAAAACAAATGTTTGGAAAGTCAATTGAAATTATTGACTTACGATCTTGATACTATTGTTATTATACCGCATGATTTTTTTTACCGTCTCGAGAAAAATAGGGTATAATAGGTGAACGGAGTAGAAGCCTATGGCACAGTTTTTTTTTTTTTTAGCTTTAAAAATATCGAAATTCAAATAATACGCACCCTACTAAATGCGCGGAATTTTTTGAATGAATTCGTAGCTTTCCGTAGCGGCCGATAGGTAGTCGCCGCACTTGCCGTCGGCCTCTTTGATATCCTTTCGCAGGCGCACAAGCCATTCGCCCGCCCGCGTGGTCAATGCTACTAAGCAAATATTCCCGGGTATGGCTTCTGTTCCACATACACAACACACCATATTATTCTCGAGACGGTAAAAAAATTCAGCCGGTATATCTTACTAATATGTATTATAAATGTGAAAGTTTGTATGTTTGGATGTTCGTTACTCACTCATGCAAAAACGTCTGAACGGATTGGAATTAAATTTGGCACACAGATAGTTTATAACCTAGATTAACATATAGGGTACTTTTTGTCCCAGGTAGTACGTTCCCGGGGATAACTTCCAACCTCCACGCGAGCGAAGCCGCGGGCGAAAGCTAGTAATGAATATAAGCGCTATATATCGTTGCGCGCGCGCTGTCACTAGCAGTCGCCGATTTTGTCTTACGAGAATGTCCGTAAATAAACTAAAGTGCACGAGTTGTAACCTAGTGATATTGGAAGTCCTTGCCTTCATACGAGATCGGCATCATGTAGTCGATAATGAAAGCTTGATAAGGATTTGTGAAACTGCATTTTCTGAAGAGGAAATAGATGAGGCGAAGAAGTTGTTGTTTATATCCACGAAAACAACAAGAAAACTGGTTTCGAGACGCAAGAACAAGAAACAAAAAGATTTGGAAGACATGATAACTGTATTTAAAACAATAGACCCGGAACAATTACCAGTGTTTGTGGCGTACGACCTACACAAACTACCACCAGTTTGTTTTGATCACGTCGATGTTACAAAACTATTGAAGGATATATTGGTTTTACGGAAAGAAATTGAAGATATAAAAAGCGATTATGTGACTAATGTCCAATTAGAGGAATTTAAACAAAAAGTGAATGTGGAAAAATCGAGTCCGTTAATTAATTCAAATGTTAACATGAAGAAAAGAGGAGGAGGGTACATGATAAATTGTGATAGCGGCCCGTTTGGCCTTCTACCTCACATCGAACAGCAGCCGGTGAACGTCGTCGATGTACCGCGTTCCGGTCGCAAAGATATGAGTCATGGTAGTGCAAGCGAATCGCCGCCGGTGCCGATATATCGCTCTCTCGTACACACGCATACCGGTGGTGAAACTCGAAATAAACCTGTCTCTCTTGCACCTGTTAACTCGACTATGCTTGTGAATGATAGCTTAGTTGCCATAGATGACGCATGTAAACAACAGACTATGGCAGAAATAGTTAAAAAAGGTGAATGGAAGGAAAATAAGCCTGAAGAACAATGGATATTGGTGCAAAGGTCAAAAACGAGAAATCGATTTGTTGGCATGACAGGAAAAGCTGTTTCTAATTCAGTAGAAAATTTTAAGGCCGCTGAGATAAAAATACCTGTTTTTATCTCTAATGTGAATAAAGCTACAACTGAAAAAGACGTATGTGAATACATACAGCAAAAAACTAATGAAGTTGTAAAATTAGAGAAACTCATTATGAAGTCGGAAAGGCAATATAATGCCTTTAAGTTGTTTATACCTAAACACAAATTATCTACTTTTTTGGATGACAAATTTTGGCCGGAGGGAATAATGTTTAGACGATTTATAAATTTCAAGAAAGGAAAAGTCACAGATATTGTTAATGATATTCCCGTTGTAAATAATGGATAAAAGTAACAAAAAGATTGTAAGTTTATCGACATTCAATTGTAAGAATGTTATTCGATCAGCTGATTGTGTGCGCGGATTGTGCCGTGTCGCTGATGTTATTGCACTTCAGGAGACTTGGCTTTTACCCCATGATGTGCCTTATCTTGGGAGCATTGATACTGATTTCGCGTATGCGGGCAAGTCCGCCGTCGACACGTCTGCTGGAGTCCTTATCGGAAGACCGTATGGTGGAGTCGCGATCCTATGGAGGAAATCAGCGTTTGCAACGGTATCGGTGGTGCGGTGTAATAGTGATCGTCTGTTAGCTATCAGGATTGAGCACGCGGGACGTTCCTTATTGATATTCTCAGTGTATATGCCGACTAATTCGGCTGATAATCTAATTGAGTTTACGGAGTGCTTAAGTGAAATTATTGCTATAATTGAGAACAGTAATGTTGAATCAGTGTTTATATTGGGTGATCTTAATGCACATCCAGGTGAGCGCTTTTCAAATGAATTGTTATCTGTATGTAGGGAGCAGTCGTGGTCATGTGTCGATATGGAACTACTTCCGAAGGACACGTTTACGTTTGAGAGTACCGCTAACGGTGCATTGCGCTGGCTTGATCACTGCGTGGTGAGCAGTGCAGCACGACATTTAGTTGTAGACGCGTCAGTTTTGTATGGAGTATATTTGTCGGATCATATTCCTTTATTAATTGAATGTAATATTGATTTAATAATACCTAAATTAGTAAGCCCAATCAATGCTTGCAATAAGGTAATATGGGGTGAACGAAATAACAATCAAATTGATGAATATTCCAATTTTTGTAATTCTAAATTAAAATTAATAGATTTTCCAGATGTTTTTCGGTATTGTGCGCATAAAATGTGTTCTGATGCTAATCATGTGGAAGTGTTAGATACAATGTATCGTAGTTTGGTTAGCATTTTAAAGGAAGGTGCCGAGCGTACTTATTTATGTAAACAAATGCGTCATAATAGCAAAAGGTACATTCCTGGTTGGAACAGGTACGTTCGTGATGCTCACAGAGAGGCTCGACTGTGTTACCAAACATGGTTGTCTTATGGTAAACCTGACCGTGGTTATGTTTACAGTAAAATGTGTGAATCTAGAAAAACCTTTAAGACCAATTTGAGATATTGTCAAGATAACCAACAGCAGATAAAAATGGATATTTTAGCTAAACATCACACTGAAAAGAAATTCGGATCATTTTGGAAATCCACAAACAGTTTAAATCCGAAGTTGAGTCCCCCTGTGAGCGTGGCGGGCGTGCATGAGCCAGCAGATATAGCCAATGCATTCCGGCGCCATTTTCAAGTTGAGTCACCTCTTATTAGACCTGTGCAGGTGGTCGATTCTGGGGCCAGGTCCGGCGACATTTCTATTGTTTTTACGGCACAAGAAATTGCAGCCATTATAAAGAGAATGGAGAGGGGTAAATCCCCTGGTCATGATGCCCTCAGCATCGAGCACCTGAGGTATGCGGGGGGACACTTGCCACGTGTGCTTTCTTTGTTTTTTAACATGTGCGTTAGTCACAATTACTTACCGGACGACCTAATGTATACAGTGGTAGTGCCTATTCAGAAAAATAGAACAGGGGATGCCTCTGACATTTCCAATTACAGGCCCATCTCTCTGGCCACTGTCATAGCAAAAGTTTTGGATAGTCTGCTTGATAAACAACTGGCCAAACACCTCAAACTACATGATGCCCAGTTCGGTTTTAGGCCTGGGCTGTCTACTGAGAATGCAATCTTGTGCCTCAAGCAGACTGTTCAATACTATACAGACAGGAAGACTCCTATTTTTGCCGGTTTTCTGGATCTGTCAAGGGCATTCGATCTCGTATCTTACGATATTTTGTGGCGTAAACTGGAACTTGAAACTACTGTACCACCTGAGATAGTGTCAATATTTAGATACTGGTACAGTCGGCAAAGCAATGGCGTGAAGTGGGTTGGTTCGCACTCGGACGTGTATCGGTTGGAGTGCGGGGTGAGACAGGGGGGGCTCAGTTCACCTCGGCTCTTCAACCTATACATGAACCAGCTGATCCTTGGGCTCAGCAGCACCAATGTCGGATGTCATATTGACGGAGTGTGCATTAATAATATAAGTTATGCTGACGATATGGTGTTGCTGAGCCCATCGATCGGAGCTCTGAGGGTGCTGATCGATGTGTGCGAGTGTTATGCGGAGAATCATGGGCTCAAATATAATGTCACAAAGAGCGAGCTAATGGTTTTCAAAGCAGGCAACCTGACATATTCGTGTATTCCTCATGTTGCACTGTGTGGAGAATCCCTGCGAAGAGTGGACAAGTTTAAGTATCTAGGCCACTGGGTCACGGAAGACCTTAAAGATAACTGTGACATTGAAAGGGAACGTAGGTCGCTGGCTGTCCGTTGTAACATGCTGGCCCGCAGGTTTGCACGATGTACGAGGGCAGTTAAAGTAACGCTTTTTAAAGCTTACTGTCAATCCTTCTACACGTGCAGTCTGTGGGTTAACTTCACTCAGCGCGCATACAGCGACCTACGTGTTCAGTATAATAATGCACTGAGAGTACTTCTGCGGCTGCCGTGGCGTTGTAGTGCGTCAGGGATGTTTACGGATAATAATGTTGATGGTTTTGCCGCGATTATTAGAAAAAGATGTGCATCCCTGATGTCACGTGTACGTGGCAGCACCAACAGTATTCTCAGTGTGTTTGCAGATCGGTGGGATTCCTCGATAATGCGGAGGTGGATGCAGCTCCACGCTGAATTTTAATTTTTATGTTTATCCGTGTCTGTACCTATTAATACTAAATAATAAGTAAAATTGTAACTAACCCTATGGACTCTGTCCGAAATAAAATGATTCTATTCTATTCTATTCTATTCTATAAGTCTGAAATCACCAACACGTCTTGAGCAGGCGTGGTGATCAAGACGTGAGACAATTGACACGCGGGTGGTGAACGCATTAGTATTGACACGCGGGTGGTGAACGCATTAGTATTGACACGCGGGTGGTGAACGCATTAGTATTGACACGCGGGTGGTGAACGCATTAGTATTGACACGCGGGTGGTGAACGCATTAGTATTCATGCCGTCTCTGTATGAGAAGAGGACAATGTGCATAGAGGAGCCACCATTTCTCTCTTGGAGTTACCGAAAACGTAAATAATGATATTATTGCCACTTCTGCATGACTTTCAATTATTATTATCACTAAACCTGTTTACTACAGAGTGTTCTTTATCATTTCGTAGGTATAAATAAACAATGATTTTATCAACTTATTGTCGGACAATCGAATAGACACTCTGTTTCTAAAAAAATAAAGTGGGAAATTGTTTGGCAATTGAGCTCGCCCGTTAAAATCGTCTGTTAATTGGACTCATTGTCGATTCAATTTGCAAGTCATGTTGAAGTATTGTTTATTTATTAGGTCCAGACAAAAATAAAGCGTTCATACGCTTCAAATTTGCCGAAACGTGCCGCGCGGAGGAAGCGCGGCTACAGCGCTGGGGCCGCGCTGCTTCGTAAATCCACATGAATACAAGACGCGTGACGTAATTTTTGTTCAAGTCTAAATATTAACGAAAACATGTTGAAGAATTTACCGATGAGGTTAATATTCGTCCAGCGATATGGACTTCGAAGTCCAACAAGTACAGCAATAAAATCGAAAAGAAGAAGGCTTGGGAAGAAAGATGAAATACAATTGTAAATTTCACAAACAAGTGAAAAAAATTAAGCATGTAAGTTTATTGTATCCACAACCATTTTTGATATTCTGAAGCTAAGACTTTCTTCGTCAGAGTCCATAGTCCAACCTAGCAACAGCAGCGCGGCCACAGCGCTGCAGCCGCGCTGCTTCCGCGCGGCACTTTGCGGCAAAGCCCTATTTACTTTATAGGTAACATTAGGTACCTACAATTCGGTAATTGTAACCCAATATTTTTGGATGATTTAGTGGTGAATTTGGAAATTGGGAGATAGAAACAAAAGCTTCTTTTACAATTTTGAAACTGATTCTAAATTCGCTTCAGTGATCGAATACAACCATAATTTTTCTGCCAGCCTGCATGATGTAAGTTCAGAAAACCTTTACAGTACGTACCTACTAAACATAATTATTAGTAAGTAACTAAGGTACATACATATACGTACCAAATTATAGATTTGTGAATATGATCTAAACACAAAATAAAATACAATACAAATAAATAAAATATACATAAACATATACAAATAAATAAAATTGAAGTTTCTGTTTGTCAAAATAACAGCTTTTTACTAAATGTATATGAAAATTTAAACGGTATTAATAACGAAAAAAATCAAATAAAAATGTTTGGCTGTCTACCTGTCTGTTTGTTGCGGCTAATCTCTGAAACAGCTGGACCGATTTTGTTGGGCATTCACTGGCAGATAGCTGAAGGAGTAACCAAGGCTGCTTTTATTTTAGAAAAAAAAATAGTGTTACGCGCGGGCGAAGCCGCTGTTAGCAGCTAGTATGCTATAATATGTCCCTTTACATCCTCTTCACTTACGCCCGCGTGCATGCCCGTGCGCAGTTCGTAACAATCACAGTCAGCTCGGGGCGCGCGACAGATATCAACATGATACTCGAAATATTAATATTTTTGCTAACTACTCTAGTAGGGTACTACATCTATAGCTATAAACAAATACATAACTTTTTCAATGAACGAGGTGTGAAGTTCATTCCTGGGGTGCCATTTTTCGGCAATATGTATCACTCTACGTTTTGGAAGAAGCATTTTCTAGATGAAATGCAAGAGGCCCATGATGCGTTTCCGGATGAAAAGTGAGTAATTTTTGTTTAGTTTGTTTGGTAAACAAGTCTTAAAAATGTTCGTCTTAGCGTGACCATGGCAAATATCGCTGGTAGTTAAATTGACAATTGAATTGTCTGACAAATGATTAATGATTTTTATACCTACTTTCGAACGTCAATGTTTTTGTTTCAAATATGCTTGGAAATTCGAGCATTATTTTGACAACCTTCTTCGGAATAAATCGGAAAAGCGGTAATGGTCGAAACCGCTCTATGAAAACTTATCAATCGTGTTATAAAAAAATGGAACGACATTCAAATGGCAACCAAGGAGGTAACTTATCAAAGATTTTATTTGAATTTAGCGCTGTTTAAATATGGTTAAAGTAAAGAAGAAACAAATGAACATATTGGCGCGAGAAAAATTATCGTTGTTCGTCATTGATTCTGGAATTTATAATTCATTTACTTAGTTTACATTTCCGCGCATTATTTGAGAAAAGTACTTACTACTAAGTACTAAGTAGTGTACATAAACTAACCTTGGCCGCAACCAGGCATTGATGGACTCACGTATGTGTGCCGAGTCGTCCATCAATGCCCCAATTGCAGGCCATGGCAGTAATGTACTTTATTTAGAAATTGACATGATTGTATTTTTTTTTCTGATATGGGTAGTGTCTGTGTGTGCTTTCATACTTCTCTATCGTTGTTTACTACGTCCACGTGTTCATACATATATATTCTAGTGAGACCTGCAAGCCTAGTTCAAAGAGGACATCACCAATTAGTTCGGTGTATCAGAGGGCGCGTCCCTTGCATGTTTCTAGGTGACATGTCCCCAGGCATTAAATTAAACTTTAAACCAAAATGTTTAAATAATGTGAGCTTATTTCCCATCTCTTGCATAATTTGTGTGCAAGGAAAATAAAGCAATAAGTTTAATTGGTGCACAACATTTATTAGTATCATTGGCAGCCTTGTTCCAGCCACTAACAAGTATATGCTAACCCCCTTTTGTGCTATGTTTTCCTGGTCTGTGCGCTACATAATCGTGTCTATTGATACTTCCAGATACGTGGGTTTCGCGGAGTTCACGATGCCGATCCTCCTAATTCGGGACCCTGACCTGATCAAGACCATCACCGTCAAAGATTTCGACCACTTTACTGATCACCGGGAGTTCTTCAGCGAAGAGTCAGATCCTCTGTTTGTTGGCAGTCTGTTGCTCATGAAAGGTATGTTTTAAAACTGTATTTTCTGTCTTCACATTTTTTGGTTGTGTTTGACTAGTTTCTTTCTTTAAGTTAGGTTAACCCGTTTATTTATAAACGTGGAGCTCGTGGCAGAGTAATAACAGCCGCACGGGTGCATCCAATAGGTTAAGCCACGTTTGCTGGGGTTGATCCGTGGATAGATGACCATCTTTACATACCGATACTGGTCAGTGCCTTGGCAAGCACGTTAAGCCGTTGGTCCCGTCTGTCATTCTTGGATCTTTGACAGTCGTTACGGGTCGTCCGAAGCCCATAATTCTGACAACCAGTCTTACCGTATTACCCAGTTACTGGGTTGTGGAGGTCAGATAGGTAGTCGCTCCATGTAAAGTACTGGTATTCTCAGCTGCATCCGGTTAGACTGGAAGCCGACTCCAAGATAGTAGGGAAAAGGCAAGGAAGATTGATTTGCTTAAAATTAAGTAATGATTAGCGAATGTTTAACCATATGTTTTTGTCGTACAAAGTCAAAGTCAAATCATTTATTTCAAATAGGCCCTTGTAAGGCACTTTTGAATGCCAAAATTATCAAGAAACTCCACCTTTAATCAACTTAACTGTAATCAACGTATATAAATAAACCCTTTTGTGTAAGGGTTGCATAGTGTAAATACACTATATGTATATTGGTCCCTCCGGTTAGGATATCAATATTTTACACAAAATTACATTCAATTATCATTATGTGTCTGTTAATTGGGGTTGAAGAGCTGTCAGTCTGTCTTGGTATATTACTCATTCCCGGGCTGGCCATTTAACCTCACCGGTCGATTCAAGTGTTACATGATTTAATTTTGTCCTGGGGTATAAGCATAATCGGCCTATAATGGATTTACTATGCAGGCCCAGTACGGGTTGGTCGATTTGTTCCTTATAAGTCAAACTTATCCAAACGTCCAGAAAATACTCCAATTTTGCATTGCCAATATTGCCATACATTATATCATGTGCCTGACCAATTTATTTGTGACTGCATGACCGTTTTATTCTAGCTCCCCTCCAATTGGTCGTTACACCAAGTCTCAAGCTGCGCCAAAGGCAGATTGTTATAAATTGCCGTGTTCTGAGTTGATTGTTGTAGGAATATAAATAAGGTAAGGAGTATTTTAGGGGTTTCTCTCTAGTCTCCAGCTCCCTAATTGCGTTACACACAATCCGTTTCATTTTGACATTTCAACAACATCAATTGCGTTGTTTATGTTGTTGAGCGGACAAATTTTTCGAACTTATGAAGTAATTAATGGATTAGCAATATTTCCTTCAAAATGATTCAGATTGTGATTGATCGTCGTTCGGGTTTCTTCTTTTTCGTGTGGTTAGTAACTAACCTGGTGTCAAAGTGTTATGCCTCCCATGGGCCCTTTACTTGGCTTCACATGCCGTCGAGAAATATCTCTCAGGCATGTTTCCTCACGATGTTTTCCTTCACCGATATTGTAGCAAGTGATAATTATACAATACGCACATGAATCCGAAAAGTCAGAGGTGCGTGTCTTGGGTTCGAACTCGAGACCTATGACTTGGCAGTCTGACGGTCACACCACTTGGCTATCACTGCTACTATCACTGCTGTGATTGTCGTGTGGTGCGAACGCAATTGGGAAGCAGGTTCTTCTGGTCTGATAGTGTAATTTGGTTTTATCTGAGTTTATTTCGGTATTTCTTTTCAGAGTAGTTGGATAGGAAACAGCTAACTGATCTAGTTTTATCAATCAATCTGCCTAGCCTTTTCCCAACTATGTTGGGGTCGGCTTCCAGTCTAACCGGTTGCAGCTGAATACCAGTATTTTACATAGAGTGACTGCCTATCTGACCTCCACAACCCAGAAACTGGGTAATACGATACCCCTTGGTAAGATTGGTGTCAGACTTTCGGGCTTCTGATGATTCTTAACGACTGTCAAATATCCAGGAATGACAGCCGGGACCAATGGCTTAACGTGCTTTCCGAGGCACGGAGGAGTCTCTGTATGTAAAGATATCCACGAACCAACCCCGGCAAGCGTAGCTTAACCTGATGGATCGACCCATGCGGCTGTTATTAGTTAGCCACGAGCTCCCTGCGAACTGATCTAGTTTAATATATAACATAATTTATTTTTGACGTGTATGTGAAAGTGTTATTTTAAACTAATTTACTTACAGAAATAAATATCATTTATCATTTACCAGGACGAATTTCGTAGTAGCAGTCCGCAGTCAGGATTTGTGCCCGGTTCATGATAAAAAGTCAATTTAGTTTGAAATGTTGGTGTTCTACACACTTCTGCATATCCTAACGGCGAATACAGCCGTGATTGTATGTATATATTTCGAGGCATCGCCAAGCGGTTGGTTGACTCTTCACGTGGATGACGAAAGAATCAGCATTGCCATCCAACGTGGCAACCTTGCAAGCCTTTTGAGCACTTTTCCCACAGACAGCGATGTGGACTATACTACGAATTATTTGATGCCCAATGAGCTCTTCCCCTTTTTTGTTTCCTTAATATACCTATTTGTACATAATATAAATATTTTAGTGTTAGATTATATATTCAAAGTCAAATAATTTATTTCAATTAGGCACATAAAATACACTTTTAAACGTCAAGATGGCCACTTCTAAAAGGTAGTTTTCGTATGGAGAAGAAAAGGCAAGAAACTCCACCGTTAATCTTTTAAAATATTTTCACAATACGAGTATATTGAGTACATTAATTATATTATCTTATGTGAATATTGTATTTAAATGTTTATGTTAAATAATAATATAACAGCATTAATAATGAACATCACTTCGTTAATAAAGAACACTTACTTTAAGCCGTTTATCGTTAGAAAATTATATAAGAAATTGAAAAGCCTGATGGAAAGCTCTCTGATTTTCAGTAAATATTAACCCATTTCTCTTTTCAACGATGTACTCGTATTTAAAAGCTTTGCTTTGTGAATAAAATTGCAGAGTAATTTTCGTATACAAAATTAAAACAAAAACACAATTGGTGGCAAAATTACCATCAGTCGAATAATAACTCGCTCACAGTTTGATCATCATAATTATGATGATATAATTAAAGTGCGTACTAGTCAAATAAATTAAATTTTACCATGCTAAAGTATTAAGGGTGAACTATTTTAAAAACGTACTTAAACAGAAAAATAATCACATTTTGTATCGTGTTTATAGTTTAATAGAATCGCTTGCGCTTGCCCAATTTAGGAGTAACTTTATTGGTGATGTTCTTCAGAAAGGTTAGGTGCGTAGAACTCTCAAAAGGAGTACGTAAGGATCGCAGTAGGTGGCGTTCTGTAATTTCTGCCTACCTCCATGAGGAGAAGGTAGGGGGAAGGTTTTAGGTTTCACCATAGAAAAGAGAGGATCCTCCGACCAGACGGGTGTCGTGTCTGGCGGGCAACTGCCCAGAGGTTGAAGTTCGGAGTTTTTATATAATGTCCATCGCGCCGTAAACTCTAATTGTGCGATGCAGGATTTGCGTGACGTCACGATGATGTGTGACGTCAGGTCTTTGATGCGTAGCTCGCATGTGGTGATGTAGATGCCATCACAATGGCGTTTATGTATGTATTATATAATTGTATTAACTCTCTCATATTTACAAACATTGTAAAAGTAGACGATTTTCCAAAAAAATATTAAAAAAGTTACAATTAATAAGTCAGTGTGTCAGGAAGTAATCACAGAATGTAAAATCAATGTCATATAATAAAATATAATAATTTATACAACTTAAATTCGCAACCAGTTTGATTTTGTCTAGATTCTAGATTATCCTATGGAGCTGGACCAGCATGTTTCCAAGCATTTTTATCTTGGATATAATCCTCTAATTTGTAATATGCTTGTTTACAAAGTGTACTTTTAATATGAGTTTTAAATTTTCTTTCATTTAATTGTAAAATATCACAAGGTATTTTGTTGTAACATTTAACACAGTACCCCATAAAAGATGTATGTACTTTAGATAATCTGAAAAATGGTTGATCTATTTTATCTTTATGTAGATTTTTTCTTACATACATAATATTATTATCTGACTTCCACAACCAAGTAACTGAGTAATGCGATACATCCTGGTAAGACTGGTTGTCAGACTTTCGGGCTTCTGACGACCCGTAACGACTGTCAAAGATCCACGAATGACAGCCGGGACCATCGGCTTAACGTGCTTCACGAGGCACGGAGGAGTATCGGTATGTAAAGATGGTCACCTATCCACGGACCAACCCCGACAAGCGTTGCTTAATCGGATGGGTCGACCCGTGCGGCTGTTATTACTTAGCCATACAATCTCAACGTGTCCTAATTATACGAATGGCGTGTCCTTTTATCAGAGTTGTATCTTTATATGTCACCGCGTTGTCCATAATGACGAAATAATTACTATAATTAATAACTGACTAGTGTTGGGATGTTGTAGGTCGGCAGGAAAGCTTTGGTTTCCTAAGAAGATCACACAATTACGGCTGTTTGTTAATGTGTGTTTATTTTCAGGTGAAAAGTGGCGGGATATGAGAACCACCTTGAGCCCAGCATTCACAGCGTCCAAAATGAAGTTGATGCTTCCATTAATTGTGGAAATTGCCAATAATATTATCGAGTACCTCCATGGTATGTATAAATAAATACTTACCTTTGACCAATTATTGATATCTAAAGGCGGAGACTGACTTGCAACGTTGATTTGTAATGTATCATTCGTGGCGAGCTTGGTTACAAAACGGCGATACACAAGACGCGGCGAACGCTCGCTTCGAGCACTTGACTCAATCGTGCTCAATTTTTGTTTTTGCTCCATTGTAAACATGCGCTCGCAATGTTTGCTTCAGGCGGTTCGGCTCGCTGCACTGACTACTATAAAGCTTCGTGCAGACTAGCGCGACGCAGAAACTTCACGGTATAACAATAACCGTATTGTTATACCGTGAAGTTTTCTTAGAAAATGTATTGTTCGAGTCGCGTCGCGCTAGTCTGCACGAGGCTTATAGCGTTTCAAAGGAGTTCAGCCGACAGGCGAGTGGAGCATCCGGCTCACATCGAGCGGCTCGGCTCACTGCACTGACTATTGTAAGGCGTTACAAAAACTCGATATATTACGAACAAATGTTGCAAGTCAGTCTCCGCCTTAGGCATTATGTCCGCCTTTGTACAAGCTCTGGTCACACTGAGGCGAATACCACGCGGGAAGTGGGACGCGCCTGCGCGCGTCTCGTTTTACCCCTTTATTTATAAACGTTGCTTAAAGTTAGAAGACATTCAAACGTCAAAACTATTTGTATGTATAGTCGCTAATCATTATTAGCTTTAAGGAACGGTTATAGATAAACCTCTTTGTCAATAGGAAGTTACGCGACATTTCGCGCAAGTGCGAACATCTGCATACAAGTAATTTCGCGCGAGCGAATTTGTTTTCTAATCCGCGCTGGTTTCGCTTCAAATCTGACAAGTGAAACAGCATCAGTTTTTTTATTTTCCGAGAGATTTCTTCAAGTCATCCAAATCATTTTTCAGCTCATCAAAATCAAAATATCGAAGTGGACGACCTGATGCGTCGGTACACCAATGACGTCATCGCATCAGCTGGCTTCGGCCTCAAGATCAACTCTCTAGACGATCGAGACAATGAGTTCTATAGAATTGGCAACACGATCTTTGACTTCAACCTGAAACAGAGAATATTGTTGATTTTATTTACTATACTCCCTAATCTTTCTAAGGCAAGTGTCTTCTGTACTTCGGGTAAAAGTTTCCTATACTATAAATAGAATAAACAGTTGGCAACGTAAGGGCTGATTTAGCAATCATCAATACGGATGTTGACTGGGGAAAAAAAAAAACTATTTAGTCCGCCAGTCAGATAATAAAGAAATATTAGACACGTATTTTTTGCATGTATCATATAGGTATAAGAAATGGTTTAGATAAAACGCATTAAAATTGGGGAGTAGGGGCTCGCTACGTCATGAGTCAGTATAAAATCTACCGTAGAGTGACGTCATAAGCGCCGGCCGAACTAGCGACACATTGGGTTGCGACAATCGTCGATAGGATCCCGCAACTGGGACTCGAGGTGGCCTTGCACAAGTCCGAGGCCATGTGTTTCTATGGTCCTCGGAACGCGCCACTGTCGGGTTCCCAGATAACGGCGGGAGGGGTTCACATCGGTGTCGAGTCGACGATGAAGTACCTGGGACTCGTCCTCGACAGCTGGTGGAACTTCGTGGAGCACTTCCGACGTTTGGCTCCCAAACTGGATAGGTTACTGGGGCTGCTTTGAAGCGGCTTCTGCCCAATCGGGTCCAAACGCCTCCTGCCGGAGGCTTTACGCGGGGGTCGTGCGGTCCATGGCCCTTTACGGGGCACCGGTGTGGGCGCGTTCATTGAGGCTGCGACCAGCCCAGCGGTTGAACGCGTCCCAAAGGGTCATGGCCATTAGGCTGGTCCGGGGATGCTGCACGGTCTCCCGCGAGGCGGCGAGCCTCCTTGCCGGACTACCCCATGGAATCTGGAGGCGAAGGTCCTTGCGCACATGTGGGAGATCCGCGAGGAGGCAAAACGCCGGGGTGTAACTCCGCTGCCGCGAGAAATCACGGCACAGCGGACAGAGCTCCGGCAGGATCTCATGGCGGCATGGAGTGTGCAATTGTCGCAACCCAGCGCTGGGCACGCCACAATTGTGGCGATAAGTCCCCTCTTTGAGGAGTAGCTAGAGAGGTGCCACGGCGTCCTCACCTTCCGCCTGACGCAGGTCCTCACCGGACACGGTTGTTTCGGGAGGTTCCTGTTCAGGATAAAGCGGGAGGAAACGCTCGGGTGTCACCATTGTGTGGATCGCCCGGAGGACACGGTGGAAGTCTGCCCGGCTTGGGCGGGGCACCGCCGTGTCCTTACGGAGGCGATCGGCGGCGGCGATCTCTCGCGTCCGGCCCTGGTGCAGGCCATGGTCCGGAGCGAGAGTGCATGGGAGGCCGTCACCTCCTTCTGCGAAGCAGTTATGCTCGCGAAGGAGGAGGCGGAGCGCGCGTGGGAGATGCAAGCTGCACGCCCTCGCGCCCCTAGTCGCCGCAGGAGACGCCCCGGGCGTCGGGAGTCGCGAGCCGACTTCCGGCCACCGTAGGCGCGGGCTTGCGGACGGTGGGCAATGGGTAGCTCGCCGTCCGATAAGGACCAGGCCCGGGTGTCACCATTGTGTGGATCGCCCGGAGGACACGGTGGAGCATACGGTGGAAGTCTGCCCGGCTTGGGCGGGGCACCGCCGTGTCCTTACGGAGGCGATCGGCGGCGGCGATCTCTCGCGTCCGGCCCTGGTGCAGGCCATGGTCCGGAGCGAGAGTGCATGGGAGGCCGTCATCTCCTTCTGCGAAGCAGTTATGCTCGCGAAGGAGGAGGCGGAGCGCGCGTGGGAGATGCAAGCTGCACGCCCTCGCGCCCCTAGTCGCCGCAGAAGACGCCCCGGGCGTCGGGAGTCGCGAGCCGACTTCCGGCCACCGTAGGCGCGGGCTTGCGGACGGTGGGCAATGGGTAGCTCGCCGTCCGATAAGGACCAGGCCCGGGTCGACGGCGCGTTGTGTTCCACGCGCGCCTCAAAGAGATGTCAGCACCAACTGACGGGGTCCGTAAGGACCAATGCCTGCTGGGGTTGCGGGTTTGTCCGAAAGGGATATCGCGGCCCCGGCACACAGGCAACGGAAGGAACACGGGTGGGTTTTAGTCAGTAAAAGTCTGACACGCCCTCTCGCTCTGCCCAAAGCGGGAGTAGTCATTTGATGATTTCCCACATACAAAAAAAAAAAAAAAAAGATTGACGTCATGCCACATTTTTAACTCAATTTATTGCCGTAATTTTTTGATTACGTAAGAAAATAAAAAATACGTGTCCAATATTTTTTAATAATCTATCTGTGGGACAAAAAAAAATTTCGTCAACATCTCTATTATGTTATATGAGAGGAATCATAATGACGGTTTGAGAGCTTCTGTAAATAAAATAATGTTAAACCGCCATATTTATTCCTGAGATAAAAGATATCTGGCGATAGAAAAATCGGCCTTAAGTGAATTAAAGAGGGAACAATATACCGCATAACTAATAACAATGTATATTTTTGTCATGCAGAAGTTAGGCATACGTGTCTTCTCCGAAAATACCAATAATTTCTTCAGAAATATTGTAGCTTCTACCATGGAATATAGGAAGAAAGAACACGTGGAGCGACCCGATATGATTCAACTGCTCATGGAGGCTAAGGGAGGTAAACTAAAACATTTATATGAAAATCTACCACAATGCTTGCAATAAAATGTGAGAATAAGTGAGAAATTGGGCAGTTACACCAAGTTTTCATTCATTTTCATCACCTTACTTACAAATAAACGCGGAGTCAAGTTCAACAAAATCAAAATATCTTATTTCACATAAACCTACATGGGCACTTACACTTACCCGTCAGAAGTTAGGTGCACGTTACCAATTGGTGGCTTTCTATGGAGAAGAGCTACCATTACAAGTTCCAGATTTAACATTCATATTTCGATGATTAACTTTGGAATAACTTGTGTATATTTATTAGGGGTTAATGTTTAAAGTAAGTCTTCCACCAGTGCGTCCGCTTATCCAAGTGAAACTTTTTAGACGGCGATTCGATAATTGGACGAGAATAGAGAGTGAAATTTCAAGGACGCCACATGTTTAAGCACTCTCTCTCTCTCCGTCTCTCTCACAAAATCTTAATAAATCTTATTTTTATAAGAATTTTCACTTTTTCTTCTCCTTTTTGTGTGGTTTGTGGCTACCCCGGTGCCAGAGTTTTAAAACCGCCCTTGAGTCTGACTTGGCTCAACATGCCGTCGAGAAGTATCTCTCAGGTATGCCGGTTTCCCCACGATGTTTTTCCTCACCGTTTTTGAAGCAAGTGATATACAATACGCACATGAATCCGAAAAGTCAGAGGTGCCTTGGGTGTGAACTCGAGGCCTATAACTTGGCAGTCTGACCGTCACACCACTAGGCTATCACTGCTCACTTAAGTAGTTCTTTCTAGAAGTTTCACTTCTATCACGTGTACGGAGCTGCATGCCCAATTTCTTTTTTTTTTCTTTTTAATCACATTGCGTATAGTATGGTAGTCCCATCATACCCTAAATACACACTGCTACGGATTTATTATATTAAGGCCATGAACCTGAACAGCCTCTTCGCATCATCACTATTTGGTTGAGAAAGAATTTTATGGAATGTGCCTTTTCTAAAGTTCAAGTCTGTTCAACCTCAAGACCCCAAACAGATAACTTCTATCAGACTCATATCGACCACAATCAGTTAGACGAGATAGTTTTTTTCATCATGATTTTTCTACGTTCTCCTTGTTATGTATGAGATCAGTGGACACACGTGGACAGTCAGGTTGGTCCACAAATTCGAAGTCAAAGTGCGCAAAGCTCCAAGTAAGCTAACTAAAGTGGCAGTGGGCTGGCCATGTCTGAAAGTCCTATGACATACAATTCTTTGGGTGATTCTTAATTCTTATTCTACTTTGCAGAATGGACTCCAGACGATTTGACGGCGCAAGTATTCATATTCTTCGCTGCTGGCTTTGACACTTCAGCATCTGTTCTAGTAATGGCTATCCACCAGCTTGCTATAAGCCCCGAAGTCCAAGAGAAATTGTACCAAGAGTGCAGACAGTTAAAGGAGAACAAAGACCCGCTTACATTTGACAAACTCAGCGAACTCAAGTATATGGATTGTGTTTTACATGGTAGGTCCCTTTGTTGACTTCCATCGTAAAAATACTAGGGTGTTGTAAAATGTCTAACAAATTCTTACTTGTAGAAACCCTAAGGAAGTGGACACCGGCTATTTTTATGGATAGAATCTGTCAGAAGACGTATCAGCTGCCGCCACCAAGAGAAGGGGGACAGCCTTATATTGTAAGTCAAATAACAAGATAAAGTTTGCGATTGTTATGTAAATCGTGTATTCGATGTTTGAGGACTTTTCAAAATAAGAAGCGATTTCCATAACATAAATACACGTAGTAGACATGAAATTGTGATACCCAAATTTAGATTAACTAAAACAAGCAAGTCATTTCTTATTAACAGTATCCGCTTTTATAACAAGTTGCCAAAGTCGGTTACAGAACTTAGCGATGGGAAGTTCAAAACCCACATCAAACGTGTCCTTAAATAAGAAAGTATATTATAAAATTAAAGACTACGTTGAAGACAAGGAAGTTTGGCAATAATTCCTTCTGCACATGTGGCTTCCCTGGTACATCATTAACGGCATGTTATGTAAGAGTCTATTAACTGCTCCCAAATTACCATGTTTTTTTCTTTTTTCTTTTACTTTACATTCTTCCTTGACATAATCATCATAATATTTGACATTATATACCTACAATTTAATTTTAACACTTTATTAGTGGCTTTTGTGAACATGATAATTATTCAGATTTGTTACAGTTGTAATAGCAATCATGTCATTTCGTTTAAAATAGGTTTTTATTTTTATTAATTTATTCATATTTTATATACGGTACTTAGATTTATTTTTTCTATTTTGTGAATGTGAGAACACTGTAGGCTTAGTGGACTGTAGATTTATTGACCATCTTCTATCTTGTTAAGTACCTGGTACTTGTTGAAAGACCTACACTGTCCTCCCATACCTATTAATACTACTGATAATTGAAAATATTGTAAAAAACAATTATTTTTGAAAGAGTAACCGTGGAGTTTCTTGCCGGCTCTTCTCCATAGGAAACGACCAATTGGAACCGTGCACCTAGCTTCTGACGTTTCATAAGTGCCCATGTAGGTTTAAGTGAAATAAAATATTTTGAATTTTGAATTTTGAGTGAAATTGTTATAACTTTGACAGTTGAAACCCGGTGACCTTGTCTACAACATGGTGAACTGCCTGCACATGGATCCACATTACTTCCCTGAGCCACATAAATTTGATCCTGAGAGGTTTTCTGAAGAGAACAAGCATAATATTAAACCATGCAGTTACTCGCCCTTCGGAGGAGGTCCGAGAATTTGCATCGGTAAGTTAACGAACATCCCCATTTAACAGGCAGTTTTTATTTTTTAAATTTAGATTCTACCAGGCATGCATAATCTTACAGGAGGTTTTTTACAGGCATGAGGTTCGCGATGATGGAGCTCAAAGTACTCCTGTACCTTTTAATGCTGAACTTCACCATCGTGAAGACTGAGAAGACTTCGGATCCCATCAAGTTAAAGCCTCATAACTTTAAAATCAAGGCCATGGATGGAACTTGGGTCAAATTTCAGAAGAGAGAATAATTGGATGTGCATTCAACAACCCATTTATCTTCATTAACTTTAGTGAATTATTGATACAATATTTGCCAAGACTTGATATTTTGAGATTGTGGGTAGCCTATCTAGAGATAATACCTAGCATTTTGTAATTGTTAGAGAGTTCGTCAACCTAGGTGGAGATATAAGACTAGGTTGTGGGTTATTTGATTGTGATTTATATATAAATAATAAAAGTTAAAACTGTACATTGACTATTATTGAGAAAAAGTAATTTACAACTAACGCAAATTCGATCGCTTTTGAATTAAGAATACAATAGTTTTCTATAGTATTTAGATTTAAATGCATCGATTATTTTCCTTTGTTTCCTCTGCATACCTACAATGTTATCTAAAACTCTTCGTCTTCTGTCAGAAAACAGTGAATCTGTAATTATTTTACATGCTGTAGCAAGATTTAATATTATTAAACCCAGCTTCAACTCTCAGTGGTCGTGAAAACTGCACTAAATTCCGCTAGCTTCTGAGATTAGGTTGAACTCATTAGCTCTTAAATTAGTCAGGGGATATTAGCCGTAGGTTCTGCTCCGTTGTTTAATTAAAAAAAAACTATTGCGAAATCTTGTAAATTGTAAAAAGGAGAATTTAATGTTCTGGGTTTTTTGTATGACGGCTGAAGGGTTTTCAAAAATATAAATCTTACATTTTATCAGCTTCAATCTTATTTTATTTATTACCACAAACTAACTATTTACAATAACACAAGTAACTATCTACACTAGTAGATTAAAAAAAAGAATTTTGCAAATCCGTCTATAAATGACCGAGTTATGCCCGAACATACATTAAAAAAAAATATATATATAAACAATCGAATTGATAACCTCCTCCGTTTGGAAGTCGGTTAAAAAAAAACACAATAGTCTTAGGTATTATCTATGAACATAAAATAGAATGATCATAATTATTCCAGTAGGTAATTACATCATGAAAAAAGTACCTCAATACTCAATATCTTTATTACTTACCTTTTCCATTGGTTTACGTAATTAAATAAAAGTAAACAAATCGTAAAAAGGGTTTTTATAGATTACACTTAACCAAATTAAAATTATTTTCGAGTTTTACGATAGTTACCTCTTTTATTAATGTACTATGTTTAACTACTTTTCGTAGATGTAACTGTTTGAACACATTTCTTTAGTTAGATTTATAATAATAATATAATATTTTGTATAATCTATCTGTATAGTAAAGAGCCCAAAAAGACAAGTTCTCTAAGGCTGCCTGTCCATTGAAGCGGAGCGAGGCAGCGGAGAGGAGAATGGCAGCGGAGTGGAGCGGAGTTGCGGACAGTATCTGTCCATTGATGCAGAGCGAGGTAGCGGAGCGGAGTTACGAACTGTGCAGAGCGAGGTAGCGGAGCGGTGTTGCGGACTGTGCGGAGCTCGAGAACGACTTATAATACAGCAGTCCAGCCTGGAAGCAATAACTCCCAGGATGCTGTTGGCACTGGCTCGCACCCTGCGCACCAAGGACGCACATCTTTTACGCATTAATGCATAAAAGCAACAACACGCAATTCCGCAAACATCCCTAATTAGCTACAGAAACGAGGCAGCCTCATCAACACCCTGAAAGTATTATTGTACCTACTGCACGCAAAGGGCACTGTACGATCTCTGCGTAAAATGTACCCACAGGCCACAGGTGTAAAATGAGGAACAGAAGGCTCTAAAAAGTGTTTTTTAACCCCTGTAGAAGCACGTTCAAACCTGCGGGCAATCGTATTCGCTCTGACCGACAGCGCCCTCCTCTCTCTCGATATCGTCATCGTCCTTCAGCTTAGAGTATATAACACTGGAGAAGCCTTACGAACACTTCCCCTCTGTAAAAGTACAAGAACAAATGTTCTAGTACGTTCATAAAAACTACTTTCAAATCGATTCTAACGCACTTCGTAAATTGTTTTAAAGGCGCGCGGAGCTCCGTGAAAATCCCTATTTGTGCTGTTAAATGGTGTAAAAGAGTTAAAATACGTAAAATTTACATAATGAACTGAATAACTTTCCATAAGCAATTTTTTTTTTCCAAGATTTAGTCATATTTTTATTGAAATTTAAAATCCTAACCTCTTAATACAATTCGATTTTTCATTCGATTCAACCATGATTCAATATAAAACGTAGCACGAATCGAGTATTTTCCTCACGTTGCTACTGTGACGTCACCGAGTCTCGCTACATCTCGTTTTTATGTTCGTAAGGATCAAAATACTTTTATTTTGTATTACGAAAATATACGTCAAGTCAGCAAAACTTACACGCACTTGACAAGCGATTATGTCCTCTAGTAAAAATGTTAACGACACTACCGTAGTGTTGAGGTCATGTTGGAAGCCAAAATTGACATGTCGATAATTTCCTAGTAAAAATTACTTAGTAATTATTTCTGTTTTTTATTTTTTTATTGTTCAATGTTTTATAATTTGTTTATGTCCATTGAAGTGGTTGTATATAAAAATAAAAATAAATTAACTTGACCTATTTTTTATTGAGATTACTTACTTATTACAAATTTAGTTACTTTTATTTAATTGAAGTTATTTTATCTTCTTATTAAAATGTAACTATTTTATGCAACAGCTGTTTTATTTCATGGATTCAAGCAAAATTCCGAATTAATATCGATATCGATAAAATAAAAATTAATGGTACGGACTTCTCTTTCCGCTACCGCGTCCCCCGCAAAAAGTGACATACAGTTTTGTTCGGAATATTGTGCTTATGGCTTCTCCAGTGTTATATACTCTAAGTCCTTCAGGCTAGTGGTCAAAATATGCCCAAAGTACTTGAATGAGTACACTCTCGACTCCCTGGTGGTCAAAGTATGAGTCAGGCGCACATTTTCTCTCATTCAATACATCATTTATTATTATAATTTCATGCGGAATTTGTACAGATGTTTTATCAAAGTGCACATTAAAACTTTTCAAAATACCATCATATAATAAACATACGCCATATCAACATAGTGTGGGGTGACTCACGGGAGAGCATTCTGTTGAAAACCGCTGCAATTTGTATATGTCGTAGGTTGATTTGATAATTCGAATTTTCGCGAAAACCCGGATTACTAGACAACGGTGAAAACATTTCTGCGGCAGATTGTATGATTCGTCATTTTAAACTGGGTGAAATAGGGGCGCAATAACCCAAGGGTTTTCACGAAAATTCGAAAAATCAAATCAAATCATCCTACGACATAAATAACAACATGGAATAACATCGCGCCTGTATTCCCAAAGGGTTGGGCAGACGTGTACCTTGTATGTGTGATATTATATTGTATTTAATTGTAAGTGTCGGCCCTATATATGGTAAAAACAACTGGTCAAATCAGCCAGTTCGCTACTGAACATAAGCCTAGCCTAAGCCTTCTTTTCTTTTGTACCGTGTTCCTGAGAAATAACTTTAACTTTAATTGACAACCAACCACCACCAGTATGTAAGGGTCGTAGCAGGTGGCGTTCTGTAGTATCTGCCTACCCCCATGGGAAAAAGGAGTGAGTTTATGTATGTACACATCAAGCTATACATTTCCAGTATAAGCTGACCTCGCATTGTACGGAAATCCTATACAATGCGAGATCAGCATAAACTGAAAATTATAGCTTGATGTGTAGCCGTTCTGTACGAGACGAGGATATTTGTGTGCTTTTGACAACACACATTTCTCAGATTTTCTCGTTTAGTGCGCAATTAACATCATCAGCTTGAACACATGAAATGTCACCAACACGTATAGTTTTATGATCTGTGTATATTCAGTATCTCGGACAACAATTCATTTTTCACCAAATAAAAAATGCTTATTCAGGGCACAGTTTTAGTGGCAGCAATGTGTTTTCTGGCTCCCGCAGACAGGCGCGACGCGACGGCTGGCGCGATTCGCCTCTAGTAGAACGATTTTCATGAAAGCTTTCATATATTTTTTTTTACTAGAGTTGCGTCGCGCCTAATGCGCAAGCCTTTAGTAACGTTTCAAGCTGCAATACGATCCCGTATATCCGAACAGCTAAATAACGTACATTTGGCAGCTTTTCATCGTGTTTTTAGAACAAGCACATTTTAACTTGCCGCGCCGTTGCGGGTTAGCATAGCCATACCTACAGCAGAGCCAGGATTTTCTTTTATTAAATTAATAAGGTTGTATAACGGAACAGACTAGCAACAGCGTGGAACGTTTACCTACAATGTTTTATGTTTATTACGGTAGATAAGGTGTATTAACTGGTTTTTATATTGCGGGTAAATAATCTGTTAAGATCTGTTAAGATTTTTGCGCTGTGAGTTGGAAAACACGTCTGCCATAGTATTTTTGAAATGTGCCAGGCTTCTATTAAGTCAAGGTATATTTTAAGAATTTATCTAGTTAAAAAGTGACTGCGTCGTTGAGGTACAATTTTTCTTTTTTTGTGTGGAAAATTATAAAATAACTTCTCCCGCTCTGGGCGGAGTGAGAGGGCGTGTCAGACTCTTATTGACTAAAACCCACCCGTGTTCCTTCAGTTGCCTGTACGATGCCAGGGGCCACGGTATCCCTTGCGGACTTTCCCGCAACCCTGGCAGGCATAAGTCCTAGCCGACCTCTTCTGTTGTGCTGACATCTCTATGGGGCGCGCGTGAAACACAACGCGCCGTCGACCCAGGCCTGGTCCTTATCGGACGGCGAGCTACCCATTGCTCACCGTCCGCAAGCTCGCGCCTATGGTGGCCAGGAGACACCCTGGGCATCGGGAATCGCAGGCCGATCCTGCGATTCTCGATGCCCAGGGCGTCTCCTGTGACGTTTAGGGGCATTAGGGCGCGAAATTTGCCTCTCCCTCACGCACTCTACCTCCTCCTTCGCGAGCATTACTGCTTCGCAGAAGGAGATGACGGCTTTCCACGCCCTCCTGCTTCGTACCATGGCCTGGACCAGGGCCGGACGCGAGAGATCACTATCGCCGATCGCCTCCACAAGAACACGGCTGTGCCCCACCCAAGCCGGGCCCTGGGTTCAAATCTCGGGTCAGGGAAAGTGTTATTGGATTTTTCCATCTGAAATTTCTCAGCAGCCTGGAGGCTGGAATTGTGCCCGGTTGATGGCAATAGGTTCGTCCCCTATCACATGGGACTTAAACATAACTGGCATTTGGGTGTCCTCCACCTCTGCCTAAGCCTTCGGGGAATACTGGCGTGAAAGCTGCTTTTGATAAAATATAAAAAGTTGTTCGGTTGAAATAAAAAAGTGCTATAACCACTCATATCCTAATGCGTCAGCGACCATGGTCACACTAAGTAGTTAGTGTGCAATTTGCGAGTTATTTTAATGTTAATTCAGTGCCGGCAGAAGCCAGGCTACCACAGACTATAAATTCACCGTGTCACCGCTTTACTGGCAAATAAACTGTTGCTATTATTGAACACCCTGTACTTTATAAAACTGTTATTAGTCTCCCTTTAAATGACTGTATTTTGGATGGAAGGTACTTTCAACTTCATCATTAATCAGCATTTAATTATTTGGAGGCGGATTCCAGCTAATGCGGCTGTTGACAAAGGGACGTTTTCCTGAGTTTATTAGTTGGGAACGTTTTAGGAAATACTAAGTTATAATCAGCTTGATTCATATTCTCTGCTTTTTCCTGGACGCGGATAAACTGTCTGTAGGTAACCCCGAGCTCTGCTCTGGTGAAAATAGAGAATGCTCATTTAATATTATGGGATAGTTCATACCAATTCCATACTAATTTCATGCTGCCATGATAGTAGGTACTTACTAATTCCATGCTGCCATAATTCAAAATTCAAAAAGTCATTTATTCAAACTAGGCTGAGAATCAGCACTTTTCGAACGTCAAAATTACATAAGACAGTCCCCCAAAACGCCCACCCTTCACCACTTCCTAGTGCATTAGCTGGGAAGAAGAAGTGGCGCAACAAACTCCCCAGCAGCACAGCTGTCTGTTCAGTTAGAAGAACAAAAAAAAAGATTCTATATAATAGTATTCAAAATAATTTACATTACGCAACACAAAACATAATTCAAATTATTAGCCATATGTTAGCTAGCACACGCCAATATACCAAACTAAATCATCGAGAACTCAACCAATCAATCATCGATACTCAGGCCGAAATAAAAAAACTAAACGTAAAACGAATTTAATATCTAAATAAAAAAGCCTCCAGGCATAAAGGGCGTGCCCGCTTACATATAGTTGTAACTGGAAGTTATAAATGATAAACTAGGACCATCGATGTAAAATAAATAAACAAAGAGTTAATTACTAATAACAGTAAATAATATGATCAATTGTCGAGGTCACTAGCTAACCACATATTGCAATACAACTCATAAAAAAACAGTGTGATGAGTAGATTTTGTCAAAAATAAATTAAAGTTAAATTAAAATAACTTGACTTAAAAAGTCAAATAAAATAAACAATTATATAAACTCATATAACTTGTCAGTACGTAAGCTGGAGAAAGAACATAAACATTGTCTTGAGTTAATCACAGCGACCAACTATTCTTATCATTTAAGTAGTCGTTGATAGAATAGTATGCCTTTGAACAAAGATTGAATTTTACTTTCGTTTTAAACGCATTAAAAGGCAAATCTAGCAAAGAAGAGGGTAGCTTGTTATAAAAGGTTATACCAAGCCCAACAAATGAGTTATGAACCTTATGAAGCCGGTGAAAGGGAGCTCGTAGTTTGTCCTTATTTCTAGTGTTAACATTGTGAAAATCACTGTTTTTAGTGTATAAGTGTATATTTTGCCTAATATATAAGATATTGGCGAAGATGAATTGAGATGCCACCGTGAGGATACCAATATCTTTGAAAAAATCTCTCAGAGGAACTCTGGCACCAAGCTGGTAAATAGCGCGAACAGCTCGTTTTTGAAGAACAAATATATTTTGAATATCAGCAGCTTTGCCCCACAGCAGAAGACCGTAGGACATAACGCTATGAAAATAACTAAAATAGACTAACCGAGCTGTATCGACGTCAGTGTATTGTCTTACTTTCCTGACGGCGTAGGCGGCTGAACTGAGCCTTCCAGCTAGGCTCGATATATGTGGGCCCCACTGAAGTTTGGCATCTACTGTTATGCCCAGAAAAACCGCCGAGTTTATAGATTCAAGCACCTCTTTATCTAAGACGATGTTGGGACCTAGATTTCTAACATTTGGTAGGGCAAACTTTACACATTTCGTTTTCTTAGTATTTAGAACTAGGTTATTTGTCGTAAACCAATCCGTAACCATTGAGAGTGCACTGTTTACATCGTCAAAATCTTAAAAAATCTTAAAAATAGTAGGTACTTACTAATTCCATGCTGCCATAATAGTAGGTACTTACTAATTCCATGCTGCCATAATAGTAGGTACTTACTAATTCCATGCTGCCATAATAGTAGGTACTTACTAATTCCATGCTGCCATAATAGTAGGTACTTACTAATTCCTTTCTGTCATGTCATTATTCAAAGGTTGTCATCATATTCTAAACTTTGACCTTTGATTCTTGACTTTGCGACCGAGCTATGCTCGGGTGAAAATACGGAGAAAACGAATTTTCACAGATATGAGATTTTTCGCCCCCGTAAACCCCTATAATGCCCCCTACTTTTATCGAAATCGTTAGAGCCGTTTTCGAGAACGTGATTACAAATATATATATTATATAAACAAATATTGCTCATTTAATAGTATAGGATAATGTCCGTAACTTCTAGCCGTATGATTAGTACAGTTAATGTATGTATTGCGATGTAGCGTGATTCATAACAAAACACTGAAATATACAACTACGTACATGCAAATACCAGGTAAAAATATCCTTCAAAAGTCTTTCCGGAAAAACAGAGAGAATTTTACAGAACAAGCAAAGTATGAACACGTACAATAATAAAGTTCTGCATCAAACGGAACCTAACGCTGGCGAATAAACAATAAATTGGCCACTAGTCAAAAACTTAATAGCGAAACTGCGATTTAAACTTCCATCTGCAGGGATTATATCCAGGGTATTGGGTTTAAATCGAATTTAGATGCTTCTTAGACGCAGTTTCGAGGAAGATACGACTTAATAGCTATAACTTGGGTATTTTATTGCCGCTTACGTAAGACTAACTTTTATTTATGGTGTCCTGGTACATTGATTGCTTGGATTTTATAATGCCTATCATCGATAAAAGTAACCGAGATATTGGGAAGATACGATAGTCCGTTATCGTAGAGGTATGTCCAAACACTGAGCGGCAATGGTGTGCGGCCTGTCGCGCTGTATTTGGACGACTGCCGCGCGCGAACTCTGCTGCCTACCTGTCGCACATATGTACACATTTTTAAGAAACTTTCGTCACTTCTTGTGTCTAGACGGATTTCTACGGACGTATTAAAAGGCTAGACAGATTGATATTGCCAACTGAAGTGCGTGGCGTGTCTCAGTTAGTAGGTACTGCCGTGCAAACATTCGTCGGTTTGGTCCTAACTAGAGCGCGGCAGAAAAGTGTCCTGCAAACGCGGCGTGTTGCTGCCGCGCTCTTACCGCTTAATGTTTGGACACATCTTTACGCTTGGCCTGTCGTCAATCACATTGGTGAAGAGAGAAAAATTATACTGTACAACCTACTTTAGATTTATGGCCTCCTGGCTCCTCATCAACACCCGTAATGTGCATAATTATGAACGCGAATACTCCTTATATTACATGACAGCAAAAACATGTTAATAATCAAAACCAACATCAAAGTTTATTACCGCTCCATTTTTTCTAAATTATATAAAACAAGCGACAGGTGATATTACAGTGTTGCCATAGGCAGTACTAATGCTTGGCGCGGCCTCGTCGGAGTCACAAATAATACGCTAATGTACGGCTACGCCGCTCATTATGCCTAATAAACCCCATTTGCGATAAACATTTTAGGGCCAACAGACGGGCGACTGAAACGTAGGGAGAATGTAACTTTTTTACAGAAGTGTTATTAGATAATTTCTTAGAGAGTATGAGTCTTTTTTAGGGTTACAAAAGGTTGCCAACGAGACTATTACTAAGGCTCCAATGTCCGTCTGTCCGTCCCTCTGTCACAGGGCTGTATCTTTTGTATATAAATAAAACTAAGTTAAAAAATTAAGATACAAGAAACGTGTTTTTTTTACAAAAGTATTTAAAACCATATGTAGTGATAAATATTGTATGCTGATACGGAACCCTCCGTGTGCTACTTCGACTCGCACTTGGCCGCTTTATTTCGATTTTCAGGTCAGGAAAAGTGTTATTGGGTTATCCATCAGGTTTTTTATAGTAACAGCCAGTTGTGGGTTTGTGCCCGATACAATAGGCTCGCTATTTATTTATTATGTGGCGGTATCGACAACGCCACATGCGAACTATGCATCATAGACCTAACGTCACCCAAATCCAGCATCGCGCAAGCAAAGTTTCCGCGCGATCAGCATATAATTGTAAAACTTCCCCAACATCAATCGTCGGGCAGTTGCCAGACACGACACCTGTCTGGTCGGAAGATCCTCCCTTTTCTATAGCGGATGAGTGAACTTTACACCCTGTTCCTCATACCTCTATAATTTCAAGGGACATGGAACTGGCAAAATGTAGGCTAGTGTACTAAACACCTCTGTTTAACCCGTCTAGTAATACACGCGTAATGTTATTTTATGTTGCCTCTTCATGTAAACGCGCTGATTAACAGTGTCTACGTTTAATTTTTTTTAATACTTCCATAAATGCAAAAAACGAAAACACAAAGAAGTTGCCTCTAAAAATAGAGGCCAACTTTTTAGTCTCCTAGTCTGCAAAGTTAACGAGAGTCAAGTTTCGAGTTTAAAACATTACACTCCCTCGCTACGGTCGGTTTAATGGAGCCACGAGCCACCCTGAGCTATGACAGCGTAAATAAACGCTAAAAGCCTCCTGTAATTTTTTCTTCAAGTTTCAGGTTATTATGTAGACGAATATGAATTAGGTTAATTAGGTATGATTACGAGAAATAATTTGAATTAATGTGGGTTTCTTTGAAAGAATATGAGCTTAATGATGTGGTTTTCTTATTTAAGTTATACAGCTGTTTTCCAAGAATAACATAACAGAACAGCCTGTTTTCCCGAAGGACTAGGCAGAGGTGTTTCTACAAAAAGTAGGTACAGTCACATTTCGATAGTTATATTTAAGTCCCATGTTACAGGTGGCGAACCTATTGCCACCCCTCGGGAACAAATTCAGAGTCTGAGCAACTACTGAGAAATTCTTTGATGGAACATGAAATGCGATATTTCAGTACATAGGTTCAAATGTCAACTAACAGTCCTGCATACCATCAATTTTATCAAACCACACCACACGACGTCCTAATCTGCTCAGACAATTTGTCTTAAATATGCATGAGTATAAAAAGCGGTTGTATTATGAATGAGCTTGGTACTGTAGTCGCCATGTGAACTGTAAAGGTCGCGTGCAACGACCCCACGAGCTCCTTGTTGTGGTTTATTTAGATGCCACACCCGTCAGGCCATGAAAAAAGCGACTAGTATCACTTTTAACACTTTGAGGGACTAAACGCCCATAGGCATTAATAATACCAGCCTGTTACTGTCCCACTGCAGGGCAAAGGCCTCTTCTCATACAAAGAAGGCACGAGGATTGATCACCACGCTTGCTAAAGCAGGGGTTGGCGGTTTCAGACTTATATTAACTATAAGTCCAGGTTTCCTAGCGATTTTTTCCTTCACCGATGTCAGTAATGTCCAAGATAAACTCAGAAACTACATTAGAATTGAAATTGTCACGTTGGTACTTGCCTGGATTTGAACCCACAACCTCGTGCATGAGAGGCGAGGCCTTAACCACTGGGCCATCACGACTTTACCGACTCATAGGCATTATAACAATAAAACTTCTATTGTGTCTCGTTCAGTGTCCTTGAATGTGATCGATTCTTCCTTTAAGCGCCTACACGGTTGCCACTCGCGTCCCGACAGAGGTGAACTTGGTGGTTTACAACCGCGTAGATGCTGGTTTACGATCAAACGTTTGACCTTCCAACGACCTTGGTTTAAAGAGCTGCGCTAGCGACCAAAGGCGAATATAGGAGGTTGACTCGGCGGCAGACCGTGTAGACGGCGCGGCGGTTGCCAACTGCGAGTACGTCAGTCGCTCGCTATCAATCGTCGCGCGAGGCACACGTTACGAGCGCAAGTTTTACAAGTTGACCTATGTATTAAAAAGTGCAAAATCGCGGAAGAAAAATAATTGATACTGAGTTGATCGAGCTGTACAGAGACCTACGCTATCTGTGGGATCTCAGCTGCAAACAGTACAAAAACAACAATCAAAAGCGCCTAGCCTGGGAGGTTTTTGTTTCTAAATAGAAAATAATTGATCCAAACGCCAATGAGGCATCGGTCAAAAAATTCACCATGACGTCTTTACTCCTCGAATATCACGACAGAATGGCATGTTGGTGACCAATTGACCATGTAGTTGAAACAGGTCTGACGGTTGCCAACCAAGGTCACCTCTGTCGGGGACGCGGTTGGCAACCGTGTGCAGGCGCTTTATCGTCGTGTCGATGGCACGACAGTGAATAAAATGTAGTTGGTCCAAAACTTCGCCACTTCCACGGCGTCGTCCGTTGCAACGCAGAAGTCACTATAGCTGCATTTTTGGAGCACATAGATTGATATGGGCTAAACTGTACCGAGTAGCAGCAAGATAGACTGGATGCGGAAGGTGGAGAATTGGGTATTGTGGCGCAAACCTGTAAGGTTTCTAGTACATAACGCCGGAGTCGCACCGGCGTCGGATTTGGATCGGACACAAGTTTACGAATGAGAAAGTTATCATCATTAGGTAAGTCAATATTAAAATGGAAAGCAGACGTCTTTACAGGTTCGATGGCAATGTTTTACTGAACTACGCTGCTATACTATTTAACTCGGCATCAATGCGGTGTATACGCGGTTCCAGTGCGGCGACGGTGCGGCTCATGCGCGATATTTATTCGTATAGGATGTGCGCTGGTGCTCACACGCACATGAGATATTTCGAAACTGGCGAAATGTAGGTGTACTTCAGCTTAGACCCTTCGGGAGGCAGGGCGTGATGTTATGTTATGTTTATGAGACATTTCGTTTGTTTTTGGGATGCAGAGATGTATGTGAATAATAATCAAGATTCGGTCGTCTCATGCGTACACGCCGTACACTATGGTGGGGCGGGGGAGCCGGGCATCCCCTCCCTCATCCACTTTGCTTATGGCTGCGAGCCGGGACGGACGCGCGTATGGTGTAAAGCAGTAAATCGATACTCCAGAATAGGTGATACAAACAAACAGTACACAGAGCATCTACAATGCCTCCGATATGGCAGTTGTCCATAGGATCGCCTATCAAAAGTCCTCAGTATTAAAAGACGGTAAAACTTTTAATTCCGCTCCCTTTGTAACCACACCAAGCATCTACTCCTCCACGATATCTCATTTTATTACGCTATTATTATCAAATTGCATTGCCATAGTACTACGTCTCGACAAGACTTTAAAAAGGGTTTATATTGTCTTAAAATAAAAATAAAAACTTCAATACAAGGGCCATAGTGATGTTTTTAGAAAATTGCATCGTATTTGAAACGTTATTGTAAAATTCAACGAATGTTCTGTGTACAATGTTGTTATTGTGTAACGAGCGTGTTCTATTGTTTATTGTTTTAGTTATTAATTGATCTCTATTCTAGCGGTGCTCGGTTCTAGAGTTTATTTTCAGAAGAAGAAGACTACTTACATAATGACGTAATTGGTATGTTGTGCTAAAGACCTTGGGACGATACTGAATATTATTTAGTTCCATTGCACCAATAGCTGCAGGCTGTGTCGTTTTATGTTTTTAATTAGCATTACTACGCATGAGGAAGAAATGAAATGAATCATTTGTTCCTTATTATCACCAACAGTGCCGTAAGAAAATATCATAAATTCAATATCGTTAGCAAATAAAAGAAAATGTTGTTCAGAAAAGCATCTTATTTATACATTATTTACATCGTCATCTCGTTGTTATTATTTCATACTCTCATTGTAATTTGGGAAAAGTTAAATGAGTTCGTCTGGAGGCGATCTCCCATCATCATATATTGGCCGCCGATCGATGGGAACATACAATGTTATAATAATGTGGCCACTGATGCCTTACAATCCGTAGAAGATCCCAGTTTTTCACCGAAGTCTAAATCAATATTTTTCCACGAGACGTCTTGTCGAGGGGGGATCGATTCGCGGCAGGCTTGTGCCGTTGAGGCTGCAGCCAGAGTGCATCCAGACTGGGACGTATACTTGCTCTTCACCGCGCCAGTCACTGAAATCATGCTCAAGAGGAGTTGTCTCGTAAAGCTCCTGCAGTTTCCTAACATAAAGGTTGCTAGAATAAATGTAAAAAGCTACTCTACAAATACCATTGTGCAGGAATTAATCAGCCACGGGATAGAGAAGAGTTTTCGGCCTGTACAACACACTGCAGACATAATGAAGATGTTGACTTTAAATAAATGGGGCGGAGTGAGTTTAGATCTAGATGTACTCGTGATGAAGTCATTCAATGATCTACCGAACAATTGGATTGCGAAAGAGTCGCCTTATCTTTTAGCCTCTGGAGTTATGAGGTTCTCCAAAGACGAGGTTGGACAGACTTTAACCACCGAAGTTCTTCGGTAAGCTTAATTTATTTTTCTTCTTTGCTTAATGCAAATTATTTTATCACTGAAAATGGTGATGGAAAATATTGCGAGGAAACCGGCTTATCTTAGAACATACAATTCGAGGACAGGCGACATCTACCAACCCGCTCTGGGCCCGTGTGGTGGATTATGGCCCACTCCCTCTCACAGAGAGGAGGCCTGTGTCCCAGCTGTGGGAACACTATTGGCTGTTTATGCATAGCATTTGCCTATCGACGTTATTCCTGCTAGCTATGAGTCCATTTTAATTCAAGACACAGATTTAGGTTAATTTCGTTAAAAGACCCTTTGTAACGACCCCGGTATCTGGGCAACAAATCCATACTAATAATATTATATCTCTGTCTGTAACCTTTTTACGCCTTAACACTGTGGAGTGGTAGCCCGGGGAAGTTACGCCGAATTTTAGGCTAACTTTGCATTAATTTAAAACAGCGATTTTTTTTCATTTAACGTGTAGGATATGGTCAAGGGAGTATAATAAACTGTTTAACGCGAAAAGTTCAACCCCGCGTGTAGGTTTTTTTAAAGAAACCATCAAATTTCAATTTTACGTTATAATATAACCAAAATTTTCCCGTTAACTATTTTGCTGCGCTTGCGTTTATGTTCTTTTTGCCTTGATGCGGTCCTGGAAAATGTTTGATTTTTTTATATTATTTGAAGAGCTAAGTTCAAAAACACGATTCAGTAACAAAATCGCTGTTAGGATTTAGTGCAGGGTTCAAACCTAATTTCCCCGGCCTATGGTGCCTTAATGGTTGTTTAATTACAGAGAGATTGTTGGAACGTTTTTGACAAAGACCTGGGTGTCTTATGGTGCCTTGGCAATTGAAAGGGTGCTTATGAGAAAATGTAAGGAATTCCTGAGATCTGAAAGAACCGGAGATTGTGGAGGTAAAGAATAGTTACAGTTGTTGTCACTTTTTGTTCGGTCACCCGGAACGCGTGGTCACTTTCCAGTTTTCCGAACAAACAGGGACATAATTATAAACGCGTAGGTATACAGGGTTACAGGGTAAGTCGTACTGAATACTCGTATTAAAGCATATTATTATTCAGGTCATTTCTGATGAATTTGATTCTGAAATAACATGTCCGAAACTTAACCGATAGGGAGATATTACATTTTAAAGATTATTTTTTTAAATCCTTTATTTTTGGCTTTTAGTCGTTTTTATTAATGGACATGTCTTCTAACTAGATACATTAAAAAAACGACTCTAGGAGCTCTAATCCCAAAGAAAACGACGAGAAGCCAAAAAATAAGGATTTTTAAAAATAATCTTTAAAATATAATATCTCCATAACGGTTAAGTTACAGATATTTTATTTCAGAATCAAATTCATCAGATTGAGATTGTGGCGACATCTACACTGCCATAAACGAACTATAACCGACGACGTATCCTACTTCACGATATCAAAGTTATACAACAAAATCGATAACAACTATAGGACAGTAGCTCTCCAGACACAGCACTCGTCTGATCGGGGATCCTTCCTTTTCAATGGAGGTTGAGGAACTTTTCAACATTCCTCACACCTCTAAAAGGTCGTGTTTCTTTACCAAGTAACTACCATTAACTCAGGTCTGATTGCAGTTAAAACCTCATATTATTGATTTTATTGATATGGCCGTGCTTTTTAACTTTCCTGATGTAGTTCCTTTCAGTTTGCTATAAAGAATATCTATCTTATTAGTATTAAATGTTAAACGTGTTTTGAACTTGATATGGTTTCCGTATACCTAAACAAAAGCCCACTAATGTACAGATTAGTAGAGAGACATTGTACAATGTGGAATGACAATAATACGACAGTAAATTTAATGAAAAAACTGAAAATACTAATGCATATGAGTGTTTTGAGACTATCCATATTTATTTGAAAAATCTAAAGGAGCCCTATCTTAACCTTTTCCTTGTCGTGGACCACTTACAACATTTAAACAATCTGACGGACCCCTTACACACATTAATGTAGGGAAAGAAAACAGGGCATTTAAAAAATATACTTTTGTTTATTACCACTGAAAAAGATAAAATTAATGCGACAGCTGCTGCGGCTTTATTTCGGTAAGTACGACACAGGAGCCATTGCATGTTTCGTCTAGTTGTTTAATTTTATTTTTATTGTAGCTAATGTTGAGAATCCCGACTCAGAAAGATATGTAGTAGCAAATAGCATTTACATTTATAAGTGACTAGCTTTTGCCCGCGACTTCGTCCGCGTAGAAGTCGAAAATGGTTCTAACAGGATTTTTTATTGGTTTTTTACGATAATAATTCTATGTAGTAGCAAATAGCATTTACATTTATAAGTGACTAGCTTTTGCCCGCGACTTCGTCCGCGTAGAAGTCGAAAATGGTTCTAACAGGATTTTTTATTGGTTTTTTACGATAATAATTTTGTTATAACATATAAAATATTATGTTAAAATGTTTGAATACTTATAAAATACAACAATCTTTATTATAGTGTAGGGATTTAAGGGTTGAACAATCATGAAAATAAAATAAAGTTTTGTTAAGTAAATATATTTTATGAACACGAAGCTCGGCCATCGATCTGGTGAAAGTTACACGGGGGTATTATCTTTTTACAACGAAATCGAAGTACTACACCTACCGCAGCATTTCATTGTAAACAATATTTTTTGTTTTTCCTTCGGGTGCTAGAATCACCAGGCTAATCTGTGCGCTTACTCTGGACCATGCCACATACAACTGGCCGTGGGACAAGCAGCTTTCCCTCAAGTCTACTCCCGCTACCTTAAGAGTTTGACGTTGAGCTTTGTATATGGTCATTGCGAAGCAGACTTAGATAGGAAACTGCACTCTCTTGAATTCGAAGGGGTAATTTGATGGTGTTAAGGGAATCCTAGGAATAAATACAAACCTCTGCAAAGCTTAGAAACCTTCAAATGCGGTACTAATATAGTACGGTGCCTTTCGAGACACTCCAATTTTAAAGAGTATTTGCATTGCACCAAACTTATAAGTGAGTTCAACCTTTTTTGAATAAAATCGGATTGAGTTTTCAAACATGTGTCAAAATAAAATGTAATTTAAATCAAAAGCACTAGGGAGTATTGATATCAACTTAGAACTGAGAATTTAAACACCGTTAGGGGATGAATTTCAATTAAATACGAAATACGTCTTCCATCAATTCTACTAAAGAATGTTTATGCAAAATTTGAAGTAGATTGGACCAAGGAATCACGTTGTCCCATACAAACTTTGCCCCCCTTTTTCACCCCTTTAAGGGTAGAATTTCGGAAAATCCTTTCTTATCGGATGCCTACGTCATACAAAGAACACACCCTCCAAGTTTCAGGTCCTTACGATCAGCGGTTTAGGCTGTGCGTTGATCCGTCAGTCAGTCATTCAGGACAAAGCATTTTATATGTATAGATGATTTTTTTTACTGATAACGCGCAGTATTTTTTTACGTGGTCATGGACCCCCAGTACCTGATCCACGCACCCCTTCGGAGTACATGGACCCCAGGTTAAGAACCCCTGATTTAAAGCGATTTTTAAAAAAAAGCGAAATAGTACCTAGTGATGTGCCGACTATGGGTTTTGCCGATCAGCCGACTAGATATAGTGACTAAACTATTGGATATATTTGATTAAATTTTTGTATGCAGACTGGGCACGTCATTGATATACGCAGTTTCATTTATTGTCGTATTGTCTTCCCCACCTTGTATAGAAGGAAGGACCTCCACGTTTGGGGTCAAAACGCTCGGGTCATGGGGTCCGAGTGCGCGTCTCCTTTTTAAGGAAATTTCTCGCTGACTGGTCGACACTTCACGTGACCAGAGAGCTGGCTCGTTCTTTGGCCAAAGAATTAGCATTGCCATTCAACGTGGCAATGCTGCCAGTCTTCTGGGCACGTTTCCGGATGACAGCGATGCAGGTACTTCGCCGCCTTAAGTGTCGTTTTGTTTTTGTATTTATTTGTATAGTTAATTAGTCATTTAATTTAGTACATAGTGTAAATAGTTAGAAGGAAGATTATAATTATTCGTTTACTTTTTTTTTCAGGAATCTCAATCTACAGCCAAGAAAAGTTTTACCCGATCTCTCTTTCAAACGCCCACTTGTTGGCAAGAGACAGGCCCGAGCTCCAAGCCCAAATGACAGGGGATCCTTACACGTACTGTGTGTGGAACATATTGACAAACTTGCATAAAGTTCATCAGAATTCAGCATACGTTAAACTGGCTAAGAAGGTTTGCCCTACGATCTACGAAACGTTTGGTAACGAGTTTGGAGTTTAGTTAATACTAGCTGTACGTACGGCTTCGCCCACGTGACTGTGTATACTTTGAGGCATTATACATATACGTGAAGTCTTAGTATATTCATAAGAAAATTATCTACTGACAGTAAAAATTGTTCTCGTTAATATAAACTAACTAAAAACTTGTAAGCACATCTTCAGTTTCAATTTAGTTAAGATTTATAGAACCCCTCGTAATCGTAATTATCATCACGATATAGTCTGCTGTTACAATACGTCTCTCTATAATTCGATTCTCAGCTATCCTCTCATCCAGCTGCTATGAAGCTGCTGCGAAGATTATCACTCGACACATCCTTATTCTACCTGACTATTCAAGAACACGTCTATCCAACGGTCATCGGTAAAACATCAAAGAATAAAAACTTTTTATAAAAAAAAAATACCTGTTTAAAAAAAACACTAAACACTTTTTTAGTGTTTTTTTTTTAAACCCGTATTTATTTTTCACTTTTTAGTTCGGGTACCTACCCCACAAAAATTTGAATACCACTACCTGCAATGTAAATAACAAAAGTGACAGGAACTTACTACAAGTATAACGTCATCCATGGAGACTAAGTGCGAAAAATACGTATTATTGACACTAACTCAAAAACTACCTTAGCAAAGTTATTTGGGAAAAATTATTTGGGACCACTTCTTTGTTCCCATATAAAGTGGTCACAACTGCCAAACAAAAAAATTATCACCAAAATCATTTCATAATTGGCGGAGTAATCGCGTATAAACTAACAAAAAAAAAAAACATGCTGTTGAATTGAGAAACTCCTTATTTTTAAAGTCGGTTAAAAAGAAATATACGTGTAAGCTAGTAACTAATTATCGTATTTTCATCAGATGATGAAATAAATAAAATACAATGTAGAAGAAGATTATGTTGTTTGCTTCGCCAAATTTTACTCACAGCTTCGCCCGATGTCGGAAATTATCCCACGGCATGATTTTTTCGGACATCTTCAACAATCATCGTCATATTTCAGCCAATTTACACAAAACCTTAATGAATTATACACCTAAACCTTCCTCATAAATCACTTCGTCTATTGGTAAAGCCCGTATGTAAATATGTTTGGTAGTTTTTGAGTTTATCGCGCTCAGACAGACAGACAAACGCGGCGGGCGGACTTTGTTTTATAATTATATATTGATCTTTCATTCAGGCACATCCTAATCCTATACCTAACTATCCTAACTAATATTATAAATGCGAAAGTGAGTTTGGTTGTTTGTTCCGCTTTCACGTTAAAACGGCTAAACGGATAAGGCTGAAATTTGGCACTTGGGTACTCGTAGACCATGACCTGGTTTAGAAAATAGAATAGTTTTTATCTCAATATTCCAACGGAATCGAGACTTATGTGGGTGAAACCGCGGGGCGAACCTAGTTTCCCATAATATTGTTAGAATTACAAGTATGTTAGCATATTGACTAAGAATGTAATTAAAGAATAAACTAATGATGTTATTACAATTAGATGAATTTGACTAACAAATTTTAACATTTTATTCAGTATTTTCTACTTAATCGTGAACATTTAGTATGGCTCTTTATCTGCATTCATAAGTTTAAATAGCCCCCCCCGCATTTCTGCTGCAGATTCTCGAGTAAGCAATGTTGACTCCAATGAATTATGGCGCCAGGCAAACATTTTAAGATAACAAGGAATTGTCGAATAGTTAGCATCGTTATTTGTGTGGCAAATATTGTGTGCGCTGTTTTATTGTAGCAGTAGGTTGTAAAAGAGCACTTTAGAAAACATAAGAGGCTCGAATAAAAAAATGCCAACTCTAGAGTATAATATGTAGTAGTAGAGCATTAATTTAACACAATGAACAGCGTGGCAATAATCTGATTAAATGATTAATCCATTAATTAATATCTGTCATCGAAATGATGGCAAATATATGTTATTATCATTAGTGGAAGGCATATACAAGTGGCATCACAAATATGTGACATCGAAGGAACACCAAAACTATCTGAAGTGACAAGCGACACCAAAATATAGGATGCTGCAACGGCTTCAAAAACATGTGACGTCATCTTGACGACAGATATTAATGGATGAACCATGAAGTCAGATATTATTGCCGAGCTGTCCATAGTGATATATTTATGCTCGTGACTATACGGTATACGATTGAATGATACATAGTTAAAACTATTGATTTTACTTTTTGGCGTGATGTTATCAAAATTATGTAGGTACGAGTATAAACCTAACTTACCGCCAAACTGATTTTCTAATACATTCGGGTACCTATATGAAAAACAAAGCAAAGTTTCTTTCAAAAGGAGAAATTACAACTACCAGGGTTCCATAAAACACAACAGCAACATTATAAACTTCCAAAAAAAATCTAAACAACAAAGCAACAAGACAAACCAAGCCTTCCAATTAAATTGAATGCCATAAAGTTCTTCCTGAAAATATTTTTAAATTGAAAAACCCTTTCTGTATAATCCCATTGTCTCTCCGTCGTAAATAAGGCAGTTAGTTAAGAAAACAAACGAAATGCATGAATAACAAAAAGATGACGCAGATGAAAACTGACTTTATCTAATTGCCGAGTCGTATCTCTGCAGGACCAGAATATTTTTTTCCGGAGATTTCATAACAATTGTTGAGTTTGAGAATTTAGATAATATTTTTCTTCTGCAAACGATTCTGAATAGATAATATCATTTGCCTAACCTTTTACCAACTATGTTACTGTCGGCTTCCAGTCTAACCGGATGCAGCTGAATAACTGTATTTTCCATGGAGCTACTGCCTATCTGACCTCCAGAAACAAGTATGTAACTGGGTATCACTGGGTGATACCAAGCACAGGCAAGACTGGTTATCAGACATTCGGGCTTTTGACGAGACTACAGATCCGATGAAAATAACGAAAAGTAATTTTTTAGGTTGTGTAATTTATTGGTTTGTTGATATTAAACTTAATTTATAAGAAAACCATAAATAATTAGAAAAAAAAACCGGGCAAGTGCGTGTCGGACCACGCACAATGAAGGGTTCCATAGTTGGGATGAATTTATCCCAAGAACAAACTTAATATTGTAGTTAAAAAACATGTTCCCCCATACATTCCAACTGCAAATGTAGGTTTGTACGCCCAATATTGAGTGATTTATCACGTTATTTTAATACCATAAACTTCTTATCGGTTTTTCTGTAATCTACATAATTATAACCATAGAACTATTCTCTGTATTTTTTTCAAATTTTTTGGCTAAGTATCTTCGGAGATAAGGTGGGAGGAATGGTCAATTTTCATATATTTTCTTAAATATCTTCAAAAGTATTTAATAAAAAAATGTAATTGAGATCCTCGTAATGAGCCCTTTCATTAATAAGTCACACGGTACAGTTCACATTCTTTTTAAATTTCTTATTTCCCGCCCTAAAGTGACCATATTCATAATTAATTTAATAACGTTACACGTCCGTATTTGGGTCACAGAAATACATATATGTGTACCAATAATCAACTTAACTGGTCCATTACCATAACCTAGTTCTAAATACTAAGAAAACGAAATGTGTAAAGTTTGCCCTACCAAATGTTAGAAATCTAGGTCCCAACATCGTCTTAGATAAAGAGGTGCTTGAATCTGTAAACTCGGCGGTTTTTCTGGGCATAACAGTAGATGCCAAACTTCAGAGGGGCCCACATATATCGAGCCTAGCGGGAAGGCTCAGTTCAGCCGCCTACGCCGTCAGGAAAGTAAGACAATACACTGACGTCGATACAGCTCGGTTAGTCTATTTTAGTTATTTTCATAGCGTTATGTCCTACGGTCTTCTGCTGTGGGGCAAAGCTGCTGATATTCAAAATATATTTGTTCTTCAAAAACGAGCTGTTCGCGCTATTTACCAGCTTGGTGCCAGAGTTTCTCTGAGAGTTTTTTTCAAAGATATTGGTATCCTCACGGTGGCATCTCAATTCATCTTCGCCAATATCTTATATATTAGGCAAAATATACACTTATACACTAAAAACAGTGATTTTCACAATGTTAACACTAGAAATAAGGACAAACTACGAGCTCCCTTTCACCGGCTTCATAAGGTTCATAACTCATTTGTTGAGCTTGGTATAACCTTTTATAACAAGCTACCCTCTTCTTTGCTAGATTTGCCTTTTAATGCGTTTAAAACGAAAGTAAAATCCAATCTTTGTTCAAAGCCATACTAATCTATCAACGACTACTTAAATGATAAGAATAGTTGGTCGCTGTGATTAACTCAAGACAATGTTTATGTTCTTTCTCCAGCTTACGTACTGACAAGTTATATGAGTTTATATAATTGTTTATTTTATTTGACTTTTTAAGTCAAGTTATTTTAATTTAACTTTAATTTATTTTTGACAAAATCTACTCATCACACTGTTTTTTTATGAGTTGTATTGCATTATGTGGTTAGCTAGTGACCTCGACAATTGATCATATTATTTACTGTTATTAGTAATTAACTCTTTGTTTATTTATTTTACATCGATGGTCCTAGTTTATCATTTATAACTTCCAGTTACAACTATATGTAAGCGGGCACGCCCTTTATGCCTGGAGGCTTTTTTATTTAGATATTAAATTCTGTTTACGTTTAGTTTTTTTATTTCGGCCTGAGTATCGATGATTGATTGGTTGAGTTCTCGATGATTTTGTTTGGTATATTGGCGTGTGCTAGCTAACATATGGCTAATAATTTGAATTATGTTTTGTGTTGCGTAATGTAAATTATTTTGAATACTATTATATAGAATCTTTTTTTTTTGTTCTTCTAACTGAACAGACAGCTGTGCTGCTGGGGAGTTTGTTGCGCCACTTCTTCTTCCCAGCTAATGCACTAGGAAGTGGTGAAGGGTGGGCGTTTTGGGGGACTGTCTTATGTAATTTTGACGTTCGAAAAGTGCTGATTCTCAGCCTAGTTTGAATAAATGACTTTTGAATTTTGAATTTTTGAATTAGATTCGGAGCAAATTGACTGTGACAGACGGACAGACAGACAGACACACGAGTGATCCTATAAGGGTTCCGTTTTTTTTACGGAACCCTAAACGTGTTACGTTACTGTGAAATGTACCTTGAACCGTTTCTAAGTATACGTAAATAATCCTACCGTTTAATTTGCTGCCTCTTCGTCTGTACACGTTCGGGTAACCACACTTCTAATCTCAACTGGCATTACATACCTCATTATCGCGATAATTAGCATGTTAACTCACTAACTAGCGCCAACGCTTCAAGATAACCAGCTCTTATTTCCATTTTATTCTCTGATATACACTTGTTATCTCTGTTTACGCGAAGCTCTTCGACTACATTAGTCCGTAAGGGTGAATGTCCATTGGAGCGAAGAGGTGCACGGTGTACAGCTAGGAAAACATTGACCAATAAAGTACCTCAAATTCTGCTCGGACGCTTCAGTGTCAAGCCGGGCAGACCTCCACCGTATGCTCCACCGTGTCCTCCGGGTGATCCACAGAATGACACCCGGGCGTTTCCTCTTGCCTTATCCGGAACAGAAACCTCCCGAAACAATTGTGTCCGGTGAGGAGCTGTGTCAGGCAGAAGGTGAGGATGCCGTGGCGCCTCTCTAGCCACTCCTCAAAGAGGGGACTTATCGCCGCAATTGTGGCGTGCCCATCCGAAGACGCCTAACACGGCTTCAGTGATTCGAAGAGCTAACATCTGTGTTCCATGATAAAGCCCCATGTCTGGGGACTGTCGAACGCTGGTATTTAGAATTCCAGCGTGGACATATCAGTATAAGTGACAAATCTCGTGAAGGACGTCCAAAATCCGCCTTCACTGAAGATAACATCGTTGCTGTGAGACAACTAATCCTCGAAGATCGTCATGTGACATATCGGGAGACAGAGGCATCATTAGGCATCTCAGGGACAACCATTCAGAAGATCTTGCATGAGGCGCTTGGTGTGAGAAAGTTAGTTTCCCGTTGGATCCTGCATTTTCTTTCCGATGATCATAAGGCGGCCGGAGTCAGATGGTGTAAGAAAACTCTTAAGCGGTTCAACCGACGAGAGTCAAATCAAGTTTACGATATCATCAGTGGTGATGAATCTTGGATGTACGCCTACGATCCTGTTTCCAAATTACAATCCTCAATCTGGGTCTTCCAAGACGAGCCTTTCGGAGCACTTCAAAGAAGATGGTGGCTACGTTCTTGGCGAAAACTGGTCATGTTGCGACTATTGCACTTGTAGATCGTAGAAAGGTTAATGCAAAGTGGTTTACCACAAGTCATCACAGAACTTCGGAAATGTAACCCAAAGCGACGCATCATCTTACACCATGACAACGCAAGCTCACACAGGGATCGTCAAATGATTGAGTATTTGAAGCAGGAAAACTTAGAAATTCTTGACCATCCTCCATACATGTAAAGAAATCAAGAAAACTCTTCGTGGTCAAAGGTTCCAGTCCGGTGAAGAAGCAGTCGACGCTTTCAAATCAGCCATTTTGAACACCCCCAGTTTGGACTGGAATAAATGTTTTAATAACTGTCGATCCATTCTGTAAACATCTCACCGTGAAGAGTGAGGTGAATTGAGCATGAAGTGAGCTGTCAATAGTGTCAATCCCTAGCTTTAGGTGCAATGACAGCTCACATCAAGCTCACCTCACCTAAGTTTTCACGTTGAAATGTTTACATATTCTGTAAACATTTCAACGTGAAAACTTAGGAAACTTAGAAAACTTAGCACGGCTGGTTCAAGCGAATGGAAAAGTGTATTAAACTACGTGGTGAATACTTTGAAAAACAATAAATACTACCTATAAGGTTCTAGTTGCTTTTTTTTTTTAAACAACAACTTAAAAGGCATACCCCGTAGTATAACACTCATTTTCTCGCGCTTCGAACGCCTTGTCGCTTTTGCAACGTGCCTTCATACACCGATATGTGGTCTTTCACTCCTCGCTCTTTGTTGTTTACTCTCTCCGCGAGCCCGCGTCATTGGACAGGCATCCTAACCCCGTGCTCGCTTCCATTTTGTTTTGCTTCATTTTAATGCCTCGTCCCGAGACCAGACGCGGTTTATTGACAGTTAGCGATGCCGGAACAAGATTCTTTATTATGATTGTACACAAAAATGTAATATTGTTGTGAGATGATTTGATTGGACGGCTTCATGGCTTTGGACTTATGAGATTTGTTCGTTATAATTGTAGTGTAAGGAAATAAATTGTGTTTTAGAATTATTCTGTTTTTTTTTTGTGCTTTGTATTTATTTTTTGATTTGTTGTCTTAGAAAGAACGTGCCCTGCGATTGCGTAACTCACCTATTGTGTAATATGCATAATACAGCCTATATTTGGGTAAGTAAATCGTTACATGTGTAGCTACCCTTACAATTGCAATGTCTCTCATTCTGACAATTCAACAACATTCATTGCGTTATTCACGCTGTCGAGCAGATTAATGTTTCAAACATATGATGCAATGAATAGGAATTTAATGTATGTAATTGGGGTGTTGGATGGCATTTAGGAATTCAATCATCATTTATCGTTGTGCAGAATTTTTGTGAAATGTTTTGCTAACCGTGACCGTTTCGTCACCACCCTTTAAATTACTTGGCAGATATTTGACGAATTCTGTAGTCTTTCCTACTTCGTTTGGTTAATTATGGCTATCCAAACACAGATCGTATTTTTCACCAAAATCTTATGTAATCAACGAAATGTTATTAATTCATTTTACATCGAGAATACCTTTTATCAAAGTTACAAACTCAGTTCAAAATATGTAATTGCAATTTCATAGTTTTACGTCGAGCACCTGTGACAGAGTATTGAGCAAGTTTTTATTCACAAAATATTTTGCTTGTAACTAGCAAAGTTTGGGACGTCTCGGGAATTCGGTACGTTTGGGACATATTAATTAGTAGTTAAATGAATATGACACAAACTCAAATTCAAATTCATTTAGGTTTTAGTATTTATTTCACAGTAAAAACTTTATTTAATTAAATAAACAAAATATTTATTTTGTGAACATAGGTTACGTACAAGATGTTAAATTAGGCATAGAAATCCTACAGAATTCTATTCAACATAAACAACTGTGCAAGCTTAAATTATAAAATTTATCAGAGTTCATGAGTTCCTAACATAAATTGAGGAACCTTTCAATAAAAAAATAAAATAAAATAATTATAATGATCACGAGGAGGTTTTCTGAATAAAATGTGAAGAATTAAGCTTGGAGTCCCAAGAAGCGGTACCACCATGTAACGACCATAAAATGACGGTCGTCCATGTTTATAGCGTTTTTGATACCATTCATTCAAACCAAACACCCACTGTAATTTGGCGGCCATTTGTCTTTGTAAACCATACCGCTCCGCTCAAAAAACAGCTAACATTTAATTTATTATTATTTGTACTTACTAAGATGACCTCCGCTAATTTTAATGCTTAGGTAATTATTAAGTCCTAGAGTTGGAACTTTAACGCTGTAATCAGAACTTTCGCTAATCATGTTTGCATGCAACTGTACGTAATACGTATTAGGAATCGAATGACACGTGGAGGCTCGTTGTAATTAAATCCTACTGGTTGATTCGAAGTATGTAAACCATTGCCGTGCGGCCGTCCGTCCGTCTGTCTATAAGCGGCTGTAAGTACCTTTTGAACCGTAAAAGTTAGGCAATTGAAATTTTTGAAGATTGTGTATTTCTATTGCCGCTATAACAATAAATAACAAAAAGATTATAAAGTTAATATTTAAAGGTGCTCCCCATACAAGAAACATGTTTTTTCGGCATTTTTCGAGTCAGACTCGCACTTGACCGGTTTTTTGTTTTAAATTTCGGAGAGCCTGGGAACAATCGCTATTTTCACGAGAGCAACGCACGACGAAATACCAGGGAAATATAAAAAGAGAAAGGTTTTCTATCGCCGGAAGGCATGATACTTTTTCGAAAAATGGAGCCCGTTCCAAATTTGTACGTATGTTCTAATCTACTCTGTACTTTGCACTGTACTAGTCGCCAGTACCGTTATTATTAAGCACACCAAATGGAAAAAACTCTGCTTTATATAGCATTTTGTAACTGTGTACAATTTAATAATATGATCGGACCTCAAAGTGGCAAAGTTGTACCTACAGGTGCCTACTAAGCCTAACGTTTTATCAATTCCGTCAGTCTCAGTCACCTCTCCCTTGTTTCAAAACGCAACATTAGCAACAGTACACTCGAGCAGCTTCGAGTGGCTTCGAGCGAGATCGGCGACGATCGGCATCCCAGGGGAACAATTTGAGCCACTAGCTTTTAAGTCTCGCTCTACGTTTTGACTTCTACTTTAAGTGCCCGAAAGTGCAATCTGTGTGGTGGGCTCCTATTGGCACCGGTCAGCTTGAAATGTAGGTCGAACTCGCCGTACGGGCAGTAATCAAGTGAAGAGAAACGTTAATAGAGAGTGGTCCTCTGTCATGGTTTCAAGAATGACTGCTGATAAAATCATAAAACTAATAAATGAGCAATTTTTGTACAGATATTTTGTAATCACGTTCTAGAAAATGGCTCTAACGATTCCGATGAAAGTTGCAGTAGGGGTTTACGGGGGCGAAAAATGGATCTAGCTGGTCTCATATCTGGGATAATACGTGTTCTCTGTTTTCACCCGAGCAGAGCTTGGTCGCCCAGACACTAATAACAATACGTTGTTAATTAACATGTTTTACTGCAAGTCAAATATTGTAGTAATAAAGAGATAATAAATGGGCCAAAAATGCCTTAGACAGTAAGTCCACCTTTGTAACTACCTACAGTTCTTTTAACACAAGTATGAAAAATATTACATAAAAATAAATAAATAAAACCGTCATCTGAATAATTCGCTAACCGTTAACTGTCCAAAACAAAAGAAAAGAAAAATTCTACACCGTTAATATTTTTTTTTTAATAAAATTAGACTTTAAATTACTAAAGTTTAATCGTTACTTAAATTAAATTTAAATCTGCTATACCTTCAAACGGCAATTAAAGTTTCAAGATTATACTTAAGCTAAGTTGAGTATTGTACAATTTTACATTTTAAAACGTCGGCACGCGTTCGCAGTGGAATGCCATTAGAGTAAAAATTCCAATGGTGTCGTTTCGACATGACTTCTAAAGCAGAGGAGTCACTGTTCACGAATTAAACTTGGCTTAAATAAAGTATTGATTAGCTGGACTGTGAAGTTTAAAAGAAATATAGATGTACTGTGGGTAAACTTGGGAGTGGTGCTTTACTTAGACTTTCGAGGAACATAAAACCTAAAGTCGAGAAAATATCTACTCTATCGACTCAGCATAGGCTATTCTTATCCATAGCAGTCAATAAAATCAGAAAAAATGCTAAGTCACAATATAAATGCAATATCTTACTAAAACGAAGCTTTTAAATTCCAAGAGCAAGAATAAATAAATCCTGCTGCTATAAATTCATAATATTCCAATCAAATCACTTTAAAATGAACCAAGTATGATACCACTCGATCCATATACAGTGGAATCCGTTAATAATGACATTGAAGGGAATTGACAAACACGTCACACTATACAAACGTAATACAAAACATTTTTGTGAAAAAAAAGCAACCTTCTTTTTTTTAGGTAAATACTTATTTTAATATAGAAACATAGCATATTAAATAAAAATAAAAATTGCACGTAATACATGTATTTTTAAATTTTTTACCTAAGAAATCTGTCAAAAACGGACAAAATTTATTAAAAAATAGGTCATAATAAGCGCTGTAAGCGAAGTCATGAAGTCATTATATCCGACTTTGTTACAAATAATTGTATATGAAAACCAAACTTCGTTGTGTAAATACGTCATAATAGGCAGTTGGTCAATATGGGCGAAGTCATATTAAACGGATTCGACTACTGTAGCTTGAAATGAATGGAATATCTAAAAAATGTCGTCCAGTGAAAACACAGCTTAAAAATCTACTCAATTAATATTCTTCTCATTAAAACTCACTGGTTCAGGAATTCAAATGACCTATGCATGACCTCTGAGACTTTATTGACGCGGAGAATAGTCATGTCTAGCATAGTAATTTATATTCACGAACATTTTGAAATAAGGGATGTTTTTAAGAAGTTAGAAGAAATTCTCCTCAGGCTCCATTTAAAAAATATAATCACATCCTTTTAATCGATTGAATGACAAGGACTACGCGGAAATCATGACTTCTAGAAGGTAAAATAACAATAACAAAAAGCGTAGCAAAGACTACATAACGTGTACCAGAAACTACATAAAGCGTAGCCGCGTAGCAAAGACTACACCAAGCGTAGCCGGCTATGTAGAACACAGACCTAATAACGCGAAGCTGACTAGATACTACACAAACCCAGCTAAGGGATTTAAAAAAGCTAAAAAGAAACTCTACGGTAGAACGCAAGAAAATAAAAAGTCGCATCAGAGGGTCCTGTACGGAACATAACAGTAGTGATACAGTGGAATCGTGTACTTTTATGTGCGCACTTTAAAAGTCGCTCGGGCGCAATTAGAAAATGGCTATCTTACTCACTTTTTATATCTGAGGACTCCTAATCGAATATTACGTACTTTCTTTTGTTTAATCTAGTTTTCTTGATCTAAAATTGAAGTTAAAATGTTTTAAATTAGACCGGAGTAGGTTGGTCCTTTCATCTATATCATTCTATACATTCATTCATATTCATTTGTTCATTTTACTTTGCTTTTATTCTTTTCTTGTGCGAGTAATAAATACTTTTTCTTTTCTTTTATTTAAAGTCACTCTTTGTGTCTGCATGCTTCGTCTAAACTATTTTTTTAATGCGATTTTTACCATCACTTAGAGTATGTATTCCAGGAGGTTTATCTATAGTGTATAGGTACTAACACTGATATGAAACTCAATTTTGATATTTTGTCAAGTCGTAAAAACCGCTCGAAGCAGATGTTCGCTAGTAAAGAATGATTTATTAAATTCTTGAAGTTATTAAATAATTTACATTAGTTTTATTGTTACTTAACTACGCTGTTTTGGCTCTAATTAAGTCTAACGATACTGGCTTAAATGAAGGATGCTCATTATAAATGCGATGCTTCGCTAAACATTTTACAATTTGGCACTATTTAGTTCCCAACAAGTGCCAATACGGCTTGAATGATGTAATCCTTATCAGCTGTCAAGTGTCAATTGATCGACCTATAGTAACTTCAGACGAAATCCAGGTCAAAAACTTTGAAAGTTAAAATTAATAAAATTATTCGTCAATGGATAAATTTAATTAATTTATAACTACTTAATTTATAACATGACTTGTTCTGTTTTAAATTGCGAAATTATGTTGGAAAATGTGAATCATTTTTAAAAGTAAGCTGTGATATTCGGTTTTTTATTTATTTTATTATTTACTATTAAGTGAGTCCTCGAGTAGCGTGAGGACTCACTCACAGGAGCTCGTGGCTAAGTAATAACAGCCGCACGGGTTGATCCGCTTGCCGGGGTTAGTCTATGGATGGGTGACCATCTTTACATACCAAGACTCCTCCGTGCCTCGTAAAGCACGTTAAGCCGTTGGTCCCGGCTATCATTCGTGGTTCTTTGACAAACGTTACGGGTCGTCAGAAGTCCGAAAGTCTGACAACCAGTCTTACCAGGATGTATCGTATTACCCAGTTACTTGGTTGTGGAAGTCAGATAGGCAGTCGCTCCATGTAAAATACTGGTATTCAGCTGCATCCGGTTAGACTGGAAGCCAACCCTAATATAGTTGGGAAAAGGTTAGGCAGATTGGATTGGATTGGCTTCGCAAGGTTTTTAGGACTTGTCGAAACATTGAGATTTTATTATTATTATGTAAGTTTAATATAAAGGAAATTGAACAGACTTGGTATCGCTATTGGTTCTGTGGTAACTTAATTTTATATATATAGATATTCCTGTTTTCATTTATAATGATTTTATCTAGTAATACGAAATCTTAAATTCTTCGCATAAAGGTGCTGATAGATTTGAGCATTCACTTGTAATGAGCATTTTAGGGAATGTTACATTACAGAAAAATAAACGAGAGCGTTTTAGCGAGCATTCTAGCGAGCGTTCTAGCAAAAGGACAGTAAATTTGCTCGAGCTTTTTGCCGCGCCGAGCCATTCTGTCATTGTTCCGTTTCCATCTTCGTGAAGAATATTTTTTGACAAGCATTGACTAGAGCGTTCGTTAGAATGTTTTGTAGCGATGTTTGGCTCTATGCTTGGCTCTGTTCGTTGTTCAGTTCGACAAATTTAAAAACGGCGAATGCTCTGTTACAAGTGTATGCTCAAGTCTATCAGCACCTTTAAAAATAATATTATGAAAATCTGAAACCTCCACTGACAAATCTGTCAAAATCACAGTGAACTTTAAACACGTTTTAATAAGGTTGCTGTTGGTTTGCCGCCACTGACAAGTCTGTCACAATCATAGTGAACTTAATATAGGTACGTTATAATAAGGTTGCTGTTGGATTGAGGATCCTATATAAATCTGTCCAACCAATTATTTTATTTCCAGCATTGGATTTTTTTGTCTCTCGCAAGTGACTAGGGAGCTACTCTTATAATGAAAACAGACAAGGCAAGCTGAGCTACCGACATGCGAGTACACAGTGCGAGCAGTTATCTACTGTCTAGTCAGCAGGTCGCACAGTGTAAACGAGCCATTAGATATTGAGACCTATTTTACCGTGTTATGCTGAGAATTATTATAAAATGGTAACACAGACAGACTCGAAAAGCGACTTGAATTTATAAATACGTATCGATATTAGAGATATAGATGTACACACAGTAAAATACTTTGAAAAACGACATATTATTATATCTATTGAGTAGAAAATTTATAGGCAGTAATAGGGTTTCATTGATAATGATCCGTAAGGTAGACAGATGTACAATTGTCCAGAGTTATGTCAGACCCATGTAATAGGATAGCATATCATGTTAGCATACCTGGCAAAACAGGTACTGGGACTGACAAACCCACTCTTCTTTTCAGTCACGCTTGCGCCTACAATTTATGCTTTTCAGGTAACCGTGGCCTGTACTGTCGTTCTATTCTGATTTACAGTAGACACCTTCTTCGCATTCTACATAATATAATCCATACATGTGTGAAGGTTATCACGGTCCGACGTGCCGCAAGATAAAGGTTGCAGGCGCCTGCTTGCTTCAAACGCGAGCTCAAAATACTACGTGACCTGCAAGTGTAACGTTTTATGTGTGTCTCAATGAGTTTATGTAGATTATCTGTATTTTGTTATACTTTAATATACTCGTAACATGATTTTACTTAAAAGAGTAGGCCTTTTTTTTTTTTTCTGTGTTCAAAAGGCGCCTAGGCTCTGGGGAAAAGACCGGGGAGTGTGGGATTCCTACCTCACTAAAACCACCCCGGTGGTCACCACCCACATGGAAGGGGCCTAGATGTAACTATAATAATAATAATAATAACCCACCGTCGTATCTCTACGTTGACGTCGTGGTGGGGCTTGCGCGCTCCAAACTCTGGGTCTGTGCCGGTAGAGTTTACTTTGCCGGAACAGGTCTAGGATGAGGGGCCAGACCAAGAGAGATACAGAAACCCGCAGGGCAGCATGTGGCGAGCTGTTGGGCAGTAGCGACCCCACGGACCCTATCTCCTGGGAGAAATCTTGTTCCTCATCTCTGGCTTGCCTTTATTGGCCGGCTGGAGTGAACACTGACGAGGAACAGAGCTCCCACCTCATTCTTGCCTTAATTGGCCGGCTTGAGTGGAGATTCGCAAGAGCAAACGTGCTCGGAGGAAGGAAGTATTCCAGTAAGTGCTCGTAGGGATCTTGACCATCTTCCGGGCTCTGGGATTATTCTGAAAGCCGTGGAATACCTCTCCACTCCTCAAGCACCTCAGGACATGTTGCCCCCTTGTAGCTACGTCACTATGTGCTAGCGACAGTTTTCGGGGGCCCATTATTGAGTGTGCAAGTCACCCCCTGCCATTTTTCCGTGTACATATAAAACATTGATCAAGCAGGGGCCATAGTCCTTCCATAGTTCCAGGTCACCAGTCAACTTTAGCCACCCAAACCCATAGCCCAATTTATTTTGTTTCCATGTTCTGCAATAGTTCTGCACCAACCGGGGGTTGTCCTTGGGTGCACTTGCGTAGTGCATACAGGGATAACCGTCGGTTGGTGCCTCAATACATAAAAATGTCTAAGGGGCCTCTGCGAGTTGGCTTCGGCCCCTCGTACGCCTTCCAAAGGTCCGGGACCCTAGGGTCCCGAGATATGTCAAAGACATTTAAAATAATAATAAGTAGTAGTAATAATAATAATAAGTAGTATCACTTTTAGTAGCGCCATCAGGATGGAATTTGGTGTCGACAAATGTGCGATCATGCATGTAAAGCGAGGGGAGATTGTGGAATCCGTGGGAACACAGCTCGCGGATTCCATAAACCTTAGAGCCCTCTCCGCATCTGAAACCTATAAGTATTTGGGTATGTCGGAAGCGTTGGGTATCAATGTTACTGACATGAAGCAATCATTGAAGGAGCGCTTCTTTGGCCGCCTGAAGAAAGTATTCAATAGTCTTTTATCAGGCGGAAATAAGGTGCGCGCCTTCAATGGTTGGGTCATGCCGGTTTTGATGTACTCTTTCGGCATACTCAAATGGACTCAGACTGAACTCGACGCCCTGGATAGGAGGGTGCGTACGCTGCTGACTGCATATCGAATGCACCACCCACGGTCATCGGTAATGAGACTGTATATCCCGCGAAAGTGTGGAGGTCGAGGCTTTTTAAACGCTAAGACCCTCCACAGCGAGATATGCAGTCTCAGGGAATATTTCCTAGAAGCCGACGTGGGGATGCATCGAGATGTGGTCGCGGTGGACAAGGGCCTCACCCCGCTCGCCATGGCTAAAGAGAACTGGCGCAAGCCTGTAGTGCTTGACACTAATGATCGCAGGGAGGTATGGCAGAGTAACGAGCTTCACGGACGCTTTTTCCGGGCCCTACATGGACCCGATGTAGATTTGCTAGCTTCCGTAGCCTGGCTGCGTTTTGGTGATCTCTTTGGGGAAACCGAAGGTTTTGTCTGTGCAATTATGGACGAAGTTATCATGACGAACAATTACCGTATATTTATTGTGAAAGACGGCACGGTTGACATCTGTCGGGCATGCCACCGTCCGGGAGAATCAATCCGACATATTATCTCCGGCTGTTCTCGTCTAGCTAACGAAGAGTACTTGCATAGACACAACCTTGTAGCCAGGATTATCCATCAGCAACTTGCTCTGAAATACAATCTTGTGGAATCGGAAGTGCCGTATTACAGGTATGTGCCCGACCCAGTTCTCGAAAATGGAACTATCACATTGTACTGGGATCGATCCATCATCACTGACAGGACTATTGTTGCGAATAAACCTGATATAGTGGTGGTGGATCGAGTAGAGAGGCGCACAATGATTATTGATATAACGGTCCCACATGACGGGAACCTCGTGAAAGCTGAGAAAGATAAACAAATCAAGTATCTTGACTTGGCTCACGAGGTTGTCGACATGTGGGATGTGGACTCAGCGATCATTGTGCCGATAGTCGTATCAGCCAATGGCTTAGTTGCCAAGAGCCTCGACCAACACCTAAGGAGGCTCTCGTTGGGCAGCTGGATCAAGGGCTTGATTCAGAAAGCGGTACTCCTGGACACGGGTCGCATTGTCAGGAGGTTCTTCTCTCTGGAGCCCTGACCGCCGGTAGCTTGGACCCTGTTCCCGATACCGGTGGACTACTATTTTTTATATTTTTAAATGTTTGTATTTTTTATATTCTAATATTTAAAAATGTAATTTATAAGTTGTTAAAATGAAATAAAGGACATAATAATAAAACATGCAATTTGGTTTAGACAAATGTAAAACACTTCACATTATAAGAGGAAAGGTGCGGCCAGGCGACTATACGGTGCATGACACGGACACTATAACAGCAATGGAACCGACTGACTTGTATAAATATTTAGGGTACGGGCAACTAAAGGGACTTGATCACGTAAGAATTAAAAACACGCTAACTACAGAGTATAAAAGGACACTTAACGTCATCTGTAAGACCCAACTTTCAGGTAAACATCTCATTAAAGCCCTTAACACCTTTGCCATCCCCGTATTAACGTACTCATTCGGAGTTATAAAATGGACCAAAACAGACACAGAAAATCTAGAGCGAACTACACGAACAACACTTACGAAACACAACCACTTACACCCTAAATCTGCCATAGAAAGATTAACTATTAAACGACAACATGGCGGGAGAGGCCTAATCGACATTCAGCACCTTTGCCGGAAACAAGTCAGTCGACTTAAAACATTCTTTCACAGTAATATACATAAAGCCATAGTGATAAACGATCTCAACTACACTCCACTTAACTTAAACGACCAGATAGAAACACAAAACACTACCAATGATGACCCACAGAAACAAAAAATGGAACAATGGAAGAAGAAAGTACTTCACGGCCGGCACCCTCATGACCTAGAGCAGTCTCACATAAACATATTAGCATCAAATAAGTGGCTTAAAATAGAAAACCTGTTCCCCGAAACAGAAGGCTTTATCATAGCCATACAAAATCAAATCATAAACACCAAAAACTATAGAAAATTTATCATTAAAGACCCTACTATCACAAATGACAAATGCCGCAGATGCCACATTAAATCAGAAACCATACAACACATAACTGGAGCATGCACAACCCTCACACAGACGGGCTACACTCACAGACACAACCAGGTTGCAAACATCATTCACCAAAAACTAGCACTCAAACACAATCTCATACAAAACTCTAACACTCCTTACTACAAGTACACACCACAAACTATACTAGAAAATGATACGCACAAAATGTACTACGATCGCGCCATACTTACAGATAGAACTATACACTACAACAGACCAGACATAACTCTTCAGGATAAAATAAAAAAAATCACTTACCTCATAGACATTGCAGTTCCCAATACCCATAACCTACAAAAAACCATTACTGAAAAAATAAGTAAATATGCTGAACTTAAAGAAGAAGTCACAAGAATCTGGAGACAAGACAAAGTGTATGTTATCCCTATAGTTCTCTCCACGACAGGTGTTATCCCCTACCATCTACTCCGTAGCCTGAAACTAATAGATTTAGAAGACTCCATTTATATCAACCTACAGAAAGCTGCCATCTTAAACACCTGCAGAATAGTTAGGAAGTTCATGCTGTTAGAGGAAGAAAACACACCCTCATCTTAAATACACACCTCACGCTGCATTTACTTGGCTTTGGCCCGTAAATGTAGCTAAAACCAGCCTAAGAGCTGAGAAAAAGAACACTCCCGAAAATTATAATAATAATACCATTTATTTCAGGCGACACAGGCCCATAGAAAAATACCTTAACTACTACCACCACTTTACTATGGCCACACTTTTCCAGTTAGGTGTAAGTATGGCCACACTTTTCCAGTTGTGTTTTAAGTCCCATTTAAAAGTGGGCAAGTCATCAACCGGGCACAAATCTAGACTTAAGGCAGCTACTGAGTTTGAGATAGCACAACCCAATAGGTAACACTTTGCCCGACCAGCATGCCAAGCATGACCACTTCTATCTCTGCTCTGTCTTTCCATACAGTAAGATTTATTTTCTTCATTATATAGTATTCCTCGTCTATTGTATAGTATAATTAGCCTATAATGTTCCCACTACTGGGACCTGGAACATAGGCCTCCTCTCTGTGAGAGGGCATGGGCCGTAATCCAGCACGTGGACCCAGTGCGGGTTGGGAGAGGTCACATGTCTTTTCAGCTCTAGGACATACATAGCCGTTTATTGAAGGCACGCCCCGTAAATATCTTTCTTCAATCTGTCATATTGTCTTTCGTTAAGTACCGTTTCTACGTCATCATGCTACGTGTACCATGACGAGCATGCTGATGCTGATGCAGCATAGGAATCGAAGTTTAATAGTCGCGCTTGCATCCACTAGACCAACCAACGAGACATTCAAAACAAAACATCCATGCACAAAAAGAAACCATCACGTCCAAATAAAAGTGTGCCAAACAGCAGCAATATCTCCAGCATTTACCATAATCTGCAACAGTTCACTAACGCATAGAGTCTACGCGAAGATTTAGACGGAGTCAATCTATTCCGGTCGCGTGCCGAACCGCCACACATAAACATAACTGAAAAATACGGGAAATAAAGACGATGTGCAGAGGCACGTGTCGCGAGACTACCGATGTGCTAAGGTTTTACCTGCGAGGATGGATGGATACTCGTATTGAGTTTATTTCAACGTTGCTTATAGTCCGATGAATGATCAAACTAAAGTGGCATAGTGGGTGTACATTGCTCGAAAAACGGAATGCCGCTGGGACTGTTTTAGAGTGTCGATCGCGTCAACGCAGGCTGAGGTCCTGGTCGCAGGGATCCAATGGATGCGGAAAGCATAGGACTGTGGCGATGCTTGGGAGGTCTATGACTAGCGAAGTACGTCTTTCGGGTGCTTGATGATAGATTTTGTTATCAGAACTGGAACAAAATGTCAACCTTTACCCAATATTGTGGAATTCGCCAATTCCAGAGACAAGGCGTCATTTTTCTAACGTAACTTTACGCCTATTTCCCATTAGCTAGAACGGAAGTGTTTACCTGGTTAATACCGAGAAATACCTTTTGAAAACCCCAACCTGCGGTTCGAACCGTGAATCCCACGCTCTGCGCTAGTCACCACTAAACCAGAGGTTTTTTTTAAATTTTCAAAAATTCTAATTTTTCTAAAACCTAATGAAATAGAAATATCGTGTATTTACCCATTCTCCGTTTCCACCCTAAACCACAAGTCTAGTTACAAACAGAACGGTCTCCTGCCGACTGTAAACATAGTAGTTTAAACGTTCCAGCTGTATAGCTGTTGTATAGCTGCTACGTGAGCCAGGGAACAATTCACGAGGCTATTGTTGCAGCTGTTAGAATAAATATAGCCAAATGTATGGGAGAAATGTGACGCTTTCGGTAACGGATGGTAGTATGTAAGTGTTTTTTATTTATGTACGCCTAGTAGTTCAAGGTAAAGAATAGAGTAACTTTTCGACTCCCATAAATCAGGCTTTTAAGATTTGTTTTTAAATAAGCCAGTGCTATCTACCTATATAAAACAGAAGACGTTTTACGTATGTTTTTTCGTTTATAATGGCAACAAAATAATGTTGGTTTAGTGGCGTAAGAAAAGTTCGCGTTTAAGATTAATCCAGATTGCAATCCAGACCGTGATTTATTTTTTGAGGAAAATGTCTTCTTTCTTTAGTGGAAGAATCAATTCATAGCATCTTTAAGTTCACAAACTAAGCTACCACCATGAATTTTCTATAGTTCTTGTAAAGCATATTCAAAGGCTGGACAGATTGTGAAGCACAATATTTTAAGATGAAGATATTAGTCGGTTGATGTGTAAATTGTGCAGTAACTTGAGAACGCTGTTCTATTTCTTACATGACGTTTTCATTATTATCTTACTGGCCTTGTCCCATATATTCAGAGAAAAATACTTCATCTGATCGGCATTGAAACCTACTTGAAAGTAACAAAATAATAAATAGGGATTGTATGAACCTAAGATAAATGACGCGGGTGGTACTTGGCAGTAAGTAACTTTAAAACTAAAACACGAACATGATCGATGAGTACCAGGTTACCATAACATCCGTGTAGCTCCCCGAATAATTTGCTCATGATGACGGTTAGTGTCGAACGCGACGACACCGCGAGGCACGATTTTATTTCCGGCTGTCGGCAACACGACGCGCTCCTGAAATAATGCGCGGTCTGTAATGAGGTCGCTCTTGTATTATACAAACATATCATGGAAATAGCGAACATCAAATGGCAGATACATTGATCTTCTATTAGTGTGATTAGTTTCCGACTTCCGGGTGAAAGGGTATTTCTACATTATTTTACCTTTTATAATCTCATAGACAGTATCTAATCCTCTGGGTTAAAAGTTAAAAAAGAACGGTAATAGGAAGAAGAGACAGTTAATGACCTATATTTAGTACTAATCTTTTAAAACAGACTTTTACTTTTCCTACGTCACACCCAACGAGCACCTTTCCACTGATATCTTAATAGTTCCTTCTGCATCATAACACCCTGGTACATATAGTTTGATGTTCGTCGTAAACCTGGCGAAAACTTTTTTTATCACTTCACTCGCACTTTTCTTTACATCAAGTTTTATGCGCAGTTTGGGGATGTGTTCACAGAAAACTAAGCGAATGTTAACTAGACGATAAAAGATGTTCATATAACGATTATGAGACTTTCTCTAACCGTATTTTTGGGGGTTATTTGGCTTGTTTGAAGTCCTTCTACGTCGGCTGTTTTAAAGTTTTTCTTAACGCATTATGTCATTAAGAATTCATTTATCGTAAAATTATTTCTAATGACTGCAAAGTTCCATAAAGACAATGGTAATGATCATTGATGAAAACCATCAAACAGCTGTGCACGCGCCTTAAACCGTCAACCAGCACGTTAACAACGGTAACAAAAATATAGGAAAGGCACATAATGGGGGAAACGATATTGAATAATATATGATTAACGACAACCATAGTAAGACCTCTTACCGATAAAAAGATGGGACAAAATTATGGGGAGTACAGAGATCCTGGGAGCTCAAAGTAAATTGGTTTCAAAATGGTCGCTTCACGAGATACGGTTCAAGACATCGCCAAGGTAACTTCACAAAACTTCGCTTTTATTTGTTTTTATGGCGTGTATTTGTGTTTTCCGTTATAATCTTATAAATTAATGGCGTTAAATGTTGTTGCTATCGACAGATGACAGGGCCGATTTTATTTTGCGTCGTTTTTGCAATATCGGTGTAATTACTTGCATAGGAGACATTTCAGCTTTGTCTCGGTGTTGCAAAAGCACCTGTTACCCGATATTCCTTTCTGACTTATTAGTTTTGAATTGTTACCAGTTTTACTAAATACAAGTATATATGGGGGCGACACTGAACGTTTTTAGAACTGGCCACTTGTAAACGATATAATAAAAAAATAAGTTCAAATTTTTAAAATGGAACTCTTTGCCAATATTATTGTGTATTGTATTTTATTAATTTGTCATTTGTTTACGATTTGGCGGCAAATTGAAAATTGTCTGTGTCACGTCAGCGTGAATTTAACGCGAGCAAATTTTCGTACAATGATTTTTTATGACTTCCGATGTCATTTAAGTCAACAAGAAAGTTATGATAGACTTCGATTGGTCTTTCACGATGAAGCCCCATCTCGTGCCACGGTTTACAACTGGTTTAATGAGTTTAAACGTGGTCGCACTAATCTCACCGATGATCTGCGTGAGGGACCGCCTTCTACGGCGATGATTGAAGATAACATCAGTATTGTGCGGCGTATGATAGAGCCTGACAAAAGATTGACTTATCAGCAGATTCGGACAAGCTTAGGCATCGGTAATCCTCCATGAACATTTAGCAGTCAGGAAGCTTTGTGCCCGGTGGATACCTCATAATTTGACAGAGGCCCAAAAACTCCGTCGTATTGATTGGTGTCGTGAAATGGTTCAAAGAATTTAACAGGGGTGACTCAAATGCTGTGTTCGACATACTTACGGGTGACGAAACCTGGATTTATTGTTATGTTCCTGAAACTAAGAGGCAGTCTGCTGTCTGGGTGTTTTCTTCCGAGGAGTTGCCAACTAAAGGGAAGAGAGGTCGAAGCGTGGGAAAAAAGACGGTGGCCTCGTTCTTCGGAAGGACAGGTCATTACGCAACAATTGTTTTAGAGGATCGAACAACAGTTTTTGCAGAGTAACAATTGTTTGGCACTTGTCTCGGAAAAAGTTCGTGAGAAACGACCTCGCAGTGAGATCCTCCTTCACCACGACAACGCCTCGTCGCACACCGCCAAGCAAACAATTGACTACTTGGCGACGTCAGACGTGGAATTACTGGGTCACCTGCTCTATAGCACCTTGCGATTTTAATTTTTTTTTTTTTTTTTTTTTTAATATTTTTAAATAAAAGAAAAACTTCGCGGAAAACGTTTTATGGATGCCGAGGAAGCAGTGGCTGCGTTTCAAAATGCCGTCGAAGAGACCCCTAAGGACGAGTGGGCAAAGTGCTTTTCTCAGTGGTTCCATCGGATGCAGCGATGTATTGATGTAAATGGACACACTATTTTGAAAAGATAAAATAAAATGAATAAATTGCTAGTTTGTTCAGTTTTTGATTTTCTAAGAACTTTCAGTATCATACCAAATAATTATTTTTAATTTAGTATTACGAGTTTTTTTTTTACCAAATTTTTATATCAGGCAAATAATTACATTAATTTTATAATTAATCTGATACATTGCGCCTATTCGAACACTGTGAAACCACACTTTATTCTTATCTTGAAAAATTGACAATCCCAGAAAAATATATATTTTTATGACCGCCAAGATTTCTCAAATCAGTGCGGGAAATCGTAATATTTTCCTTATATCTCTTTACAGCAACATTGTGTAGATACTAGGGTATAATAACGTGGTGGCTCTAAGTCGGCTTCATTTCCTGGTGGGCGGTGTCTTGATCTCCGGCCGCTGACACCGCACACACCCTGTATATATTGCGCTGGTTTGCTCCTTTTGGAACCTTGTGCAAATATATTTAAATTGTAAAATAATATAACAATGTTCATAAGTCTTTTATTTTTAAATCATTTAAAAAAAGAAAATTGTCGCCCCAACTGTTAAAAAAACATCAGGAACGAGGTCCAAATTAATGTCTCTAGAGAAAGGAACCTCCTCACTATGCAGGCCGTAACAAGAATAGGTAGGTATATTGTTTTCTGAATTAAGCCCTTAAATTGGTCCAGCTTTTAGGTCATGGAACATAACAAAAAATTTTTTCTTGACGGTCGGAAATTATCAAATAACTCAGACTGTCAGACTTTTACTGACTAAAACCCACCCGTGTTCCTTCCGTTGCCTGTGTGCCTGGGCCGCGATATCCCTTTCTGACAAACCCGCAACCCCGGCAGGCATTGGTCCTTACGGACCCCGTCAGTTGGTGTTGACATCTCTTTGAGGCGCGTGTGGAACACAACGTGCCGTCGACCCGGGCCTGGTCCTTATCGGACTTCGAGCTACCCATTGCTCACCGTCCGCAAGCCCACGCCTACGGTGGCCGGAAGTCGGCTCGCGACTCCCGACGCCCGGGGCGTCTCCTGCGGCGACTGGGGCGCGAGGGTGCGAATCTTGCCTCTCCCTCGCGCGCTCCGCCTCCTTCTTCGCGAGCATTACTTCTTCGCAGAAGGAAGTGACGGTCTCCCATGCACTCTCGCTCCGAACCATGGCCTGAACCAGGGCCGGACGCGAGAGATCGCCGCCGCCGATCGCCTCCGTGAGGTCACGGCGGTGCTCCGCCCAAGCAGGGCAGACCTCCACCGTATGCTCCAACGTGTCCATGGAGTATAACGCCTAACGTTTTAATAAGTTTTAATTTTGACTGTTGAAAAAATTAAGCACTGTCAGAGAAAAAAAAACAGAACTTATTTTGATATACGTAAATCTTTATTTGGAACACCTTCTAAGAAACGTAATTTGATCTTCTTTAAAAATACATCAACTAAATATTAAAATAACTAGAACGAATAAGATCATTCAAATAACACGACACCTCTCAAGAGATGCTATCTTCAATTAATTTAATAAACACATACAAACATATCCCTAATACAAAGTCGCGTTATTATTTCGTTTATGAGCATTTTAATTAACGGTTGGGACCTTACCTAATTAAGTCCTCGACACAATCGTTCGTAATTAGCTAATTAGTGTGATAAACATGTTTTCATTGTACATTTATTAAGCGCCTATATTAAAACATTTTATTTGGCACCGTATTTTATTTGATAATGGTTCTTGTGAGTTTTAAGGATTTTTTTACGCAGGTTGGTTTTCTGTGAAAACATCAATTGGGAATATTGCGATTGTGATTTTCATTGGAAATATTTCTCCATGACAAAACAAAGTCTTACGAATGCCTTCTGAAAAGATATCACGATAAAAAACAACATTTGCCTATACGCGAGATTCATAGTTTCAAAATTATAATTTTCAACTTTTTATAAAAATCCCAAAATGTCAGAATCAACACGATTTACATGCTTGTAAGAAAGTAAACACGGTTATTATCAAGGTATACTTTTCAAGTATACGCTGACCTCTCATTGTACGGAAATCCTATACAATGGGAGATCGGCTTATACTGGAAATTTATAGTTTGATATGTAGCCGTGTGTACCTAATGAAAAATTTCGGCAACTGCATCACAAATTCTCTATTCACGCCAAAACATAAACACGGGTCTATTCTCCTAGTAATTACTCAACACACATTAAACGAAAAGTGGTCACCGTTTCACAGTCACAGCGTTTATGTGACGGGCACAAAGTGGAGTAAGCCACAGTGACCGAAGTTAAACTTCGTTATGATATATTGTTCATATTGGTCACAATATTATTGTCGCCATGAGGTATTTGTGCAAACATTCGTGTCTGATCCTCATATGAAAGTGTAGCGGGGACATGTTTACTATGAGGTGGTGGCACGGCCATTTTGAATCGAAATAATGAGACGTGGATATAATGAGATGTTATAGGAGTAGGTAAAGATGATAGTACGTTGTGTTCCTTGGTTTCTGCTTAACCCCGTAAGAAAAAAGCACGAGTACATAGTCAAAGTCAAGCGAATGAAGTAATTGATAATTTGACATTTTTTTTTCTACTGCTAACGAAAGCTTCAGCTTGAATTTAACTTTAACGAGACTATTGAAATTGGTATATCGGGGGCTATACATAATTGATTATCTAGGAAAATTTGTTTTTTTCAATTTTCACCCGAGTAGAGCTCGCGCATGGGTTGCACTAAGTACTTATCTATGGCGCACCTACCTACCTACCTACTACCTACCTACCTACCTACTACCTACCTACATACCTACCTACCTACCTACCTACCTACATACCTACCTACCTACATACCTACCTACTCTACCTACCTACCTACTCTATCTACATACCTACCTACCTACCTATCTACCTACCTACATACCTACCTACCTACCCTACTTAGGGGTAAGAAAAATAGTGTAAACGTCCTATTCTCAGACCTACTGAATATACAGACAAAATTTCATAAGAATCGGTCAAACCGTTTCGGAGGAGTTTTGTTACAAACACGTTCTCGAAAACGGCTCTCTCGATTTCGATGAAAGTTGCAATATAGGGGTTTACGGGGCGAAAAATCGATCTAGGTCTCATATGTCGGAAAATTCGTTTTCTCTATTTTCACCCGAGTAGAGCTCGGTCGCCCTGGTACTAATTGATTATGACGGAACTACAATGTAGCTGTATCGCATTTTACATCGTTGTAAGCATATCATAAAATGGCGTTAAACCAAACAATAACGCGACTCGTAAAAGACGAGTAATATATCACTAAAAGTCAGCATAATTTCCCTGAAGAACTATTATTTAAGCTCGGCTGTTAGTTATATTGTTGCTATCAAATCCCGAGCCTTTTCAACAGCCACAGATAGCTGCGTTCTAGGAAAATTGAATTCACTCGACGTATTATGCAAACGGGAAACCGTACTAGACCAAATTGACTTGTTATCCGGTGGTCTGGGTAAAAAACTACTAAAAGTCACTGCAGGAAAATTATTGGTAGGCATTGGTTTAAAATAGAATAGATAACCACACTTTTTTTTTGTGTTTTTATATACCTAACCTCTACGAGTCGTGTTTTTTAATACGTTTATGTTCAGGTTGTATCAGAAGTGTGTGTGGTGGCTGAGGTATGGTCGTACTTAAGGGTACTATCAAACTGAACAACTTTCTCCTATGGGCTCACATCGTAATCAAGAAAAAAATATCAGGCGACTCATATAATATTTGAGTCGAGTAGGTATTAAAACTTTGTACGGGAGAAAGGTGATAATTTTTTCTCGATTACGATGTTGGTCTAATGGAGAAAGCTGTTCAGTTTGATAGTCTGCACCACAACCTTTAATTTGACCACACCTTTTGTTACACCCTGTATGTCCAATGACTTGACCACAATCCGAAAAATTCTTATAATAATCGAAATCATCGTTTTTCGTTCACGCCGAGAGGAAAACCACTATTACAGGCTCTGCAAACAGGCTCGACGCGACTCTAATAAAACAATTAAAAAACTTTCGCTAAGAAACTTATATTCGACTCGGGGAAAATAATTACAAAATTCTATTTATCAGTAGACAGACTATTTCGATGCATTTATGTTTTTGTTTTTACAAATTGGTTATAAATTTCATAGCCAAAGTTGTTCAGTATGATAGGTAGAATTCCCTTGACAGATACAGATGACTAAATCACCACCCTAGGTTATTATTTTCACAGTTTCAAGTTAATTATGCTACCTTTAATCTCAATAATAATTTATTAATTTTTTATTTTGTTTAAGTATATCAATATTTTTTACCCTAATCACTTCTGTACGCCAGTGTTCTTTACTACTACGTATTGCTAGAGTTGTCGATTCGTCCACAGATAAATTGAATTCGTGCGAATCGGTTCAAGAAAAACTAATATTTATTGAAATGGTCGATTCGCCCGAATTCGGGCGAGTCACCAATAAGCCCTATTTAGCCGCCTAAGAGCCGCATTTTCAATCGTCAAATAAACTTTAATCTGAGGAATAATAATGGTGGATAAACAGACTTTGTGTAGAAAATATTATGTCAAAACCGCCATATTTTTATTCTCTGGATAAAAGTTATCTGACTATAAAAAAATCGGCCCTAAATAATATATCTTATGTATACCTTTGATGATCCAGCGAAATTTCACCCGTATACTTTGATTTTTAAACCAACAATGCACATAAATTTCAGCCACTCAAACAACGTAATCCGCTCAAGAATTAACCGATGGCTTGATAGACGACCCAATCGCCAGTAACAGCGGTTTTAGCAATGCGGTACGTTGACGACTCGTAGTCCGTACATATTGTTGCGATACGACTCGTTGGGCGTAACGTCAATATTGTGAAAGCTAACAGAAGATTGTTTGTTCCAGTCATTGATGATTGTTGTTAGATGTCAATTCTGGCGACGGTATTAATTGATTTGGAGAGCACTGCAAGCAACGTTGAAAGGTTTAACTATTCTATGATTGCAGCAGCTGCATACAAAGCCTACTCCGTTGCCGCCTTGCATTCATCATCATTATTGCCAACCTTGTCTACATACTGGCGATTATAACCTGAATTATATATATGGTGAATTATTATTATGACCTGAATGCAGATCTACTCGACAAACTTGACCGTCTTCTCAATAACTGTATTCGATTCGTTTTCAATCTGCGTAAATATGAAAGAAAGAAAAATGCGTTTATTGGCAAACAGCAGAAAAATACACCTTATAAATAAAAAAAATAAAAATAAATTATAATGCCAATAGGGCCTCAGCTCAGCATCAATGTCAGATGGCAACACAAAGTGTACCACCTGACGCTGATTTTCAGCTGCAACCTACGAGTGCCATAATAAAGACAGCTAACGATAGAGCTAAAAGATAACGCTAGAATAATAAAGACAGGGAAGTGTGTGTCCGTTGTAATAAATTAAATTAACAGAATAAATTAAAGGTAAGTAGTAAACGATAGGATAACATGAAAAGCTCACAAAATCAAATAAATGTTGTGACTTAGATCAGTGTGTGTGGTGTGTTATTTTAGAAACTAAAATAAATAAATAAATACCCAGTATCTGTGTCTATGATCATGTCTCTGCACATCGGTCGCTTCTAAAGTGGTTGCCCATCGCTAGCGCAGAGAGCAAAGGGCGCTGACCACCTTGTTTTCATTTCTTCCCCTAGTTATCGAGCTCCCCACTTTCAGTACATTTGCGCCAACCACAATAGAAATCTTCGTTCATCTCACAATCGTCTTCTTCAATGTCCCACTCACCGCACAGACTTCATTCACTCTTCCTTCTTCATTCAGTCTATCTATCTGTGGAATGCTCTCCCCCAAGAAATCAGAATGGTGACCAACCGATTATGGTTTAAAGTTAAAGTTCGCGAGCACATTCGCAAGAAACTGGCAGTATCATCACAAAAGTAATGTTTTCTCATTGATTGTCTTAGTTGTTTTAGTATATTTATTTGTACTTATATTTATGTAATATATAATTAGGTGTATATATTATATTTATAGTTTTTGATAGATATATGTATATCTTTATATTTAAATAAATATTTATTCCTCAATTCTCGCTATTGCACCTGCCACTGTTTGTCTCTGCATCACCCAAAGATTGAATGGTAGAAATTGCCTATGGCATTAAGTCCGCCTCTGTACATTTGTGTGCTTGAAGTATTAAATAAATAAATAGGCGTTCTTTCTCTAGTGCCATGCTTCCCTGGTACGTGCCAGTCTCATACAGGCGTAAGGTCTGGCCAGGTCCCCATATAGGTCATCCAATCTACTAAGTCTGCCATAATCAAACCATCGTCGTCCATTAATCAATTGTACCTATCTAGCCTTTGTGTAAAATAATCAACAATATTATTTCAGCTCAGACTGCCTCGAAAACGTAGAAAACACAACACAATAACATCTAATTGAATACAAAACCACAAAAATAGAATAGTGTACAGTCCAATTCCATATAGCACTACATCTCTCGTAATTTGGCCTGGTGATTGATAACCGAGGCTGTGTCGGAGGCCTGGCACCCCATCTGTACACGTCGCGGGACCTTCAAGCCCTTGTTAATTTCACTGATTTATTGTATACTAAAAAGTAGATGTCGTTTTATTTCGTTTTAGGTGTTGGGTGCTTTGGATGAGGTCTGAATAAAGATGATTAAAGTACCAGGGATGTAGACATTAAAAGACATAGCATTTCCACCTTTATACCAAGGGATCGAAGGGTACTGGTACCTACACTTCGTCAGTTTTGCAGTTCGTTGTAAAGTTTACGAAAACCAATTTTTGTTCACGCCCTATGTACCTAGCACTGGCACAGACAGATTCGAAACCCAATCTATATAAATATAACTAATATAGTACCGCTTCCACTCAAAAATATTGATCAAAACGCAACCGCACCGGCGAACGAGAATCCGAAAAAAAAACGTAATACTGGCTACATTCAAACGAAGCGAGCTCTTAAAAAAAGTAGAAAGGATTCCAGTTCTGTTTTTGACAAGTCGATAAATGGAAACTGTAGGAAACGCAGTGGTCGAGGTGAGGAAACTGCACGTGTCTAAAGGGGCTGATGGGCAAAAGATAGAGGTTTTGTAACTCGATGTTTATCTATGTACATATAAGCCGAGCGAGCGGTACTTACATCGCTTGAAAAGCGCCTGCCATACACTCTCAGTTAAAATTTTGCTTGCTGTTAAGCTGTCTTTAAAAGACAAAATAATTTGCGCTAATTACCTGTAAAATAAGTAAGTTAAAATTATAATCGATCACGATTTCTCAAATTAATTTATGTAAATAACAAGTCGTGAAAATAGGCCAGGTTCTTTCTAGTTTAAACAAGTAATAAGTTATATAAATGCAATAAATATTTTGCTTTTCCTCTTGTCTGTCTGTTACGGCAATCAAATAACATTTTTTGGATGATGATCTTTTCACTTGTGTGACTAAACAACCAATTCCTTTGACACGGCTCAATAATGCCCAGTGATTCCGATATGTAGCGGTGGAATCTCATTAAATTTTCCAGCTGTCATTAGCATTTCATTGCAACGTGCCCCCGGGCACCTCTCATACTGGACTGACGTCGAAATATCAGGTATTTTGAACTCTTACCGGTATCTGCAGCCTTGGTACTTTATTCTTTTGTGATGGCTTCTACGATTGCTCACAAATGATAATCAGAATCATGATGTCAATTTCAATTTGGGTCTGCTAAAAGTTGGGTATTTTGCATCGATTTATTTACATCAATGGTATTTTGATATTCTCTATTGCAGTTTGATTGGGCGGGCCATGTAGGATGCATCGAGACAGATGGGCCAGAGTTGTCACGGAGTGGGTGCCAAAAGACGGGCATCGTTGCCGAGGAGGCCAAGGAAACGCTGGCGTGATGACGTAGATGTATTTACGGGGAGAGATTGGACGGAGAAGGCAACACACAAGGAACAGTGGAAAGTTATGGGACAGACCTTTGCCCAGCAGTGAGACAATACAGGTTGATAAAAAGTGGGATGCAGAAAATTATAGGAATTACTTACAGAAAAAAAGTGGCTAAGTGTAAATAGGTACATCGTAGTAGGTACTACAACTACGTATATATACCAATAAGAGGACCCTTGAAGCTCTGAGCTGTATTAGGTTTTCTGTCACTTACATAGATCAAGCGTAGGTGGTTAAGCAGTACGTATTATTATTGTTATCTTACTAGAAAGAGAAGGAGCTATACCTCCTGTATAGCTTCATCTCTTTCTCACATTGAAGTAAGGTTAAAATAGTATATAACATGCCATTGTCGTCTAGTCTCTCCCGTTCACGAAAGGCGTACCATCCATAAGTTTAAAACGCTTTAAATTCCATTTATTACATTTTTAAAAGGTATTGTGTCTGGAATATTACTTGTCACGAAAAATTAAAAACGTTAGTTTTAATTATTGTGAAAATATTTCAAGATCCAACAATGACAGTTTTGTTGAGTAACTTATTTAAACCTTGCGCCCGAATTCTGTTTCGCACGGAGCGCCACCTACCGGGTCCTAAACATTCACAAAATTTCATTGAAATCGGTTGCTAGGTTTCGCATAGTTTACGAACATAGATAGTGACACGCGATTTTTATACAACACTTGTTGCGCCCCATTGTTTCACCTGCATAAGTGTCGATCCCGTGGGAATATCGGGATAAAAAGTATCCTATGTCGTAAACCAAGTCATGGTCTACCCATGTGCCAAATTTCATCTAAATCGGTTCAGCCGTTTTAGCGTGAAAGCGTAACAAACAAACTCACTTTCGCATTTATAATATTAGTTAGAATCCTGCTTCGCACGGGTGCAATGTACTGATGTGGCAACATTTTAAAACATCGGGATTTTTGTACTATAGCTAAGTTATTTGTTAATACAAAGAAACCTTCCGGAATAAATTCTCTAAATGATGGTGAAAACCTTATCACGTCGGTTAGCGTAGTTTAGAAGAACAACGCGGTCATACAGACAGACACGGAAAGCTAATTAATTAAATTCATAAACTAATTTCAATCGAGGAAAGGTCACTGAACCCTGTCAGTCATGGTGCCACGCCGTCAGCCATAATTATTTTGCTGCGCGTAATTTTAAATCTGTGATATCTTTTATAGTATTCATTTAAATGATTATGAAGTTCAGTCACGATAATTAAAATTATTATTATTATAATACATAAACCTTCCGGAACACATTCTCTAGGAAATGATGCTGAAAACCTCATCAAAATCCAAAAGACAAAAATGTTAAAAGCGACTTTGTATTGTATAATTTAGAGATTAAAGAAAAAAAATTATACTTAATACATACACAGAATTTTTACTATTATGGTTAAACATTGTTTATTTATTAAATTAGATATACTGATCGTGCGAGAAAGTTGTGGTCATATTACAAATCTACGCACGCACACAGTCGCGCAAGTAGGATCTAGCCACAGATGCATATAGATGGGACACTCCGCAGTTCAGGTTCATACCTGAACAGAAAGCTTCATAGCTTTGTACGCGGCGGGCCCGGCTTACTAGGCCAATTCAGTGAGTATAACGTAGTCGATTTAAGAGTCACGCGATAGAAAGAGAGGCAACTTCTAGGTGAATATAACTGTAGGTGATTAGCGCTGTGCGACCTGAATTGCACTTTATTGTGTGGTAGCACGAGTGGCTTTTTATTTAATTGTTTTTGCGAAGTGTCCCATCTGTATTAATTCTGTGGTCTAGCGTAGTAGGTAGTTCGTCAATTTCTGTTTGTTTTGACTGTACAGCGGCAGTGTGACTAATTTACGTAGTTATAATTAATAATGGGATAAAAAATACCTATATTAAAAGTGACAAGTGATTCAATAAACGATTCTGAACAAAACTACTTTCATAATGTGCATTAATTCAGTTACACATTGTGTATTATTAAGAAAATGAAGTTTTCACTACCTTAATACTCGTATTGCAAAACGGATTTGGGTTTGCAACAATATACCTCTCAAGCTAAGAAATGTGCTGGTTGGTAAGTAGCTGCAGCATTTTTCATAGAATTTTGACACAAATCAAATTAATTAATGAATGCGGATGTTGACTAGGGGAAAAAAAAACTATTTAGACCGTCAGTGAGATAATGAAAAAATATTAGACACGTATTTTTTGCTTTATCATATTCGTATAATTGTTTAGAGACAACGCATTAAAGTTGGGGAGTTGGGACTCGCTACGTCAAAAGTCAGTATAAAACATACGGTGGGAGTGACGACATGCCACATTTTAACTCAATGTATTACCGTAATCATTAGATTACGTAAAAAAAAATACGTGGCCAATTTATTTTAATGACATCATCCGTCGTGCTCTCTCGTGAACCCAAGGGCTTGGCACGCGACGATGGGAAGAGACCAGACGAAATGACCATAATGCCTTGGAAGGTAGGTAGGCCATTGGTGTGGGATGCAACGTGTGTCGACACCCTTGCGCCATCCCATCTTCCTAGCACGGTGGGCTGTGCTGGGGCTGCTGCTGCAGGTGCGGAAAACCTCAAACGGCGCAAATACTCCAATACTCCAATCTTATTGGGACTTATATGTTTGAGCCGTTTGGGGTTGAAACACTAGGGCCATGGGGTCCGAGTGCCCACTTAGTCTTTCAAGACATCGCAAAGCGGTTGGTCGACTCTTCATGTGACCAGAAGGCTGGCCTATTCTTCGGCCAGAGAATCAGCATTGCCATACAACGTGGCAATGCTGTATGCTGCCAGCCTTTTGGGCACTTTTCCTGTTGACAACGATGCGAACGAATTTTTTGATGCCCTACGATTGTTCCCCTCCCACCCCTTTCTTATATACTTGTACATATTATTACGTATTAATATTATTATTTTAAGTCTGTTAGTTTTTAAATTGTTTCATTTCATCAAACATGTCATTATAAACTGGCATATGAATAATCCACATCACATACAAATCCAAAAAGTACAAAAATTTTCAAAATCCCTTACAATGTGAATTTTGGTACTAGGGACCCATAACTTTATCAAAGCTTTATTCAATAATACGTGGATCTACACTACAGTATCTGGCTACGTAATCAGCTCATATTGTTCACTCGCTCAGCTTTGCTTACAGGCTTAATTTCCGCCTGTCTGTCGGCAATCCTCTCCTCTCTGAATACAATATGTTTGCGAACGTTTTCTTTGTAATACTGAAATATGTACCGGTTTTCCACTTGTTCTTCCTGGAAATTCCTAGCTGTTTTATTTCAGTAATAACGATGTTTCTTTCTGTTATAAGGATGTTTGTAGCGTTAATCAGTAAACAAAATATAGTAGGAAACACGTCACGAAAAAATAGCATAGAGGTAAGTAACATTTGTAGCCCATACATTGCAAATTAAGGAAATCATAATATGTATAGAGAGATGATTTACACGGTGCACGTTTATTGCCTGTGGCTTGTCATAAAATTGAAGCAACAATTGACTGGCACCGTCTATACAACACGTAAAATTGCTGCACTATACGGGCATGTTAGTTGGCGTTCAAAACTTGTATATGTGTAAACAGCACGTACAATAAAATCGCATTCTATTCTGAAATGAAAATTTTCATTCAAACATGAGTTTGGTGAGTGAGGCTGTGTTCAAAATTAGTTCAATAAAATTGATTGAAATATTTGGCAGTGCAAATATGGGCAATACTTGATGTACAGGGACGTACAACTCTGTGTTTAGACGAGGCAATACGTGTATGCCTTGGTGTAAACAGAAGTCGCATACAAATGATTTAATTGCAAAACTTGCAATTTGCTTGCGCTTTGTAATGTGTACCATTTTATGGAAATCGCACGCGTGTAAACACTTCCATGCAATTCTTTAATGGCAATAATTAAACGTGCTTTATGACATGAGATTATTGCTCTTGAACATTGCAGAAACTTGCAACGTATAAATGGAGTTTTACATTTGAAATCAGAAGATGTTAGTCAATTCCGAACGTTAGCATTCGAAAATCAGTCTCAATCTGTCAAAAATACCTCTAATTTGCTTACGTTTTTAATTTTTTTTTGACATTGCCTGTCACTGAGATGAGAATAAAAAAAATAGACTTACTATAAATTTACATAGTTTTTTCATTCGAGCATTTTTCTTTAGATATTGACTGCAATACAAAATATTGTGGTCCAAACCCGTGTCCTAACAAAAAGCGACCATCGCGCGAGTACGCCATCGACGCTATCGTTTGTATGAATTATGTCGTAAAAACGCGACTAGATTGGTTTGGCGACTACGTCATCATACTATCATACTACTACTTATGTTTGGATGTTTGTTACTCAATCATGCAAAAACGGCTGAACCGATTGGCACACATATATTTTATAACGTGGATTAACAGACACACTTTTTATAAACTCTCGCGGACGACCCGCGACGATCACTTGCGGTCGATAAGGACATGGCCCGAGAGTTCGCCTTAGCGACCGTTTTTAGCAAAGTATTACCTACTTAATGTATATTAGCATAGAGGGGAACCTTTTAATGCTTTTACCGTTTATGTTTATTCTCAAAGGACCCAGCTCAGTAACGATTGTGTGCTTTTATAATTTCTAACGTGACGATATTGTCGTGGATATCCACGTCCACGTCACGACATGATAATGATAAAAAAGGGAAGTAAAATGAGTGAAAATATATGAAGACGCTTTTAAATATCAGTCCACGATAACGTTATAACGTGCACGTATTTTCATACATTTTATGGACGTGGACGTCCACCGTAATATTATATAGTGACATTTGAAATAAAAAAAGAGCTCATTGGGAAGCAGACCTCTCCATTTTTTTTGGGTGGGATATTATCAAATAACTATTCCCGCTCTGGGCGGAGCTGGAGGGTGTGTCAGACTCTTACTGACTAAAACCCACCCGTGTTCCTTCAGTTGCCTGTGTGTTGCTAGGAGCCACGGTATCCCTTTCGGACTTTCCCACGACCCTGGCAGGCATCGGCCCTAGCGAACCCCGTCAGTTGTGCTGACATCTCTATGAGGCGCGCGTGGAACACAACGCGCCGTCGCCGTCGACCCGGGCCTGGTCCTTATCGGACGGCGAGCTACCCATTGCTCACCATCCGCAAGTCCGCGCCTATAGTGACTGGGAGTCGACCTGGGTTTCCCGACGCCCAGGGCGTCTCCTACGGCGTGAGGGCGCGAAGTTTGCAAATATCATTACCCTCCTTTTTACTTCGCCGTAGTCGGGTAAAAAGGATCAAGGGTTTCTATAGGCGTTGCTTATGTAATTATACAGTTTCAACCTTGTAGAAAAAATACCTTATGATGCCTTCAAGATTGATGCAGATGGTAGAATTTACGAGGTTATTATTCTTGGCTACATTTTTCATTTATTTTTTTGTACAGTTTTCGTATTTCCCCTCGAAATATTTTAGCGTGCCTATAATTTTATATCGCGAAGAAACATCTACTAACAAAACATCGCTTGTCCGTGTAAACATAAATCTACTTAACGGGTTTAAGTGGTATTTTATGGTAATACCATCTGCGACGGGGAAAATTTACCATTCATTGCGCCAAACACTGATTTACATACGGACAGAAATAATAATTTATACTATTTCATGGCGTTTAATGTTGTTTTTTGAGATGGTAACACTGATAATTTTTGTGAGTGAGACAATCTAATATCGTTGTATTGTAGGATATCATAATGTTAGGACAAACGTAAGATTTGTAAAAAAAACATGTAAGTAATACTTAGTGCATTCAATTAGAAAGAAGATTACACTTCATTGACTTTAACAGTATCAAATCATACTGAATACTTTCAGAATAAACGCGTTTATTCTGAAAGTGGGCAACGTCGCAAATAGATGTCAAATATTTCATTAAGGAAATATGAAATATGGCTAACTAGGAAACTAGAATATTAATGAATTGCAATTATAACACTGAATTTGATGTTGTAACCGTTTCAGATGTAAAAAAAGCATTTGGAAAGTTTCCAAATACATTTTTTACATTTAAAACTAAATATTCGTTACGATATTAATTATTGCATTTCATAATCGACATTTTCTAGTTACCTACATTTCATATTTCCATACAGTAATATTGCCAAATCAATCAAAACAGGTAAATATTTGACAGCTATTTGCGACGTTGCCAACTTTTAGGATAAGCGCTTTTAAGGTCGTAGGGTGTTTCTTTTTGGCAGAAATGGGAAGCAATAAAAAAATTACAAATGTAATCAAAATACGACTCAATGACAAAACATAAATAGTAATAATTAATTATGCCGGCTCTAAAACTTTAAAAATTCAACTTAATTTTTTAGATCTTACACTACGATAATCTGCCTACCCTGGCCTTATCCCAACTATGTTGGCTTCTAGTCTAACCGGATGCAGCTAATTACCACAAGGTACTTATTTTACATGGAACGACTTTATATATGACCTCCACAACCCAATTACCTAGCCAGCCAACTACCAGATACCCCAGACTGGTTGACAGACGTTTGGTTGTAAATGGAACTCTCAAAACCGGTTTCTTTACTGAACGTAACCTAAATAAGCATTCCATCAAAATGTAAAAGCATTTCAATGAAATAAAATCCCGCAAGACAGCCAACTGTGTGAGCATCGCCCCACGCATGATTATCGCGAACAAAAAGTGCTTACATTCGCACCGTTTAACAAAGGGACGTTTTACATAATATTTGCGGAGTATTTACAGATTGTTACCGTCCGCAGACTCGGAAGAATGGTTTGATTCAACATATTCGTGGTTAATAACGGATTTGTCTGTTTGTCGTCTTTGTTTACTCGTTTCACACAGCGCTTTTAATCACTTTATTCTGTTTGTAACTAAATACCTTATTCATAGATCAAGCGCTGAGAGTGCTGAGCGTTGTAATTACGGGGCACACTATACCGCTGCGCAAAAAGAGGCTGTATGAGCTATTCCCCTTTGCCTACCCCAAAACGTCAAATTGGAACAAAAATAATGGCGCCGGGGAATAAGACCGAAGTGAATTACTTTTTAAAATGTTTTCGAAATTAAGAAGTGTCCGTTCTATTGTAATAATTGTAATGTAAATTATTAAAAAAACTAGTAATTACTGTAAAGGTTTCATACGTGTTGATTCTTAGGCCATTTTTAACAATGTCCTTTGGCACATACATGGGTAGACCATGCCTGGTTTAGGACACTAGGATAGATTTTTATACCAATATTCCAACGGGATCGAGACTTATGCGGGTGGTGTCTACCTTTTATAGCAGAACTTTTTATGTCATAATATTATTTTGCATAACAGTGGATAGCATAATATTAATTTTGCAGAAAATCGTTTGGCATACACAAAAGTAAAACCATCATATCGCAGAAAGTTCACACAAACATGCAAGCAAGCATGCAGAATGCAAGCGTGTATGCAACATGCAGCAGGCATGGTTTCTGTTACGGCCACCTGCTCCTCAGCTCGCGGGCCGCCTCGCCCCTCCGCGCCTACGTGGGTTTAAATTACACTCTAGGGTTGGCAGGCAAGACTACGTGGAGTCGTTTTGCAACGATTCGTTTCTGTCACTAACTTTTGTAGCACAACTGTTGACTTTTTAAGACAATATTTTAATGTTAATTTAGAAAATGAATTCATTTTATTGAGATTAGAGATCAAGTAGGTACAATCAGAAACTTACCAATCTCATTTTTAATACAAATGGAATGAAAAGGTTAAAGAGGTATTTCATAGAAATGGCAATTTATGCCTAATAAAATTATTCCAAATAAAATTCTGCCATCTTTAAAGTATGCCATTGTAAACATTCGGCCAAACAATAATAATACTAAATAATTTTTATGCCTTTAAAATATTCGTTTAAAAAATATTATGCCAAATAAATTTTGGAGCATCAAGATTCTAGCAGATAGAGGCAACCCAAGCGGGTGAAACCGTGCGCAGCTGGTATAAAATAAAAAACCGGCGAAGTGCGTGTCGGACCACGCACAATTAAGGATTCCGTAGATGGGATGAACTTAACCCAAGAAAAAACTTAACATTGCAGTTGAAAAACATTTTCTCATCGAGATCATGTTTTTCAAACTGTAAATTTAAGTTGGTCCAACTTAAAAACTTAAACTTAAACTTGACCAACTTAAATTTACCAGCCTACTTAGCTGTGATAGTTTTCCTTTCAATTCCGTTATTTATACTACTGCTGTGAATTTTTTCACAAATCCAAGTACAACTATTTAGCTAGCAGGGGGGGGGGGGGGACACATGACTGTAACAAAAATGTCTACTTTAAAGCTTAATAGTTCGCAAACGGATTCCTGAATTGAAAAATGGTTTTCACACACCCACAATACGTTTGAACGACCTTTCCAACGACACCCCACACCATGCGACAGATGAGAAAAAAATAATACATTCCCTCTTTACTTAAAGGGGAGGTACACTAAAAATATATTTTTACATACAAAAACTTCAATCCATACTCTACTTGTATGTTCATTTTCATTGGAAGATAAACAATGGCAATTCCAAGAGAATTTCCCAATCTTTCAGGAAATGGGATTTTAAATCTGTTGTGATAAATGGATTCCGTGCAGTCTTTTGGAAGCGTCCTTGGACTATATCCGTCTCTTTGTTTGACAAAATGCCTGAAGGCCTGTCAGTAACCAGGGCGCTGTCAGTAAGCAGTGATGTTTCCACTTTATTCCTCAATCGTGGAATTGCTTGAGATCCGGTATTGGTTTCAACCGAAACGAAAGGTTTTTCTGCGAAATGAATGGAACTTGTTTGCTTTCTAAACTGGTTTTCGGTTGGTAACGCCAAGTTTGAATTGGTTCTACTTATTTACTGTGCAATAAAACCATTGATCACCTCTGACTTTTCGAATTCAGCTACCTAATTACGCAACACGTTTTCGTAAACGATTACGACTAATCTGTTTCATGTTGACAGTTCAACAACATTCATTACGTGATTTATGTTGTTGAGCAGTTTTTTTTTCGAACCTATGAAGTAATGGATTAGCAATCTGTTTCAAAACGATTCAGATTCTGATTGATCGTGTATTACGTAATTAGGGTACAGGTGTGTATTGTATAATTATCACTTGCTTCAAAAATGGTGAAGGAAAAAAAACATCGTGATGAAACCGGCATGCCTGAGAGATATTTTTCGATGCCAAGTCAGAGGCGTGCTTTAACCATGGGCGGCTTTAAATTGCAATGTTTAACAATTTTTTTTTGTATATTGAAAATGCTTTTTCGGTAGCTTTAATAATAATAATAATAAATACTTTATTTCAGACCATGGTGTCCATTTTGTTAGTAACAATGTTCTTATAGACTAGTTAGTAATACGCAAATCAATCACAATAAAATAAAGTAAATTCAACAATCACTACTGCGCCATTCCATGACAAATGACGCAGCAATGATTGATGAAACTACAGTCCAGCCGACTAGCGATCATGCTAAGGATGCTGTTGGCGCTGCTACGTACTCTATGCACCAAGGATGCGCACCTTTTACGCATCGTAGCATAAAAACAGTCTACGCGATGTTCAGCAAACATCCCTGATGCACTACAGAATCGCCGCAGCCCCATCAGCACCCTGAACGCATTATTGAATTGGACTCGGAGAGCACTGTAAGACTTTTGAGTATAGTCGGCCCACAGGCTGCACGTGTAGAGTGATGTACAATAAGACCTAAAAAGTGTAATTTTGACTTCTGTCGAACAACGACAAAGAGAAGAGGGTACCTACCTGTTTTCAAGAAAAGTGCGACCGGGGGGGCTTGCGTCCTCAATTATTGAGATAGAGATATGAAAATGATATCAGAAGCTGCGTTGCTGAAAGGGCCACAATACTGGGAAAAAATAATTGTATTGTTCCACTTGAATTGTTTAAAAAAATCGTTTTTTTTTTTCTAATCATTATCTCAATTTTTTAATAGGTAAACTTTTTATATTATTAGCTAAACATTCCATTTTTAATTTTTAAATATCATTCACTGTAACAGAAATCCGAGGTTTTCATGTTTTTAACGCTCCAGGCACTCCACTAAATGTTGATACCGGCAGATTTCATCTGGTTTATTCGTGTTTTAATACTAGATAATTTTTTAAACAAATAGAGTAGAAAACAGATTGGTACAACAGGTAAAAATAAAACGTGCTGTGACCACCTACCAGGTGCCCATAAAAAACGAGGATACATATAATAAGCTGCGGAAATATTATCTCCCTTCAAAACGTTAACCATGCTGTTAACTGATGACATTTTAGCTTTGACAATGGACTACGCTGCGTCGCCCGGCTTCGCTTAATTGCAGCATATCGGATCCGTTGTGTTATTAATGGGCGCAGACAGCTTCTATGTGATGTTTGAAATATTATACGTCCGATACGAGTAGTATTAAGGATATATTTCAAAGTAAGGGATTTAACTTCTTGGATCTTTTCTTTCCTGGTAGCATTCATGTTTAACAAAATAGCAAAGACAGTTATTTACATGAAATATAGTTAGACTTCTCTGCAACTGGAAGTAAAAAAGTCTCTCACAAGATTGCAAACACGGATATTTCCTCTCTACAGGAGCTTAAAAAGAAAAACTTTTCTTGAAACACTCGAAACATCCCTAAAAGGAGTACCAAAACCCAGCAACATGTGCACTAAACAACTCAATAAATCGTAGGACGAATGAAAAGATAATCACGCTCCATGTAACATCACGCAAACTTTCTACTCGTGGAGTCATTACCAGGAATTCAGCCCGAATGTCGGCCTATAGGCGGCTCCCTTACGGCGGCCGTACGTGATCCCCGTTGAATATACTTACTGTCCACTACGTGACCATCACTATGGCGGATTACATGGAGTGAGTAATAAATGGAGTGCTCATTTCTCATACGTAATTTTCTTTACCAAAAGAAAGACAGAATTTGTGACGTGGAATGAAAGAATTTACTGTAACTTGGTGGTATATTGATGTCACTACAGTTTAGACGTTGCTAGCAAAAATCACCCAAGTTTTTGGCCACTTGCCTGCCGCAACTATATGTCTGTCGCCGCACGCAACTTTGTACGTTGATGGTAGTAAAACGTGTTTTGTTTCGTTCACATTGTTACTCCATTTCTAACTGCTTCGTTGGTTGCACGAAAAGCTTTTATAAAAAAAAGAAAAACCCCTAAGAAAAAGTTTCTTTTTGATACGTGCAGAAATGCAAAATCAATTGCTGGAACATTTTTCGGAGGCCATCACTTTTGTGTTGTATTCGCTTTAACGTTTGCTGTGTGTGAGGCTCTGGGTTACATGCACGAGTTTGGTAAAGTGCATTTTTTTTCAGTTATGTGACAAATATTATTACCTAATATCTAAATTTATCTTATCATCTATACATATTATAAATTAAAGTCACTTTTCGTGTTTGTCTGTATGTCCGTGTTGAGCTTCTAAACCACGCTACAGATTTTGATAAGGTGTTTCTTATAAGGATCAAAAAACTCTACTAGACCAACTGAGGTTTGACTACTAGAAAAGTCAGAAATCGCAAAAACCTTTTCCCAAACATTTCGTAGGAAATGTGACCAACTTACTTCTTCTTTTCGTGTGGTTAGTGACTAACCTGGTGTCAGAGTTTTAAAGCCGTCCATGGGCCATTGGGCTCATGGACCAACTTACTGTTTTACGATGATACACTGGCCGAAACTAAACTAAAACAAATTGAACTTCAAATTTCGAACGAATAGAGAACAAAATTTAGAACCTTTGTTACTTTTGAAAAAACTTTTTACATGGGTAGTTTGTTTTTTGAAATTTCTGTCTTTTGTAGAGGACAGTCTTTTCAGCGTTTTCAGCAGATTAGTGACAAGACAGATTAGTAATAAAAAATTGTTAACTATGTATAATCGATTAATAGTAATCGAGTTACTAATTTCATATTGATATACGTAAAATTTCAATTATGTCGCTCATTCCCACCTCTAATTTGATGTGTCCATCAACTAACTGTCAAGTGTCATGTAGAGATGGGTTGTAACAGGTATCTGTTATCACAGATACTGTTACAGAAAAATAACAGATCCAGACATCTGTTTTGAAATAACTGCCTGTTATTTTTGTACCGACGATAAATACGTATTTAAATCTCAATTGAATATCTTCCTTAGTTTATTACGTTTAAAGGCGAAAATCGAATCCGAAGTTTTGACTAGGAATGACGGGGTAATGTGAAATTATAAAATTACATTTATTTGTTTTTGTGTTTATAATTTTTGATGGATGGACTTTGTGAAAGATGATAGGGCTAGAAAAGGGGTGATTACCGAGATGACTACTAACAGAGAAGTATGGGACTTGTTGCGCTGACCGCTAATAAATCGGGATAAGGATAGGACAATGATGCTAGAAAGCTAAACTATTGCCGAATGTTATAAGTCGTATTGTTAAAACAACAAATTGCACGTGAATAAAGACGCGGTCAGAATCCACAGTGTGGCAGGAGAAAAGCCTGTTACCATGGTTTCAGTACATAATTCTGACCCTGCGTTGAAATTATTCGTCGGTTATTTAAAAAAAAAAACAGTTGTTCCATACATTTGACCGCGTAGGTATTGCACTTTTCTATAAAACAGCAGATTAAAAAAAAAACAACCGACGAAAAATTTCAACGCAGGGGCGTTCAGAATCATGTACTGAATCCATGGTACAGTTTTCGCATCGATATCCCTGACACTCTGTATAAATAAAAACTGTATAAATATAACCATTTAGGTACGTCTATTTCTGTATCATGCGCAGTCAAAAAACATATGACTTGCGGATTGATCTGTTGTTTAAAAGTTTTGCATGCCGTAAGGTAAAATATTTGGACCATTTATACAAATTATATCTTATCTGTATAACTACATTGTACGCAAATGAATGATTTGATTTGATTTGATTCATGACATCAAAAGGATCACATTGCTCGTATGTTAATAATTCCATAATTATTCATTTTAGAATTATTAACATTATTTTTTTGTTCTTTAACTTTTTGCCAATAAATAAAAACAAAAAAAAAAAAATATAAGTTGTATCTAGTCTAAGCTTTCTTATGCTGATCCATGTAACTAGAGAATCCTCGACCCCTATCATACACAGGTGTCCTAGTTAAGGGGTCGAGACCTCATTGATAAAATGTGTACAGATAGTGCGATCCACGAAGACGCGCCCCACTCCGCGATTACTGTACTGTAAGCTGTATTTTACTACGGAGCGGAGCGGAGTGGGGCGCGTCTTCGTGGATCGCACTATCTATACAGAATTATGGAAATAAATAAACTATTACTATAAATTACTATTACTAAAATAGAAGATGTAATGTTCATACCCGTGATGTATTTTCAGTTAGTTGGAAAGAAATTCCGTTTCTTTGGTTCAAAGTTTAAGTTTCATCAGGAAAATACCTTTTCTTATTTTTTTTGCTTGAAACAAGACCTCGGGTTTTAGTGTGTTCATGAAACTTTTTCGGGTCGTTTATTTTACACAGGTCAAAAGAACAATGTTGAAGGCCCCAACTTTCTTGATTTATGTTACGGAAAACTACGAAGAAAAATAATTTCTTTAATATAACAGTTGTGTATTTTTATCAAAATCGAAAATGATGCTTGTCTGCAATAGTATTTTTAAGGGTGACAATTTTTATAACTTTTCAACCGTTCAAAAGGAAACACCAAGAGAATTGAAAAAAACATACTTATTCAAGATTCTAGTTCTTGAATAAGTAGGTATGTGTTTTTTTCTATAATAAACCGAACAAAAAATTTACGAACATTTATTAAACTCTATACAAATAAAATCGTAGTGAAGTCAGAACTGTACTGGGAATATTTTTGAAAAAAGTAATGCTGCGAGGTGTACGATGCCAATGTCAATGTAAATTTTTGTCTGTTTGTATGAATGTACGAGTATGTTCTAGCATCACACAAATACTGATAGATATTCCCTATAAGTCTGGTCAGTCTGTAGACTATAAAATATTACGTTATTTGGTATGGGGGATGAGCAATATTGCATTACATTCGTATGTGTGCAGAAGACGGGTAGTGTCAGCACATAAAACACGCACACACACTTTTCCGACTCCGCACGTGTCTCGGACGACGACGGTACCAAGAGCTCCTGCGCTTAAACACGCATTCACAGAGTACACTAAACTTAGTAACCACAAGTAATAATATACACCGTGACATTTTAGTAATCTTACAAAAGCAGCCCCTTCATTTATTTGACGCTTCATTTATTTGTTAGAGTTGGCGCTGTGCAGATTACGTTAAGTTAGGTATAGATTCTGATACGTATACCTTTGTTAGTGATGCATGCGGGAGCAGACGTCGGCTTGACTATTGCTTGGTGTCTGAAGCAGCGTGGAAAACACTAGGGAAGGTTGAAGTTTACCATGATATTTACTAGTCTGACCATTTTCCACTTGTCTTTCAAGTTAACCTTGGAATGGTTAGGTTAACGAATCCATCAGCTAAACTAGGCAATAAGATAGTTGATAAAGCTATATGGGGTGAAAGAGATGCAGCACAAAAGGATTGTTACTATAGGTTATGTATGGAGAAACTTAAAAATGTAGACTTCCCATCGGAACTCGGAAACTGTTGTGATAATTTTTGCTGTAATAAGGAACATTGTAAAATACTTGATACATTGGATAGTAGTATTGTGACGTCGCTTCGGGAAGCGGCAGAGGGCAGCTCTAGTTTAGTGGGGCATGGGCGGCGTCGGCGTACAGTGGTTAGATGGAACAGGTATGTCAGGGACGCTCACGGGAACGCGAGAAGGGCCTTTCTGAACTGGGTGTGGCATGGAAAACCTCACACGGGGCAGCAATTTGTGGAAATGAGTGAGACAAGAAAAGTTTTTAAACAAAAGTTAAAGTTTTGTTAGAATAATGAGGAACAAATTAAGATGAACATTTTGCCAACGGAACATAGGAGTAAGCAATTTAAAAAAAAAATGAAATCCACACAGAGATTGAGCCCAAAACCTACGGTTCCGGTGAGCGTAAATGGCATGGCTGAGCCTGAGGAGATTGCGAACCATGTTTAGGAGGCATTTTAAATACTTCGCGGCTTCGGTCAGAGGGGCGGGGTTATGTCGCTGAGAGTGGACTGGTGTTCCGATTACTATCTCATCAAAAGAGATACGGAACATCATACAGTCGATGACCAGGGGCAAATCTCCGGGTCACGATGGCCTCAGCATAGAACATTTACAATATGCTGGTCCGCATCTCCCAAGAGTCCTATCGATGCTGTATAATCTTTGTGTGAGGCACTCGTATCTACCGACTGATCTAATGAAAACGATAGTTGTGCCAATAGTAAGGAACAAGACCAGCGATGTCTCAGACAAAGATAATTATAGGCCAATATCGCTGCTGGCCACTGTAACAGCAAAGGTTCTTGACGCTGTGCTTGAGCGGGGAGTAACTGGACAGCTCAATCTACATGATGCACAGTTCGGTTTTAGAGCTGGGTTGTCCACGGAGACTGCTATTCTGGCGCTCAAGCACACGGTCAGGTACTATACTGATAGAAACACACCAGTGTATGCTGCTTTCCTGGATCTCTCCAAGGCATTTGACCTGGTTGATTATAATATCTTATGGTTCAAATTGCGCGAACAAGGTTTTCCTAATGAACTTATTAAGCTCTTAGGCTACTGGTATGACCACCAAATCAACCAGGTCAGATGGTCGGGTGCTTTGCCTGGAGCGTATGGGTTGGAGTGTGGGGTGAGACATCCCGAGGTTTGACTTCCCTGGCGCTCTTCAGTCTTTACGTCAATAAGTCGATCGAAGAGCTCAGCAGCACTGGTATTGGATGCTCTATTGATGGGAAAATTATTAATAGTATAAGTTGTGCAGATGATATGGTGCTGCTGAGTCCCTCGATTGATGGACTCAGACGGTTGCTCGACATATGTGAGAGATATGCTACGTCTCATGGTTTATTGTACAATGTACGGAAAAGTGAGCTTGTGGTATTTAGGGCAGGTACTAAAAAGCCTAAGACAGAGCAAGTTCCTCCGGTATTTCTCTATGGTGTACCACTAAATAGAGTATCACATTTTAAGTACCTTGGCCACATATTAAATGAGGACTTAAATGATGGGAGCGAAGAGCGTTGTCGATCCGATGTAATATGCTGGCCCGTAGGTTTGCACGATGTATTAGAGAAGTGAAACTCACTCTTTTCAAGGCGTTTTGCCAGTCGTTTTACACGTGCAGCCTGTGGGTTAGACATACGCAGAGGGCCTACAACATTCTTCGCGTGCAGTATAACAACGCTTTTAGGGTGCTGTTGGGGCTCCCGCGGTTCTGTAGCGCATCCGGCATGTTTGCTGAAGCAGATACAGATAGCTTTCAAGCTATTATGCGCAAAAGACAGCATCCCTGATGCGAAGGATTCGGGGGAGCACCAACAGCATTCTAAAAGTGATAGTGAATAAGCCTGATTGCCCGTTCCTGAGGCACTGGACCCGTATGCATAGCTGCAGGTCTGGTGCAGCGGGAAGCGGATATAGTTATAGGTTTTTAAACTAGTTTTATTTATGTTTCTGTTTTATTTTAGTTTGTTTTATTTATTTTAATTAGAAGTGTTACTAACATAGTTTTATAAGTATTACTAACAAAAATATGAATCACGTGTGTTCGAATTAAATAAATAAATAAAAAATAAAAAAATATCCAATAACTACTAAACATTAATTTAAAAAATATTAATATACTCCGTGACATTTTAGTCGTCTTACAAAGGGCCACTCAATGTACCCGACATAAAATATAATAATATGAAATAAAAAATTGTTACAATATACCATTTTTTTTTTAATGAATATTTAGTAGTCATTGGATACCTACATGAAGTGGGCTACTTTTGTAAGACGACTGAAATGTTACGGTGTATATAATACTATAGAGGGTTAACACTTAAAAAAGTAACACACACGTAAAAAAGTGAGTCACGCTGTAATAGTAGGCTCAAAACACCCTTTCTTTTCTGGAAAACATTCATTAGTTAATCATTTGAAGGACACTGAACGAGACACAAAATAATTTTTATTATTATTACGCCTATGAGCATTTGTTTAACTTTTGTTTACGTCTCTACAAAAATTGTCTCATCCAATTAGAATAGTAAGCCATAGCTATTCTTAATCCAAGGCCAATGAAATCAAAATCAACATAATGTCAAAAGATAAAAAAAGTAAGTAACTACGTAAAATAAATCCAAAGAAACGTTAACAAAGCAACAACGATAATGTAAATAGTCTTCTCATTCGCCAATAAAGAAAATGTTATATCTCCAATATCGTGCAGACATCAACCCAGTATCGGCACTTCGCTACGAATTGAATCTTAGAGCGCATTATCCGTTCCATCATCAAATCAGATGAGTTCCTTATATAGATAGTGAATTTCAAAGACTTTGAAGTGCAGACCTACGCGATATCTCTTGTGAGAGAAATGAATGCAATCTTCTTTCTCAAGTCTTTTGCGTTCATTTTCATAAAACTCTTCATATAAAAGCGCGGAGATTTGACTCTGACAAACGAGACTTGGTTCCTACTTTATTGAGTGGAGTTAAACTTTAAATTCATTGAAAAATCGCGGTTGAGGTTTTAGTTCCGTTATTCCTGTAACTGCTACGCTTGTTACTGTGCCCGGTTTGCTACCTCATTCAAAAGTTGACTTACATAAACTATGTAGCGACAGAATGTTTACATTAAAGTCTAGTTTGATAGCGTCACAATTACCATTTACCCGTTTTACAACTTAGTCGGTATGATAAGCACTTACTCCCCAACAGGTTCTTAAACCTGGGGCAGTGCCGGAGATACTACAGTTTTATGATCTAGATATAAACCCACATCAATGTAATCCTGATTCTGCATTACATTTATGTACCAGTTCATATCATATATAGTCCCCGTATCCATATCATGTTAACATCCTCTCACGAACTTATAACACAATCAGAAACAAAACTCAACCGACATTGTTGCTAAAAAAATATGGCTATAAAAACAAATCTGAAGTGGGTGGAAACTGCGAGCACGAGACGGAAGCCTCATAAACTAGTAGCAATATGGTCGAGACATATTTTCGCGCGGAATTGAAGTACACACACACACAAGCAGCCGTACAAGACAAACAGCATTTACGTAAATGAGCGTCTCAAACGACGCGGAGTCTATTACATCGGCCGACAAAATTCGTCGGGGAAAGAGCAAAAAAACACAGACAAAAGCAATGACATTTATCTAATTACGGGATCGCGATAAGGGCGCGTGAGGGGGTGAGAAGGAGGAAATTTGAGGAGGGCAGGGGAGGTGCAGGACTGGATGCTGTGCCGCAGTCGGCTGAAGGCATCCGGGCCATCCGCACGTCCTAACGTCTCGATTTTTTTGCCAATAAATAAAAACAAAAAAAAAAAAATATAAGTTGTATCTAGTCTAAGCTTTCTTATGCTGATCCATGTAACTAGAGAATCCTCGACCCCTATCATACACAGGTGTCCTAGTTAAGGGGTCGAGACCTCATTGATAAAATGTGTACAGATAGTGCGATCCACGAAGACGCGCCCCACTCCGCGATTACTGTACTGTAAGCTGTATTTTACTACGGAGCGGAGCGGAGTGGGGCGCGTCTTCGTGGATCGCACTATCTATACAGAATTATGGAAATAAATAAACTATTACTATAAATTACTATTACTAAAATAGAAGATGTAATGTTCATACCCGTGATGTATTTTCAGTTAGTTGGAAAGAAATTCCGTTTCTTTGGTTCAAAGTTTAAGTTTCATCAGGAAAATACCTTTTCTTATTTTTTTTGCTTGAAACAAGACCTCGGGTTTTAGTGTGTTCATGAAACTTTTTCGGGTCGTTTATTTTACACAGGTCAAAAGAACAATGTTGAAGGCCCCAACTTTCTTGATTTATGTTACGGAAAACTACGAAGAAAAATAATTTCTTTAATATAACAGTTGTGTATTTTTATCAAAATCGAAAATGATGCTTGTCTGCAATAGTATTTTTAAGGGTGACAATTTTTATAACTTTTCAACCGTTCAAAAGGAAACACCAAGAGAATTGAAAAAAACATACTTATTCAAGATTCTAGTTCTTGAATAAGTAGGTATGTGTTTTTTTCTATAATAAACCGAACAAAAAATTTACGAACATTTATTAAACTCTATACAAATAAAATCGTAGTGAAGTCAGAACTGTACTGGGAATATTTTTGAAAAAAGTAATGCTGCGAGGTGTACGATGCCAATGTCAATGTAAATTTTTGATAGCTTTCAAGCTATTATGCGCAAAAGACAGCATCCCTGATGCGAAGGATTCGGGGGAGCACCAACAGCATTCTAAAAGTGATAGTGAATAAGCCTGATTGCCCGTTCCTGAGGCACTGGACCCGTATGCATAGCTGCAGGTCTGGTGCAGCGGGAAGCGGATATAGTTATAGGTTTTTAAACTAGTTTTATTTATGTTTCTGTTTTATTTTAGTTTGTTTTATTTATTTTAATTAGAAGTGTTACTAACATAGTTTTATAAGTATTACTAACAAAAATATGAATCACGTGTGTTCGAATTAAATAAATAAATAAAAAATAAAAAAATATCCAATAACTACTAAACATTAATTTAAAAAATATTAATATACTCCGTGACATTTTAGTCGTCTTACAAAGGGCCACTCAATGTACCCGACATAAAATATAATAATATGAAATAAAAAATTGTTACAATATACCATTTTTTTTTTAATGAATATTTAGTAGTCATTGGATACCTACATGAAGTGGGCTACTTTTGTAAGACGACTGAAATGTTACGGTGTATATAATACTATAGAGGGTTAACACTTAAAAAAGTAACACACACGTAAAAAAGTGAGTCACGCTGTAATAGTAGGCTCAAAACACCCTTTCTTTTCTGGAAAACATTCATTAGTTAATCATTTGAAGGACACTGAACGAGACACAAAATAATTTTTATTATTATTACGCCTATGAGCATTTGTTTAACTTTTGTTTACGTCTCTACAAAAATTGTCTCATCCAATTAGAATAGTAAGCCATAGCTATTCTTAATCCAAGGCCAATGAAATCAAAATCAACATAATGTCAAAAGATAAAAAAAGTAAGTAACTACGTAAAATAAATCCAAAGAAACGTTAACAAAGCAACAACGATAATGTAAATAGTCTTCTCATTCGCCAATAAAGAAAATGTTATATCTCCAATATCGTGCAGACATCAACCCAGTATCGGCACTTCGCTACGAATTGAATCTTAGAGCGCATTATCCGTTCCATCATCAAATCAGATGAGTTCCTTATATAGATAGTGAATTTCAAAGACTTTGAAGTGCAGACCTACGCGATATCTCTTGTGAGAGAAATGAATGCAATCTTCTTTCTCAAGTCTTTTGCGTTCATTTTCATAAAACTCTTCATATAAAAGCGCGGAGATTTGACTCTGACAAACGAGACTTGGTTCCTACTTTATTGAGTGGAGTTAAACTTTAAATTCATTGAAAAATCGCGGTTGAGGTTTTAGTTCCGTTATTCCTGTAACTGCTACGCTTGTTACTGTGCCCGGTTTGCTACCTCATTCAAAAGTTGACTTACATAAACTATGTAGCGACAGAATGTTTACATTAAAGTCTAGTTTGATAGCGTCACAATTACCATTTACCCGTTTTACAACTTAGTCGGTATGATAAGCACTTACTCCCCAACAGGTTCTTAAACCTGGGGCAGTGCCGGAGATACTACAGTTTTATGATCTAGATATAAACCCACATCAATGTAATCCTGATTCTGCATTACATTTATGTACCAGTTCATATCATATATAGTCCCCGTATCCATATCATGTTAACATCCTCTCACGAACTTATAACACAATCAGAAAC